>CM032455.1:12211962-12579462 GCA_019049505.1 Pachyrhynchus sulphureomaculatus | reverse complement strand
GTTAAACTCCTATTATACCTTTTTTGATAGCTAAAAAGACGTAAAAGTTTTTAAAATAATTTGCAGAAAACTTCCATACTTTTTTTTTTCTCTTTATTGATTTAAAGTAGGAAACACTTGGTAAAAATTCGTAATTTAGAAACATTAACAAGCCGCCATTTGAAACTGTTAGTAACTAGTTCAAATTTTTTTTGATGATTTTTGATACTTGACATACAGACTAACTAAAAACTAACCAAAAAATCGCACTCGAGAACCTCTAATAAAAAGAAATCGATATAAAAGCAAAAAAAACATATTTTTTTTTTAGAAAATCTTTAAACTTCAATATCTCGAAAACGGTTAAGTTTAGGACATCATGTCGTAGAGTCAAATCGGTCAGAAACGACCTAAACTATAACGTCCTTAATTATCTAGGACGACTTTCCCTGTAACCCTGTATATATATATATATATATATATATATATATATATATATATATATATATATATATATATATATATATGTATATATATGTATATATATATATATATATATATATATATATATTATATATATATATATATATATATATATATATATATATATATATATGATCATAACTCATCAGAATATGTAAAAATGACTTTCTTGAAAATCTACACCTTAGATCAGTTTATCGAGTACCACAACTACAAATTTCCATATTCTAACTTTCTAATTATTGTTACGTAAGCCAGAATAACCCTGCTGTTGATCACAATTCAAAACAAAACTAATTGTGTTAAGTCTGTGGGGAAAAATATATTTGCAAGTATCATGCGTATGGACTTTTTAGTTAGCTAACTTTGACTCTTCGTACTCTACTCTAAAAATAAGTACAAATCTAACCTTACCAGTTATTTAAAAAAATCGCTGTTTCTGAAATGGTATTACATTTGCTTTGTTTTACTTTCGAAGGAAAAATATCGCTGTTTTAGTGCAAAAGCAGCTTATTGTGTAATTATTCAATTTATTAGGATTTTGGGTGTTTTACTTTATTAATGTGACAGTTATTTGTTTATTTACTAAGATAGAAGGGGACATCATTCGTCGTGAGGTAGAGTATAACGCTATTTGATATGAGTTAGACTGAGATAAATAGTGATGCCATTTGATATGACTTAGAGTCAGATAGATAGTGACGTCGTTTGACAGCTGCATAGCTGTGTCCTTTTGTGCTTATTGTCAGTATGTTAAGCAACTTGGCTTGCTGTGCTTTTCGCATTCATATTTTTCTTTTACTTACATTCTAACCATTTTTACTTTTTGATCTGAGCTCTTGTCGCCTAATGACTTGGACTTAGTATACTGCAGATAATAACTACGAGCCTGGACTCTGTGTTGATGTTGTGCGTTTGAAGTTAAATATCACTTAATATGCTGCACCAGTATACTCCACGACAATGTGCTAACATGCATTTATGGGGAATGCAGAGACAATAAATCTGCTGCTGGTAATCTGTACCGCAAAAGATACAAGAACGCTCTGAGACATCCTAATTTTCGTCTATTTATTAATGCCTATCAAATCTATTCAGAAGGTAGAATACCCGGTGGTGCAAGACCACGTATGGATCACAATCGAACGACGTACAGGGATACCGAAATCCATTGCAAACAGGATTCTAAGCCGATATGGTTGTCATCCATGTCATCTACAACGCGTGCAAATGTTGCTTCCACGTGACTACGCAAATCGTGTGCAATTTGGCCAAACGCTGCAAAAGCATAGGGAAGAAAATTTTATGATCGGATGAATGCAGATTTAAAAAAGATGGCTTCATGAACATGCATAATCTACATAGCTATGTACTTGAGTACCCACATTTATTCAGAGAAAAAGATCACAGTATAGTTTTAAAGAAAATCTTCAGACAGGTATCTTGAACGGCCATATAATAGGCAAGTTTGAATTACCTGAAAATGTAAACGGGGAAATTTATCTCAACTATTTAGAAAACGAACTGCCAAATCTTTTGGAAGTTGTACCTTTGGCTACACGCAGGAGATTGAGGCTTCAAAATGATGGCTGTCCAGTTCATTACGCACGAGGCAAGCGAAATTATTTAGACCATGCTTGTCCAGAGAGAAGGGTTGGCCACCATGGTTACATTTTGTGAGCTCCCCGTTCATCGGATTTAAATCCATTAGATTTTTTTCTACTGGGGTTGTGTAAAGGAGAAAGTCTATGCAAAACAAATAAATAATCGAATCTTGAAGAAAGTTGTGATGGTTTTGAATATTATAGGTTAGAGCGAATACATATTGATCATTTTCATGTATTTTTTTCTTTTACATGTTTAGTTAAGTTTTAAAGGTAGAAAATGTTACTCGAAATTATTATACGAAAACCCGTTTTTCGGTATTTAAGAAGGTATTTGTTATACTTTAGGGTGCGCTCCATTGATTTTATTATTTTAACAGAAAACAGAGTATTCGCACTAACCAAATACATATGTCAATATTAGCCGTGATTTCTTATGAAATTAAAATTTTCTTGATCTTTAATTCAGATGGTGAAAACCGCGTGGTATTTTATATTTATTTATTTTTTAAATTTAAACAGTTTTTATTTTGTTCTAGGATACTGACAAAATGCAGGAACAAAACCCTAAAATTTTAAAGAAAAATTGATATATCTTGAGAGTTATATTTTATCGCAAGATGAATATTGTGAAGACCAAAGGAATGAATTAAAGCATAAATTCTCCTATTTGAAGTCATAATTCAAGAAAAAGGGGACATAAGTGCATAAAAAAGCAAAAGTTTTTCTTGAAAAGAATGACGAATGGTTAGAAGGAACATTTGAAATACCTAGGGTAAAACGCCGTTCTTCTGGTCGACCAAAAAAGTTATTTGAAGAATCAAGTGAGAGGAGCAAACATAGAAAAACAGAGGAAGTACGTAGTGCTGTAGATAAAGAAGTAATAATGCGTGTTACTCAGATATCCCTTCAAAGTTCTGGAGAGAGAATTGCATTCAATATTCTAAAAGACATAACTAACTCTCCTCAGATAGCCCAAGCATAACAGAAAGCATACAAAACGCCAAAGCAGCATGAAAATAGTCACAACTAAATCCAATCCCTGCCCTCTGAATGTATGTAGAAGCTGACCTCTCAAGTATTATCCGAGTTACACGGTGTTATAGCAAGCAAAAAGGACTTATTATCCGACAAAAGAGGCTTATCGGGTAGCTGAAATATATGTTGAAATTAACTTACATTAATACATACATAAACATTTATTGGATCACACGGCTAAACGTTTGGCTACATATTTGGAGGATATTGTGGTTCTCGAATGGTAAGCACAGTAACAGACAGACAGAGAGACGTTGCGTTTTATATATATGATATAGATATAGATCACAAGAAAGTTCTTCTTTCTCACATTTGGTAAATGTGGTTCCATGTTTGGCTGACGGCATCAAGCCAAGTCAGCACAAAACGTTATTACCATTGTGTATTAAGGAATGACCTGACAATGTTACATGTTCTCAAAATCACTGACTTCTGAATGTTTCTGTTGAGTCCTAATTCTACTAAGGGTGGTGTGAATGTTATTGGTGTAAGGCCAGTGGCTGATATGATGAGGGGGGCAATGATGACTTTTTCTTGTTTCCATAGCCTTTTTACTTCTGTTGCAAGGTCTGTGTATTTGGTGATTTTTTCTGTGTATTTCGCTTGGATGTTTGTGTCGTTGGGGACAGCTATATCAGTTAGATAGGTGACTTTTCCTTTTTTGCATTGAAAAGTAATATCGGGTCTATTGGCGGAGACTGTTTTATCTGTAGGATACTGGTGTCCCAGTAGAGCTTGTAATCTTTATTTTCAAGTATGGATGTTGGTGTGTATTTGTAGTAGGGATCTGTGTTGTCTATGAGTTTGTATGTTGTGGCTAGTGCTTGGTGAACTACTTTTGCAGCTGAATCATGTCTGGTTGTGTATTCCGTTCCGGCTAATATTTTACAATCGCTTGCTATGTATTCGTTTCTTTCTGCTGGTGGCATTGCCTGCCTTCTGTAATAGTTGGGTCTTTGATGATATGCTTTTGGTAGTTTCTGATTAGTACGACTTTATCCTGGATGGCAAGTAAGAAGCCTCCTGTTTCAGGGAATAGCTGCCCATCCTGTAACCTGGTGTATGATTGTTTTCTATTTACATGGTCTTGTTCTATGTGGTATCTGTGTTTTCCGTGGAGTGTTTTTTTTTACCACGTTTTCATCTTTTCCTGTTGTAATTGGGTGTGACTGTGTGTGTCTGCTGGGTAGTCTGCCCGGGATAAGTCGAGAGGTGTGTAGTTTTTGTCTGCATTCACTGTTGCTGCGTGGAGGCTGGTTTGCTTGCTGTAAAAGTGCTTGTATTTGTTTTGTGTGTAATGATATGATGTCTATGATTCCTCCTCCTGCCTTCTTTTCGATGGTAAGTCTTTCTTTGCATGCATTGGGGTGTAATTTCCTGTATTTGGTGAATTGAGAACGTATAAGGATGTAAAGGTTTTCTATGTCTGTTTGTGACCATTTGATGATACCAAATGAATGTGAGTATAGGTATAGCGAATGTGTTGATGGCTTTAGTGAGATATTTGGAGTTGAGTTTTGTTTGTAAAAGTTTCGTGAGTCTGTTTTTTAATTCGGTTCTGAGCTCTGTTTTGATGTGAGTGTGGTTGAGTTTGGTGCTTTGTTGGAAGCCTAGATATTTGTATGTTTCTTTGTCGAGCATGTTATCGAGTGTTTCGTTGTTGATGGTTCCTGTCTCATGGTGGCCCTTCTATTGGCCTTTGTTGATGTGGAGCACTTTGCATTTACTTATACCAAATTCCATATTGATATCTAAGGTGAATATTTCCGTGATTTTGAGGAGTTCTTTCAGCTGTGAATTAAATCTAGACACTCATTTCCAAATGAGGATGTAACAGATCGCATCAAACACAATTTAAAACAAAATAACCGGTCAAGTACAAGTTGAACTTGCATAATTAGTGTTCCGTACATTGATTGCTTTTAAAATAAAAGGTTTTGTTACGGTGGCATAAAATGATCAGTGACTTCACAAAACACACCCTAAAGGAGTTTTCAACAAAGTTTGTTTCCAATCTTTACTGAAAACTGATGACCTTGAAATTTTTGTTTTTTTTTTTATACCAAATAAATTACACAGGGCAACAAAAAAATATTTTTGTTTTGGTGCCTGGGATTTTAGAGCTGATTTTAACTATATTTGGGACGCTAAATCTATACATGCAATCCGTTTTTTTCTCTATCAGCTCTACTTTTTTGGATACATCAACTTATCTACCAATGTGGTTTTTATTCAGTATATTCATTTATGAGAGTTCTAAAATTATTATATATTCATTAATGTAGGTGCAATGGTTTTATTGTCAGTCTGTAATTGAGTAAAATTCCAGGTAAATCTATAAATAGTGGAACCATTGCCTATCAGGTACCTGAACTGACCCTTTTAATCACCTAACTCGGGTAAGTCTCGTCAGTTTGTGCGTTCTTACTAATGAAAGTAGATCGAATTCGGCGTGTTATTTTATGTTAAGAAAGAGTGTTTTTGTGTTATTGAACAGAATTAAAATGAGTTCAGGTTCCAGTTCAAGAAGAAGTTGTGTAAATCAACCTGATGTTTTTTGCTATATATGCGGAGAATACATGTTTCAACAAAACAGACAAACTATTACTGACTTTGTAAAGCGAGCGTATCTTGGATACTTTGGAGTTAAGCTTGGTGATCAGGACAAAACGTGGGCCCCGCATCTCGTATGTAAAACTTGTACAGAGCATGTACGGCAGTGGACTACCGGGAAAAGAAAATGTCTAAAATTCGGCGTACCAATGGTTTGGAGAGAACCAAAAAACCACTTCAATGATTGTTATTTCTGTTTAGTAAATACTAATGGAATCAATCGAAATAACCGCAGTAAGTGGACTTATCCCAATTTAGACTCGGCAATACGCCCTATCCCACACTCAGATGAAATACCGATTCCAACATTTCATCAGCTACCACATATCTCTGATGACGAATATTTTCCCTCTGATCGCTCTTCTGATGCTAATAAAAGTTCTGATGCTAATGAACTAACAGTGACTATGAGGGGACGTCATCAGTTCCTCAACGCTTCAATCAAAATGAATTAAATGATCTCACCAGGGATCTCAATTTATCGAAAAAAGCTTCTGAAGTACTGGCTTCTAGGTTGAACGACAAAAATTTTACTGGAACAAGGAACCAAAATTACCTTTTACCGTACAAGAGAAAAAGATCTGCTACCATTCTTTTCTCAAGAAGACAATCTTGTATTTTGTCACGAAATTAGGGGACTCATGAAAGAAATGGGACTTTCTGAATATATTCCAGATGATTGGCGCCTATTTATTGACAGTTCAAAGCGAAGTTTAAAATGTGTCCTTCTACATAATGGGAATAAATATGGTTCAATACCACTAGCTCACTCAACGAAACTGAAAGAAGAATATAATACCATAGCTTTGGTCTTGCAGAAGATAAAGTATTACGAACATCAATGGATGATTTGTGTAGACTTAAAAATGGTAAACTTTCTTCTTGGGCAGCAAAGTAGTTACACGAAATATCCGTGTTTCTTGTGCCTCTGGGATAGTAGGGACAAAAACACACCACTGGGTTAGAAAAGATTGGCCTCAGAGAGAAAACATGGACGTTGGGGAAAAAGAATGTCATTAACGACGCTTTGGTTGAAAGAGAAAAAATCATACTTCCTCCGTTACATATAAAGTTGGGCTTAATGAAGCAATTTGTAAAGGCTCTTGATAAGAATGGGTCTTGTTTTGCATATATAGGGGTAAAAATGCATCAGTTGAGCACAGAAGAACTCAAAGCAGGGATATTTGACGGCCCACAAATAAGACAATTAAGGATCCTGCCTTCATAAATTCAATGAATCAAGTTGAACGAGAAGCTTGGACATCATTTGTTGCAGTTGTAGAAAATTTTCTAGGCAAACATAAAGCTCAAAATTATGTTGAAATGGTTAACAAGATGCTTAATAGTTTCAAATCCTTAGGGTGCAATATGAGTATTAAAATACACTATTTACACAGCCACTTAGACCGTTTTCCAGAAAATTTAGGAGACATGAGTGAGGAACAAGGTGAAAGATTTCACCAAGATATTAAAGTTATGGAGGACCGCTACCAAGGAAGATGGGACATGCACATGATGGCAGATTACTGTTGGAGTTTAAAAAGGGACTGTTTAAAAAAAACATTCAAGAATGTCGCGGAAAAAGAAGCTTTCCAAGTGTTGAGTGACTATTTCATTTCTTCAATGTTTTTTTTGTTTGTAAGTACGACATAATATTTATTTTGTATAAACTAAAATAAAAATTTCGTATCTACTTTTGTTTACTACACTTACGGATTTGAGTTACAATAATGTAACTTATATTTCTCTAAAATTGTATATCTTAAAAATTTGAGCTCCTAGGTACAAATGAATACGTTATTTGAATTCAGGACATCAAATTGATATAGAATCAGCTCAAAAAACCTCGACACCAAAACAGCTGTTCCCCTGTGTTATTAAAGGTAATGCACTCGTGATAATTTTCGTTCAATCTACATCCCGTGGAGAGCATTCCAGGATTCTTTCAAAATTTTTTGATCCGTACGTTTCGAGATTAGATGGGGGACAGCGATTTTTCGGGACTTTTTAAAAATAATACTAAGAAAAGTGAGTCCAAGTACTACATCATACATATTTTTTACTCGTGTTTTCACAAGCTAGTAAAAAAAAATTTTTTCACTTCCCATTTTTACCCCCCAAAACTAACCCCTAAAGTCAAAATTTAACTTTCAAAACTACACAGCTGTGATGAGGCCATCAGTTCCTATATTATTACCAAATTTCAACTTTCTATAATAACTAGTTTCGGAGAAAATCAGGTTGTAACAGACAGACAGATAGACAGACGGGCAGACAGACAGACACCAAAGTGATCTTATAAGTGTTCCGTACGGAACAATAAAAATGGAAGAAGATGCAATTGACCGCAATATTTTTTAAAGTTGCTTTGTTCTACAACAATTGATTTGTAAAATAAATAAGAAAGTTCTTTGGCAGAATCCAACTCCCTCTTCGCCACGATACTGTCGGCCCATGAGGGTTAGATTTGTTAAAGAAACAATGGATATTGTAAATTCTGAAATTACTTATATAGAAAATGCAATAAATGCTCTAGTAAACAACGAATTCGTACAAGGAGACATCTCTTTTTCCATGAAAGGTGTAATGTCACTAACCATGGTGGATGTAAAAGAATGCAATGCTGCTACTTCAACTACTTCAGCAATGAGATGCTATATTTGTGGTGCTAGTTCAAAGTAGTTGAATGACCTCAATGTAAAAAAATAACATCGACGCAGATGCATTACAGTCTGGCCTATCTGTATTGTACACCACGATCCGGTTATTCGAAAGTGTTCTGCATTTGTCATAAAAGCTTCCTGTGCAAAAGTGGCAGTTAAGATCGGACAGTGATAAAGAAATTGTCAAGCAAAGAAAGACAAAAATAAATGCAAAATTCAGTGAGCAAACGGGATTGGTCAAAGATGTGTCAAAAGCTGGATTTGGTAACACTAATGATGGCTACACAGAGGTAGCCGCTGAAATTATCGTCGAAAGTGTTTTTGGAACTAATATCGATTGGTCATTAAGTCGACTTGAAAAAATTTGCAGACTATGAATATGAGACCGCCAAAATTTATGTGGAGACTCCTACGATGCACAAAATATTAATTCAAGGTGCCACAGTAATGGAAAAGGCCCTTTT
The DNA here is from genome assembly GCA_019049505.1 of Pachyrhynchus sulphureomaculatus. Taxonomy (NCBI): domain Eukaryota; kingdom Metazoa; phylum Arthropoda; class Insecta; order Coleoptera; family Curculionidae; genus Pachyrhynchus; species Pachyrhynchus sulphureomaculatus. Next base: position 12,570,618 of record CM032455.1, on the reverse strand, counting down.
GTCCATTGGATTACTGTCCGAAGAAGCAGCAGAGGCCCGAAACAAGCACTTTCGCCTGTACCGGCATAATTTTGCTAGAAAATTCTCAGGAGAAGAATGAATGTGGATGTCCCAAACAAATTACTACTTAGCTCAGATCCCTTAGTATAAGGCCCAAAACCCAAAAAAAAAAATCTATATCGTTCAGTAAAGAAGCAACAGAAATGCTTCTTTCTGCTGAACCCAATATTAACGACGAAAGTTCCGAAGAAAAAGGGAAATCCGCGGAGGAATCCGCAGAGGAAGTCGAGGAATGAAGCTTGGGCGCGGACAAAGAAACGTGAATAATTATTTTTGTAATTTTTGTTTAAGTCAGCATGTTTTTTTCCTTAATATACTACTTTTTAGTGTTCCGTACGGAATACTTATAAGATCACTTCGGTGTCTGTCCGTCTATCTGTCCGTCCGTCTGTCACACCCTATTTTCTCCGAAACTATTTGTCGTAGAAAGTTGAAATTTGGTAATAATATAGGAATTGATGGCCTCATTAGAGCCATGTAGTCTTGAAAGTTAAATTTTGACTTAAGGGGTTAGTTTTGGGGGGTGAAATAGGAAGTGAAAAAAAAAAAATTTTTTTACTAGGTAATCGAGTGTGGTGTCAAATGAAAGTAAAATGAGTAAAAAAATTATATATTATGTAATACTTGCGCGTACTTTTCTTTGTATTATTTTTAAAAAATCGTGAAAAATCGCTGTCCACCCGCCTTATTTCGAAAAGTACTTATCAAAAAATTTTGAAAACATTCTAATATATTATATATAATAAATAATAACACAGGGGAACAGCTGTTTTGGTGTCGAGGTTTTTTTGAGCTGATTCTATATCAATTTGATGTCCTGAATTCAAATAACGTATTCATTTGTACCTAGGAGCTCAAATTTTTAAGATATACAATTTTAGAGAAATATAAGTTACATTATTGTAACTCAAATCCGTAAGTGTAGTAAACAAAAGTAGATACGAAATTTTTATTTTAGTTATACAAAATACAATATTATGTCGTACTTACAAACAAAAAAAAAAACATTGAAGAAATGAAATAGTCACTCAACACTTCGAAAGCTTCTTTTCCGCGACATTCTTGAATGTTTTTTTAAACAGTCCCTTTTTAAACTCCAGCAGTAATCTGCCATCATGTGCATGTCCCATCTTCCTTGGTAGCGGTCCTCCATAACTTTAATATCTTGGTGAAATCTTTCACCTTGTTCCTCACTCATGTCTCCTAAATTTTCTGGAAAACGGTCTAAGTGGCTGTGTAAATAGTGTATTTTTAATACTCATATTGCACCCTAAGGATTTGAAACTATTAAGCATCTTGTTAACCATTTCAACATAGTTTTGAGTTTTATGTTTGCCTAGAAAATTTTCTACAACTGCAACAAATGATGTCCAAGTTTCTCGTTCAACTTGATTCATTGAATTTATGAAGGCAGGATCCTTAATTAATTGTCTTATTTGTGGGCCGTCAAATATCCCTGCTTTGGGTTTTTCTGTGCTTAACTGATGCATTTTTACCCCTATATATGCAAAACAAGACCCATTCTTATCAAGAGCCTTTACAAATTGCTTCATTAAGCCCAACTTTATATGTAACGGAGGAAGTATGATTTTTTCTCTTTCAACCAAAGCGTCGTTAATGACATTCTTTTCCCCCAACGTCCATGTTTTCCCTCTGAGGCCAATCTTTTCTAACCCAGTGGTGTGTTTTGTCCCTACTATCCCAGAGGCACAAGAAACACGGATATTTCGTGTAACCACTTTGCTGCCCAAGAAGAAAGTTTACCATTTTTAAGTCTACACAAATCATCCATTGATGTTCGTAATACTTTATCTTCTGCAAGACCAAAGCTATGGTATTATATTCTTCTTTCAGTTTCGTTGAGTGAGCTAGTGGTATTGAACCATATTTATTCCCATTATATAGAAGGACACATTTTAAACTTCGCTTTGAACTGTCAATAAATAGGCGCCAATCATCTGGAATATATTCAGAAAGTCCCATTTCTTTCATGAGTCCCCTAATTTCGTGACAAAATACAAGATTGTCTTCTTGAGAAAAGAATGGTAGCAGATCTTTTTCTCTTGTACGGTAAAAGGTAATTTTGGTTCCTTGTTCCAGTAAATTTTTGTCGTTCAACCTAGAAGCCAGTACTTCAGAAGCTTTTTTCGATAAATTGAGATCCCTGGTGAGATCATTTAATTCATTTTGATTGAAGCGTTGAGGAACTGATGACGTCCCCTCATAGTCACTGTTAGTTTCATTAGCATCAGAACTTTTATTAGCATCAGAAGAGCGATCAGAGGGAAAATATTCGTCATCAGAGATATGTGGTAGCTGATGAAATGTTGGAATCGGTATTTCATCTGAGTGCGGGATAGGGCGTATTGCCGAGTCTAAATTGGGATAAGTCCACTTACTGCGGTTATTTCGATTGATTCCATTAGTATTTACTAAACAGAAATAACAATCATTGAAGTGGTTTTTTGGTTCTCTCCAAACCATTGGTACGCCGAATTTTAGACATTTTCTTTTCCCGGTAGTCCACTGCCGTAAATGCTCTGTACAAGTTTTACATACGAGATGCGGGGCCCACGTTTTGTCCTGATCACCAAGCTTAACTCCAAAGTATCCAAGATACGCTCGCTTTACAAAGTCAGTAATAGTTTGTCTGTTTTGTTGAAACATGTATTCTCCGCATATATAGCAAAACACATCAGGTTGATTTACACAACTTCTTCTTGAACTGGAACCTGAACTCATTTTAATTCTGTTCAATAACACAAAAAACACTCTTTTCTTAACATAAAAATAACACGCCGAATTCGCCGAGTTAGGTGATTAAAAGAGTCAGTTCAGGTACCTGATAGGCAATGGTTCCACTATTTATAGGTTTACCTGGAATTTACCCAATTACAGACTGACAATAAAACCATTGTACCTACATTAATGAATATATAATAATTTTAGAACTCTCATAAATGAATATACTGAATAAAAACCACATTGGTAGATAAGTTGATGTATCTAAAAAAGTAGAGCTGATAGAGAAAAACGGATTGCATGTATAGATTTAGCGTCCCAAATATAGTTAAAATCAGCTCTAAAATCCCAGGCACCAAAACAAAAATATTTTTTTTGTTGCCCTGTGTAATTTATCTGGTATATAAAAAACAAAAATTTCAAGGTCATCAGATATCAGTAAAGATTGGAAACAAACTTTGTTGAAAACTCATTTGGGATGTGTTTTGTGAAGTCATTGATTATTTTATACCTCTGTAACAAAATTTTTTATTTGAAAAGCAATCAACTTACGGAACACTAATTGCGCAAGTTCAACTTGCACTTGACCGGTTTTTGTTTATGTATTAAAATGTATTTTTGTTCGAAATATGCATTCCAAAAAGCTCTCACTGCTATATTTAGAAACAAAACCCGATTTTAAGACAAAAAAATAATTTTGGCCGCATTAAACGCTGAAATACCCTATATGCATGTACATGGTTAGAATGGAGGTTTAGAAAATTTTACCATATTTCACACATAAATAAAATCCACTCTACATCTATAATTATCGATTAACAATACTTTGATGACGAAACATTTTAAACATTGGCTCAGAAGATTTTCCTGACATTACCAGATACGAAGTAGAATTAGCCTTAGCACAAATGAAGAATGGTAGAATACCCAGAAACGATGATGTGACAAAAGAAATGATAAAATTTGGCGGTATCATTACTGTAGAAGCACTGACGATACTTCTCAATAAATGTATGATGGAAGGACAAATACCAGATGCATGACGAAATGCCAAAGTAATCCTATTATACAAAAAGGTGATAAATTAAAACTTGATAATTACCAGCCTATAAGTCTACTCTACCACCCATACAAACTCCTAACCAAGATTATAACAAACAGGCTCATAAGCAAGTAAGATACTTACTAACCTCCAGAGCAGGCAGGATTCCGGAATCATTATAGCATAGTAGAACATATACAGACAATTTTTGCACTAATAGAAAAATGCAATGAATATAACGAAACATTACATCTCGTATTCGTTGATTACAATAAGGTTTTCGATTCAGTGGAACTGTGAGCTATTTTTAAAGCCATGAGCAATGCAAGAATCGACTCTAGATATAAAAAGCTCCTTAAAAATATATATGATAACGCGACATTAACAGTTAACATTGCAGAAGATATTAAAACAAGCAAAATTGCAATCAAAAAAGATGTCAGACAGGGAGATATCATTTCCCCAAAGTTATTTATCCTCGCATTGGAGGATGTTTTTAAAAAACTGAATTGGGATAAAAAGGGCATCAAAATAGATAGTAGGTACCTAAGCCATCTGCGCTTTGCGGACGACATGTTAAAAGAACTTCAAGAAGAAATCACAAAAATTGGACTAACAATAAACATGAATAAAACTAAAATCATGACAAAGGAAGAGGTAGATATACATATAGGAGAAGAAGTTATTGAAAATGTCGAGGAATATGTATATATGTATGTATATATATATATATATATATATATATATATATATATATATATATATATATATATATATATATATATATATATATATATATGTATATACACTCCGGGACAAAATTAACGCAACAATATATTAAATGATACAAATCTCTATATTGAATTAATTTTTATAATTTTTTATGAACATTGGTTACACTAAAAGTTAGAAAAAAACTTATTCGGATACTTTAAAAGTGAATTAGCTGCCAAATTTCTCTATAAGATTCGAATTAAAATTATTCTTAAGACCTAATAACAAAATCGTTTAAATTATGTAATAACGAAAAAAATAAACTGGGACACTAGTAGCAAAATTAATGGTGTAACTGGGACACTAGTAGCGTGTGTTGCCTCCTCTACTTCGAATGACAGTGCTTATGCGCCTAGGCATGCTTCTAATTAAATTTTGGATAAAATCTTGAGGAATTTGCTCCCATTCTGTGATAACGGCATTTTCAAGTTCCCTCAGGTTTCTAGGTGCAGGTATATGACGTTTCACATTTTTCTGAAGGTGATCCCATACATGTTCTATCGGATTCAGATCCGGGCGTTTTGGTGGCCATTGCATAATCGGTATATCAACTTGATTAAGATAATCGAATACCTCCCTACCCACGTGAGATCGAGCGTTGTCTTGCATAAACAGGAAATTGGGCCCACAAAATGACCGAAAGGCATCACATGTTCTATTACAATATTCTCAAGATAGTAGTCAGAATTCATGGATCTCGTACGGACAGGAACTAACTCTGTGCGAGCATCAAAGCAGATGCCACCCCAGAACATTACAGAGCCACCGCCGAATGGAATCCTTGCAGAGATATTGCAAGGAGCAAACATCTCTCCTAGTCTTCGCCATACTCGCTCACGACCATCTGGATGTTTTAGACTAACCCTAGTTTCATTTGTGAAGAAAACTTGTTTCCAATCATCCACAGACCAGTTTTCGTGATTTCGAGCAAAACGTAATCTGACAACTCTATTCTCCCTAGTAAGCAAGGGCGCAGTGGCTGGTCTCCTACTGTTTAATCCAGCTTCATTTAACCGTCTTCTAACTGTTTTAGAAGAAATTGTGACATTGCGAACAGCTTCGAGTTCGTTTCTTATTACAGAACTAGTGACAGTCCTGTTTCTTAAAGCATGTTGTCTTATAAAACCTTCATCTAGGTTGCTAGTGCATCGTTTTCGCCCTTGCCCTAGCTTTCTAGAATAAGTTCCTACTTCATTCAAGCGTCTTACCATACGACTTACTGTGGAACGATGTTTGCCTAACAAATTGGCAACATAACTCTGACAATATCCTTCGTTCAATAAAACTGAGGCTCGCACTACCTCGTGTTCAGTTAAATTCCTCGTTCCATTCATTTTTCTAATTCTTCGGGGTCAAAAATAAAACAGTCTACCCCAAAAACTTATTACTTTGAAAAAGGGAACAATTTATAAGCTTACTTTTAAAGAAAATCTATCGCATTATTACAGAAAATTGTTTATCTTCTAAAAAAGTCTTTAAAACTGTAAATCTAAACGAATTGTTTTGATTTCTGTCATGAACAACGAAACAAAATATGCACAGCCTACTATTCAAATACTCGATAAACTTTAAAACTGACATAAGAAAAAGATAAATTAATTTTCAGATTGTTGCGTTAATTTTGTCCAGGAGTTTATATATATATATATATATATATATATATATATATATATATATATATATATATATATATATGTATATACCTAGTTCACAATATCAAATTAGGCAAAGAAAATCAAACTGCCGAGATAAGTAGACGTGACGTATTCGGTTAACATGGCCAGCCATAGGTAAACTGACACATATTTTAAGAAATGAGAATATTCCGATAAATTTAAAAAGAAAAGTATAACACCTGCCTATTACCAGTAATGACATACGGGATGGAAACCATGACGCTCACCATTAGATCAGCCAACAAACTCAGGACAACACAAAGAGCTATTGAGCGAATGATGCTAGGAATAAATCTCAGAGATCATATCACAAGTGAGAATATTAGGAATAGAACAAAAGTTGAAGATGTTATAGCATGCATTGTTCAATTAAAGTGGAACTGGGTGGGCCATGTTGCACGATAGGACGAATCAAGATGGACAAGGCATAATGTACAATGGAGACCTCGCCATTATAAACGCAGTGTTGGTATGGAAGATTATGGGGGAGGCCTATGTCTAGGAGTGGGCTGTGAAGGGCTGTTAGAAGAAGAAGAAGAAGAAGAATGCTTTTGTTGTTTACAAACAACATAGCCGAAAACCACTTTTATCTGAAAATAGACATTTGATCACAAGATAATTGAAAAAGTCACTGATAAATAAGACATAAAACTGAACATTTTTCTCTCTACTCTTGTCTTGCAAAATAGGGCAATGATGTTTAACATAAAATGTAATACGTTTATTATATTAATATGTTTGACGATGAGTTATTTCGTCAGTAAACTCGAAGGGGTGTACTGAAAATATCTGAGATCTTACACCTAAAGAATAGGTATTTTTACAGACCATCCAAATATTGAGCAACGGCTTAATAAAGTCGTAAAATTTCAGAAAATCTCGTACCGGAGCCACATATTTCGATGTTCTAGATACAATCCTCAAAATACCCTATTTGTCCAGTTACATTAGGGGTTTCACCTCTGAATGAGAGATAATAAGCTGTAAACTTGTATAGACCTTTATTTTGGCATTCTAAAAGTTGTCTCAAAAGTCTCTCGTGTTCGCGTCTTAAGATATTCAAGATCAAAGGTCACAAAAATCGGTTTTTCGCAAATATCTCGCTTCCTATAGTTTCAATTATATTTGCATTCATTATAAAAATTGTAGAGCATAAAATTCCCTACAAATTTTGTTCTAAACATTTTTTTATACGATTAACCGTTTCCACTACAGATGATCGAATATCTTCCCTAACAATAGCTGCTGCAGCTTCTACAATCCGTAACCGTTCTTCTTCAGGATCCTTTTTTTATTGTCGTACCAAGCTTTGGATAATATATTAGCTTGTTTATCACGAAAAGATATGATAGGGAATGATCCTACCTTTCTCGTAATTATTATGTCAGTTAAATATCTTTGTTGAAGTCTTGTAATGATAGTCTTATCATCTGGTACATACTCCGTAAGCTCTTTCAATGTAAATTGTGAATCTTCATGATTTTCTGTATAACAAAAAATCTCTTTCATTGCTTGTGTGACTTGATTATCTTCGCGAGGCTTCTTATCAGTAGATGGTACTCGACTTAAGAAATTAGTATAGCAAATGGTATGGTACTTTGCTTCAGCAGCGATCAAGTCATACTCATAAAGTATACGATCTTTTACTAATTCTCCTAAGGAATCGCTTCGTTCTTTCTGCTTTTTTGATGACATTGTTTTTGAATTCAAGAGTACTTACTTTACTAATCGTGCGTTTGTACTTCTCTTTTTTTTTTTTTCGTCTCTGCTGCTTCATCAGCTGCTTGGCCACAAAATTAGCATAGTTTTTTGAAACCAAACACTTCATTTCTTTTTTTACGAGGTGCACTTGATGATGGTGAAGGTTCCCCTTCTTCTAGGCATTATTTCGATGCTGCAATAGAATTTTTACTAATGTATACTTTTCGACAATCGACATGCACATTCACAGAGGTTAAGGTATTTAAATAGTTTATGTGACCGTCATTTCTTTCAAATGCTTGCAGTTTTTAAAGTTTGTAAGCCGCGCACTACATTAACAGAATCACCTTCCAAAAGTGACTTATCACATATAAAACACAAATCGGACATAAGTCTTAAAATTGTACGTCCGTCGTTGCCAAGATATAATTTAAAACTAATGAATAAATTTGGTTAGTAGAAAGTGGTCCCTTGAAAAAGAAATAGGTCTTAACTATACAATGGAACGTCTGTCCCAACAGACTATAAATAGAAAAGGTCGTATTCCCAGGTATTATCTTAATAGTAATATAAGTATTTAAGAGTTTACACATTTTAAAGAAAAAGTACTTAATTCTTTTTCTACTTAAAATATAATTAAGATATATTAGCATATAATTAAAATATACTTAACGTAACAACTTTTTAATTACACGAAGTAGGTAAGTATTAGTAAACGAATATATTTGATGAATGAAAAATATTATTAAATATAATATATTAATTAATAAATAATGCAAATTATTCATAATTATGGATTTTTTAGTGATTAATTAACTTTATACGACGTATTATTTACCGGGACTCACAGTTGACTTTGCATTATCCTATGCATGGCTGAGCGCTATCTCAAAAACCGTTAAGCGTATAAAAAAATGTTTAGAGCAAAATTCGTAGAGAATTTTATGCTCTACAACAGGGGTGCTCAAACTTGAACTGCTGGCGATCTACCTCAATATTCTTAGACTACGAACGATCGACTCTGAGAGGCTGCAAGTAAGTGTGATGCAGGATTGTCGTCTAGGTAGGGTGTATCGTGGCATAGATATTAGTTTTTCGCACAATATGCATTTTTTTAGTCAAGGTAAGTGTAGGTCTGCTCTAAAATGTCAATGAAAAAACTCATAATTATTCAAAATTGCGAGTTTATTGGTTCTTACAAAACAAACGAGTTCTAGTGTCCAAACTTAACTAAAAAGTGACTTTGGATGTTGAAGCGTGGCACTGGATGTCCTCAGCATACTTTTCATAAGATGGTACGTAACTACCGAGTACTAATCGCAAGCATGATGACATATGTTCGTCAGTTAGTCGATTGCGATATTTTGACTTAATTATCTTCATTTCAGAAAATGCAGACCCAAACATTGCCGTCAGTTGAAGGGCGATTTGCCTTAGATTCGGATATTTATCTTCAGATATAAAACACCAGCATTTTGTATCAGATGCTGTGGCTTTGAGATGTATATCTGGTATAATCTGCACTAACTCATTTTCAACAGAACATGAGTCCATGTTAAACTGACTTGCTATTTCAGTAGCTAATTCCTCAATGTTTTTACACGAAAAAGGATAAATGATGCGATATTTGCCAATTTACTGAAATCATAAAAACGTATTTCGAATTGGCCCAAAATATTTGATAATTCTGCCTCATAAATATCATAATTCAACTGAGGAATCCTTGCTTTCAAAGACGGAAAATTTTTCAGATCCTTTCTTTTCAGTTGATCTATCATAAGTTGCAATTTACTTTTGAATGCGTTTATTGCGCTAATCATCTCAATAATAGTTTTTCCTTTACCTTGAAGCTCCAAATTAATGGTGTTTAAATGCATTGTGATGTCTGTCCAAAAATGCCAAATCAGTCAGCCATTTTCCGTTTTTCAGCATCTGAGTGTCATCACCTCTTTCGTCCAGAAAAGCTGTTATTTCGGGCAATAATTCTTGAAACCTTTCTAGGAATTTTCCGCGACTCAACCACCTGACGTCCGTGTGAAGAACTAAATCAGTGTGTTCAACTGACTCACTATCTTCCAACTGCAATTTAAAGAGCCGTCGTTGCAAGCTACGTGCACGGATAGAATTCACAATTTTTATTGCAATGCCCATAATCTCCTCCATGTTTAGAACTTTTGAACACAAAACTTGTTGATGTATAATGCAATGGAAGGAAAAAAATGAAGGGAAATCATCATTAGCTCGACACAATGCCACAAAACCGTTTTCGTTTCCAGTCATTGCTGGTGCTCCATCGGTTGTAATGCACACTAGTTTATATATTGGTAGCTTGTAGTTTGTTACAAAATTGAAGAAAACGTCACATATATCTTCGCCACGGGTCTTTCCTTTCAGAGGAATCATTGTCAAAAACTCTTCCTTAGCCGACATGTCATTGAATACCATTCGAATAAAAATACACAGCTGGGCAGTGTCTATCATATGGGTGGATTCGTCGAACTGTAAAGAAAAGTATGTACATTCCATGATATCATGTTTTAGTTTATCTGCCGTGTCCTGACTCATGACTTCAACGCGCCTTGTGCCAGTCGGACGAGATAACTGAAGTTCTCTAATAGCAGACATAATTTCTGTTTTATTTTTAAAATCTCCAAATAAAGTCTCACCCGCTTCAATAAATGCTTCCTTCACAACCAATCCATCATCAAATGGTTTCTTGTGTTTCGCCAATATGAGATATTTTAAATGACGCGATCGTTGCAGCTTTTGATTGTTTGGCTAGTCTTGTGAACATGGTTTGTTCTTTTTCAAACAAGTTATCAAATCACGTACTTTTCGTTTTCTTAATTCACTCTGTGACGGAATATCTTTTTCATAGTTTTTATGAACGGTTTTATGATGCCTTTCTAAGTTCCCACGCTTAGGTATTGCAACTGACGCACGGCAAATGAGACAAGTGCACTTATCCTTTACCATACAAAAGAAAAATTCTTCCTCCCAATCGTTATTAAAATGATAAGTTTTACTTTTCTTCGCCGCACTCATTTTGGACTATTTATTAATAAACTTTGTATCGATGTATCGCCTTCAAGTTACAACTCAGACTGACTCCTATTCCTGCAGGCGCAACATTTATATCGGCGCGAACGAAGTCTCGAATGTTCCCGTCAAACACGCCGCCCGAAGTTTCTAGAAAAATCGGCGGGAATCAAAAACGCGGCTTTTCTTTGACAAGTACCGCGCGTTCCTTTGATAAAGCCGTCTTTTGCCGCTAGCAGGGGGTTATTACGATAAAAGAAAGTGATGAGGGGGTTATTCTGGCCTAATTGTGGATCGAATAAATTTTAGTAGTTTATTCATTACATTTTGTTTTAGTTACCTAAAACAAAATCTGTGAATAGTTCTATATCGGAATTTTTTTCTCGAGATCGACTCAAAAAGCACTCGCGATCGACTTGTCGATCGCGATCGACCATTTGAGCACCCCTGCTCTACAATTTTCATAAAGAATGCAAATATCATTGAGACCATAGGAAGCGAGATATTTGCGAAAAACCGATTTTTTGACCTTGAATAGATTTTATGGGACTTTTGATACAACTTTTAGAATGCCGAAATGGGGATTTATACAAGTTTACAGCTTATTTTCTCTCATTCCTAGGTTGACCCTCTTTTTTGGCTTAAGTGACTGGATAATATTCTTAGAAAAACCGTAAGAAAAAGAGAAACATATCAAGGGTCATATAACATCGCTGATACTCTTATGTTATTTAGAATGGAAGAACTATGCATGATTTCGTGAAACATGGTTAATACTTAACAATTATTTTTTATATTTTATGTCGAATGGCCAAAATATTATTTCTATTGTTAAAGTAGTGGATAACCCTTAAATACAATATAATAAGTCTAAAAAAAAGCAATAATAGATTTAATATCGTTAATTGTTGATTGAAATTTTAAAATGATTGACGTAATAAAAACAATGAGTGACTTCGTACTTTTTCAAGTATCTGACTAAGTGAAATAAACAGAATCATACAGCTATGTTGGATGTGCCAATTAACTTTTAGGAATTTTTCAGTAAAAATATAGCTTCATTGTAAAAAAATGGTTACAATTTGATTATACAAAGTATTGTCCATCTCTAGCCACTACATTCTCCTATCTTTGTGGCAGCATATGAATACAACATTGAAAGAATGACTCATCTTTTGAGGCTATCCACGAATCGACCCATATTTTGGTATCGTCATAAGCATGGAAGCGCTGTTCAGACGGGCCGTGCGTTATCGATCAGAATGATAAAATCAGAGTGTTGTCAGTACAGTGAGTGAGGTAGGACATCTCATCCAAGCTTTCCTTGACGGGGTTTTGCAACATATGGCCGAAGTTATAATGTTGTAAAACCACTTTTGGAATATTGCGGTCGTTTTTCATTCAGCACTCGATTTGCAACAATTGTTGTCGGTAACATTCTCCGGTAATAGTTTCGTTAGGTTGGAGCAACTCATAGTACAGGGTGAGTCAACATTATCTCATTTGTTTCGGGAATGACGAAAAAATGTTAAATACAATAGTTTTAGGGAATGTTAAGGTGCACAGTTTAAAATTATTTTTGAGTATACAGGGTACTTCAAAAAAGTGTGGCCGATATAACATGTTTTTTTAAATGGAACATTCTATTTTCTAATTTACTTTTAAATTTTGCGTAAAATTTTATAACTTTTTTATTAATAATGTTATACGAGGCTGGTTTGAAAAGTCAGTGCAAAGTCCGAGAGATGGCACCGCCGTCGCGTATCGAGGCCATGTTTAGTTAGTAGCATCTCTTGAATGAACGCACATCAAGTTTCAGCCATATTGGTCTATTTCTTTGTGTTTGGCATTCGTGTGAATCAAGGAAGTCGAGTTATTTTCAAGAAATGGACGAAAAAGAATTTCGTGTGGTGATTAAACATTACTTTATGAAAGGCAAAACGCCTCAGGAGACTAAAGAGAAGCTTGATAAACATTATGGTGACTCTGCACCTTCGATTAGAACAGTTTATAAGTGGTTTCAAAATTTTCGGACTGGCCATATGGGCACAAGTGACGCTGAACGTTCTGGACGGCCTGTGGAGGTTACGACTCCAGAAATCATTGATCAAATCCATGATATGGTGATGGATGACAGAAGAGTTAAGGTGCGTGAGATTGCTAGTGCTGTGGGCATCTCGACTGAACGGGTACATAATATTTTGCATAAACATTTGGACATGAGAAAGCTATCACGCCTGACCAAAAACGGAATCGTGTGAAGTGTTGCAAGGATGGTTTGCAGCTGTTCCAGAAGAATCCGGAGGACTTTAAGCGTCGTTTCGTCACTGTGGATGAAACATGGATACATTACTATACTCCTGAGACCAAACAACAATCTAAACAATGGGTTACCAAGGGGGAATCTGCACCAAAAAAGGCGAAGACCGTTCCTTCGGCCGGAAAGGTTATGGCGACTGTCTTTTGGGATTCGCAAGGGATAATCCTCATCGACTATCTGGAAAAGGGTAAAACTATTACAGGTGAATATTATTCATCGTTATTGGACCGTTTGAAAACCGAGCTGCAAGAAAAAACGCCCGCGATTGGCCCACAAGAAAGTCCTTTTCCATCACGACAACGCACCAGCACACACCTCAGCAGTTGTGGTCGCAAAATTAATGGAAATAGGATTCCAACTCGTTTCACATCCCCCCTATTCTCCAGACTTGGCTCCCTCGGACTACTATTTGTTCCCCAATTTGAAGAAATGGCTGGCGGGACAAAGATTTTATTCAAACGAGGAGGTGATTGCAGACACTAATGGATATTTTGCAGACTTGGACAAATCCTATTATTCGGAAGGGATCAACAAACTAGAACATCGTTGGTCGAAGTATATAAGCCTAACTACAAGTCTGCTAAATGGGAAGATCTCATGGAATATTTTCGAACTTTCCCTTGGTTGGACGTTTGTTTTCGATCCGACGACCCATCTGACTGCGCCAGGGAGGTTTCCGATGTTATTTTGGCCGGTATGGAGGCTTACATCCCTTTTTCGAAGAAATGCCCTTCCAACGGCAAGCCTTGGTTTGACCGAAAATGCAAAGAAGCTGTTGCTTCTAAACATCTTGCATACCGACAATGGCGCGAAAATCCTAACACCATAAATCGTAACACATTTGTTCGTGCCAGGAACAGATGCAAAGAAATTATCGACGAAATCAAGGAGGTACACAATCAACGGATTAGAAACAAACTTCTCGCCTGTCCCGGCAATTCAAGGTCCTTTTGGTCGGTCGCTAAGGCAGTTAGTCAAAATTTCACCAAATCCACCATACCACCACTCACACGGCCAGATAATTCTATTGCAACGACACCTGTTGACAAAGCGAACTTGTTGGCTGAACTCTTTGCTTCACATTCTACTGTCGATTTCCAAGGAAAAACACCACCTACTATTCCCATAGTGCAGTCAAAGATGCCCGATGTTGTCTTCAGACAGCGTATTATAAAAACGTATTCTGATGAAGCTAGACACCAAAAAGGCTTCTGGCGCTGACGGAATACCTGCCATAGTTCTTAAAATCTGTGCGAGGGAACTAACACCAGTTTTCTGTAGACTTTTCAACCTATCCTACAGAAAGGGAATATTTCCTTCCTGCTGGAAATGCGCTACAGTTCAGCCGATACCTAAAAAAGGCAAGAAGACCTTGCCAAATAACTACCGACCAATCGCACTGCTTTCAATAATATCGAAAGTCATGGAAAAGGCTATCAATCAGCATCTTCTAAAATATCTTGAAGGATTCAACATTATTAGCGATCACCAATATGGCTTTCGTAAAAATAGATCAACAGGAGATCTTCTGACTTATGTAACACATGTTTGGAACAATGCAATTGAACACTTTGGAGAATCTCGAGCGGTTGCTCTGGACATATCCAAGGCATTCGACCGTGTTTGGCACAATGGGCTGTTGGCTAAGCTACGTTCTTATGGTATGTCGGAAAAGTTCTGTTTGTGGCTCTCATGTTTCCTCAGAGAGCGTTCTTTACGAGTGGCAGTCGACGGATTTCTTTCTAACACCTTCACTATCAACGCCGGTGTACCTCAAGGCTCCATACTGTCTCCTACTCTTTTTCTCATTTACATTAACGATTTGCTGGAAAAGACCGAGAATCCAATCTACAGCTTTGCAGATGACAGTACACTTATCTCTTCATTCACTTTGAACGCTCGAAGATCGGCTACTCAGACGAATATCCGCAGACAGCAGGAAGTCATTCAACTTAACAAAGACCTGGAAGAAATTCTATCTTGGGGTGACAGTAACCAAGTGGAATTTAACGTTACAAAAACCCAGGCGGCAGTTTTTTCTAAAAAAGTTAACGTTGCTGAACCCGACATAGTTATGTCGGGGCACTCCATTCCTCTAACATCGCCACTCAATTTGTTGGGCGTTAATTTGGGAGCAAATATGTCCTGGCATGAACATGTTGCAGGCATAGCAAGGAGAGCTTCTCAAAAGTTGGGAATATTATTTCGAACCAGAAAGCTTTACACTCCACAACAACTGTTAATTCTTTACAAAGCTCAAATTCGACCAACTATGGAATACTGCTCCCATGTTTGGAGCTCCGCTCCCAAACATACACTGCATTTGTTGGATTCTATTCAGAGAATAGCTGTTCGTCTGATTGGAGACCCGGAACTGACCGGCGGCCTTGATTCGCTGGAACATCGAAGAACGGTTGGCGACTTGAGCCTATTCTACAAGTACTTTCATGGAAAGTGTTCGAAGGATGTGGCCCGCTTAATTCCTCCCAGAGCGGTGCATGTTAGAAGTACACGTGGCGCTAATTCTTCACATCCGTATGAGGTTCAGCTTGTTACTCCCCGTACAACACTTTTTAAGCAGTCTTTTATATGGAGAACATCATCCCTTTGGAATAATTTGTCCAGGACTGTGTTTCCCACCGAGTACAATCTACAGCGATTCAAGAACAACGTGAATCGCCTTCTCCGCACACGTGTCGCTCCTGTAGCGCTTTAGGGACTTCCCTGTAGCACGTGTGCTAGACCCATAAAAAAAAAAAAAAAAAGGAGACTATGTCGAAAAATAAAAAAGGTTTACCCCAAACACATAAGTAGTTTTTATTTTTGCACGGACTTTTCAAACCAGCCTCGTATACCTAAACCTAGTTGTTTTTCTAATATTTCAATTTAAAAAAAATACTAGTTTTCCGTTTTGTAAAAAAATTGCCAGTAGCGCCATTGTTTCTGAAGGTGGAATGCTCATAATTGGTACAAGCGTTCTATAGAGATGAAACAAAGGTAGATGTAAAGAAATTTGAGTTAGATGCTACAAGGTGTTCCACTATTTTAAATTGAAAAATCTCAAATTTTTTAAATGGCACACCCCATATACATGTTTAGTCGTTTTACTATATTTTTCTTCACTTTTCTTAGCATGAAGGGCACATTTGTTCATGTT
The DNA here is from genome assembly GCA_019049505.1 of Pachyrhynchus sulphureomaculatus. Lineage (NCBI taxonomy): Eukaryota > Metazoa > Arthropoda > Insecta > Coleoptera > Curculionidae > Pachyrhynchus > Pachyrhynchus sulphureomaculatus. The sequence continues at coordinate 12,554,107 of CM032455.1, read as the reverse complement.
AGTTCAGGTTAGGCCCGTTAAGCAATTCGCGGAAAAAATAGGGACCAATAATTCTAAAATTTGATATTCCACACCATACATTAAGGGACAAATGGTTTTGGTTTTGAAATTCCCGGACCCAAAATGGATTAACTGTTGAATAATAATGCATGTTATAGCTGTTAACTGCTCCATTACTGCGAAAAGTAGCTTCATCAGAAAGCATTATTTTGGATAAAAAATTTGGATCGGCCTTTATTGCTCCATTCATGGTGGTACAAAATTTACTCGTTGTTCAAAATCACTGTCTTGAAGTACTTGGTGTAGTTCCATCTGAAAGGGATGATACTTGTATTTTCTCGTGGTGTGATTAGCCGTAGATTGGGATGTGTCAGATAAGTTAACTAGTTGACGGCTGCTGACCTGGGGAGTATCTTCGACATGAAGTAAAGCCTCCATTTCTTTTTTCTCATTGGTAGCATTCTGGTTTACTACTTTCCGTTTCGTATACTTAACGCTACCACTACCATCAAACCGTTCCATTAAGCGCTGAAAAGATTTTCTAGATGGTATACGTCTATTAGGGTACTTCGCTCCGTAAAGCCTTACTGCCAAAAACCAATTTTTTTCCACTTCGCCCAGTATATAAACCATATCAGTTAATTCATTTTTAGGAAAATCCATAACTATTACCTTTATATGTCACTTACTACAACAAATTAAACTATTTTTACTTGCTTAATAGACATGTCAAAATTTGACAATGCCTACATTTTTCTTTTGTTTTGGCAGCATGATATTATATCGTAAGTGTATTAAAAACAAAGGGTAAAAATTGAAAAATTCAAAATAAACCGAAAACTATTAGAAATAGGTATCGGATCTTCCATTAAGGACTTGACAACTTTTTTTTGAAATAAAACGTAACCAATTTGAGACATTTCGAAAATTTTACTATCGGCTTGAAGTACAATCAAAACATTTATGTATGGAATTCGACTTCATTCATTTGTCCACCACGGGCACGTTTGCAGCGGTCGATTCGTTGAACCCAATTTTCGATGACTCGGCCACACATTTCGACGGAAACGGCCGCTCTCTCTCTTTCAATATTGGCTCTGAGCTCCTCTAACGACGCAGGCTTGTTAGCATAGACCAATGATTTAACGTACCCCCATAAAAAGAGGTGTTAAATCACACGATCTAGGCGGCCATTCGACGGGACCATTTCTCGATATAACACGTTCACCGAATTTAGATTGCAGTAAGTCGATTGTTACACCCGCTGTGTGGCTTGTGGCGCCGTCTTGTTGAAACCACATATCATTAATGTCTAGCCCATGCAATTGATCAAAGAAATAACGTTGCAACATGCCTCTGTAGCGATCTCCATTGCCTGTAACGTGACGGTTATTCTCATCAACGAAAAAGAACGGCTCAATGACACCACCGGCATGAAAACCGCACCAAACAGTAATTTTTTGTGGATGAAGTGACGTTTCTTCAAGCACATGAGGGTTTTCACCTGACCAATAACGCATATTCTGTTTGTTGACGAAGCCGTTTATCCAAAAATGCGCTTCATCACTAAAGATGATTTTGCGATGAAATTGGTCATCTTCTTCCAATATTTCTAGAGCCCAATTCTAGAACGTACGTCGCTTCATATGATCTAGTGGCTTTAGTTCTTGAGTTAACTTTAACTTATAAGGGTGCAGGCCAAGATCCTTTCGGAAAATTCGCCATAGTGTGGTCTGAGCGATCCCCAATTCTTGAGAACGCCGTGAAATCAACTGTTTTAGTTCGTTTGAGATGGACGCTTGAACGGCAGCAATATTCTGGCCACTTCGATCAACCCGTTGTCTCACTGGCACGGGAACGTCCAGCAGCGAATATGTTAACTAAAATTTTTTCACTAGACTTGTCTTGCTTGTCTACTGGGACGAGAATTACGACCAAAAATTGGCGTTAACGCTCTTAAAGTTGCAGTCACCGACTCCAAATTTTGGTAGTAAATTTTAACTATTTGTAAACGTTGTTCGTTCGTGAACTTCACCATGATGAAAATGTTGACTTTACTGAATGTTCTGACGTTAACAGTTCGGTGATTGGCTTAAGGGTGCGTTCACAGTGAAATTTCAAAGTTGTCAAGTCCCAAACCCTTTATATCAGACACTTAATAAAAGTTGGAGGGTTTTGTAAAATCTATTAAAAAAAAATAATAATATACAGGGTGTGCTATTTAAAACATTTTAGATTTTTCAATTTAAATTAGACGAAATGTATAAATTTATTTTGAATACCCTCTAGCATCTAACTCAAATTTATATATATATATATATATATATATATATATATATATATATATATATATATATATATATAAGTAGTATATAGGGCGAGGTACTGGGACTGCGGATGGCATGTGTCCCATTACCCGAAGAATGACCTTGAAAGAGCCGAAGAATGACCTTGAAAGGGCTGAAGAATGACCTTGAAAGATCTGAAGAATGGCCTTGAAAGACCTGAAGAATGACCTTGAAAGACCTGAAGAATGACCTTGAAAGAGCTGAAGAAGTGTTCAATGACGTCACAGTCCAGTGGTTGTTGGTCAGTGCCCTTTTGGCATCATTGGATGTCGTAAAGCTTAAGAGAGAGAGAGATTAGGTGAGCCTCGATGTGGTGGATTGTCTTCTGCAAGGAGAGGTCTTCACTGACGTCACATACATACATACACATATACACATTAGGTTGTGGGCTATAGGAATATTAATATAAATAAAAAAAGCTAATGTCTAGAGCAGGATTCGAACCTTTATTTCCCATACTGCAAAACCAGCGACTTTACCCACTGAGCCACAGAGGATTCGTACGAGAAAGTGTTAGTAAAGGTATCACATTAAAAAAGATCTTACTACTACTACTACTACTAGTAGTCTTTGGATGTTGGTATAATTAAATTACGTAAAACAAAATGAGATATTGATGTTGTAACAAGGAAAAAAAAAGTGTTTATTTTTGGTGGCACCTCGATGGCATGTGTCCATCCGAAGCGGCGTACCAAGACCCGAAGAAGAATGACCTTGGGAGAGCAGAAGAATGACCTTGAAAGAGCTGAATAAAAGTGAAAGAGTGAAATAACTTGTGTGTGTGTTGTTATTAAGATGATGCGGGTGTAGATTAGGCCAAAAAGTCCTTATTTCCAAAAAAGGGGTGGTTTTTAGGGGGTTGTTTTTTAGGAGTAGTTTTGGTATGTTGTAAAAAAGGCAAAAATAAAATTTTTCTGTACGAGGGTAATTTCCCCGATTTTTTTGGAAATTATTTAAATGAAAAAAAGTCTGAAGTGATCTAGCTAGAATACGAACCGTCGACCCATGTGATGGAGTTCTGTTGTATTAGCATTTAGGCTATTGAAGCTTCGTGAAATAAATGGTAACTGAAAGGTATATATAAAAAAAGAATTGTTTGTTGGATAAGTATAAAATGACTTGTATAAGTTGGGAAAAATGTTGTAAATTGAAAAGTATAGAAATAAAATAAATTTTTTTACTAGTAGAAATTTTTTTTTTTTTTATTTCCTTGTTATTCTAAGAGAATAGCCGATTGTCGTTTTTGCCTAACTTAATTTAATAATAATATTTGTTCTGACTTGTCCTAACTTGTCCTAACCTGTTTGTCTGTGTGTTGAGAGGAGGAAGTGTGGTGATATGACTTTATTCCAACAAACAAAAAAAACAAAAAAAATGAAATGAAATGAGCCTAGCCTAGCCTCGCCTCACCTCATCTGTATAAAGCAAAAAAAAATAAAATACCCGATTCAATTTTTTTTGTATTTATTTTGTCCTTATATATAAATAATTTTACACTTGCTTAAATCTCTTCTTCAATATATATCAGATTCTTGTTTATATTTTCTCTTTATTGGAAAATTATTTAGCAAAGAGTTGATCTCTTTCCTATCGTTAGTTGGAAAATTAGTTGGAAAATGGTTGGTTTCTTCCCAATCGGTGTGTACCAAGGTGAATAAGTTTCGCCACTGCATATTCTACATTTGTTTTGAACCTCCTGAAAAAAAATTGTTTGGCTTGTTAAGAGGGTAATTTCCCCTATTTTTTTTTTGGTAAATTATTTAAATGAAAAAAAAAATCTGGAGTGATCTAGCTAGAATACGAACCGTGGACCCTTGTGATAGAGTTCTGTTGCATTTATATAAATAGAATTGTTTGTCGGATAAGTAAAAAAAAATTCCAAATTAAGTTGGGAAAAATGTTGTAAATTATAAAGTTTAGAAATAAAATAAAATTTTTACTAGTAGAACTTATTTTTTTTTATTTCCTTTACTAATAAAATATAGATTAATCTATTCTAACCTAAAAAAAATTCTTTCTTATATTAATTTGCTCCTAAAAATACAGTGTGTTTGTGTGTGTGTTTAGTCTGAAAGATTTGTTTGAATAACTACTACTACTACTTGACATTTGTCCTAACTTGTCCTAACCTGTTTGAGGAATAAACAAAAACAAAAAAAATTGAAATATTTACTAGTAGAGTAAGTTGAATCTTTTTTTTCTTAATATTAATTTAGTTTTGCTTTGTTTTTTTAAAATATAAATTAGCCTAACCTGTATATATTTGTTGTTCGTTTTTTTTTTTTTGGGGTAAATACACAAGTATGAGCAGATTTAAGAAAATATATATTAAGAATATTTATTTTGTTAAAAAAAAAATTATCTGTTTCTATTTCGTTCGTTGGCTTTCGATTCCTCTTCTTTCTTTACTGGAAGAATACGAAGTGTAACTCGTTAGTTGGTAGTTCTATATTATGAGAGGTGACTAAAACACAAGTATGAGGTACATATAAAAAAGAATTGTCTGTTGGATAAGAATAAAATGACTTGTAGAAGTGGGAAAAAAAAAAGTTGTATATTAGAAAGTTTAGAAATAAAACGATGAATTAAACTGTAAATATATAAATACATAAATGCAATAAAACACAAATTAAAAATTCTTTATTATTATATTAATTTGCTCATAATAGTATAGCGTGTGTGTGTGTGTGTGTTGTCTGAAACAGTTTTACACAAATTATTTACTTCCCCTAGTATGTTATTTATCAATTCCGTAGTTTTAATTTGGTTTCTTAAAGCCTATAGGAAAAAAAAAATGGGCAAGATAAGTGAAAAGAGTAAACAATTGGTTCCATGTTGTTTATATATAAAAAAAAATCTCCTTTATAAGAAATAAAGGTCAAAATTTGTTGAGTAAAAAAAAATGCATTGTAGAGTATGGTATATTTCTAAAATCGCAAAGTATGTTAAAAACAAAAAATTAGGCTAGCCTAAACGAGTTTGGATTCGTTGTTGAAATGCGAGAGAGAGTTTGAACTTGTTGGATTTTGCCTTATTTGAGTGAAATCGAGTTGTTAAATGGGTTTCGCTCATTTCTCCTATATCGTAATAAAATGTAGGAATTTTCCATACGACGCTTGTCTTAACCTGTCTGAAGAAGTCACGTGACCAAATTGCCAATGACATCATCACAGAAAATAGTCTGTTTTCCAAGAAAATAATAATAATAATAATAGCCTAGCTTGTGTAAACAAAACAGAAAATAGGATGTTTTACTTCATATTTGAAATTTTTTTGTTAGTAGAACTTTATTTTTTTTCCTTTACTAATAATAGATTTGTTGTTGTTGTTTTTTGGGTAAATAAAACACACAAGTATGAGCAGATTTAAGAAAATATATATACATTAAGAGTAAAGAATAATTTTAAATTATAAAAGAAAAAAAAGTTGTAAAGTGTTAATATAAATAATTTTATTTTGTGAAAAAACAAAAATTATCTGTTTCTATTTCGTTCGTTGGCTTCTCTTTCGATGCCTCTTCTTTCTTTACTGGACAAATACGAAGATGGTAAATATTTGCACCATCTTTTGTTTTAAAGAAATCCTTAACTTCACATGTCAAACATTTTTTTGATTATACAGGTCTGTTTCACCTTTACATTTGGGACATTTTACTCTTTCAACAACTGGCATTTTTTTTTTGTTTTTAAAGTTTTCTCAGACTCTTGTTTTTTAAAATGAAGTTTATATTGATACATCTCACCCTTATATATAAAATCTTTTCCGACTGCTATTATTACTTACTATTCATTATTCTTATCGATCCAACTATTGTGTTTATTTTGACAACAAAAAAAAAATAACAAGGTGTTACTAAAAAATAATTTCTAGAGTTGTTGTTTTATAAAATACAAGTAAAAAAAAAACTGAAATATACCTTGAAAAAAGTACAATTTACTCCTAATAAATAGATGTAAATATTAAAAGAAAAAAAAAAACTAAAATTTGCCTTTAGCAAGTGAAAATTGGTATATTGGTATATTTCCAGTAAAGATATTTACTGCGTAATAGTTTAAAAATAGAAATGACGACATGATATAAAGATGTTGAGTGAATACATTGACAAGTAGTCCATTTCTTATTTTTTTTAATGGAATGCAATTAAAAAATAATTACGTTTACATAAAGTTGTTTGCTTATAAAATATTGTGATTGTTTTAAGTATTAAGTGGTGACTGCAAAACAAAATGTTATTTTTTTCCCTTTGTTTTTCTATAACTAATAAAAAAAATATTTATAAGACGAAATATCAAAATAAAACACAAAGTTAAAGGTCTTTTTCATTTTTATTATAAAGTATAGGGGTTCTTGAAGAGATACATTTCCACTTGTTTATATTTATTTAGAGCTTGTTTAAAAGTCTTTTCCTCCTCTTCATCTGTTGCTTCGACTTGAATGTATCGAGCTGGTAGCATCCATGTGATATCTGATAGTTTTATGGGAGGAATTTCTTCTTCAATCTGAACATGGACCTGTTCGTTTTGTATGTATATTTTTTGAACACCACGTCTGAAAAAATTAAAATACATGTTGTAAGAAAATCAGAATAAAGAAGGAATTTTAGTATGTCCTTTTTAAAGAAAAAAAACGTCTATATTTCTTAGGAGATGTATAGTGAAGAGAATAATGTTAAGAAAATTCTGAATTATTTTTTGTAAAATTCACTAGAACACCATAATATAGTAAAAACCAAAAGTACTCACTTCAATAAATTTTTGAGTAATACATATAGCATATTGGTGGGAAGCACATTTAAATCTTCGGATTCAAAGATATATAAAACCATTTTGTTTACTAGAAAAGTAAAAAACAGTTGAAAAAATAACTATGAATATTTACGACTCTAAGGAAGAATAAACTGTCGACTGTAGTACGAGTGTGTTACATAAATAGCTGTATCTTTTAAATTGCTATATAATTAAAGGTTACAAATTCATAACAACAATGTTGCAAAACATTATTTTTTTACGTATTATTACTTATCATTTTATTTTTTTAATAGAGTACGATCAAAGGTAATTATAATCTTAATAACAACAATGTTACAAAATATTATTTTTTAAGTAGTAGTAGCACTTAAAGATAATGAGTTTTTATAACAACCCATTAATTACAAGCATGTCTAGTAAATAATACCACACAAAAAATACTCAATGGAATAATTTTTTTTCATAGTACCAATATATCCTCTACTGTTAATTTAAACACATTAACCTGTTTTAATAATAATAATAATAATATTACTAATAATGATGATGATGACTGAAGAAGAATATATTGAAGATTTGAATAGAAGACATGATGAGTTATTAAAATTATTCGAAGATAGAGAAAAAGAAATGGAACAGGAAAGCGACGAAGATTTACCTTTAAATATCTGGAGAGAATGATTGTTAAAAGAACAACAACAAGAAGAAGAAGAAGAAAATGTACCTCTTGCAATATTGCGAGAGAGATGGTTGTTAGAGCAACGAGTACAAGAACAACAGCAACAAAAAGATGAGAATGATAAGATAGAAACTGATTCAGAGGGTGCAGACTTCTATGATGATGATGAGGATGAATACATGAGTTGGGAAGATGTAGTTAGGTTATATAACATTATAGTATATATATATATATATATATATATATATATATATATATATATATATATATATATATATATTATTTTAATAAAAGTCTAATAAATAGATTTATTTCTCTAATTGTCCATTTGCGTACTATTTTACAATAAAGTCTAGGTATCCTATTTTTTTTTTAAATTTAACTCAATACTACTACTAAAAAAAAAAAGAAAAACAAAAAGAAAGTTCAAACAAATATGTTAATCGTTTAGCGACATGTAGAAAAAATAATAAAAAATTAAAAGGAAAAAATTCTAACCTAAGTAGTAATAGTAATAGTAGTAGTAGTAGTAATTAGTGTTATTTAGTACTATTTTATATTCATATTTATATAAGAAAGTTAGTAAAATTCTTTAAGTTGTTGTCTATTTACACCTATAAATAAACAATTTTTGGAAAAAATAGTTTTAAAATGTTATTAAAATTCTTTAAGTTGTTGTTGTTGTTGTCTATTACACCTATATATCTTAGTAAACAATTTTTGGAAAAAAAAAAAATATTTTTTAAATACAGTGGAAACTAATCAAAATATTTGTGTATTTTTTTTAAAATTTATTTTCAGAGCCTCAGTGTCTTGAACGGTATATAAAATAAAATAAAATAAAAAAAATATAAAATAAGAAAAAAAAACTTACTGGAAAAAGTTGGCCTGATACCACTTTATTGGGAATTTTATTGGGAATTTTATTTTTTATCTTCAGTATATACCACCAACGTGCATGGAGTATCAGACTTTCTTTTTTTTTGTAACTAGGTTGAAACTGAACTGAAAACGAACTCTGGTGAATAAAAAAACATCAGCTAATTGCATACTTTTAAAAAGTTGTTATTTTTTAAATTGCTATATATTTTACAATAATGGGTACATAAAGGTAATTATAATCTTAATAACAATGTTGCAAAACATTATTTTTTTATGCGTCATTACTTATCATTATTTACAAACTTGCAAAAGTCATTATTATTTTAATGGAGTACACCATAAAAAAGGTAATTATAGTCTTAACAACAATGTTGCAAAACATTATTACATGTATGAACGAGAGGTCCTATTCGATAAAAAAGTTCAAAATTTGCCAGATAAGATGTTGATGAAAATCTATTGAATGTACAATAAATGGTTTAAAATTTGATAAGTAGTACAAACACCAGATTAGTAGATAGTTTAACCTAGTAAATTGGTAGTTGAGATATAAAATAACACATTGTTTATAAGATTTTTTGGATTTATTTAAGTGACTAAATTCATATTTTTTCATAAAAAACTATTTTCACCGGAAACTTATCAAATTGCTCCCATTCTTTTTGTGTCGGTTCCTTCTCTAAGTATATATGAATCATTTCCTTTACTATATTTATTTGCAGACTATCTCTGAAATAATAATAATAATATGTTAGACGAGAAACAAGTGAAATTTTTCTGAAAATAATAGAGATGTAAATAGTAAAAAAATATACTCACTTGAAGAAGAACGCTTTGAGTAACACATGCAATATGTCTAGAGATAAATTATCATCTGTTAATTCAACTATGAAAAAGATCATTTTTATTTTCATCAAACTAACGAGCGAATCTATAAACAAAAATTGTAATTGACTCGGTATAAGACTTGTTTATATATTAAATACAGTAAATAATCTCTATTAATCATCTGCTACGCAGTTGATGTTTTTTATGAATACATTTATGCTAATTACACATTTTTATCAGTATAAATGCAAGCACTTTAAATTGGAAAATTACCATTTATCTAATATACTACTTTAATAAACTCATATATTTTATGTGTTAAGAATAGATCAGTCAAATCAACAAATATATTGCAATTATACAAAAAAAACATCCTTGGTGAAAAATCTCTAGGGCTTAAAATGATTTTTGCACTTGGGAAGTATGAGAAATACATCAAAAATGGATATATATATATATATATATATATATATATATATATATATATATATATACCTATGTGTATTCAGTCATTCAATATGATTGAATCAGATGTGTTTATTGACATTCAGGGATATAATTGTTCATTTGGATATGTGTCCAAAGAATTGGCAATTTATGATGGTATTCGTTGTGGAAATTATTTATTTAGACCACCATTCTCAAGAACTATGTTATCTGCTGAAGATCAAAAATTGGTTGATTGGTCAGAACAATATCATGGTTTATGTTGGTCAAGTGGATTTGTTGAAATAAATGATATCGAGAACATTTTACAAGATGTATTGAAAATTTATCAAACTCCATATCGAATTTATGTCAAAGGAAATGCAAAAGTGAATATTTTAAAGAAATTCTTAAATGAGGACTACATACACCACATTCAACAAGAACCTAAATTAAGTCAATTTAAAACGATTCCAGAGTGTTATTTTCATAAAAATATTAATCCATGGCGTTGTGCATTATCCAATGTAAAACTTCTATATAATTATCGAAATTGTTGGAAATAAAGAACTCTATGATTTAGTCATATTTTTATAGTTTTTTTTTTCATTTACAGGCAATTTTAGTTTATTTATTTATTTATTCAAATCTTAATTCTTTTGGAAACAAAGTTTGATTATATGATTCGTTTCATAATAATACTATAGTAACTTAAGAAAAAAAACATTTAACGTTACGACAACGATATACGGTGTGTTTTAAATTATTACATTCGCAATGCATTTAAATCAACTCTTTATCTGGTAAATATTGAATTTTCTTATCTGTTTTTACTAAACTCTCTCTCTCGCTCTCGAATTTATATAGTTATTAGTAAAGAAAATTATACATAGCAATTAAATTTATATTTTTTGGATAATGCAACGATAAACAATTATGATCAATGCGTCGTACCCAGCCTCCAGATTAACAGTTAGTTAGTTAAATAGTAAGTTCGTTGTAGATAGCACACACACAGTTGTCTTGCTGCTTTCAGATATAAATAATAATATTAAGTACTCTACTTACCAATTCAGTCTTGCGGACGGCTTTGGAGGAAACTTTGTCTAACACTTGTTATTCACTACTGTATACTATTTTATTTGAAATTATGTTTTTTTAGAAAATTCTGTACTGTTAGGATAATTTGACTTGATAAATGGTCCTATTTATATGTCCTGTTTATATATGCACTTATGATAATTAGTACTATTTAGTAGACAGGCTTGTAATTAATGGGTTGTTATAAAACTCATTATCTTTAAGTGCTACTACTTAACAAATAATGTTTTGTAACATTGTTGTTAAGACTATAATTACCTTTTTTATGGTGTACTCCATTAAAATAGTAATGACTTTTGCAAGTTTGTAAATAATGATAAGTAATGACGCATAAAAAAATAATGTTTTGCAACATTGTTATTAAGATTATAATTACCATTATGTACCCATTATTGTAAAATATATAGCAATTTAAAAAATAACAACTTTTTAAAAGTATGCAATTAGCTGATGTTTTTTTATTCACCACAGTTCGTTTTCAGTTCAGTTTCAACCTAGTTAAAAAAAAAAGAAAGTCTGATACTCCATGCACGTTGGTGGTATTTACTGAAGATAAAAAAATATTTTTTTTTTTCCAAAAATTGTTTACTAAGATATATAGGTGTAATAGACAACAGCAACAACAACTTAAAGAATTTTAATAACATTTTAAACTATTTTTTCCAAAAAATTGTTTATTTATAGGTGTAAATAGACAACAACTTAAAGAATTTTACTAACTTTCTTATATAAATATGAATATAAAATAGTACTAAATAACACTAATTACTACTACTACTACTATTACTATTACTACTTAGGTTAGAATTTTTTCCTTTTAATTTTTTATTATTTTTTCTACATATCGCTAAACGATTAACATATTTGTTTGAACTTTCTTTTTGTTTTTCTTTTTTTTTTTTTAGTAGTATTGAGTTAAATTAAAAAAAAAAATAGGATACCTAGACTTTATTGTAAAATAGTACGCAAATGGACAATTAGAGAAATAAATCTATTTATGAGACTTTTATTAAAATAATATATATATATATATATATATATATATATATATATATATATATATATATATATATATATATATATATATATATATATACTATAATGTTATATAACCTAACTACATCTTCCCAACTCATGTATTCATCCTCATCATCATCATCATCATCATCATCATAGAAGTCTGCACCCTCTGAATCAGTTTCTATCTTATCATTCTCATCTTTTTGTTGCTGTTGTTCTTGTACTCGTTGCTCTAACAACCATCTCTCTTCTTCTTCTTCTTGTTGTTGTTCTTTTAAAACAATCATTCTCTCCAGATATTTAAAGGTAAATCTTAGTCGCTTTCCTGTTCCATTTCTTTTTCTCTATCTTCGAATAATTTTAATAACTCATCATGTCTTTTATTCAAATCTTCAATATATTCTTCTTCAGTCATCATCATCATTATTAGTAATATTATTATTATTATTATTAAAACAGGTTAATGTGTTTAAATTAACAGTAGAGGATATATTGGTACTATGAAAAAAAATTATTCCATTGAGTATTTTTTGTGTGGTATTATTTACTAGACATGCTTGTAATTAATGGGTTGTTATAAAACTCATTATCTTTAAGTGCTACTACTACTTAAAAAATAATATTTTGTAACATTGTTGTTATTAAGATTATAATTACCTTTGATCGTACTCTATTAAAAAAATAAAATGATAAGTAATAATACGTAAAAAATAATGTTTTGCAACATTGTTGTTATGAATTTGTAACCTTTAATTATATAGCAATTTAAAAGATACAGCTATTTATGTAACACACTCGTACTACAGTCGACAGTTTATTCTTCCTTAGAGTCGTAAATATTCATAGTTATTTTTTCAACTGTTTTTTACTTTTCTAGTAAACAAAATGGTTTTATATATCTTTGAATCCGAAGATTTAAATGTGCTTCCCACCAATATGCTATATGTATTACTCAAAAATTTATTGAAGTGAGTATTTTTGGTTTTTTACTATATTATGATGTTCTAGTGAATTTTACAAAAAATAATTCAGAATTTTCTTAACATTATTCTCTTCACTATACATCTCCTAAGAAATATAGACGTTTTTTTTTTTTTTAAATAATGTGCTTCCCAGCAATATGCTATATGTATTACTCAAAAATTTATTGAAGTGAGTATTTTTGGTTTTTACTATATTATGATGTTCTAGTGAATTTTACAAAAAATAATTCAGAATTTTCTTAACATTATTCCCTTCACTATACATCTCCTAAGAAATATAGACGTTTTTTTTCTTTAAAAAGGACATACTAAAATTCCTTCTTTATTCTGATTTTCTTACAACATGTATTTTAATTTTTTCAGACGTGGTGTTCAAAAAATATACATACAAAAGGAACAGGTCCATGTTCAGATTGAAGAAGAAATTCCTCCCATAAAACTATCAGATATCACATGGATGCTACCAGCTCCATACATTCAAGTCGAAGCAACAGATGAAGAGGAGGAAAAGACTTTTAAACAAGCTCTAAATAAATATAAACAAGTGGAAATGTATCTCTTCAAGAACCCCTATACTTTATAATAAAAATGAAAAAGACCTATAACTTTGTGTTTTATTTTGATATTTCGTCTTATAAATATTTTTTTTATTAGTTATAGAAAAACAAAGGGAAAAATAACATTTTGTTTTGCAGTCACCACTTAATACTTAAAACAATCACAATATTTTATAAGCAAACAACTTTATGTAAACGTAATTATTTTTTAATTGCATTCCATTAAAAAAAATAAGAAATGGACTACTTGTCAATGTATTCACTCAACATCTTTATATCATGTCGTCATTTCTATTTTTAAACTATTACGCAGTAAATATCTTTACTGGAAATATACCAATATACCAATTTTCACTTGCTAAAGGCAAATTTTAGTTTTTTTTTCTTTTAATATTTACATCTATTTATTAGGAGTAAATTGTACTTTTTTCAAGGTATATTTCAGTTTTTTTTTACTTGTATTTTATAAAATAACAACTCTAGAAATTATTTTTTAGTAACACCTTGTTATTTTTTTTTGTTGTCAAAATAAACACAATAGTTGGATCGATAAGAATAATGAATAGTAAGTAATAATAGCAGTCGGAAAAGATTTTATATATAAGGGTGAGATGTATCAATATAAACTTCATTTTAAAAAACAAGAGTCTGAGAAAACTTTAAAAACAAAAAAAAAAAATGCCAGTTGTTGAAAGAGTAAAATGTCCCAAATGTAAAGGTGAAACAGACCTGTATAATCAAAAAAATGTTTGACATGTGAAGTTAAGGATTTCTTTAAAACAAAAGATGGTGCAAAACATTTACCATCTTCGTATTTGTCCAGTAAAGAAAGAAGAGGCATCGAAAGAGAAGCCAACGAACGAAATAGAAACAGATAATTTTTGTTTTTTCACAAAATAAAATTATTTATATTAACACTTTACAACTTTTTTTTCTTTTATAATGTAAAATTATTCTTTACTCTTAATATATATATATATATATATATATATATATATATATATATATATATCTTAAATCTGCTCATACTTGTGTGTTTTATTTACCCAAAAAACAACAACAACAAATCTATTATTAGTAAAGGAAAAAAAAATAAAGTTCTACTAACAAAAAAATTTCAAATATGAAGTAAAACATCCTATTTTCTGTTTTGTTTACACAAGCTAGGCTATTATTATTATTTTCTTGGAAAACAGACTATTTTCTGTGATGATGTCATTGGCAATTTGGTCACGTGACTTCTTCAGACAGGTTAAGACAAGCGTCGTATGGAAAATTCCTACATTTTATTACGATATAGGAGAAATGACCGAAACCCATTTTAACAACTCGATTTCACTCAAATAAGGCAAAATCCAACAAGTTCAAACTCTCTCTCGCATCTCAACAACGAATCCAAACTCGTCTAGGCTAGCCTAATTTTTTGTTTTTAACATACTTTACGATTTTAGAAATATACCATACTCTACAATGCAGTGTTTTTTACTCAACAGATTTTGACCTTTATTTCTTATAAAGGAGATTTTTTTTATATATAAACTACATGGAACCAATTGTTTACTCTTTTCACTTATCTTGCCCATTTTTTTTTCCTATAAGCTTTAAGAAACCAAATTAAAACTACGGAATTGATAAATAACATACTAGGGGAAGTAAATAATTTGTGTAAAACTGTTTCAGACAACACACACACACACACGCTATACTATTATGAGCAAATTAATATAATAATAAAGAATTTTTAATTTGTGTTTTATTGCATTTTTGTATTTATATATTTTTACAGTTTATTTCATCGTTTTATTTCTAAACTTTCTAATATACAACTTTTTTTTTCCCACTTCTACAAGTCATTTTATTCTTATCCAACAGACAATTCTTTTTTATATGTACCTCATACTTGTGTTTTATTCACCTCTCATAATATAGAACTACCAACTAACGAGTTACACTTCGTATTCTTCCAGTAAAGAAAGAAGAGGAATCGAAAGCCAACGAACGAAATAGAAACAGATAATTTTTTTTTTACAAAATAAATATTCTTAATATATATTTTCTTAAATCTGCTCATACTTATGTGTTTTATTTACCCCAAAAAAAAAAACAAACAACAAATATATACAGGTTAGGCTAATTTATATTTTAAAAAAACAAAGCAAAACTAAATTAATATTAAGAAAAAAAAGATTCAACTTACTCTACTAGTAAATATTTCAATTTTTTTTGTTTTTGTTTATTCCTCAAACAGGTTAGGACAAGTTAGGACAAGTTAGGACAAATATCAAGTAGTAGTAGTAGTAGTAGTAGTTATTGAAACAAATCTTTCAGACAAAACACACACACAAACACACTGTATTTTTAGGCGCAAATTAATATAAGAAAGAATTTTTTTTAGGTTAGAATAGATTAATCTATATTTTATTAGTAAAGGAAATAAAAAAAAATAAGTTCTACTAGTAAAAATTTTATTTTATTTCTAAACTTTATAATTTACAACATTTTTCCCAACTTAATTTGGAATTTTTTTTTACTTATCCGACAAACAATTCTATTTATATAAATGCAACAGAACTCTATCACAAGGGTCCACGGTTCGTATTCTAGCTAGATCACTCCAGATTTTTTTTTTCATTTAAATAATTTACCAAAAAAAAAAAATAGGGGAAATTACCCTCTTAACAAGCCAAACAATTTTTTTTCAGGAGGTTCAAAACAAATGTAGAATATGCAGTGGCGAAACCTATTCACCTTGGTACACACCGATTGGGTGTGTACCAACCATTTTCCAACTAATTTTCCAACTAACGATAGGAAAGAGATCAACTCTTTGCTAAATAATTTTCCAATAAAGAGAAAATATAAACAAGAATCTGATATATATTGAAGAAGAGATTTAAGCAAGTGTAAAATTATTTATATATATATAAGGACAAAAATAAATACAAAAAAAATTGAATCGGGTATTTTATTTTTTTTTGCTTTATACAGATGAGGTGAGGCGAGGCTAGGCTACGCTCATTTCATTTCATTTTGTTTTTTTTGTTTGTTTGTTAGAATAAAGTTATATCACCACACTTCCTCTCACCGACAGACAGACAGACAGGTTAGGACAAGTTAGGACAAGTCAGAACAAATATTAGAATAACAAGGAAATTAAAAAAAAAATAAGTTCTACTAGTAAATAAAATTTATTTTATTTCTAAACTTTTCAATTTACAACATTTTTCCCAACTTATACAAGTCATTTTTTACTTATCCAACAAACAATTCTTTTTTTTATATATACCTTTCAGTTACAATTTATTTCACGAAGCTTCAATAGCCTAAATGCTAATACAACAGAACTCCATCACATGGGTCGACGGTTCGTATTCTAGCTAGATCACTACAGACTTTTTTTCATTTAAATAATTTCCAAAAAAATAGGGCAAATTACCCTCGTACAGAAAAATTTTATTTTTGCCTTTTTTACAACATACCAAAACTACCCCTAAAAAACAACCCCCTAAATACCACCCCTTTTTTGGAAATAAGGACTTTTTGGCCTAATTTACACCCTCAGCTCTTTCAAGGTCATTCTTTAGCTCTTTCAAGGTCATTCTTCTTCTTCGGGTCTTGGTACGCCGCTTCGGATGGACACATGCCATCGAGGTGCCACCAAAAATAAACACACTTTTTTTTTCCTTGTTACAACATCAATATCTCATTTTGTTTACGTAATTTAATTATACCAGCATCCAAAAACTACTAGTAGTAAGATCTTTTTTAATATGATACCTTTACTAACACTTTCTCGTACGAATCCGCTGTGGCTCAGTGGGTAAAGTCGCTGGTTTTGCAGTATGGGAAATAAAGGTTCGAATCCTGCTCTAGACATTAGCTTTTTTTATTTATATTAATATTCCTATAGCCCACAACCTAATGTGTATATGTGTATGTATGTATGTGACGTCAGTGAAGACCACTTCTTCTTCTTCTTCTTGCAGAAGACAATCCACCACATCGAGGCTCACCTAATCTCTCTCTCTCTCTTAAGCTTTACGACATCCAATGATGCCAAAATAGCACTGACCAACAACCACTGGACTGTGACGTCATTGAACACTTCTTCAGCTCTTTCAAGGTCATTCTTCAGGTCTTTCAAGGTCATTCTTCAGTTCTTTCAAGGTCATTCTTCAGCTCTTTCAAGGTCATTCTTCAGCTCTTTCAAGGTCATTCTTCGGCTCTTTCAAGGTCATTCTTCGGCTAATGGGACACATACCATCCGCAGTCCCAGTACCCCGCCCTATATACTACTTATATATATATATATATGTATATATATATATATATATATATATATATATATATATATATATATATATATGTATATATATATATATATATATATATATATATATATATATATATATATATATATATATATTTTTATCTCTATAGAATGCTCCTATCAATTATGAGTATTCCACCTTCAGAAACAATGGCACTACTGGGAATTTTTTACAAAACTGAAAACTAGTATTTTTTTAATTGAAATATTAGAAAAACCACTAGGTTTAGGGATATAACATTATTAATAAAAAAGTTATAAAATTTTACGCAAAATTTAAAAATAAATTAGAAAATAGGATGTTCCATTTAAAAAAACATATATCGGCCCCACTTTTTAGAAGTACCCTGTATACTCAAAAATAATTTTAAACTATGCACCTTAACATAACACACATAAAACTAACGTATTTAACATTTTTTTGTCATTTCCGAAACAAATGAGATAATAAACTTTACTCTATCGTTGACTCTCCCTGTACACTACACCCACTGATCCCACCAGATACACAACATAAGCTTGAAGCCATGAATATTCGGCTTTGGCGAGAATGTTGATGGTTCACCGGGCTTCCTCCATGACTTTTTGCTCTTTGGATCATCGTAGCGTATCCATTTTTCATCACCAGTTACGATACGATGCAAAAAACCTTTCCGATCGTGTTGTTGAAGCAGTTGTTCACAGGTGAATAATCGTCTTTCAACCTCTCTTGGATTCATTTCGTACGATACTCAATTTTCTTGCTTTTGACTCATTCCCAGTGCATGCAAGAGCTTGAAAATGGTTGTGCGATCAACTCCTAATGATTCTACAAGTTCTTGTTCCATTTGGTACGAGTTTTCATCGAATAATGCCTCCAATTCTTCATCTTTAAACTTTTTCAGCTGGCCGTCCGTGTCGAAATCACCACTTTTAAAGCATCGAAACCAGTACGCACATGTTTTTGTCGAAGAAATATAATCACCATAGGTTTCCGACAGCAATCGATTTGCGTTTGATATTGTACAATAAGAAAACACTGAGTGATATTAAATTATTTACATCATTAAAAGGAACACAAAAACTGACAGAACTACCTACTATTCTACCTGATAACTCCGTTGACTATGAAATTCTTAACTGATCAACTTGACCTCTACCTAAATTATCTGACTTTAAAAAGGAGGCAGTATTGTGTTCACTTACCCCCATCGGCCTGGGGTTCAAACTCTATACTACGCGCAAACCAACAACCCCGCAAATAGATACGCTACCAACTGTAACTCTTACGTTATATGATTAACCAAATTATCCCTAATTTAGCATGTTTGTCCAAAGAATTCCCGTAACAAAAAAGTAACGCTTCCCGCAAATGGTGTTTTGTTGGCACATAATTAGAAATATTCGATGCTAAAAAAAATATGTTGTTTACATTTCAGCAACATAACATATACTTAAAATTAAAGCTGCTAAAGATGGTGCTTCACCATGAATATAGCAACAGTATGCCCCGATGCCATATAATACAAGTTACGCCCTCTCTTAGAAATCCCTCAAAATTAATTCACACTCCTTATAGTTTAAAAATATCAATAAAATTGTTTCAGAGTAACTATCTATGAAATCAAATACAGACACTAGGTTATTAGGAGAAATGTACTGGTAGCGCAATTGTGGTTTAAGTTAGATAACCATCAGCATCGACATAAAGAATATAGCTGCCGCTATAGAAAAACAAACGCGTGGAACAAAACGGTAAAGCAAAACGAAACTGGCTGGCTACGGCCGGATTGTTTCAGTATGCCACCTGGAGTGTCTCCAAGACCCTGTATTTGAAAATATTTAAACGCAATCCAACATTAAAAGTGGACTGACAATATATTTGATTTTATTATATTTTATGATCGTTTCGAGAACACAAAAATTGACATCGTTCTAGTTCCATTTATTGTAAATGTTGTGAGGCAGCCTGCATAAGACTGTAAGATACCAACCTAGTAACAATAACTGACTTCTATAAACTCTGTCTTTACTGTCAAATTGCCTTTGAACTTCCATAATCATGGCGGCGTGAGTTTTGGCCATTGCTTCTTGCATACCTTGGCAAAAGGTATTTATGGTATGTTTTTCGGCGTCCATGTTCCGCCTTAGCTCGTCCATGAGGCCCTTTAGAGCTATTATGCCATCACGGACGGAAGTCTAGAAAGTGTTATAAAAATATTTTACGGTGTGTCAGCGTACAGTCGTTCAAGCAAGAACGTGTCCGCGATAATTCATTTTTAGTAGATGCAAATCTAGCGATTCAACAAAAAATCGTTAGAGGAAACCTTTGTCTACAACACATTTTAGTAAAAGTATCAGATGATTCCGAACTTTCGTCGAAATCACGTAAAATCCAAAATGAGTCACTTGTTTGCGCGTCGGTTTGAGGCAGTCTTTCTTTGCTCCCATCCTAAAATGACACATTTTGCAGGCGCTAAATATATTAAAAAGTCAGTCGTTTGTAAAGAAGTGGGTAAATCATTTTAACGAAAAATCTCGACGACTTGCCAAAACGCGGCTCGGTAGGCAAAGTCACTGTTAAAGTCGAAAAACGAATCGTGTCTTTGTTTTCACAGGACCTCAAATTGATGCTGCGTCAAGATAATTATATCTACCCTAATACCGGCGTGTAACGACTTGATTAAATGTAAATGTTGCCGGATTTCTAAAATTTAAACTACTCAATAATTCACCAGCTTTCACAATACTATTAAAAGTCTAATCTAAAGCAGTAAAATTATCATGTATAGTTTTAACTAATAGAGAAGAAAATAAATTAAATTATGTTTATAATAGACCGCTAAATACTTTTTTTAAAAATTTGTATTTTAAAAACACATATATACATATACATGCGATCTGCTATTAAAATTAACAAATATAAGTGATAATGGCCGTACTCATCCATAACCGATTTTACTGGAAAACCACTTGCGATCATTCTGGTCTTTAGCGGCATCGCATGGAAACCGATACGAGGTAATTTTTCCCATAAGACAGGGTTGCAGTTTGATCCAGTAGTTTCTATTTGCTACTTATCCTTACCGCACTCATTTAAAAATCTAAAGTATCAATAATTTAGCGGGAAATGATGTTACGAATGACATATTTTTTATATGCTTTTTTAATATCGAGGAGTTTGCTATTACTGTTACATATAATACAAATTCTACTTGCGCGGCATCTCTGAGAAACTCGATGAGGCACATTTTAACGTACGGCGGAAATCAGCCGGCTTGGGTTTGCGGCGACGTTCCATTTCATCTATTAGTCTTTCTGTAGCAATAGCTATATTTTTTGTAACAATAGTAACGTATGTGAGGCTAATTTATAGAAATTTAAAATTTAATTAAAACTGTTGAATATATTGGTATGGATGCTTCAAATAAAGAGCCATTCCTTTTTCGCTTTTTAGGTTTTTAAAATTTTGTAAATATCTCTTTGGCGCGCCCTTTAAAGTAGGTATATGTATCTTAATTTAAAACAGTATTGTCGACTGCTGTTTTTTCTTAAAGTAACATTGTTATGGTTCAAATTTGCCTTCGAGAAAACTACATCTCTTTTCATCATTATCTTTGAGCAAAGCAAAAGACAAATTGTCCTTTATTATATTACATATTAAATTGATTTTAGTCCTTTAAATAAGGCAAAAACTAAAATAACTTATTTTTTCCATTTTGTTTTAAATATTGTATTTTAATTAATGAAAATTAATTTTACTTATTTTGTTTTCTTCATACATAACTTTTGATTTTTTGTCAAATTTTTGTAGTTCCTCCTGACAAAATGTGGGGAGTTAGTTTATTGTTCCCCTTGTGTTTCCCAGTTGATGAATAAATTAAAACCTATTTACGTAAATATTTGTTTATTGACAAATGAAGGTGAAATGTCAAATGTCTGACGGTCAAGAATATACAATTAGGCAAAGGATATTTCGGCGCTCAATTGATACCAGGAATTTCCACTGTAAGATATTTTGATAATTTGGCTGTAAACGACCGGCGTAATAGATCCGCCTGGTCTTACTTTACCTTGGCATTCGGTATGAATAAGATATAATCCTCGAGTTATATATCGGGTTATTTTTGGAAGTTTTAGTTGTGTCGTGCAGCGGAATCTTTTATAAACTTTCAATTATTACAGTAATTTTTAGTGTTCCGTACGGAACACTTATAAGATCACTTCGGTGTCTGTCCGTCTGTCTGTCCGTCTGTCCGTCTGTCACACCCGATTTTCTATGAAACTATTTGTCATAGAAAGTTGAAATTTGGTAGTAATATAGGAATTGTTGGCCTCATCAGAGCCATGTAGTTTTGAAAGTTAAATTTTGACTTAAGGAGTTAGTTTTGGGGGGTGAAATCGGAAGTGAAAAAAAAAATTTTTTTACTAGGTAATCGAGTGTTGTGTCAAATGAAAGCTTATGAAAACACGAGTAAAAAATATATATATGATGTAATACTTGCACGCACTTTTCTTTGTATTATTTTTAAAAAATCGCGAAAAATCGCTGTCCACCCTTATCTCGGAAAGTACTTATCAAAAAATTTTGAAAAAATTCTGGAATATTCTCCACGCAGTGTAGATTGAACGAAAATTATCACGAGTACATTATCTGTAATAATTTATCTGGTATATAAAAAAACAGAAATTTCAAGGTCATCAATTTTGAGTAAAGATTGGAAATAAACTTTGTTGAAAACTTATTTGGGGTGTGTTTTGTGAAGTCACTGATCATTTTATATCACCGTAACATAAATTTTGACTTAAGGGATTCGTTTTGAGGGGTGAAAGCGGAAGTGAAAAAAAAATTTTTTACTAGGTCATCGAGTGTAGTGTCAAATGAAAGCTTGTGAAAACACGAGTAAAATATATATATATATATATATATATATATATATATATATATATATAATATATATATAACGTAATACTTGCGCACACGTTTCTTCGTATTACTTTTAAAAAATCGTGAAAAATCGCTTATCTCGAAAAGTACTGATCAAAAAATTTTGAAAAAAACCCTGGAATATTCTCCACGGGGTATAGATTGAACGAAAATTATCACTACCTTTAATAATTTATCTGGTATAGAAAAAAAACAAAATTTCAAGGTCACCAGTTTTCAGTAAAGATTGGAAGCAAACTTTATTGAAAACTCATTTGGGGTGTGTTTTGTGAAGTCACTGATCATTTTATACGACCCTAACAAAA
Organism: Pachyrhynchus sulphureomaculatus; assembly: GCA_019049505.1. Taxonomy (NCBI): domain Eukaryota; kingdom Metazoa; phylum Arthropoda; class Insecta; order Coleoptera; family Curculionidae; genus Pachyrhynchus; species Pachyrhynchus sulphureomaculatus. Next base: position 12,530,973 of record CM032455.1, on the reverse strand, counting down.
TTTTCTATTTTAAAAACAATCGTACAGAACACTAATTGTACAAGTTCAACTTGCACTTGACCGGTTTTTAGTTTTAAAATGTACATATTGTGTATGCTTGGAGGAAAAAATGTAATATTTCTCGGAGTGGGAGAGGGTATATATGTGAATATTTATGTTTTGGCAGGCCGCTTCTTCTGTAACAAAGTATTGAGAAGATATTTTGGTTTTCAGTGAAGTTTTAAAAGGCAAACGTGCCGATTTGTAATATCCAAATTTTCGGGCTACGGTATATTTTGTAGTTTTGGTAAAGTACCTGGCCAGACATTTATTGGCGATCTGAATTCTTCTTATTCATACAGAGAGGGCATTAGAAGAGCACTCGAGATGAGTAGCCATTTTATGGAATTTTCTTTTATTGAATCAGTTTGATTCTCTTCGAGAATTTTCTGGATCTCATCTTTGGTGATCGGAATTATTACTGAGACTATAATATCCTAAAAAAGGATATATTTTGTTACAGGATTTTTTGGTAGTTGGTAATAGATTGGTTTTTCATCGTGTGAGGGAAGGCGTTATTCCTGAACCACGTGCTGTTCACAAAGGACTACTAGGCTTCTTTACTTCAGTGTCCACATTAGCTTTTGGTGGACTAGTTTGTGCAAATTAGCCAAACGGTATAGTTACGGAGATATAGTTTTGGAAGAATTAAATTTCTGATTAGTTTTGTTTAGAATTATAGCAGCACAATAGCAATTACAGTAATAATAGAAATATTATATTATATTAACCTTTCCTGAATATAAAAATATTCAGATTCAGCCTAGTAAACTTTCTTACATAACAATATTGGCTCTCTTCTTTCTCTAGGAGACTCAATAGAAAGACTAAGTACAGTGAGAGAAGATTCCTAGCTGGAGTACTTGGAACTTCTCTACCGTACTACTGTCAGTTTAGTCCAACTAACTGTAGCAGCTTTTTGGCGAATCTCAAACGAGAGAGCTTTAGGTGTTAGTAAAGCCAGGACTTTGAAAGAAAATTTATTTTATATATCATAGATTGTTTACTGTATATTTCAGTAGTGCTCAACGTTTATCTCATTTGTTTTTTTTTTATATTTCATTCATTAATAATAATACTAATAAAAAAAATTATGAATTGCTACTTCATTATTTTTTTGCTTCACATAATCCATAATTGTCGGATTAAGTACAGTTGGTCAAAATACAAGTGTTATTATTCTGACGTAAAAATGATATTGACAATACAATGCCGATCATTTAGACAGATTCTACATATTTTCGATTTTCAGATCCAACAATCAATTATAAATTAAAAAACAAGTTTAAAAGTGTGCCTCTACAGAGTGTTTTAATATGTGGAACTTTTAGACAAGTTTCAAATTTTACTTCTTTTTCAAGATGGTACTATTTTACTGCATTTTTCGGAAATGGGGTAAATCTTTGACTTTCTACTACCTCCATTTTAGAACCATTTTTCAAGGTCCCTAAACTATGAAAATCATGGGCCTCTATCTCCGTCGATCTGCTGTCTGTTTCTCTGTCTGTTGGCACGGTAACTCTCGAAAAAAATGAGATGTCAATTTCGAATTTGGTACATATTTATTACTCGAGATAAAAATAGAACTTCTAATTTTTGTGAGATATCATTTTAGAGAAAAGAGATGAAAGGAGTGAGAATGAGAAGTTTTCTTGTTTTGTAGCTGATTTAATAAATAATTTTTAAGTATAATTATTTACTATTAAATGAGTAAATAATTAAAGAGGTGGAGGAGGGTGCTGATAAGGTTCCTTCGTATTTATTATTTTTATATGTGATTTTCAGGGTTATCAAATCGTGTTAGTTCTTCATTATTTTCACTTACTTATGATCAAAAATGGAAAGGATTAATGAGGTATGGGAAGGGGTTAAAGTAGATGCTTCATATATATAGTGTTGGATTTTAGGAACCTAAAAATCAGTATTTTTTTTATTATTTTCAGTTATTTATCGTCAAACACGTAAGGTGTTAAAGTGGCAGGGGTTAGAGTTGGAGGAAATGCTGTGCATATATTTATTTATTTATTTATTTATTTACTGTTACAAGCCCAACAAAATAATTAATTAATAGGGCCGATCATACAATCATTAAACAATACTACATATCAAAAAAGGCTTAATTATACAAACAATAAAATGCTTAATTATACAAACAATAAACAAACTACAATTTCACATATGCTTACAGCTATTAAAATAAGTTTAGACAGTTACAGAAGAATTCCCTCTGAGACATGGACAGATCACATGCTCTAGATACCTTATTATAAGCAGCGCATATTTTTATAAACGGGTGAAGTATACAATACATTTGTGTGAGCAGTAGGAAGATAGAAGAAGTTTCCAGTCCAATGAGCTAATCTGGGCAGAACAAAATTCAGTTCCTCCAGCAACAGCGGACATTGAATCACACCATTTACAAGTTTCTACAGAAACATCACCAAACCCATATTTCTACGTTTCTCTAAAGTCATATAAGTAAATCTCTCTAACAAAATATCATTCTCTATACCTACCGGTGGATACATCCCATCAACTTTCCTAGCCAAAAACTTTAAAAACCTCCTCTGAATCCTTTCCAAAGCCACAACCCACCTATTATACAATGGTGCCCAGATAATAGACCCATACTCAAGCCTACTTCTGACCAATGCATTGTATAATGTTGAAAAGACCCACAATTTCTAATTATGAACCCCATTGTTTTCATCGCTTCTGAAACCACCTTGTCAATGTGCTGATTAAAGGTCAGCCCAGAGTCCAAAACAATGCCCAGGTCCTTGGCTACCATAGTCGCCTACTAAATAAGGTTCCTAATGCAGCCAACACCAAATCGGAAATACAGGAATACATCTAAGTTGGGAATGTGGAATCTTTGGCACAATGATACTACTCAGTATATATCACCACTACACCAAACACTTTATTTTTGTGCTCGACGCGCGTTTCGCTAACCATGTTAGCTTCATCAGGAGCGATGATTGACTGTCAATCGTCGCTCCTGATGAAGCTAACATGGTTAGCGAAACGCGCGTCGAGTGCAAAAATAAAGTGTTTGGTGTAGTGGTGATATATACTGAGTAACAGGAATACATGTTAGAAAATGACATTTATTTGACTTTAGTTATAAAAAAAGTGATCTTTTGGAAGTTTTGAAAGACTATAAATTGAAATAGTATGGCTGAGAAAATGGGACACACTGTTTTGCGGCTTCCTCCGTATTATTGTGTGTTTAATCCAATTGAACATATTTGGCATCAAGTTGAATCAAAAATAAGGTCACAAAATATTTCTCCTACTTTAAGTGTGTCAGTGGTTGAATTACTAAAAAAAGTTATAAATGATATACCTTGTGAAAGCTGGAAGAATTCCAATCAGCACGTCTGTGAAAGTTGAAGACTCATATATTTATGTAAATAATATAAAACCACTGATAATTGCCTCAGCTGATGACAGTGATAGTGAAACCGAATTAGGCTTAAGTTAAAATATATTTTTATTTATACAATATGTCCTCTCTTGTAAACCCCATTCATTCGAACTGTATATTTGTACTTCTTATCTATTTGTTTTTACATGCATCTATAAATAGACATCTCCAAAAACACTTATTTCCATTAACGAATAAAATTCTTAATTCCATCTCTGCAACCTATTATAAACAAAAGGTCAGAATTTTTATATTGGCCACTTAAAACGTAAAAAATGAGGATCCTATATTTTGGGACAGGCTATAACTGTTACCTTTTATACCCACTCATTTTGTCTGCCAATAATATTTGCACATTTAACTGACTACAATAAATAAAATTAACTAAAAGACCATGCAAATTGGATGATTTACTTGAATTATATTTTTTAATTATTTACAGTAGATGCAGTGGTCTAATATTTCCGAATTTACATGAAATAATTCGCCAATCAACGAATTTATATTGAAATTATTCTTGAGATGTTAAAAACCTATTTTTGAATATAGCTAGCAGCAATAAGTTAGCAGATACAATACTGTAACTGCTAAATTTCAGATGTATGCAATGGGGCTAGCAATATTATAATGTGATCGAACCACAGGTTCAAAACAGTTTTCGGCGTTTCCAGATGCGTATCTTCCTTGTCTTTCTACAATTCCATTAACCCACTCTTAATTCTCTTGAGGTTTTTAAAGTAAAATAGTTTTTTTTCATTCTCTGTACATGTCTTGGTTTCAACATCCGCTCACTAAAAATCATTCGATCTCATTCTTTGTCGTATATCTTCGTTTCGGATTCTGTCCTTTCTAGGTACTTCCAGTGGCCGTTCAAATATAATCTGTCCATTCAAGAATTTTTCGCTATTTTTTCTTTATCTTTCATGTCCCTTTACCATAAAACAGGCTAATTTTAATTTAGCATTTTTTCCCAGTATTCATGTACATAATTAATTGTTTTTATTAAGAGTGTTATTATTCTAATAACGTTCCTGTCACCTGTTCCTATTATATCAAAATTGACTTCTAAGTAGGTATAATTAATACAGTTTGTATTTCCTTTGTTTCTAATTAAATGTTAATTCTATTCCTGCAAATAGTTATTTTGCTATGTGCCTGTTAAGTTCTACTTCTCAATTTATGTATTCTTTCCATAGCTTTCTCACCATATATATAGTTCATATAATGTACTTTAATATCTTGGTCATCAGCAAACCGGATATTTAAACATGTTTCATCTAAGTTATAAGCAACGTCATCCCATTCCCCTTTTAATAGATTTAGAGCTTTTGCAACATACAGTCTCTTTTTCGAAAAAATGCCCTTCTAACGGCAAGCCTTGGTTTGACCGAAATGAAAAGAAGCTGTTGCTTCATATTGCCTACCGACAATGGCGTGAAAATCCTAACACCACAAATCGTAACACCTTCGTTCGTGCCCGGAACAGATGCAAAGGAAGTATCGATGAAACCAAGGAGGCACACAATCAACGAATTAGAAACAAACTTCTCGCTTGTCCCAACAATTCCAGGTCCTTTTGGGCAGTCGCTACGGCAGTTAGTCAAAATTTCACCAAATCCACCATACCACCACTCACACGGCCAGATAATGCCATTGCAACCACATCTGTTGAGAGAGCGAACTTGTTGGCTGAACTCTTTGCTTCACATTCTACTGTCGATTTCCAAGGAAAAACAACACCTACTATTCTCATACTGCAGTCAAAAATGCCCGATGTTGTCTTCAGACAGCGTATCATAAAGCGTATTTTAATGAAGCTAGACACCAAAAGGCTTCTGGTGCTGACCGAATACCTGCCATAGTTCTCAAAAACTGTGCAAGGGATTTAACACCAGTTTTCTGTAGACTTTTCAACCTATTCTACAGAAAGGGAATATTTCCGTCCTGCTGGAAATGTGTCACGGTTCAGCCGATACCTAAAAAAGGCAAGAAGACCTTGCCAAATAATTACCGACCAATCCGCTTTCAATAATATCGAAAGTCATGGAAAAGGTTATCAATCAGCATCTTCTAAAATATCTTGAACGATTCAATATTATTAGCGATCACCAATATGGCTTTCGTAAACGTAGATCAACAGGAGATCATCTGACTTATGTAATACATGTTTGGAATAACGCAATTGAACACTTTGGAGAATCTCGAGCGGCTGCTCTTGACATATCCAAGGCATTCGACCGAGTTTGGCACGATGGACTGTTGGACGCTCTTGTGGTATGTCTGAAAAGTTCTGTTTGTGGCTCTCATGCTTCCTCAGAGAGCCTTCTTTACGAGCGGCAGTCGACGGATTTCTTTGTAACACCTTCACAATCAACGCCGGTGTGCCTCAAGGCTCCATACTGTCTCCTACTCTCTTTCTCATTTACATTAACGATCTGCTGGAAAAGACCGGGAATCCAATCTATAGCTTTGCAGAAGACAGTACGCTTGTCTCTTCATTCACATTGAACGCTTGGACATCGGCTGCTCAGGCGAATATCCGCAGACAGCAGGAGGTCGTTCAACTTAACAAAGACCTGGAAGAAATTCTATCTTGGGGTGACAGTAACCAAGTGGAATTTAACGCTACAAAAACCCAGGCGGCAGTTTTTCTAAAAAAGTTAACGTTGCTGAACCCGACATTCCTCTAACATCGTCACTCAATTTGTTGGGCGTTAATTTGGGAGCAAATATGTCCTGGCATGAACATATTGCAGGCATAGCAAGGAGAGCTTCTCAAAAGTTAGGAATATTATTTCGAACCAGAAAGCTTTACACTCCACAACTGTTAATTCTTTACAATGCTCAAATTCGACCAACTATGGAATACTGCTCCCATGTTTGGGGCTCCGCTCCCAAACATACACTGCATTTGTTGGATTCTGTTCAGAGAAGAGCTGTTCGTCTCATTGGAGACCCGGAACTGACCGGCGGCCTTGGTTCGATGGAACATCGAAGAACGGTTGGCGACTTGAGTCTGTTCTACAAATATTTTCATGGAAAGTGTTCGAAGGATGTAACCCGCTTAATTCCTCCCAAAGCGATGCATGCTAGAAATACAAGTCGCGCTGGTGCTTCACATCCGTATGAGGTTCAGCTTGTTACTCCGCGTACAACGCTTTTCAAGCAGTCTTTTATATGGAGAACATCATCCCTTTGGAATAATTTGCCCGGGTGTTTCCCACCGAGTACAATTTACAGCGATTCAAGAACAACGTGAATCGCCTTTTTCGCACACACACGCGCAAATTTTATTTTTTCCTTTTTCTCCATCTCAATTAGGACTCTATAAATGCTTCCATCTAATGTATTTTTGTATTGATGGGATCTTTGCAACTTTCCATTCGTCTAGTCTGGAAGCATCATTTATATATTGATTCATGCACCATGTTGGCCTTTCAAAGAGATTTGTTTTGCTATATTTTATTAATTCTGCGCAGGAATTCCTTACTAACCGGTAGCCAGTCTTTTTTAAATTTTTATTCTATAGTCGTAACCGTTGCAACTTCAATGTAGCATATCCAAGCTCGGTTGGCAGTTTACAATGTTGAATCCACGTTTTCGTAAGAATATCTTCTATGTTAAACCCCTTCTCTCTCGATTTTTCTCCTTAATTAATTTCTCCATTTCTAAGAACTACTTCTCTTCTACAGTCCCTGGCCAAATTATTAGACGCACTGTATTTTTTTAGTAATTTTATGTTTCTTAAGAGTTTTTATGCAATAATGGTATATTTAAACTACAATATTATTGATTTTTATTTAAAAGAATTGTTGTAGACTACATATTTGTATTTATTTTTAACATATGGCAACACTGTGTTGACAAAGTGATACATGAACGTAAATAAGTACAATCCTGTATCAGTCGCGATCGGAATCGAGTCAGGTACGGACGTGTTTCTGTGGCTTTATGGACTGTGATTGTTTGTTTAACAGTTTTATACTACACAGTTATTAGTTTATTTTGTATGCAGTGTTTTAAAAAAGTAATTGGACTATTTTCATTATGGGTAGAAAAGGCGATCTTTCACCACGTAAAAAAGCTGAAGTGAAGGCCCTTGTGATTGCGAAAACATTTACAAACCGAGAAATATCACGAAGATTGGAGGTTTCTGAAGCTAGTGTACGACGCATAAAAAAAAAAATTGAGTCAGGGAAGGAATTAAGCCCGAAAAGAAAGAAAAGATGCGGTAGAAAACCAATTTTCACACCACGGTCAGAGAGATGTTTGAAGAAAATTTGTGTAGAAAAACAGATTTGCTACCACAAAGGTAATAAAATCACAACTCCAGGATGCTAGCGTAAATGCTTCTGAGCGCACTGTTCGAAGAAAATTGAAAGAATTAGATTTTAAGGCCTGTCGCCCCGCCAGGAAGCCCAAGTTAACAGCTGCAATGAAAGCAAAGCGCCTGAAGTGGGCCAAACAATGGCAAGACAAAGATGTGGACTTCTGGAGATCGGTAAGATACAGCAATTTAATCAATAATTGATACATTATTATCATTTTCAGTTAAATAAAGCAAATAAACATGGAAGTTTATATATTTTTCCTATTTTTGACAGGTCTGCTTCAGTGACGAAAGCACATTCGAAATTTTGCAGAATAAAGCTCAGTGTGTGCGTCGTCGTCATGGAGAAAAGTTTCATCCTGATTGTGTCGTCCCGACGGTTAAACATCCCACCAAAGTGATGATTTGGTCAGTCATCAGCGGCAAGGGAAATGGACGTCTGTACGTCGTCAAAGGAATAATGAGGCAAGATCAGTACAAAGAAGTATTACAAAATCGGTTGATTCCGCAGCTCAGAGAATGGTTTCCAAATGGGGAACCATTCACTTTCATGCAAGATGGAGCTCCCTGCCACACTGCTCGGTCTGTTAAAGCTTTTTTGGCAGAAAAAAATATCCCTCTGTTGGATTGGCCCTGATATGAACCCCATTGAAAATGTGTGGGAGCTGATGAAAAGAGAAGTGGCTAAAGATGTGATTACCAACAAAACCCAGCTCCTAGAAAAGATTATTCATGTGTGGAATCATCATCCTCAAATGCAGGAGACAGTACAATCTTGCATTGATAGCATGTCGCGCAGAATTAAAGCTTTGATAGCGGCTAAAGGTGGCTCAACTAAATATTGACTTTTACTAACATTAATTTCACTTTTCTTTAAAACTTAATAAACTTATGCTTTTCTAAATTAATGCTGTTTTATTTATGTCAAATAAATAGGTAATTGATTGGATAATATAAAAATAAAAACAAATCAATTTAAAATAATAAAACGGTACAATATCACTCGGTAATTAATATTTTACATGAAATCTTGCAGTGCGTCTAATAATTTTGCCAGGGACTGTAAATGCTTATTGATTATTTTGCATTATGAAACTTACATTTCACTATTTTCTTTTATAATTATTATTCTGGTTATTCCTTTTACTTCGAGGTACCTGCCTTTATCTTTTTTGTATTTAGTTTTATGCTACTTTAAGTAGAACTCTTATTTCTAGAGCACCAATGTTTCTGCTTCATTGTTCACCCAAGGTTTCGAAGTAATTTTTATTTTTAATTTAAGTACTTTCTCTATGACTTTTTGAAGACGATCTTTAATATTTTCATAGATATCTTGTAATAATTTACATTTATTATATCAAAGAATTTTTTTTATCTATGTTGATAAGATCATATTATCAGTACTTGCATTGTCACGGTCTGGACTATCGCGATTGTACTGTTTTGTTATTATTTTTTCTATTTTTGCAATACTCTACAGTCAATTCGATAAATACTTGTGTGACATAAAAATATAATTCTTGTTACTAAGCTAACTAAACAGAATATTTGTTAGGCAAATTGAAGATAATAACATCTAAATTAAAAGATAAAAGATGCCAGATAAGTAATTACCAAAAAAATTACTATAGTATACGAGTGTTGTATGATAAATACCTGGCCTTGACAAAAAAAAAACATTTTCATGTATAAAATTTATTTTATTTTTCAACATAATCTAATTTTAGCTAGATACGCCCAGTCTTACGTACTACTGTATTTTATATTCCATCGAAAAAATACGATTGCTCCAAACCTTCATAATGAGCGTTTGTTTCTGCCAACACCTCATCGTTTGGGCCAAATTTGTTTCCGCCAAGCCAGTTTATAATATTCGGAAATAGGAAATAGTCGGTAGATGCTAAATCTGGCGAATATGGTGGAGCGGAAGCAATTCGTACCCTAACTCATGGAATTTTGCCATGGCGGTGACACAAGTGAACACGTGTACATTGTTTTGATGAAAGAGAATTTTTTTCTTCTCCAAATGGGGACGTTTTTTTTTTTACATCATGGTTGAAATGATTCAATATATATATATATATATATATATATATATACAATAGAACCCCGATTAACCGAGACGCGATTATCTGAGCTCTGGATTAACCGAGCCAATCTAAGTACCTGATTATCCGAGGTACGCGTGTCTATGCTGCGTATTAACCGAGCTTCTAAAATATGTATGTACATATTTCCATTTAAAATCGTCGGGGCCTTCGGGGAATCCTCCTGGCCCGTGTGAGGGGTTCCCCTATTTATGTTTTTGGACTCTTTCAGCATGTAAATTTGCGTGAATGCAGTGCGTTATAGCGTTTACTACGGAGAAGTACGAGTATACTCATATAATTTATTTGGTTGGAGTTCTGGTAGTTAAGTGTAATTAATACGAACTGCTTTGTTTGAACTTTTGTTTGTCGTATATATATATATATATATATATATATATATATATATATATATATATATATATATATATATATATATATATATTATATATATATATATATATATATATATATATATATATATATATATATATATATATATATATATATATATATATATATATATATATATATATATATATATATATATATATATATATATATATATATATATATATATATATATATATATATATATATATATATATATATATATATATATATATATATATATATATATATATAGTATATATATATATATATATATATATATATATATATATATATATATCTATAATATATATATATATATATATATATATATATATATATATATATATATATATATATATATATATATATAATATATATAAAATGCAACATCTCTCTGTCTGTCTGTCTATCCGTTAGTGCGCTTATCACTGGAGAACCACTTATCCGATTTACGTTTTTTTTTTTTTTAAACATACATATGTTCTCTGGTTCTAGGTTATAGGCTACATTTTATTACGATAGGTAGCATAGGGAATGAGCAGTGATGATAATAGTTAATGAAGTCGGGAAAAAAGTTTGCCGCGCGTTCCCTTGCAATACACAGCCTAAACCACTAAATTTGGAACAATAGTATGTAGCAGAGAATATCTATAATCTATAATATATATAAAATGCAAATCTCTCTGTCTGTCTGTCTGTCCATTAGTGCGTTTAACACGCGAGAATCACTTATTCAATTTACTTGTCTTTTTTTAAATTCATACATATATATTTTGGCCAGGTTATATAGTAATAATAATAATTTATACCTATAATATATGTAAAATGCAACGTCTCTCTGTCTGTTTGTCTGTCCGTTAGTGCGCTTATCCCTCGAGTACCACTTATTCGATTTACGTGATTTTTTAAATTCATACATATGTTCTCTGACCAGATTATAGATATATATTTTATTACATCTATAATATATATAAAATGCAACGTCTCTCTGTCTGTCTGTCCGTCCGTTAGTGCGCTTATCACTCGAGAATCTCTTACCCGATTTTCGTGTTTTTTTTTAATTCATACATATGTTCTCTGGCCACGTTATATAATAATAATAATCTATATAATATACCATATATAAAACGCAACGTCTCTCTGTCTATCCGTTAGTGTGCGTATCATTCGAGAATCACTCATCTGATTTACGTGATTTTTTTTTAATTCTTAATTTAATATATGTCAAAAAAAATCTATAATATATATAAAACGTAAAGTCTCTCTGTCTGTCTGTCTATCCATTACTGTGCTTAGCACTCAAGAACCACTTATGCGATTTACGTGTTTTTTTTTTATAAAATACAAAGGGAATGAACAGAGACAAAATGCTAATATGTAGGAAAAAAATGGAAGTTTAGCAGTAAGCTTGGTAGAAAGACTGAATAGATGGGGGGAATACTTTAAAGAAACACTAAATGGAGATGAAAATGAGTTGAATGAGAAATAGGAAGCAAAATTAACTGAAGGGCAGGAGGGGACAAACAAACCCTGCAAAGAAGAAATAAGAAAAATACTCAGAACCCAAAAAAAATAAGGCCCCCAGATCTACTGGAAAATGAAATATGCCGGTTGGTGCAAGAAATATGGGAAACAGAAAAGATGCCAGTGAGCTGGAGAGAGTCGCTCATTTGTCCAATATACAAAAAAGGAGAAAAAAAACTATATGTGCTAATAATAGACCAATAGCCTTACTGGATGTTGTGTACAAGATAGTAGTGTTGACTATCAAAAAAAGACTACAGACTAGCAGAGAAAGCCGAGTCTATTCTGGTAGAGTACCAGTGTGAATTCAGGAAAAATAGATCGGTTACAGACCAGATATTTTCGATTAAGCGAATCCAAGATAATAAAACAAACAAAATTTGGCACTACACTTGGTCTTTGTGGATTTCAGAGAAGCATATGACTCTATAAATAGAGAAGGTCTCTACAAGATAATGGAAGAACTAAAAAATCCAAGTAAATTGATTCGCATGGTGAGAATGATCCTGAATGACACAGAAAATAGAGTGTTGGTTGAGGGCAAAGTATCAGACAAGTTTAAGGTGAAGAGAGGGATTAAGACAGGGGGATCCAGTTTCGACATATCTATTTAATTTGGTAATAGAGAAGATAATCCGGGAGTCAGAAATAAAAACAAATGGAACGATATACCAACAAACCTGCCAATGCTTGGCCGATGCGGATGATATAGCAGTAATTGCAAGAGCAAAAAGAACCTAAAAAAAGCCATAAGTAGGATAGAAGAAAGGGGAAGGATGAGAGGACTAAAGATAAATGAGGAAATAACAGAATACATGGAAATTACAAAGAAGAAGGATAATAAAAACAACAAAAGTTTAGATATAATAAACAACTTAGGGAAAAGATATACGTTTGCAAAAGTATACAAATCTTATTATCTGGGAGTAACAATAACAGAGAGTGGACAAGAAAGGACAGAGATACAAGAAAAGAATAGCGAAAGGACAGAGATGTTTGGGGGCAATGAATCCAATATTAAAATCAAAGAATGTATCAAGAAAAGCAAAAGAAAGAATAAATACGACAGTTTTCAGACCCACGGTGACATATGGATGCGAAACGTGGAAACTGAATGCAAGAGAAAAGGAGACGTTGGAGGTGTGGGAAAGGAAAGTTTTGAGAAGAATCTACGGAGGAAGGAAAGAAGAGGGACTGTGGAGAAGAAGAAAAAATTACGAATTAAAATGCCTATATACGAAAATCCCTTATAAGCCAAATCATAAGAAGCCAGCGATTAAGATGGTTGGGACACCTGGCAAGTATGAAGGAAGAAAGACAGGCAAAGCAAGCCGTAATAAGAGGAGTGGTTGGAAGAAGAGGCAAGGGTGGACCTCGATTTACATGGATTCAGGCAGTAAAGCAAGATCCGAAGTTGATGTGAATCCCGCACTGGGAAAAGCTAAAAGGAGATAAAAAGAAGTGGAGACAAGTATGCAACCAAGCCATGGGTCTCTAAGGCCCCTTGAACTATATAATAATATAAAACACGCGAGCGGAGCCGCGGGCACAGCTAGTATATATATATATATATATATATATATATATATAATATATATATATATATATATATATATATATATATATAGATATATATAGATATATATAGATATATATATATATATATATATATATATATATATATATATATATATATATATATATATATATATATAGATATATAGATATGTATATATATATATATATATATATATATATATATATATATATATATATATATATATATATATATGCGACCACGAGTGAACACGATAAGTAAGGATGAAGTAGAAGTATTTTACGAAGACATAGCTAGTTGTATTAGATCAAACCTAGCGAATTATACAATAATATTGGGAGACCTTAACGCAAAAATAACTAAACAACTGAACGGAGAAACAACTGTAAGGAAGTTTGGGCTCGGGGGCAGAAACGAAAGAGGCAACCGTCTAATCAATTTTACAGAAGAACATAACCTTTATATAATGAATTCGTTCTTTAAGAAAAATGACAATAGGAAATGGACGTGGAGAAGTCCTAACTCTGAAACAAAAATGAAATAGACTTTGTTATTTCTAGATCCAGAAATATAATACAGGATGTCACAGTGCTGAGTAGGCGTACTATAGAAAGCAATCATAGACTCGTGCGGGCTAGAGTATCATCAATTTGAGAACTCTAAGAGCAAAAGCATTTAACCCTAGATCGAAACCAGTTTACATCATTAAATTACAAAGAAAGAAGACAGAGTACCAGCTAAAAACAACAGAGCTATTACAAGGGATTAAAGATAATACAATCATCGAAACAATATATACAAAAGCTGAAGAACTAACATCTATAATTAATGCAGCCTTCGCTGCAGAAGGCACAAAAACTGGAAAACAAGAGGACAAAATAAGTGACGACATGTAACAACTCATGGAAAGAAAAAGAAATATGAACAGAGATGAGCATAAAATAGAGTGAAGGAGCTTAACAAGTTACTCAGAAAAGAGATCAGAATAGATATAAGAATGCGTAACCATAAACTGATTTTGGAAACCATTGTAGGAAATAAAGGCCCGAAAGTAATAAGCAAGAAACTGAATAAAGGAAGAAAACAAATTAGTAAATTACAAAATAGTAAGGGGCAAGTAATAACGAATAGGGACAAAGTAAACTCAGAAATAAACATCTTCTATAAGAAACTCTACAGGTCCAAAATAACATCCAACGAAGTAGAAAAAAAGAAAATATAAAATATAGATTCGGAAGAACCGCCAGAGGTTACTGTAGAGGAAGTCAATAATGCACTGAAGGAAGTGAAGCTTAACAAAGCACCAGGCCTTGATGACATTTTATTGGAAATGCTATTGGAGGCCGGAGAGGATTTAAAACAAGAACTGGTCAAACTAGTCAACATGTGTCTAGAAATTGGCAAAATACCAACATTGCGGCATACATCAGAAGTAATACTTCTATACATACTATCTCATATTTATAAACTTCTAAAATTATACAAAAAACAACACTATGTTTTAATTTCCAATATATTTAAAGTCACTTGACAATTGTTTCACCATACAATGGCTTCTTCAGAAGTAAATAAGAAAGAAAAATATTTGGTGGCAATCCTGGTTATATAGTGCTTAAAACTATCCTTAATTACCTAAGATTATGCTAATCATTTTATTATATTATTTACAGACAGAATTATTTTAAGAATGCAAATCTGTGGTACTATTTCCGAGAACTAAAAAAGATTAAGTAAGGGTGAATGGTTTAAGTTTACCTGTTCGTTTAATAATTGATTGGAGTTTTTCCGTTTGTTAAGTTCAAGACATTCAAGCAAATTTAATTTTTTAGATTTATTTTCTACATGTAGGATTTTTAGCGTATCATCAAAATTATGGGATTCGTTTATTATATGGGTTGCGTAATGTGAATTGTTCTTATTTTTTAAATAACTATGTTTATGTTCTTTAATGCGAGTTTCAAAAGATCTACCAGTTTGTCCAACCTAGGTTTTAGTACAAGATCCACAATTTAATAGATAAACTCCCGATTTTAAGGATTTCTTAGATTTGGTTTTGTTATTCAAAATTATGCTCCCTAAGGAATTATTGGTTTTGAATACTATTTTATTGTCCTTTTTCATTAAATGTTTGGAAATTGTTCTAGTTATTTTCCCTGTATATATCAGTGTACTAAATTTTCCTTTTTTGTCATTAATTGTGGGATAAATTAGAGAGATTGCTTGTTTAAAGGATTTTTTATTCAAGATATTATCTATAATGTTGGGGTCATATCCATTATTAATTGCCATTTTATTTGATCATGTTGAATTTGTTAAAATTAGTTTTAGTCATAGGGATATGTAACAATCTATGTATCAAAGAGTTAAAAGCTGCCATTTTGTGAGGATAAGTGTGGGATGAACTATTGTGTATGGCTGTGTCAGTATGTGGAGGTTTGTGAAATATCGAGAAATCGTGTTTATTGTTCACTTTTGATATAGATATGTCTAAGGAATTTATAGAGTTATTGGTTTCTAATTCTATGGTAAATTTAATATTAGGATGCAAATTATTTAGGAAGTTAAGGAGGATTATTAGTTGTCTATCTGTTCCCGTGAAACAGGAAATGATATCGTGAACATATCTATACCAGTAAACAATATTTTTGCTTACCGCGTTTTGATGAATTTTTAGTTCTAAATGATCCATGAAAATTTCCGCTGGTAAAGGGCTTAAAGGATTACCCATTATAAAACCTTCTTTAGACGTATAAAAGTTATCGTTGAATTCAAAATAGTTTTGATCCAAGCACGTCGTAAGTAAATCTAAAATAACCCGTTTAATAATTTCGTTTACTTTATTCTTGATTAAGAGCTTATCTACTAATTCTATGACTTCATATGGTGGGATACTAGGAAATAAGTTTTGTACATCAAATGAGATAATTCTAGAATTTTCGGTAAGTTAATATTTTTAATTTTAGCAATTAGTTCATAGGTATTGGATATACTATATTTCGGTTTAAATTTGCAATGTTGTCGTAGTAAAGGGATGAGTTTTTGTGGTAATTTGATTGATGGTGCCGTAACAAAGGATACGACTGGTCTAATAGGGAAATCCTTTTTATGTAATTTAATTAGGGAATATAATTTTGGAGCCTGTGAGTTCATTATTGTTAAAGTACTTTTTTCAAAATCATTGAAAATTGTGAGATCTTTTAAAGTAGATTTTATTAGTTTTTGGTAGACTTTTGTTGTGTCATTATTTAATACTTGAAATTTGTCTGTGTTAAGAAAGGAAGGAGTTTTAACTATACGAGAATATTGTTTTCTAGAAATAGCTACCATAGACTTACCCTTATCAGCTCTAGTGAATATTATGTTGTTTTCTTTGGCTTTGGTTTTGTTCGATATTGCTGTTTTCTGTTCTCTAGCTTGTCTTGGTTGTGGTTGTTCAGATAATTCTTTTTTAATTTTGTTGGCTATCATGTATTTAAAATGTGGGTTTTCATTAGATAGAGCTAATTCACATTCAACTTCTAAGAATTTAAAACCTAAGGATATCCAAAAATCAAGAGAAATCATGTAGAAAATAAATCTAAAAAATTAAATTTGCTTGAATGTCTTGAACTCCAATCAATTATTAAACGAACAGGTAGACTTAAACCATTCACCCTTATTTAATCTTTATTAGTTCTCTGAAATAGTACCAGAGATTTGCATTCTTAAAATAATTCTGTCTGTAAATATTATAATAAAATGATTAGCATAATCTTAGGTAATTAAGGATGGTTTTAAGCACTATATAACCAGGATTGCTACCAAATATTTTTCTTTCTTATTTACTTCTGAAGAAGTCATTGTATGGTGAAACAATTGTCAAGTGACTTTAAATATATTGGAAATTAAAACATAGTGTTGTTTTTTATATAATTTTATTATGAATTTCCAACAAGTATCGGCTAACGCAATCAAAGAGATTATAAACTTTTGACTAAAATCATCTCCAATAGATTAAAAAATAAGTTAGATTCCTACCAGCCATGTGAACAGGCTGGTTTTAGATCCGTCTACAGTACATGCGACCACTTACAGACAATGAGAAATAGCCTAGAGGAGAGCAATGAATACAATTTCGAACTTTACACAGCCTTCATAGACTATGAGAAGACTTTTGATTCTGTCGAAATGTGGGCAATCATCAACGGCTTGAATAGTTGTAGAATTGATTCAAGATACACTACTCTACTCAAAGATATATATGAAAACGCAAAGATTTACCTAAGACCTAGTACAGAAAAAATACGTATAGGGAGAGGCGTAAGACAGGTAGATAGTATCTCTCCTAAGCTATTTATTACAGCTCTAGAAGACGTATTCCACCAACTAGATTGGACAAAGAAAGGCCTAAAGATAGATGGTGTGCATTTGAGTCATTTAAGGTTCGCCGACGATATTTTAGTCATCAGTAGTAATCCACATCAGTTACAAGAAATGAAAAATTAGTTAAATTACCACTCAAAGACAAATGGTCTTAAGATGATTAAAAGAGACAAAAATATTAACCAACACTAATAACAACGTAGTTATAAATTTGGAAGGAACAGCTCTCGAGATTGTTAAGGATTATATCTGGGGCAAAAAATTACTACGACCAGAGACAGTGTTTCGGATGAAATTTTAAGAAAAATCAGGCTTGGATGGTGTGCATTCGGGAAATTAAGTTATATATTCAAAGATAAATAAGTTAAAAGCCAAAGTTTACGATCAGTGTATCCTACCCGTAATTACATATGGCACTGAAACTTGCACATTGAATAAAGTCGATATACAAAAATTAGCTCAGACCCAGAGAGCACACGAAAGACAGATGATCGGGATAAAATTAAATTTATAAATATATTAATATATCAATATATATTATTATATTAATTATATATACTATTTATATATTACACTGGTCAACACAAGTCTTATTTCCTTTATTTTTTTTCCTGTTATTGGGTATTTCTATGGCCCTGACTATGAAAAAAATACTGGGAGATTGCTAACAGCTTTACCTTTTGAAATATACAGTTTTATTATTTTGCCAAAAAAATACAAAAAAATAATACATTATGTTAACAAAATTTCTATTGAACACTAGCAAATAATCTTTTATAAGATTTCCTTGAATGAACGACTTTAGGTAGATCTCGTTGCAAACTCCAACAGTAGTCTGCCATCATATGTGAGTCCCACCGCCCCTGATAACGCTCTTCCATTGTCCGAAGATCCTGATGAAATATTTCACCCTGCTCCTCACTAAAATCACCCAGATTTTGTGGAAATCGGTCTAAATGCGAGTGCAGGAAGTGGATTTTTATGCTCATGTTGCACCCTAGCTCTTGCAAGTTCGATAGTATGCACTCAACAAGCTCGACATGGTCGTCAGATTTATTTTTGCCTAGGAAGCTACTCATAACCAAAACAAATGAATTCCAAGCTTTGGATTCGACTTCAGTCATTGATTTGACAAAATTAGGATCTTTCATGAGTTGCCTAATCTGTGGCCCATCAAAAATACCAGCTTTCAATTTTTCTAAACTTAATCCTGGAAACTTGCGTGAAAGAAAATTAAAACATTCGCCACTTTTGTCTAGCGCCTTCACAAACTGTTTCATTATGCCGAGGTTAATATGAAGTGGTGGAAGTATGATGCGGTCTCGGCTAACTAAAGGCACGTTTATAACATTTTTTGTACCAACTTTTAGCTCTTCCCGCACTGGCCAAACTTTTTGTGAGAGACACATGAAACAAGGGAACTTTGTGAACCCCCCTTGTTGACCTAAAAGAAAGTTAATCATTTTCAGATCAACACAAATTTGTGGTCTTGATACTTAATTTTTGTCCATAACCTTAGAAACATTTACGTATTCTTCTTTTAAAGTCGTCGAATGTGCAATAGGTATAGATCCGTACTTGTTACCGTTATGAAGCAAAACACGCTTTAAACTTCTTTTGCTGCTGTCTATGAAAAGACGCCAATCACTAGGTTGGTACTGTTTTAATCCCATCTGCTGCAAAATACCACCAACATCGTTACAAAAAACTAAATCCTTCTCTTGAGAAAAATACGGTAACGGATTTTTTTCTCGGGTACGATAAAATGTAATGTTGGTTTCCGGAGTAAGCAAATTTTTTTCTTTTAAACAAGATGCTAAAATTTCAGAAGCTTCTTTTGGTAAGTTCAGATCTCTTACTAAGTCATTTAGTTCTTTCTGATTAAATGGTTGAGGTTCTGAAAGGCTACATTTGTAGTCTGAATCAGAGTCTTCACTTGATGTATTTCGTTCGGGTTCACAGAGATTTGGATCATCAGAAGATTTAGATGTGCTGGGTTGTACCTCTTGTGCTTTTAATTGAGGTCGTTGAGCAGAAGACAAGTTAGGATATGACCACTTACTTCGATTTCCAGGGTTAATTCCGTTTATTTTCACAACGCAGAGGTAGCAATCGTCATGATGGTTTCGAGGTTCTCGCCAAATCGTGGGTGTTACGTACATTATTGCATCTCTTTTTCCACTGGACCATAACCGTAGACATACCACACATTTCTGGCATACGAGGAACCTATGGCTTGTCCTGATTACACAATTTTATTTTAAAGTATTGATGATACGCAGTTTTCACAAAGTCCGATATAGGTTTTCGATATTTTGCAAATATATATTTACCACAAATATAGCAAAAACAATCGGGATTAAGCACACAACATCTTCTTGACGAAGCCATATCTAAAACAACAACAAAATATATTTTAGTGTCCAATAAAAAACGAAAATCTAAGTAAAAATAGTAAATGAGGGTAGTTAGCTATAACTCAAAAACAAAAGCTGTTAGAGAAAAATTGTTGCCATATTTAAAAAATACGCGTCTATTTGAGATAGAAACAAAAAAAAAAAATCACAGGAAACAAGCAATTTTCTTTTTTTTGTTGACCAGTGTTATATATATATATATATATATATATATATATATATATGTATATATATATATATATATATATATATATATATATATATATATATATATATATATATATATATAAATATATATAAAATAGCAGAGTGTTCCCGGTGATGTAGCTGTCTTCCTCGGAAGGGACGTAATATTTAAACCAATAGATCTGGAAATGTATTGCAAAGAAAAAATAGAATGTTGTGGAGTGCAGTACCGCCTGCCTATAATAGGTACTTCTATAATTGTGTGTGTCTATCGTAGCCCAAGTACAAATATTAATATATTTTATGCAGAATTTGAAACGTTATTACCCTGTCTAATTTAAACAAAAATATAATTATATGTGGCGTCTTTAATATTAATGTGGCTGAAAAAACGAATGACTACTATGAATTTGTTTCATCACTTATTAGTATGGTGGTTCTGCAACGACCATTGATAATATAATTACAAATGTGAATCCTGAATTTTTTTATTGTCACGTTCATGATATAGGGCTTTCGGATCACAAATTCTATTATTTTCTCTATTAAAAACGGTAAGATACCACATATGCCTGAATTTAAAAGGATTTTCTCTGTCTCTGTCATCTTAAAAAGAGTGCAGTTTGCATGAATTCTCTAGACTGAACCATACCAGAGGTTGGTACAAAAGAAGGATTTGATTGTTTTTACAATAAGATGAACCCCATTATTGATGAATGTTTTCCTATCAGAGTCTGACTAAATTTAAATCGAAGGCTTGGATGACAGCAGGTATTAAATGCACCTGTCGGCATAAGAAGCAACTCTTTAGGTTTCTTAAAAATAATCCTAATTTAGTTCTTAATAACTTTTATAAGAATTACTCTAAATTGCTAAAAGAGATTATAGAGAAAGCAAAAAGTATGGTTATTGAAGAAGAAATAAAACAGTCGAAAAATATATCTAAAAACCGTATGGATAATAGTAAATAATGAAACTGGTAGGGGAAAGCATATAAGGAATTATGAATGGAAAATTACTATGGATAATGATGATATAACGGATAGAACTGCAGTTGATAATATTTTCAATATTTTTTTTACTGGTGTTACAAACATCTTTATTTTTCCTAAATTGATATTACCAAGAATAGATAATACACCTGTCAGTTTCTTCTTTAGTCCTGTGACGAGTATGGAAATAAAAATGATAATTTTATCATTAAAAAATGGCAATTCCGTAGGTATTGATGCGATACCACTAAAATTTATTAAAACTGATCAAGAGATTTTATCCCCCATTCTATCGCTATGTATCTTTTGCTGAGGGGTGTTTTCCGGATCAGTTAAAAATATCTAGGGTAATACCAGTATATAAAAAAGAGCTACATAATGAAATAACAAACTATCGTGCAATTTCATTAGCTAATGTTATTACGAAGATCATTGAAAAGACTGTACATACTCGTTTAAAAAAATTCTTAGAAAAGAATAATTTGATGACTCCTTCTCAGTATGGATTTAGATCCAATTTATCAACAGAGAGTCCCTTTTTGAAATTTCAAATTATGTTTATGGTGTGCGAAACCAGGGAAAGTATTGTGTTATTGTACAATGTGATTGACCAAAAGCTATTGATGTAGTAGATCATAATATTTTATTACAGAAACTCGAGAAATATGGCATGAGAGGCGTAGCACTGACTTGGTTTTGTTCTTATTTGTCTGATCGAAAACAATATGTTTCAATTCTTACTGACGGGAGTCGCTATGATTCTGATCTTGGGGATGTGACGCTGGGGTTCCTCAGGGATCTGTGTTTGGGTCTTTGTTATTCAGTATTAATACAAATGATCTTCCTAAACATATCAAGGCAAAATTTGTAATGTATGCTGACGACAGAACTGAGTGACGACAATCCTGAAAAATTGCAGATAGCGACCAAAGATTGTATAAATGAATTAACTAACTGGTTCGCTGCAAGCAAGCTAAAGCTTAATGTTGATAAAACCTGTCTCTTGGTTTTCAAAAATAAAAATTCGTAACGGCTATGTGAAAACATGTTTACAAGTGATTATAAGATCAACCCCATTTTAGAGTCAAAAATCTTGGGTTTAACTGTTGATTTGAACCTTAAATTTGAACCACACCTGAGAGAGCTTAAACTAAAACTTAGTGCAATATGCTTCTCTATACGTGTTCTGAGAAATGTAGTGACTCTCAAGGTTTTGAAACTGGTTTACTATGGATATTTCCATTCAAGGATGGTTTATGGAGTTCATTTCTGGGGGAATGAGCCTGGAAGTATGGGCATTTTTCGTGCTCAAAAGAGGTATGTGAGAGCAATTAATAATGTAAAACCTAGAGATTCATATAAAGAATATTTTAAAAAAGATCGTATTATGATATTACCGTCTTGTTACATGTATAAGAGCCTATTAACAATGCATAAAATGAAGAACAAATATATTTCTGGCTCTAGGATTGCGGCATACCCTCTTAGAAGACACCTCATTCGCTCGGTCCTGCCAAATACAGCCAAATACTATAATGGTACATTTTACCAAAGTATTGTACTGTATAACCTATTGCCTATGAAAAACCTGGGCATTAACCGATTTAAAAAGAGACTAAAGAATATGAAGGGTACAGGGGAAAAACGATATATGTCCATGGGAGTAAATTTTTCAGGAGAGCAAAAATAAGCTTTACGGACTCGGTACGTTTCCCATATTATTAAATTTTTGAATTTTGTTTATAGCAAAAGGTGCAGAATTTTATTAAATAAAATTTTAGTTTGGATCTCTTAAATAAAATTTACAAATTGCTTAAAAAAAAATGGCGAAAATTTTGAAAATGCGCAAACATGTTCCTAAAATTCTTGGACATATACCGTTTTCCCCTGTATGAAGGGCATGAAATATAAAAAATCCATTCGTTTTTACAGAGTCACATTAAGGTACAATAAAATAAACAATAATAATATTATTATATTCTTTTTTATTAGATAAAGATTAAAATATTTATTTATATTTTATTAAAGAAAAGAAAAAAATTCAGAAGTTAAAAAATTTAAAATTCATCGTATTTAAACCAATATTAGTCTCCTTCGTCTATCGGAGGGTCATCGATGAATTCGTCATCATTGACCAAGCCATCAGTTGATGGCTTGAGCCTCTTATAAAATTGGCGGGATTCCTCCCTTATTAGAAATTGGCATAAATGTTGTAAATCTTTATGTTTTGCTGCGTTTATACAAAGCTTCTCCGAATACAGTCCCTTCAGCATAGGTCGAGGATCTTTGGTATTACTTTTTTTGTTTTTTCTCAGGGGGCTTATTAACTCACAACTTGTAAAAGAACCGTAGTACGAATTTTTGTAAAAAAGTTTTGGCAGTTTTTTCTTTTATTATAGACAGAATTCTAATTGGACGCGTTTTTAAGGGACTCTTGATTAGTCCATAATTTAAATGTTGAGACCAGGACATAAATCGTTCTTCCCCACACCAATCTGGACTTGTATCGTTTTT
Organism: Pachyrhynchus sulphureomaculatus; assembly: GCA_019049505.1. Lineage (NCBI taxonomy): Eukaryota > Metazoa > Arthropoda > Insecta > Coleoptera > Curculionidae > Pachyrhynchus > Pachyrhynchus sulphureomaculatus. The sequence continues at coordinate 12,507,141 of CM032455.1, read as the reverse complement.
CCCCTGTATGAGAATTTTTTTCCATTGATTTATACAGCCAGATTTTTTTTTCAATAAACAGGTCTATACACGTTATAGTACCTCCAGAGATCTATCAGATGGTATCAAAATCTCAAAATCGAAAAAAAAAAAAAAGTGGACATATATCGTTTTTCCCCTGTACCCTCCATATTTTATTGAAAGAGGCATTTTACAATGTACAAGAATTTAAGGATTATTTTGGACGCCTCTGAAACGAAAAACTTTTAATTAATTCAGTATGTGTATTGTGTATCACGTATTTGTAGTTATTGTTGTTTATCTGACCTATACTTGTTATGTAATTAACTGATAATTTTATATATATGTATGTAGTTTAGGACTAAATTTAAGTTTTAACCCTGTCTAAAGCTATTGCAAAATGGACAATAAAGATTATTATATATATATATATATATATATATATATATATATATATATATATATATATATATATATATATATAAATTATAATAGCGTTTTTTGGGATCCCACACTGAGGATTTGTTAAACAGGTAGAACGAAAATACTATATTCAAGGATATGTATTCAATATTACATTTAGTTTAAAATTCTTATTCGTGCCGAAACAATTGTCACGAAAAATAATAATATAGTCGAAATTAAAAAAACATTATTAGTGTTTTATTTGTGTTAAGTGAAAGCTATGTTGAAACAGGCAAGAAGCCTAACAGTTTCGGATCCTTTTGGTAGATGTATAAGGTCAGTATGCAAATCTACAATACTTCACGCCCAGGTAATAATATTACAAAAACATAAAAAATTTTATATATTAAATTTTAAATCCCTGATGAGGTGCCTGATGCCTTCATTACTTATCTCGAATATTTTCCTTCAATCCTTATCAATATAGTGGCGCGTTCCCATAGCTGAGATCGCCATTTTTGAGAAGGAATGGGAGAGAGATCCCAAAGAGAAGTGTTATGTCGTACCAGTTGCCAGGCTCTGAGGCTACACACTGCGTCACCACGCTTGAGCATAAATATGTTAAGAACGCACAGACGGATAAAATTTTCGCTCATAAAACGGTCTTACCATCACCGGTTACTCTAAAAACTTCGCTAAGGTGCTTTTCGATGTCATTTTGGCTGGCATGAAAGCTTACATGCCTTTTTTGAAGCAATGCCTTTTCAATGCAAAGCTTTGCTCTATAGAAAATGCGGAGAAGCTCTTGCTTCTTAATAACTTGTCCGTTTACATACGTGTGGAAACCTTAACGCCATAAATCATAACAATCAAACAAATAATCGACGAAACCAAGGAGGCACGCAATTAAACAATCAGATCTGTTGGAACAGGCAAGAAGCCTAACAATTCCAGGTTTATAAGGCCATTAGGAAAATCTACAATACTTACACGCCCAGATAATAATATTGCAAAAACACCTTTTGAGAAAGGCAATTTATTAGTTATATTCTTTACTGCCCACTCTCCTGTTGATCTTGAGATAAAAATATCATCCAATATTTCCAATGTACAGTCAAAGATGGTAGAAATTGTCTTCAGACAGCGTGACATAAAATGCATTTTAATGAAGTAAGACAGAAAAAAAATTTTGATACTAATAGAATAGTCGCCATAATACTCACGGTAGAACTAACACCTGTTCTTCGCTAAATTTTCAATCTTCCATTTCGTTCCTGCTGGAAAGTTTACCTGACACTCAAAATAGGCAAAAACACCTTTCCAAGTAACTACCGACCAGTTTCATTGCATTCAATAATATCGAAAGTAAGGGAAAAAACTATAAATGAGCAGTTTTGAAATATCTAGTAGAATTTAATATTATGAACTATCAGAATTATGACTTTTGTAAGTACACATCATCGAGAGATCTTTTAATTTATGTTATACATACATATTTTGGACAACGCAATTAAACATTTAGGAGAATCTCTATTATACACTTTATATATCTAAGGCATTCGACCATGTTTAGCATGGCAGATTGAATGGTATGTTTGACAGATTTTATTTATGGCTCTTGTGTTTTCTTAGACTGGCACTTGTTTGTTTTTTTTCTTATACATTCACTACCAGCGCCGGTGTGCCCCAAGGCTCAAGTCTGCCTCCTACTGTCCGTCTCCAGTACATTAACGATATCCTGGAAAGGAACAAGAATATAATCTACAGCGTTGCCGACGATAGTACGCTGCTTATTCATTTATCTTGAATACTTGAACAACAACCACCCATGCAAATACCCCCAGACAGGAGGAACTTGTTCAAATTAACAAAGAACTGAAGGGAATTCTCTATTGGGGTGACCGTATTTAAGAATTTAGTTTTACAGAAACACAGATTCAGGTTAAGGCATATAACTTCCTGGTGTCTCTGGATATTTATATATGCAGATAGTGATTGAGCGTTTAAAATGAATGAAGAAACAAGCTTGCGGCCATTAGATCAGATATAAATTATATTTTGGGTTATATCGTCAATACTGCACTGACTTAGCCGTTACTTGATGGAGATCCATAATTACTAGGAATAAAAATTTAAACAAATGTTTAAGATCACCACTTATGTTTATTATTGCTGACAATTGTTTCGACACACTGTGTCTTCTTCTGGAGTACGATGTAAATTAACTAACAAAGTATGTTACAGAATATATAGTTTGCCTAATTACAAGTACTAAATTCATTAACAATATTTATCTTAATACCTAGAACAAGTTTAATAAAGGAGACCCTCCCCCATCTAATTGATCGTTGAGTAATAGACCTAAGGATTTTTTCTGATTAATTTCTACCTGTTCTAAACAATTCAGTAATTTTCCTTTCTTTCCGTTATGCAAAATTTTGAAATCTTCATTGAATGTATGATTTTCCTCTGTTAAATGTTTAGCGTAATGAGATTTGTTATTTTTCATTCTAAAGCTTTGTTTATGTTCGTTTATTATTTTATAAAAAGGTCTGCCTGTTTGTCCTATATACGTTTTATTGCAAGTGCCACAGCATAATTCATAAACCCCCGATTTATTTTCTTTTTTGTTTTACTTTTATTATTTTTAATATGTCGAGATAATGTGTTATTTGTACGGAAAGCGATATTTAGTTAATTTTCCGGTATAAGTGAGTGTATGAAATTTTTCTTTGTTTAGTTGTTTGTAGGGGTAAACCAGTCCTATTGCTTTTTTAAATTGTTTTTTCATTAAAATATTATCTACGAAATCGTTCCTGTATCCAATGTTTAAGCTAATTTGTTTTATAATATTTAATTCTTTCTGAAAATTTTTTTCCGTTAATGGTATATTTATTAGTCTATGGATAAAACTATTATAAGCCGAGATTTTATGTGTGAACGGGTGGTTAGAATTAGCGTGTATAGTTATATCTGAGTATGTTGGTTTATGGAAGATTTCAAAATCGTGTTTATTCATTTTGTTTGATATTTTTAAATCTAGGAAATTAATCGATTTATTTGTTTCTATTTCTGTTGTAAAAGTAATATTATTATGAAGTTGGTTAATATAATCTACAAAAAGTTTTAATTGTTGATCTGTGCCTGTAAAGCAAGTCAATATATCATCTACATACCGGCACCAATAAAAGAAATTTTTAAAAAGATGAGAATTACTGATTTGTTCTTCTAAATGGTCCATGAAAATTTAGGATAAAATTGGACTAAGAGGGTTTTCCATTATTAAACTTTTCTTATTTATATAAATGTTATCGTTAAATTCGAAATAATTCTGGTCTAAACACAATGTCAATATCTAATATTTCTTGTTTAATTATTGGGTTAACATTATTTTTATTGAGTAATCTCTGGTCTGGCGTATACTTGGTATAATTAACAGATTAATTTTTGCTATCTATTCATTACTATTTTTAATACTATATTTAGGTGTGAATTTACAATATTTTGTCAAAACTTCGATCAATTTATTTGATAAAGAAAAAGCTGGGGCTGTTATGTATGAAACTACCGGACGAATTGGTGAGTTATTTTTATGTAATTTAATAAATGAACCCTCAAATTCCAAAACTATATTCTTTTATTAAATTACATAAAAATAACTCACCAGTTCGTCCGGTAATTTCATACAAAACAGCCCCAGCTTTTTCTTTATCAAATAAATTGATTGAGGTTTTGACAAAATATTGTAAATTCACACCTAAATATAGTATTAAAAATAGTAATGAATTGATAGCACAAATTAATCCGTTAATTATACCAAGTAACTCCAGATTTATATCGTTTGATGTACAAAATCTTTTTCCTAGTATACCACCATCAGACGCTATAAATTTGGTTCAAAGATTACTCAATAAAAATAATGTTAACCCAGTAATTAAACAAGAAATATTAGATATCTTAACATTGTGCTTAGACCAGAATTATTTCGAATTTAACGATAACATTTATTTAAGTAAGAAAGGTTTAATAATGGAAAACTCTCTTAGTCCAGTTTTATTTGAAATTTTCATGAACCACTTAGAAGAACAAATCAGTAATTCTCGTCTTTTTAAAAATTTCTTTTATTGGTACCGGTATGTAGATGATATATTGACTTGCTTTACAGGCACAGATCGACAATTAAAACTTTTTCTAGATTATATTAACCAACTTCATAATAATATTACTTTTACAACAGAAATAGAAACAAATAAATCGATTAATTTCCTACATTTAAAAATATCAAACGAATTGAATAAACACGATTTTGAAATCTTCCATAAACCAACATACTCAGATATAACTATACACGCTAATTCTAACCACCCGTTCACACATAAAATCTCGGCTTATAATAGTTTCATCCATAGACTAATAAATACACCATTAACGGAAGAAAATTTTCAGAAAGAATTAAATATTATAAAACAGATTAGTATAAACAATGGATTTAGGAGTAATTTCGTAAATAATATTTTATTGAAAAAACAATTTAAAAAAGCAATATGACTAGTGTACCCGTACAAACAACTAAACAAAGAAAAAATTTCATACACTAACTTATACCGGAAAATTAACTAATAAAATTCAAAATTTTTTCCATAGAAATCATGTAAATATCGCTTTCCGTACAAATAACACATTATCTCGACATATTAAAAATAATAAAAGTAAAATAAAAAAAGAAAATAAATCGGGGGTTTACGAATTATGCTGTGGCACTTGCAATAAAACGTAAATAGCACAAACAGGCTGACCTTTTTATAAAAGAATAAACGAGCATAAACAAAGCCTTAGAATAAAAAATAACAAATCTCATTACGTTAAACATTTAACAGAGGAAAATTATACTTTCAATTAAGATTTCAAAATTTTGCATAACGGAAAAGAAAGGAAAATTACTGGATTGTTTAGAACAGGTAGAAATTAATCAGAAAAAATCCTCAGGTCTATTACTCAACGATCAATTAGATGGGGGAGGGTCTCCTTTATTGAACTTGTTCTAGGTATTAAGGCAAATATTGTTAATGAATTTAGTACTTGTAATTAGGTAAACTATATATTCTGAAAAACATACTTTGTTAGTTAATTTACATCGTGCTCCAGAAGAAGGCATAGTGTGTCGAAACAATTGTCAGCAATAATAAACATTAGTGGTGATCTTAAACATTTGTTTAAATTTTTATTCCTAGTTATATCGTCAATGTATAAAAGGAGAGTAGAAGGTAGTATCGGACCTTGGTGTACACCAATAGTGACGGTGTCGCTTGGAAATACATCGACTGCCATTCACAGAACTATCTTTGAGAAAACTAGGAAGTGATAAATAAAACCTTTTTGACCTACCATAAGAGCGTAACTTAGCCAACGATCTGTCATGCTAAACACTATCGAATGCCTTGGATATATCAAGCCCAACAGCGGGCGACTCTCAACAGATGTGTGACATACGTTAGAAGATCTCCTGTTCATCTTTGCTTATGAAAGTGATATTAATAGTTGCTAATAATATTAAATTCTTTCAGATATTTTAACAGATGCTGATTGACAGTTTTTTTGATAATCTTCGATGTTATTCCAAGCAAAGCTGTTTTCTCTAATTTGTTGAAAAAAAAATGTTTATTTTTTTGACACACTCTTATAACATTTTTCAGCAGTATTTGTATGAGGCTGCAACTGACAAAAACTTTATAAATGATTGTTTTGGTCTCTCTATCCATTGAATGATATCTATTAGTAGAAAAATTCGTAATTGTCTGTTAGACTTTTATTAATATTAACTGATAACTCTAAAAAATAGCTCGGAAATACCTATGAAAGAAATTAACAATTAGTTAGTTCTCGGGTCCTACAGTAGACGAAATATTTTGCTTGCTAAAGGAAAATATTATTCGTAAATAAATTCTCATCCGGAATTTTTGCATTTTTTCACATTTGAGGACTTAAGCCAAAAAAAATATAATTTTTGTCTGTTCGTTGGCAAAATAATGTTTGAAAGAAATGAAATATCAGTTTATGTTGGTAGTTGAACGTTCTAGCTTGATTTTAGACCTGCATCTCATTCAAGAGAGCGCTATCAACTTCGTCGGCGTACCGGATCAAGTGATCATAGGCCATCAAGATTTCCTCGGCAGTAGTAGGGCTCCCAGCCCTCGAAGGCCCACTTGAAGTATCCGCTTTATGCATAAGGAGGATAGTTTTTCTAAAAAAGTTCACGTTTTAGAAGCCGACTACGTTACGTCGCACAGTGGGGGAAAAAAAGGAGAAAAAACGAAAAAAGACGAAAAATCGTGTTTCAAAATTGTCTAGAGCCTTCAATTTTGGTTCGATTTGGACGATTTTTTTTTTAAATTGAAGCTTATTAAATTCCGAACAAAGTTGTCGGAGCTGATTTTTCAATTAAACTTTTGTTTCGAAATGGCGGACGTTGGTTTCTGATTATATAGCGGCTGAGACACAGAAAACGCTTACAGTTTCAAACCAAGTTGTGCTAAAATGCGTGTATGTATGTTTTTTTATGACGCAGATAATATATCTAATATCACAGGTACAAGATTAATAATAATGAACTCAAAATGGCTGCCATGAACAATAAAAGTTTTATAAATATGAATAAACGTACCATTATTATTTTATATCCATAACATTTGCATAAATAATTTCTTTAAGGTTGTTAATTATAAATATGTTTCAACAATTGACTTAAAATGACAAATCAAATATGGCGGATGCCAAAATTGAATCGAGCAAGAAAGTTTCTCCGTGGCATTTAGACTATGGCAGTCAGATCATTCAAGTTATACTTGATTTGTCATTTTAAGTCAATTGTTGAAACATATTTATAATTAACAACCTTAAAGAAATTATTTATGCAAATGTTATGGATAGAAAATAATAATGGTACGTTTATTCATATTTATAATACTTTTATTGTTCATGGCAGCCATTTTGGGTTCATTATTATTAATCTTGTAACTGTGATATTAGATATATTATCTGCGACATAAAAAAAACATACATACACGCATTTTAGCACAAACTTGGTTTGAAACTGTAAGCGTTTGCTGTGTCTCAGTCGTTATATAATCAGAAAACCGCCATTTTTGAAGACGTCCGCCATTTTGAAACAAAAGTTTAATTGCAAAATCGGTTCCGACAACTTTGTTCGGAATTTAATAAGCTTCAATTTTAAAAAAAAATCGTCCAAATCGAACCAAAATTGAAGGCTCTAGACAATTTTGATACACGCTTTTTCGTTTTTCCCCACTGTGCGTCGGGGCACTCCATTCGTCTAGCAGCGTCACTTCACTTACTACGTTAACTTGGGACAAACATGTCTTGGTATGAACATGTTACATGTATAGCAACGTCAACTTCTCAAAATCTGGAACTATTATTCTGTACTGGAAAGTTTTACACTCCAACACCTCCTGTACAATGCTGAAATTCTACCATGCTCCCATATTTTGGGGTGTACGTCTAAACATACGCTGCATTAGTAGTAATCTGTTTAAAAGGGAGCTGTTTGCCTCACTGGAGACTCATAGACTCACCCCGAGGAAGACTTTTTTCTATACCAATCAAGTTTCACTATGTTCTCATTAGATCTCGTCGCCAAAGTGTCAAGAAAATGAACTGCTCCATTTGTTTCTTGTTCTACTGTGAACCGACGCATCTTATTATAGAAGTTAAAGATATGGAGTTTATTCTGCACCTCATTTTGAGGCAAATAGACCAATAAATCATCCACGTATTTGAAAAGAAATGGAAAAGTAAGGATTTCAGCTAGAATTGGGGAAGCCGATCCACTCATTGGTACACCCATTTTTTGTTTATAAAATTTATTGTTAAATAAGAAATATATATTATTGTAAGCTAGACACCAAAAAGGCTTCTGGCGCTGACGAAATACCTGCCATAGCTCTCAAAAACTGTGCGAGGGAACTAACACCAGTTTTCTGTAGACTTTTCAACCTATCCTACAGAAAGGAAATATTTCCTTCCTGCTGGAAATGTGCCACAGTTCAGCAGATACCTAAAAAAGGCAAGAAGACCTTGCCAAATAACTACCTACCAACCGCAATGCTTTCAATAATATCGAAAGTCATGGAAAAGGCTATCAATCAGCATCTTATAAAATATCTAGAAGGATTCAACATTATTAGCGATTACCAATATGGCTTTCGTGAAAATAGACCAACAGGAGATCTTCTGACTTATGTAACACATGTTTGGGACAAAGCAATTGGACGCTTTGGAGAATCTCGAGCGGTTGCTCTTGACATATCCAATCCAATTCGACCGTGTCTGGCACGATGGGATGTTGGCTAAGCTACGTCCTTATGGTATGTCTGAAAAGTTCTGTTTGTGGCTCTCATTTTTCCTCAGAGAGCGTTCTTTACGAGTGGCAGTCGACGGATTTCTTTCTAACACCTTCACTATCAACGCCGGTGTACCCCAAGGCTCCATACTGTCTCCTACTCTCTTCCTCATTTATATTAACGATCTGCTGGAAAAGACCGAGAATACAATCTTCAGCTTTACAGATGACAGTACACTTATCTCTTCATTCACTTTGAACGCTCGGAAATCGGCTACTCAGATGAATATCCGCAGACAGCAGGAAGTCATTCAACTTAACAAAGACCTGGAAGAAATTCTATCTTGGGGTGACAGTAACCAAGCGGAATTTAAGGCTACAAAAACCCAGGCGGCAGTTTTCTCTAAAAAAGTTAACGTTGCTGAACCCGACATAGTTATGTCGGGGCACTCCATTCCTCTAACATCGTCACTCAATTTGTTATGCGTTAATTTGGAAGCAAATATGTCCTGGCATGAACATGTTGTAGGCATAGCAAGGAGAGCTTCTCAAAAGTTGGGAGTATTATTTCGAACCAGAAAGCTTTACACTCCACAACAAAACTGTTAGTTCTTTACAAAGCTCAAATTCGACCAACTACGGAATACTGCTAATATGTTTGGAGCTCCGCACCCAAACATACACTGCATTTGTTGGATTCTATTCAGAGAAGAGCTGTTCGTCTGATTGGAGACCCAGAAACTGACCGGCGGCCTTGATTTGCTGAAACATCGAAGAACGGTTGGCGACTACCTATTCTACAAGTATTTCCATGGAAAGTGTTCGAAGGATGTGCCCGCTTAATTCCTCCCAGAGCGGTGCATGTTAGAAGTACACGTCGTGCTAATACTTCACATCCGTATGAGGTTCAGCTTGTTACTCCTCGTAAAAACGCTTTTTAAGCAGTCTTTTATATGGAGAACATCATCCCTTTGGAATAATTTGCCCAGGACTGTGTTTCCCCCCGAGTACAATTTACAGCTATTCAAGAACAACGTGAATCGCTTTCTCCCGCACACGTGCCGCTCCTGCAGCGCTTTAGGGATTTCCCTGTAGCACGTGTGCTAGACTCATAAAAAAAAAAGTACTTTATAATTACCAAAAATTGCTTCTTAGGGATAATGAAATTTGTCTCAATTAAGACTTAAGTGGATATTTGTAAACAGCGAGACTACACTGAAAGAGGCAAGTACATAGCCTATAGGTAATTTAAAATCATTGATTGCTTCCGCAAATTCGAAGGTGTTCCTTATCCTGAATTTATTAAAGGTTATAAAAGATTTTTCTAAGATGTCGCCTACATATCGAGCCAGAGGTTGTGTGGAAGCTCTTCTACTAGACACTATAGGAGGTAAAGGAATATCCATCTTGTGAATCTTAGGAAGCCCATAATATTTTGGGAATATCCCATTATAGGTAGTAAGGCTCTTGGCAGCAGTGATGTCGTCCTATTGTATGTTTGCAATAAAAATAGTCTGTGTAAGTTTAAAAATAAAGCTAGAACTTATAATATGCTTAGCTCAAATCAGAATTTAAACCTGCATTTTCCCTGCGAGAAAAAACAATGATACTTAACGTCCACGATGCTCTAGTTCATCAACAGCCAAGTCCGTGAAGTTGTGAAGACCTGTGCCAACATGACGGGAGCTGGATCGGCAACTATTTATAGATTTCTAAAAGAAAGAAAACGGGGGGGGTCCTTGCAACGAACCTCAGAATCACAAAGGACAGGAGTCCTTAGAAGTCGATGAAGACTTTAAAAACGCAATAAGAAGTACACCATTTTTTTTTTATTAAAAAAGAAATATCTACACTACATCAAGTTTTGCAAGAAATCAGAGAAGACCAGGATTTACCAGATTTAAAAAAATGGAAATTATGGAAAATCCTTCATAACCTGAATTTTCGTGGGAAAACACAATAAATAGAAAATCTGTTCTTATCGATAAAAGAGAAATAATTTGTTGGAGAAGAGAATATCTACGAGTAACTACACTACATTGTTCCTATCCTTCAAGTCCCTTATCAGTTTGTTGCAACTATTTTCCACTTTGGTAGTTGGATCAGAGTTATATGTAGATACATCGTTAAGAAGTAAAAAGGACTTTTCGAAGTAAGAAGATCTGGTCATCTCCACTGTCACATTTCCTTTATCTGATCTGGTTATTAACAGCTCTAAGTTGTCCTTTAAAAACATTTTAGTGTTTTTTTTCCAATTGATAACTTGGCGAATTTATGTTGTTGTTGGCGTGTATATAATTCGTAAAAAGCTCTGGCTCTGATATAGTCTTCTTTGTCCATAGGTGTATAGTGAATCAGTTGTTTGACTTTAGAAAGTAAGTGATATATATTAGAGTGACCGGATCTCATAGAGGGGGAAAAAAATGTCGGAATCTTGTTCGTCTGGACCCCACAAAACGAGTCCCCCTTTCCAGATATTGAGATAGCCGAAATTTGAGCTCGATTAAACGACGTTAACCCGTGCCGCTCGTCGCTCAAAGTTTGAAAAAATCCAAATTTTTGGCCAAAAAGCTGACTATGGAGCCATAACTCCAGAACGGTAAATAATAGAAACACGCTTAATATCTCAAAAGAAAGCTAATGTTGTTCTTCAAAATTTATATTCTATACATAATTGTTGTTATTTTAAGTCAAACCGAGTTACAACAGCCTTTAGCCCCAAAAACGTGACCTGGTATCACTAGGAGCATACTTCGTGTATTTTGTTATTAAGTGATAAATTTTGCTTTTTTTGGAATATTTTTGAGTTTAAATTAGAAATATAATAAAAAAAACAAGTAATACTGATAAGTCTAATGACATTTTTTATTTTAAAATATAAAAATTAGGTATATAATACATACAAAACAGACACAGAAAAGATACAGACGTAGTACCTACATGAGTTGATAATTTTACATAGTTATCTAATCTATTCTAGAGCTTTCGTTAAAGTAGTTTTTTGAAACGTCAGGATATAATGCTCGGCATTTACTTACAACTCGCACGACATATTGCTTTTGGTCTTCATCTTTTGTCAGAAGGTCGCTAAAGTCGGTTATTAATTTAACACCACGCTCAGCCTACTTTTAATGTTTTGACAATTTTCAATCCTTCTTGGAAGTCATTATTTTGAGGCCAGGTATTTGGATGTTGTCTTAGGAAATCTGTTTTTATATTAAATTGGTCAAAGAATGTAAACGTTTCTTTGGTAAGTAAATTTACCAATCCTCCATCAACTACCTCTTTTAAGTTTTCTTTCCTAACTTAACTAACTGGATTTACAACCCTAGCGTGCTGTGATGGTTCATCTGTGCTACTGAGCAATTTATTAGCCATTAACAACTTTTCATCGTCTGTAATGGTGGGATCAAAAAACGATAATCCCACCAACTTTACATTCAAATACCACAAATGGTTCGACAATTTGGTCAGGGCTATTTCTGCAATGTCGTTGTCACATTCTTTATAGTCTAACAGACTATGTAAAATACCTAAATCTTGCTTTGGTGCAAGATGAGCTTTTGGAGCATTGAACCAAGCTTTACAATAAATTTTAACTAGGTAAACAGAAATGGCACGCACAGAACTTTCTTCTTCTTTAGACATCTTAAATTGACGACGAAAAAAGAACATTTTTAAGCAGTAAATAGCCTTTGCCATCCACCTAGCGTGATGAATGGCTCCTGGAGTTCTAAAACCCACAACATTGCCTCTAGTGATCCAACAAATACGAGAACCAACTGCAATAGCTCCTTGTAGTCATCTCTGTGGTGGCTCTCAGTTAATTTGGCCTCGAATTCAGCAGTAACATTTGCAATTATTTCTGGAGTTAGCTGCTTTTGTATTAGATTGTCACTGAAACCTGTGTCGTATTTCCACGCAGTGAGGAATCTCTTGAAAATGTCTGGATGAGGTCCACTGGTTGATCCCATTTTTGTGTCGAATACGCCTCTTAACAGAATTTCCAAGATATGGTGACGGCAAGCTAGGTATAACAATTCTCTTCCTAACATTTGCTCCAATATGACGCATGCTCCTTTGAGTCTTCCCGTGTTGGATGCTGTAGTGTCGAAGCACATCGCCTTGACGGTGTTGAGAAGACCCCATTCATGTAGGCATTCATATACGGCTACGGCTTGCTCCTCTCCAGAGCTGTTTGCTGTTACAGGAACTCCCAGCAGCTGTTCCTTTTCGCCATGTGAAATAGCTATAGCTATTCGCTCACATTGTTCATTTTTTAAAACACTCGGTAAAAGTTTACCGTCCCAATGGACAACCACGGGCTCTTTTTCAGGAATGTTTACTTTATCAAAATTTTTTTTATTATATTGTTCTCTGAACATTTGCCTTCTATCATGTAATAAAGTTTTCGAGACTTTGTACTCAAGAGGGTCAAGGTTTAGTGCTTCTAGAGTAGCTATTAAAATTCTCGTGGCATTTCTGTCGGATACCTTACATCGATCTAATAAAATGGACAATTTCATGTTTAAAATCTCTTTAACGCCCCTTGAAAATGAAACTTTCATCCTCTTGCTCTCAGATGGTCCTGGATCTTCTACAGCTTCTTCAGGGATGTCGATTTCCTGCAAGCTCTCAAGTTCCTGATAGATACTGTCCTCTTCAGTGTCTTAAAATATCTTCACTAGATAATTGTTTGATCTAACCAGCTCAAAGGCACTTTAGAAACTAAACTGAATAAATGAAAGGTCGGTTGTACGCTGAATGAAAATCACCATCCCTAAAATAGAAATTAGATTCACCCACCTTTTTACCTGTCAAACGGGTCTTTCTTTGGTAAACTAGTCAGGTAATCCCCATATATTAAAAGATTAAATTTGAACAAATGGCTCTTTATGTTTGAAAATTGAGTTCCAAAATACTTTTTAACAAAAAAAATGTTAATTCCGAGACACATTATATAAAAACCCGTAAAATTCTTAGAATACTCCCAAACTGGCTCTTACTGGTACCAGGTCACGTTTTTGGGGCTAAAGGCTGTTGTAACTCGGTTTGACTTAAAATAACAACAATTATGTATAGTATATAAATTTTGAAGAACAACATTAGCTTTCTTTTGAGATATTAAGCCTGTTTCTATTATTTACCGTTCTCGAGTTATGGCTCCATATGTCAGCTTTTTGGCCAAAAATTTGGATTTTTTCAAACTTTGAGCAACGAGCGGCACGGGTTAACGTCGTTTAATCGAGCTCAAATTTCGGCTATCTCAATATCTGGAAAGGGGAATCGTTTTGTGGGGGTCCAGACGAACAAAATTCCGACATCGATTTTTTGCGGTCATCCTAATATGTATTGATATCCTTGGTGGACATTGGCAGACTGAACTTCGACCCAGAGCCAGGAAGCTTTTAATGTGTTCAGGTATTTCAACTCCAGAAATGTTTTTTAATCAATTTTTATTTTCAGAATAAAAATGATTTAATTTCTTTTTTAGATCTTTAGATTTTTTTGTTGTTGTTGTTTTAATTGGTCAGAGCACATCGACTGTTAAGCTCATTTAGCGCCCCACATTAGACGTATTTAATAATTATAAAGATATTTTTAGATCTTTTAGGTATTTGTGAATATTTTCTTTGATTGATGTGAATTGCTCAATGTTCTGTTTAATTGAATGAGGAATGTTATATTTAATTCTCAGATGAAGGGAGTGGTTTGCTTCAAAGATATGTTTGACCGTCAGAGTGGAATTGCATACATTACACTTCGGCAATGGTTCTTTTTTTAGGAGACATGAGTGTGTGTGGTAAGTATGACCTATTGGCAACCTTCTCAGCAATACATTGTCTGATCTTTTATTATTTGAATTATGTGGAGGAGGGAATACGTTGCGGCTTTATCGGCCATAGTTTATTTTCATTATTCTCCAAGTCCCACTCCAGTTGGAATAAATCTCTTTTTATTGAGCATAGCATCTTTGTAAAATCATTACTGTTGTTTTCCCGCGAGAAAAGAGTTCCGCTTGTTACTGCACTTTTAGCCTCTCTATCGGCTATGTCGTTACCTTTAATGTTCATGTGCCCAGGGATACACAAGAATGAAATTTCAATATCTCTCTCTTTAGTCACATTTAGGAGGTCATTGATTTGTCTTAAGTACGTACTACTGGCTTTATTTTAGATAATGAGTTTTAGCGAACTCAAGGAATCAGAAGCTATAAGAAATTTGTTTATCCCTTGGGTTGAGGTAATAGTATACTTGAGTGCTTCCTTGATGGCGTTTGATTTTTTTTAATATTGTTTCTTTTTATTAGTGTTCCGTACGGAACACTTATAAGATCACTTGTCTGTCTGTCTGTCTGTCACACCCGATTTTCTCCGAAACTATTTGTCATAGAAACTTGAAATTTGGTAATAATATAGGAATTGATGGCCTCATCAGAGCCATGTAGTTTTGAAAGTTAAATTTGACTTAAGAGGTTAATTTTGTGAGATGAAATCGGAAGTGAAAAAAAATTTTTTTACTAGGTCATCGAGTGTGGAGTCAAATGAAAGGTTGTGAAAACACGAGTAAAAAATATATATATAAAGTAATACTTCCGCGCACTTCTATTTGTATTATTTTCAAAAAATCGCGAAAAATCGCTGTCCCGCGCCTTATTTCGAAAAGTACTTATCAAAAAATTTTGAAAAAAAATCCTGGAATATTCTCCATGGGGGTAGATTGAACGAAAATTATCACGAGTGCATTACCTTTAATAATTTATCTGGTATTTAAAAAAAAACAAAAACTTCAAGGTCATCAGATTTCAGTAAAGATTGGAAACAAACTTTGTTGAAAAAACTC
Organism: Pachyrhynchus sulphureomaculatus; assembly: GCA_019049505.1. Classification (NCBI taxonomy): domain Eukaryota; kingdom Metazoa; phylum Arthropoda; class Insecta; order Coleoptera; family Curculionidae; genus Pachyrhynchus; species Pachyrhynchus sulphureomaculatus. Next base: position 12,491,534 of record CM032455.1, on the reverse strand, counting down.
ATTTGGGGTGTGTTTTGTGAAGTCACTGATCATTTTATACCACCGTAACATAAATTTTGACTTAAGAGGTTCGTTTTGAGGGGTGAAATCGGAAGTGAAAAAAAAATTTTTTTACTAGGTCATCGAGTGTGGTGTCAAATGAAAGCTTGTGAAAACACGAGTAAAAAATATATATGTAATGTAATACTTGCGCACACTTTTCTTCGTATTACTTTTAAAAAATGCGAAAAATCGCTGTCCCCTACGTTATCTTGAAAAGTACTGATCAAAAAATTTTGAAAAAATTCTGGAATATTCTCCACGGGGTATAGATTGAACAAAAATTATCACGAGTGCATTACCTTTAATAATTTATTTGGTATATAAAAAAAAAACAAAATTTCACCAGTTTTCAGTGAAGATTGAAAACAAACTTTGTTGAAAACTCATTTGGGGTGTGTTTTGTGAAGTCACTAATCATTTTATACCACCCTAACAAAAATTTATATTTTTTAAAAACAATCAACGTACGGAACACTAATTGTGCAAGTTCAACTTGCACTTGACCGGTTTTTATTTTATTGAATATAGACTTATATTTGTGTCTTGTCTAAAAATAAAGTCTTGAAAAATCTGGGATTGGAGGTTCTTTCTTAGACTATGCAAAAGGTCATTGTGCCTCTCATTCAATTCAGAAATATAACGATTGGTATCGGAAATACTAATCTTATGAATCTTAGTTCTTTCCTATTTATTCTCATTATGTCTGTTAACATTTTGTGGAAACTTCCAAAGTTTTTTGGTGCTATCTTCTATGAATCTTGGTGTGAGACTTAATCGACGACATTCTAGTAGAAATACCACTTTATTTCTCTGTGAGGCAAGCTTCCTGTTGTTATTGATGTAAGATTTCATGTCTTTCACCACTGCAGAACCAAATGTAATCTCAATTCTTTCTGTAGTACGCTCCCATGTTTCAATTATAATCTTATACAAAGGTAATAAGAAGGCTTGATGTATACTAGTAAGTAGGGTGCTGTTACTAATGTGTCTAGTCGAAGAAAAAACTGGCGCGAAGTTCCAACAAATAACCACAATTGTTATATGTATATTTTTGTTTTTTGAATTTAAAAATTTTAATAAATTGTAACCCTTTTATCTGCATAATAATTTTTCTTACTTTAAATATGTGTTGTAAGTTTGACTTTTCTTTATAAATGTCTAAAATGTGGAACATTAGATGTAACTCTTCATTCTTTTGGAAGAGATAATTGTAACTTCTCTAAGTACAATTACATGTTTAGTATTAAAAACAATAACTAATAGATCCTATATATATATATATATATATATATATATATATATATATATATATATATATATATATATATATATATATATAATATATATATGATTATCGGGAATCGGTCTGGACTGTAAATAAAACTCTTTTCTTCTTTAAAACTCAATATTTCGTTATCGTTTGATAACTTCTTCAGGAGTAACTACAAAATTAATACACCTATATTAACACACTATTCTCTTTCGTCAAGGCATTAAAATATTGAAATATAAAACAAACAATTATGAAACAAACGAACAATCAATTAAAAACACGTACGAAAATGCGAGTTTGTCCTGGAAACCAACACTCAACATCTCGATTTACTACAACAAACTGAGACTAAATAGCCTCGGTACATATGCAGTGCCGTGAATTCCAAACGAAACGGAAAAAACAGCAACAGAAAAACGTCTTTAATTTATTTTATACTAAGAGGTGGCAAATCTTTATTTGTTATTATTGCTGTAATTATAAAATGATTAATACCTATTAATTATGTTGCTATATATAATGCTAAGTTGATTAGTGTCTGATTTATAGTTAATTGACTTTGGGTCCCTGTTGATATGGTACATTTCTTTAAAAAGTCTCCCTTTATAGTTGTTGTCATGAGCTAAGATTTTAACGTTGTTATAGTCAAAATTATGACCCGTTTTTAAATTATGTTGCACCACAACACATGAATTCTTTCCCAATCGGGAGTCACTCCTGTGCTGTGTGAGTCTCTGTTTCAACCACTGAGCTGTCTGCCCAGTATAACACGCTTCACATTGTAAACAAGATAATCTATATACTACAGAGTTATTATATAAGATAGGTATTCTATCCTTTATTTTTGAAAACAGGTCAGAACCTCGTATGCTGTTATATTTCGCAATTTTTATATTTGGAAAATCTCTGAATAAGGCGACAATTGAGTTTGTGATTGGCTTTATAAATTGTAGCCTCCTGTATATCCTATGCTGCGCAGGCGTCTCGTCAGTAGGGGCATCAACACTATCCGAATTATTAATTAATTTTCATAAAATGTACGTATAAAGATATTAACGTTGGCAGTCTATTGAAAATATAATTGATGACACCCCAGAGAATTCTAAGGATATTCTCAGAGCGAGAGCAACTAATTTAGTAACTAACTTCTTTTATAAATCAAAATTTGAGAAACCCCATTGGCTTATTCGTATCTTTAAAAAATCAAAAGAATTCCTAAAATCTCATCCGGAGATTTACATCCTTCAATCGGATGGGGGTGCAACTGTTGCAATGGACAAAAATGAGTATATTCATAAGACTGAAACTTTACTACAAGACGAGACTACATACACTTCACTATCTAAAGACCCTACTAGTACTATACAAACAAGCTTTAATGATTTAATTAAATTTTTAAAGAACAAAGGCGAAATAGATGAACAACTGTACAAGAAGTTAGTAATTTACAATTCCACATTTCCCAAACTCTACTGTTTACCCAAAATTCACAAAACAAACACTCCTCTGAGACCAATTATAAGTTCAGTGAATTCAACGACATACAATCTATCAAAATACTTAACTAAAATTTTGAGTGTTGCTTTTGAGAATGACACGGATTACAATGTTAGAGACACCTTCTCGTGTGTCAACAAAATAAAGGGAGTGACATTACCAGAAGAGTATGTATTAATATCTTTGGATGTAGTATCTTTGTTTATAAATATACCTCTAGACTTAATCCTAACTATTCTGGAAAAAAAAGTGGGAACTGATTCAAACAAAAACCATGATTTCAAAGCATAATTTCTTGATTCTCATTAAATTCATCTTCGACAACACATATTTTAGTTTCAACCAAAAATTTTTTCAAACAAATTTTTGGAACTCCAATGGGGTCTCCTATCAGTCCAGTTTTGGCCAAGGTGGTGTTGGACCATCTTTTGGAAATGGTGGTTCCTCAATTACCATTCAACCTACCCTTTTTGTACAAGTATGTTGATCTGATTTGCGCTGTACCCAAGGGTAATACAGAAATCATTTTAAACTATTTTAATGCATTCAACACACATATACAATTCACTATCGAAATAGAACAGGACTTCAGTGTTGCTTTTTTGGACACTAAAGTAATAAGAACGAGTGACAACAGTATTATACTTGATTGGTATAAAAAACCCACAGCGTCAGGCGGATTCATTAATTATTTCTCTAATCACCCAAAAAATTAAAAATTTAACACCGTAATAGCAATGAAAAACAGGGTCATACGCATCAGTGATGATAGGTTTCGAAAAAGAAACCTAGACGAGCTGTATAAGATTTTTGTCAACAATGCCTACCCTAAACACATTTTACGAAAATTAATTTATAATTCGGATAGTGTTGATGCCCCTACTGACGAGACGCCTGCGCAGCATAGGATATACAGGAGGCTATAATTTATAAAGCCAATCACAAACTCAATTGTCGCCTTATTCAGAGATTTTCCAAATATAAAAATTGCGAAATATAACAGCATACGAGGTTCTGACCTGTTTTCAAAAATAAAGGATAGAACACCTATCTTATATAATAACTCTGTAGTATACAGATTATCTTGTTTACAATGTGAAGCGTGTTATATTGGGCAGACAGCTCAGTGGTTGAAACAGAGACTCACACAGCACAGGAGTGACTCCCGATTGGGAAAGAATTCGTGTGTCGTGGTACAACATAATTTGAAAACGGGTCATAATTTTGACTATAACAACGTTAAAATCTTAGCTCATGACAACAACTATAAAGGGAGACTTTTTAAAGAAATGTACCATATCAACAGGGACCCAAAGTCAATTAACTATAAATCAGACACTAATCAACTTAGTATTATATATAGCAACATAATTAATAGGTATTAATCATTTATAATTACAGCAATAATAACAAATAAAGATTTGCCACCTCTTAGTATAAAGTAAATTAAAGACGTTTTTCTGTTGCTGTTTTTCCGTTTCGTTTGGAATTCACGGCAGTCCATATATACCGAGGCTATTTACTCTCAGTTTGTTGTAGTAAATCGAGATGTTGAGTGTTGGTTTCCAGGACAAACTCGCATTTTCGTACGTGTTTTAATTGATTGTTCGTTTGTTTCATAATTGTTTGTTTTATATTTCAATATTTTAATGCCTTGACGAAAGAGAATAGTGTGTTAATATAGGTGTATTAATTTTGTAGTTACTCCTGAAGAAGTTATCAAACGATAACGAAATATTGAGTTTTAAAGAAGAAAAGAGTTTTATTTACAGTCCAGACCGATTCCCGATAATCATATATATATATATATATATATATATATATATATATATATATATATATATATATATATATATATATATATCAGATTGATGCACGGTCGATAACATATCACCAAAGCTTATATATATATATATATATATATATATATATATATATATATATATATATATATATATATGTATATTGAGTACCCAAGACCTTTTATTGCTCACTCTTCTGTCACACTAAGACTACCCTATTTTTTAACCTACTCAGTAGTATACATCAAACCTTGTTATTACCTTTGTGTGTATATATATATATATATATATATATATATATATATATATATATATATATATATATATTATACATATATATATATATATATATATATATATATATATATATATATATATATATATATATTATATATATATATATACATATATACATATATATATATATATATATATATATATATATATATATATATATATATATATATATATATATATATATATATAGTAGATGCTCGGTTATGTGAACACCCTTTTGTATGAACTATTCACTATAGTGAACAGTGAAAATTTAATATTAGAGGTTTTATAGAGCGAACAGAAGCAATCTCGATTAAATAAACAATTTTCGGTGCTTCCTCAGTGCTAACAGGGGATTTCTCTTAGAAAATATTCTTGTTATTTGAATGTATTTAGGTTAGATTAGTGTTGCCAGGCGATTATCGTGCTACCTTTGGTGTCCGGTCTCTTCATTTAATATTAAATGTTTAGTGACTTTAGTGCTTCCAATTGGAAAATATGAAACGAAAAGTGTTAACACTATCAGAAAAAAAGTGACATCATAAAGAATTTGGAAAATGGAGTGAGTGTTACACACCTTGCAAAAATAGCTAAATCTACTGTTTGTGCAATTAAAAAAAATAAAGCGAATATTCTAAGCGTAACAACAAAATGCGTTTGTATTGTTAAAAGAAACACGTTAAAGTCGGGAGAAAGCCCTAGGATGAAGAAAAAATGGTATGAATGGTTTTGTAAACAAAGGTTAAGGAATCTTCCAGTGACTAGTGAACTTATAAAGCTTAAAGCAAAATCCTTAAATGAAATTCTAAAGCAGGGGTGCTCAAACGGTCGATCGCGATCGACAAGTCGATCGCGAGTGCTTTTTGAGTCGATCTCGAGAAAAAAATTCCGATATAGAAATATTCACAGATTTTGTTTTAGGTAACTAAAACAAAATGTAATGAATAAACTACTAAAATTTATTCGATCCACAATTAGGCCACAATAACCCCCTCATCACTTTCTTTTATCGTAATAACCCCCTGCTAGCGGCAAAAGGCAGCTTTATCAAAGGAAAGCGCGGTACTTGTCAAAGAAAAGCCGCGTTTTTGATTCCCGCCGATTTTTCTAGAAACTTCGGGCGGCGTGTTTGACGGGAACATTCGAGACCTCGTTCGCGCCGATATAAATGTTGCGCCTACAGGAAAAAAATTTTTTGTAATTAAACCTTCAAAAAGCAATATTTTAAGTTAATTTTTGTTAATTTTAGTTGTAGTAAGTACCTATGTCGGCACGCAAAATGTTGTATGGATGAAAACTGACACCCTTTAGTTAAAAGGTTGCCGACCCCTGTTCTACGTGAACCAATTGCTACAGAAATTGGTTCCAACAGACCAACTGCGGATTTTAAAGCATTTTCATCTTTTTTTTCAAGTTGAACATAATTGCTAATTGGTGTTACAAAAGCTGATTTATTATAATTACAATTTTTCGTAGGCATGGGTATATTTCTTTCATTTTAATACCTTTAAAAATATATTGGCCGATCTGAGCGAAGTACATCTTAAACAACGAAATTTAGAGAACGAAAGGGAGTAAACCATCTCTTGGCGTCAGTTTTTGATCAAGTAGTTTGACCATTAACAGCATAAGCTATGCTAAGTTGTTTTTGCTATAGTTGTCTTAAACTTTTACCATGAATATAGTCTGCAGAAGCTTGTATCTAGGACCGCATAATTTGTGGCTCAGGTACGAAACTATAATAATGTATAAGAAGTCTTCCTTATTATGGTTAAATATATATTATTTGCTCTAAGTGGCGTATTATTTAGTATTATTTTGATTTGTCGTATAATGAATTGTACCTAAAATATGGCAATCTATAATCGTTAAAGAAAGTCCTATAATAGACAACACTTCAGAAACTTGATCTGCATCTGATTTATTTCGTCTGCTTTCGTACAATAGTAGCCGTTGTTGTAATGTTAAGTGCGTGTTAATCAGTACGTAAAATCCAGGTTTGCCCCATTTTATATTATTTTAAAAATGTTCTACTTGTGCTTATCTCAATGAAGTTTTTAATAAATTATTAATTTAGCGGAACACGATTCTAAAAATTAAAAATATCTCTATTTGCAATTATTTATTTATTTTATTTATTTATACAAATTTTACGGGAAACCCCATTGTAGTACAATTTTAAAACAGGTACAAATGCAGATACCCCGTGGGGGGGCGGGATAGAATATCTCCCCCGGTATGTTCTGCCTGTCGTAGGAGGCGACTTAAAGAACAATCTAGATGGTAGATGCCCAGATCTCACCAGCATCGCCCGGTGTGATACCATCGCATCGGCTTAAGCTGCGTGAAGTTGCTTAACGTTTCGTGGCTGTGCCGATGTCCCGGACCGTGGGACCAAATAGCACGATGAGGCACCTGGATACAAAAAAATTCCGGAGGTAAAATAGCCCCCCGTTCGGATCTCCGGGTGGGGGCTGGTTCAGGGGCGTCGACATGCAGAGAACAGAATTTCAAAATGGATTTTTGCAACATACGAGGTTTAAATTCGAACATAAATTCAGTGCACCAACACCTGCAATCAAATAAACCTCATGTACTCGCTCTCTGTGAAACTAAGGTCAGTTCATCGACCAGCACAGTAAACTATCTTTATCCTGGGTACGATTTCTATTCCCGATTTAGGCGTAACTTTGGAATCTGTCTTTATGTCAGAAGCGACCTCTCTTGCCAACGAGAAGAGGCTCTGGAGCCCCAAAACTTTGATGTTATGTGGTTAAAAATAACGACTCAACCAACCACAAGGTTCGTCTGTATCCTCTATCGACCACCAAGTGATACAAACTTTAGAACACTTTTCGCTTCTCTTGCAGACACCATAGATCATTTACAAATTAACTATCCAAATGCCGAAGTTGCCATCCTGGGCGACTTTAATGTCCACAACATCAACTGGCTTAAATATTCAAATACTACCGACGAACAAGGTCGTGAAGAAGAATCATTTTCAATCAGTTGTGGCTTGACTCAGCTTATTGATGAACCAACACGGATCCCTGATCGAGACGGAGAGTTCGCCAGTCTTCTTGATCTGTTTTTAACCACCAATCCGGAGATTTACACGGTCAGCGTAAATCCACCGTTAGGTTCTTCCGACCATAAACTGCTTTCGACATCGAGTATTCTACCAATCAGTGACAGAGAGGCGCCCAAACCGCGCAAGATTTGGCACTACAAATCTGCTAAATGGGAAGATCTCATGGAATATTTTCGAACTTTCGGCTTCTGGCGCTGACGGAATACCTGCCATAGTTCTCAAGAACTTTGCAAGGGAACTAACACCAGTTTTCTGTAGACTTTTCAACCTATCCTACAGAAAGGGAATATTTCCTTCCTGCTGGAAATGTGCCACAGTTCAGCCGATACCTAAAAAAAGGCAAGAAGACCTTGCCAAATAACTACCGACCAATCGCACTACTCTCAATAATATCGAAAGTCATGGAAAAGGCTATCAATCAGCATCTTCTAAAATATCTTGAAGGATTCAACATTATTAGTGATCACCAATATGGCTTTCGTAAAAATAGATCAACAGGAGATCTTCTCACTTATGTAACACATGTTTGGAACAACGCAATTGAACACTCTGGAGAATCTCGAGCGGTTGCTCTTGACATATCCAAGGCATTTGACCGTGTTTGGCACGATGGGCTGTTGGCTAAGTTACGTTCTTATGGTATGTCTGAAAAGTTCTGTTTGTGGCTCTCATGTTTCCTCAGAGAGCGTTCTTTACGAGTGGCAGTCGACGGATTTCTTTCTAACACCTTCACTATCAACGCCGGTGTGCCCCAAGGTTCCATACTATCTCCTACTCTCTTCCTTATTTATATTAACGATCTGCTGGAAAAGACCGAGAATCCAATCTACAGCTTTGCAGATGACAGTACACTTATCTCTTCATTCACTTTGAATGCTCGGACATCGACTACACAGACGAATATCCGCAGACAGCAGGAAGTCATTCAACTTAACAAAGACCTGGAAGAAATTCTATCTTGGGGTGACAGTAACCAAGTGGAATTTAACGCTACAAAAACTCAGGCGGCAGTTTTTGCTAAAAAAGTTAACGTTGCAGAACCCGACATAGTTATGTCGGGCACTCCATTCCTCTAACATCGTCACTCAATCTGTTAGGCGTTAATTTGGGAGCAAATATGTCCTGGCATGAACATGTTGCAGGCATAGCAAGGAGAGCTTCTCAAAAGTTGGAAATATTGTTTCGAACTAGAAAGCTTTATACTCCACAACAACTGTTAATTCTTTACAAAGCTCAAATTCCACCAACTATGGAATACTGCTACCATGTTTGGAGCTCCGCTCCCAAACATACACTGCATTTGTTGGATTCTATCCAGAGAAGAGCTGTTCGTCTGATTGGACACCCGGAACTGACCGACGGCCTTGATTCACTGGAACATCGAAGAACGGTTGGCGACTTGAGCCTATTCTACAATTACTTTCATGGAAAGTGTTCGAAGGATGTGGCCCGCTTAATTCCTTCCAGAGCGGTGCATGTTAGGAGTACATGTCGCGCTAATACTTCACATTCGTATGAGGTTCAGCTTGTTACTCCTCGTACAACGCTTTTCAAGCAGTCTTTTATATGGAGAACATCATACTTTTGGAATAGTTTGCCCAGGACTGTGTTTCCCATCGAGTACAATCTACAGCGATTGAAGAACAACGTGAATCGCTTTCTCGGCACACGTGTCGCTCCTGTAGCACTTTAGGGATTTCCCTGTAGCACGTGCTAGACCCATAAAAAAAAAACTCTCAAAACAGTCATAGAGAACTGTCCGCAATTTCTCAAAACAAAACCCAGCATGGTTAGCCCTTTCTGGCTAAGGGCAGATATATGCCTTGTAAAAGTAAGGCTTTCATCGAAAATAACCTCAAGGTCCTTTGTTGAACTCCTGTAAGGAAGTTGAACACCTTCAATCGAGTATAAGGATGGAACTCTATGCTTCCCTCTATAGAAGCTAATGGTAAAACATTTGCTTACATTTAAAAATAGATGATTGAACTGGATCCACTGCCAAACTAGATCAAGGTCATCTTGAAGCGCTACAACGTCCTCAACACTACCAACCCGCCGATAGATTTTCAAATCATCTGCAAACATAAGCCCCGTTGAGCGATGCAATGCCGATAACAGATCATTTACAAACAAAATAAAGAGCAGAGGAGCACATTGCGAACCCTGGGGGACGCCCGATGTAACATGAATAATACTGGATGACAAGCCATTCATTCTCACAGTCTGGGTATGGTCCAAGAGAAAACTCTCTAACCAAGCTATGATCTGCTCAGAGAATCCCAGGGAAAGAAGCTTACTCAATAAGATCTTAAACTTAACTCTGTCAAAGGCTTTGGAGAAGTCAGTGAAGATAAGGTAAAAAGGTTTATAGGGAATTTTTGGACGTTTTCGAGGTGTCGAGGAATTGTAAGGAAATAATGAGTTTCTTTGTAGTGTTCTGTACGAAACACTTATAAGATCACTTCGGTGTCTGTCCGTCGGTCCGTCTGTCTGTCCGTCGGTTACACCCGATTTTCTCCGAAACTATTTGCCATAGAAAGTTGAAATTTTGTAATAATATAGGAAATGATGGCCTCATCAGAGCCATGTAGTTTTGAAAGTTAAATTTTCACTTTAGGGGTTACAGTAGCCCATTGCTTTTCGTTCTGATCAGGACCTGCTGGCTACAGAAGAGGCACATTTTGAGCGTGTACAGTATAGTGGTATCTCAGTGAGGATTCTACGGAATTTCCCGCTTTCGATTAAAAGTTGTCTGATAAGGAGTACCAGAGCATTGCTTAATCTATTGTAGTAACTCAAGGGGATGATGAGACAGTAAGAGAAAGATGTATACTACTAAGGGACGTAAAAAATATGTCATTATCTAAGTCCACAGTGACCAAGATATTGAAATTTTTTAGCAACATCGAAAATGTTTTTAAGGATGTTTATGTCTCACAAATAGCAGAGTATAGTACTTAAAAATATGGAAAATAATAAAAGCTACGTTTCAATTAATTTTTGAGAAATTTTGAATATCGAGCTAGGAAATTTGATTTATAGATAAAGAATTCGAGTTAGTTTTGATTGAGTAAATGATGTTAAGGTACTGGTGTTTACTAATTACTTCAAACCTAGCGCATCGAACGTAATTCTTATGGTGCCTGATCGTCTGGCATTTTGTGAGTGAAGGGAGAGGGAAGCTCGTATCTAGACAGTACTATTGACAATAAACTGTTGCAATTGGCGATATATGGAAATAGACTTGCAATATAGCTCTGTGTATTAGCCCACTTTACCCATGTCGCCAAAAAATCACACAATATTTTCTATAAACGAGAAATATTAGTAGCTATTTGTTAGATAACCCACTCAGTATTTAATTATACGGAGAATATTATGATCCCTTTAGTATACTTGAACAAGTAAATTCTTGAACCAGCGCTTCTCCATAATTAATGGGAAAATCGACCAAGAATAGGTTTGGTTTTTCAGCATGTACGCCAATGGCTACAGCAAACATACACCTCAGACATCATTGACTCGGCCTTAAGCAGTTGAATTTTCATGACTGAAATTAAAATTCTTATATTTTGCGTATGAAAATGAAAATTATTTTACCTTTTTCATTCTGAAAGCATTTAATTCTGCAAAAGTAAATTATGTTTAAATTCTTGTGTTGTAGAAGAAGTAATTCGCTAACAAAAATAACATTTGCAAACAATTTTCCATTCATCCAAGTGTGAAATAATCCAGAACATAATCTTTAACTGTTAGAAATCAATTTTAAAACGTTTGATGAATACTCTACAGAGTATATATATATATATATATATATATATATATATATATATATATATATATATATATATATATATTGTACAAACTCCAGAAAATTTGTAAATAATAACATTTTCTCTCACACGAAATAAGTATTACAAAGTTAATAGTTATTGTAAAGCAACTGAAAATAGACAGAAGTCTATATTTCAGCAGTTTACTAGCTGTTCTCTTGTTCGTCAAATCCATCCTGAGACGCGTTTCGCCGTATCACGGCTCGTCAGTCAGGCTAGGATTGACAAACAAGAGAACGGAATCTATTGGTACTTATCCCAAAAGTTACGAAATACGATGGTAGAATACAACGAATTGTATTAAGTACGCATACCTATTACTCCATCGAAAGCTGACACAGTAGCTTTCGAGCCGACAGAGCGGTTGACACGGTCAACAACGCTTAAAAGCAGGTAGCGCTTTTTGAGGGATCCTCCTCAGGCATACAGTCCCTGGCCAAATTATTAGACGCACTGCAAGATTTCATGTAAAATATTAATTACCGAGTGATATTGTACCGTTTTATTATTTTAAATTGATTTGTTTTTTATTTTTATATTATCCAATCAATTATCTATTTATTTGACATAAATAAAACAGCATTAATTTAGAAAAGCATAAGTTTATTAAGTTTTAAAGAAAAGTGAAATTAATGTTAGTAAAAGTCAATATTTAGTTGAGCCACCTTTAGCCGCTATCAAAGCTTTAATTCTGCGGGGCATGCTATCAATGCAAGATTGTACTGTCTCCTGCATTTGAGGATGATGATTCCACACATGAATAATCTTTTCTAGGAGCTGGGTTTTGTTGGTAATCACATCTTTAGCCACTTCTCTTTTCATCAGCTCCCACACATTTTCAATGGGCTATTACCCGACCAATCCAACAGAGGGATATTTTTTCTGCCAAAAAAGCTTTAACAGACCGAGCAGTGTGGCAGGGAGCTCCATCTTGCATGAAAGCGAATGGTTCCCCATTTGGAAACCATTCTCTGGGCTGCGGAATCAACCGATTTTGTAATACTTCTTTGTACTGATCTTGCCTCATTATTCCTTTGACGACGTACAGACGTCCAGTGCCCTTTCCGCTGATGACTGACCAAATCATCACTTTGGTGGGATGTTTAACCGTCGGGACGACACAATCAGGATGAAACTTTTCTCCATGACGACGACGCACATACTGAGCTTTATTCTGCAAAATTTCGAATGTGCTTTCATCACTGAAGCAGAACTGTCAAAAATAGGAAAAATATATAAGCTTCCATGTTTATTTGCTTTATTTAACTGAAAATGATAATAATGTATCAATTATTGATTAAATTGCTGTATCTTACCGATCTCCAGAAGTCCACATCTTTGTCTTGCCATTGTTTGGCCCACTTCAAGCGCTTTGCTTTCATTGCAGCTGTTAACTTGGGCTTCCTGGCGGGGCGACAGGCCTTAAAATCTAATTCTTTCAATTTTCTTCGAACAGTGCGCTCAGAAGCATTTACGCTAGCATCCTGGAGTTGTGATTTTATTACCTTTGTGGTAGCAAATCTGTTTTCTACACAAATTTTCTTCAAACATCTCTCTGACCGTGGAGTGAAAATTGGTTTTCTACCGCATCTTTTCTTTCTTTTCGGGCTTAATTCCTTCCCTGACTCAATTTTCTTTTTTATGCGTCGTACACTAGCTTCAGAAACCTCCAATCTTCGTGATATTTCTCGGTTTGTAAATGTTTTCGCAATCACAAGGGCCTTCACTTCAGCTTTTTTTACGTGGTGAAAGATCGCCTTTTCTACCCATAATGAAAATAGTCCAATTACTTTTTTAAAACACTGCATACAAAATAAACTAATAACTGAGTAGTATAAAACTGTTAAACAAACAATCACAGTCCATAAAGCGACAGAAACACGTCCGTACCTGACTCGATTCCGATCGCGACTGATACAGGTTTGTACTTATTTACGTTCATGTATCACTTTGTCAACACAGTATTGCCATATGTTAAAAATAAATACAAATATGTAGTCTACAACAATTCTTTTAAATAAAAATCAATAATATTGTAGTTTAAATATACCATTATTGCATAAACACTCTTAAGAAACATAAAATTACTAAAAAAAATACAGTGCGTCTAATAATTTGGCCAGGGACTGTATATAGTTATTGTAAAGCAACTGAAAATAGACAGAATTCTATATTTCAGCAGTTTACTAGCTGTTCTCTTGTTCGTCAAATCCATCCTGAGACGCGTTTCGCCGTATCACGGCTCGTCAGTCAGGCTAGGATTGACAAACACGAGAACGGAATCTACTAGTTGCTTTACAATAACTATATATGCCTAAGGAGGATCCCTCGAAAAGCGCTACCTGCTTTCAAGCGTTGACCGTGTCAACCACTCTGTCGGCTCGAAAGCTACTGTGTCAGCTTTCGATGGAGTAACAGGTATGCGTACTTAATACAATTCGTTGTATTATACCTAAGTTAATATTAATTTCCTAATCTATTTTTAAGTTGATTTCGTAAGTGGCACTGCCACTTACGAAATCAAATGGTAAAAATTTATACAGCGGAAAATTAGATGTCTAAAGGTTAAAGATGGTCGTAAATTAAATAATAATCTTATTAAATATTAAATCAAAATCTAGCTGGCATAATAAAATATTTCTTATCGAAATTACATATTATTTTAAGAAAAACTAGCAGTCAATAATCCTGTTTTAAATTGAGCGACATAGATTCCAAAGGGCATGCAAATGAGATATTTACAAAATTTAAAAAATTTGAAAGGATTTTTATTTGACCCATGAAAACATCCATTCCATTATATTAAACAATTTTAAGTAAATTTTATATTTCCATAGGATAGTCTCACCTAGGTTACTATTGTTACAAACAAATATAGCTACCGCTTCCGAAAGACAAAGACATAAAATTAAACGTCGCAGCAAAAAACCAAGCTGGCCAACTACCGCTAACACGTTAAAAATGTGGATCGTTGAGTTTCTTAGAGATGCCACGCTAGTATAACTTGTATTTCATGTAACAATAATAGGAAATTCCTAGATACTAAAGGAGCATATACAAAGAACGTAATTCATAACATCATTTCCCGCCAAATTAGTGATCTATTAGAAATTTCAATGGGTGCAGTAAGAACAAATAGCATGTACATGGAAACACATGGAAAAAATTACCTCCCATTGGTTTCCATGCAATGCCGCTAAAAACCAGAATGATTGCACGTGGTTTGCTAGTAAAATCGGTCGTGAATGGGTACTGCCACTGTCACTCATATTTGTTAATTCTATAAGCAGGTCACATATAGTTTTAATTATTTTTTTAGATACTAATTAAACAGTAACAGGGCACTGGCAACAAACAATCCTAAGTTTGACTACTGGGAAACGCCCTTATAAGGAGAAGAGATGAGCAATCAAAGATCTAAAGGCTCTAGTATCTGCTTTTTATTTTTGTTATCGAGCTTTCGCTACCTAATAGTAGCTTCTTCTGGATTCTAAAAATGCAAACCAGGTACAGAAAATAAACCAAAACGTTCGTTTTTTAAAATGTGATTCAATGAATTGTAAGACTGTATAAGAAATTACTTACCAAAATTTAGCAGGTAATTCATCTCTGGTGAAGACAATGAAATGTGCATTTTTGTTGGCCAGGTAGTATGTATGATTACACAAACATGATTAAAGGACACTTAGAGAGTTACACAAATATTAAAAATAAAACTTTGTCAATAAACATTAGTTAAAAACACTTTTGAAGACAGAAACATAACTGCAAGAAACACCATGATGTTGAAATGGTATTCCATTTTAAAATTTTTTTGACATCGAGTTTAGTAA
Source organism: Pachyrhynchus sulphureomaculatus (assembly GCA_019049505.1). Taxonomy (NCBI): domain Eukaryota; kingdom Metazoa; phylum Arthropoda; class Insecta; order Coleoptera; family Curculionidae; genus Pachyrhynchus; species Pachyrhynchus sulphureomaculatus. Next base: position 12,475,881 of record CM032455.1, on the reverse strand, counting down.
CTATTTAGTGATATTCGAGTCCGAACCGAATATTGTTGGTAGTCTATGGCGTCATCAAGTCGACAACAAACCAAAAAAGCATTAAAGTTAGGGATGTGGTAAATTTTTTAGGTGGATGCTACTCTTAGATAAATTATTTATTATTAATGATATTTATGTTTCAGTTTTAATTTTTATAACAAAGGGACTTAAATTTGATGAATGTTATTCTTAGACGAGTTATTTATTATTAATTATATCAATTATATTAATTATATTAATTCTTTAATTTTATAACAAAGAGATTCATAGGACCATTTAAAAAATTTGAAAGAGAATTTTAATACTGGACGTTATTTATTATTTGTCATAATTAATTTTTTTAATTATTTAATTTTAACAAGACACAGAACAGTAACTGGTAATAAATAGCAGAAATAACAGAAAGGGAAAAGAAACGTCAACTTTACTAGAAACTAATTTTTTCATAAAAATTTTTGATATTCTACTAAAAATTTTTCAATCCGTTCATCTAACAATGAATTTGCACGACATTTAGCCAAAATCTCATTTGGCATTTTCAAGTGCTTTTGCTGTTGCTACTACTCGATACTGTGATCTTGCTGTTGCTGCTGCTCGAAGCTAATCAGTATGCGCTATTTTGTAACCTTTTGTACAGGGTGAGTCAACGAGGGAGTAAAGTTCTTTATCTCATTTGTTTCGGGAGTGACGAAAAAATGTTATACAACAGTTTTAGGGAAAGTTAAGGCACACAGTTTAAAATTATTTTTGAGTATACAGGGTACTTCAAACAAATGTGGCCGATATAACATATGTTTTTTTAAATGGAACATCCTATTTTCTAATTCATTTTTAAATTCTGCATAAAATTTTATAACTTTTTTATTAATAATGTTATATACCTAAACCTAGTAGTTTTTCTAATATTTCATTTTTTTTTAAAAATACTGGTTTTCAGTTTTTTAAAACTTGCCAGTAGCGCCATTGTTTCTGAAGATGGAATACTCATAATTGGTACGAGCGTTCTATAGAGATGGAAAAAAAGATATTTGAGTTAGATGCTACAGGGTGTTCAAAATAAATTTAAGCATTTCGACTATTTTAAATTGAAAAATCTGAAATTTTTTAAATACCACACCCTGTATACTATTATTTTTTCTAATAGATTTTGCAACACCCTTCAACTTATACTAAGTATGTCATATACTTATTTCTAATAGTTTTCGATTTATTTTGAATTTTTCAATTTTTACCCTTGCTTTTAATAGACTTACGCTATTGTAAATATAAACAAATAGTTAAAAATAATTTTAATATAGTTTAACTTATCTAATGATTAATCATTATGATGTAATAAATGTTCAAAAATATGCCCGTCTACCTGAATACACATGTTTAGTCGTTTTACTATATTTTCCTTCACTTTCCTTAGCATAAATGTCCTGTATGCATCCCGTATCCTATTTTCCATATCTACTGGTGTTCTAGGGGGATTCATATAAACACGATCTCTAATGTATCCCCACAAAAAGAAGTCTAAAGGTGTTAAGTCACATGATCGAGGACACTGAATGAATCCATACCTACTCATCCATTTTTGTGGGTAATGCTCGTTTAAAAATTTTCGAACTTTCCGGTGGTAATGAGCAGGAGCAGCAGTCTTGTTTAATCCACATTTGTTCCCTTTCAAAGTTCTCAACTTCTTCAAGAAGCTGGGGTAATTCGTTTTGCAAAAAATTTAGATGTCTAGGCCCATTAAGCGATTCGTGGAAAAAATATGGACCAATAGTTCGAAAATTTAATATTTCAAGCCATATATTAAGCGACCAATGGTCGGGGACTTCGGGGACCCAAAATGGATTAACTGTTGAATAATAATGCATGTTATTGCTGTTAGCTGCTCCATTACTGCGAAGAGTAGCTTAATCAGAAAACATTATTTTGGATAAAAAATTTGGATTGGCCTCTTTTGCTCTATTCATGGCGGTACAAAAACTTACTCGTCGTTCAAATTCACGGTCTTGAAGTTTTTGGTGTAGTTCTACATGAAAGGGATGATACTAGTATTTTCTCGTGGTGCGATTAGTCATAGATTGAGATGTGTCAGATAAGTCAGCTAGTTGACGGCTACTGACCTGGGGATTATCTTTAACATCAAGTAAAATCTCCATTTCTTTTTCCTCATTGGTAGCATTCTGGTTTACTACTGTCCGTTTAGTATACTCAACGATACCATTACGATCAAATCGTTCCTTTATGCACTGAAAAAATTTTCTAGATGGTATACGTCTATTAGGGTACTTCGCCCCGTAAAGCCTTACTTACTACTTCATTTTTTTGGAAAATTCATAACTATTACCTTTATACGTTACTTACTACAACAAATTAAACTATTTTTACTTGCTTAATAGACATGTCAAAATTTGACAATGCCTACATTTTTGTTTTGTCTTGGCAACTATGATGTTATAGCGTAAGTGTATTAAAAACAAGGGTAAAAATTGAAAAATTTAAAATAAATCGAAAAACTATTAGAAATAGGTATATAATATACTTAATAAAAGTTGGAGGGTTTTATAAAATCGATCAGAAAAAATAATAATATACCGAGTGTGCCATTTAAAAAAATTGAGATTTTTCAATTTAAAATACGCGAAATGCATAAATTTATTTTGAACACCCTGTAGCATCTAACTCAAAATTTCTTTCCATATATCTTTTTTTCATCTCTATAGAACGCTCGTTCCAATTATGAGAATTCCACCTTCAGAAACAACGGCGCAACTAGCAATTTTTTAGAAAACTGAAAACAAGTTTTTTTTTTTTTTTAATTGAAATATTAGAAAAACTTCTCGGTATATATAGTATATAACATTATTAATAAAAAAGTTACAAAATTTTACGCAGAATTTAAAAATAAATTAGAAAATAGCATGTTGCATTTAAAAAACATATGTCATATCTCATGCAAATGACTAATGTTACAACAAATGACTACATTTGTGAAAATATATTAGCCAGGTAGTAAGAAAATAAGATAACTAAATAATCCCTATCCTAAACTTATTTCTAATAATATAGATTGTAACGTATGTAAAGTTCAGTTGATGACTGTACTTTCTTTAAATTCTGGGTGTAGTACTGGTCAGTCAATAAGTTTTGAAAGCAGAAATAAAAAGGATGAACCAATGAATCGAAATACATTTATTTTTCAGTATAGTATAGCGTCTCTTAACCTCAATATATTTTTTTCCGGCGATTTTACCTAATTCATTTACCCCATCTCTGAAGTGATTTTCTGGAAGACCTTCGAAATACCAATCTACAGGTGCTATCACCTGTAGATTGGTATTTCACCTATCATCATTTGTTGAAAAATACTTCCCACGTAGAGAGTTTTGAGGTTTGGGAACAGATGGAAGACAAACGGAGCCAGATCTGGTGAATAGGGTGAATCTACCAAAAACTCGTACTTAAATCGAACCAGTTTTGCCATTACCAAAGCACCTCTGTGAGCATTGTCAAGAAAAAAGATGATATTTTTCTTCTGCAAACCGGGCCTTTTCTCACGAATTTTTTCATTCCGCTGATCCGAAAGGTTGCATTAGTACTCTCCTGTGATTGTTTCACCGGTTTGAAGGTGATCAATTTACAAAATTCCTTTTGTATGCAAGAAAACTAATGCCATAATTTTTTTGGACGACTTTGACAACTTTGACTACTTTGGAGCTGAACAACCGAGCTCAGTCCACTATACGGTTTGTTGTGGCAGTTCAGAATCATACTAGTAAAATAGTTTCAAATCGAGGCACAAAATCAGTTTTATTCTTTGTGAAACAAGCCAAATGTTGTTTAGAAAGTTTCTCTCGAGTATGTTTTTGTTCCGATGTTAGCAAATGGGGCACACATCTTGTGAATAGCTTTCTCATACCCAAACATTAGTTAAGATCTTATGTACTGGATCATTCATTGTTAGTCGACGGTCTTCCATTACCATATCTTGTTCTTGCACAACATTTTCTTCAGTTGTTACAGTTTTTGGACTTCTTGAACATGGGTCATTATTGACGTTTGCACGACCACAATGTATACACAACGTTGCCAATAAAGCTTCTAAAACAAAGAATTTTATCACTGCACGATATTCAATTTTTTCTATTTTTAAAAAAATACTCAAACACGTAAATTTTAACCAGCCGATAAACAATGAACGGCTTGATAGATCGACTTAAAATTTAGGGTATGTTCATATGACAGATGAAGCTTCAAAATGGTGTCCAATATTTGATTCAAGTCATGCTCCATAGGAGTAGCTTTCAAAACTTATTGACTCACATGATATTAAGCCTCACCTCTCGCAAGTCACTTAATGACTTTTCAAACGAAACAAGGTTCTTCAAAATCAGATTTTCAATAACAAAAATATCAATTTTTAGATTACATTTTGTTTTTAAGTACTTTAGAGTTCTAAGGCGGTAGACAGCTGTATAAATCCGGTATCGTTTTCACCTTGAAATGACACTAGCGTAACAATGATAATAGCGAACCTTTAAACAAATTTTAAGTATTTTCAATTTCTAACTTCCGCCTCAACACTATCTGTTAATACAAATATAATTCTAAAAGTGTACTTGATTTTTGTATAAGGCAGCTTAAATTATTTGTACTGAGTTTTTGATATTCTACTAAAAATTTTTCATGATCCATTTCCAATAATGCATTATTTTACTTATTTTCTATCAGAGTATTCCTTTATTAAAGTAGTAGTATTTTTACCCTTCTATTATTCCCCTTCAGAATTGTGTTTAATCAAATAGTTTTATTTTATATTGTACTAGAGAGCTTTAAAATTTCCCATTACCTTTGATAGCGGATGATACGTGTTTTCAGTCTACTCCGCATATACAAATGATGTATTATTTAAATTTATAGCACCCATATCAGAGACCCTCCTCAACTCTCACTCAGTGGAACTAGACTCGACAGGCGAACAGCATTAGGTACCTGACAAACAGCTCGTATGGAAGAAACAAGTGACAGCGACCGTGCGTAAGGCAAATCAGCTCCAAGGGGGGCCTTTTGATGTTTGGAGTCTCTTCCCTATTTTATGTCATATTTTTATGTTCACTGTGTTATTTTCGTAGAGAGCTTTTATTGCGTATATTAGTTCTTTGTCAATGCCTATTTCTTTCATTGCGTTCCATAATCTTTGTCTTGGTATTGAGACATAGGCCTTTCTTATGTCTATGAAGGCTAGATGAACTTCTCTATTCTATGCCAGTTTTTTTCCATTGTTTGTTTTATAGTGTATATGGGGTCTATACATGATTTTCCGGCCATAAGGCTACTTGGTCTTCTCCAATTTTTCCTTTTATATTTTTCTCTCTGATATTTTTAATAATTTTTCCATACGAACGCCCCATACTCGATATTATGCTTAGGCCTCTATAATTTGAGCATTTTCTGCGGTCTCCCTTTTTAAATATAGATACTATATAGGCTTTTGACCATTCCTCTGGTATTTTTTCTCCATTTATCGCTCTGTGGAACATGTTTCTTAGCACTCGATGTAATTTATTAGACCCGTACTTAATCATTTCATTTACCACACACTCCATTGTCTTCTTTACTTCTTCATAGCTTAGTTCTATCTCTTTTTTTCCTTATTCTGTTCTTCTTCAGGGTTCTCTTCTTGGAATTCTTGTCTGTTTTCTGTTAGTAGTTTTTTATAATATTTTGTAACATAACACTTCCTAAATAGCCAGAAACTTAACATTTAGTTTTTAATTAGACTTAGGTTAAGATAGCATAGATCTACACATTAGAAATTAACCCACAAGTTTTTAAAAGTCACACTCCCTATATAAAGAATAATCGTCACATTGTAAAAGGGGTAAAGGCTTGCAGACTCAGCTCACAAGAGGGTTTAGTGGGTACGATTTGGAAAAAAACATGATACATCACGTTGCGCTACGTCGAATATATAACAATTTAAAAAAATATATATCTGAACCATATTGTATCTAGTTTGTTACAAAAATTTCTAAAATATTATAAAGTGACAACAGTTTTGTTTTGGAATTTAAAAAATAGCAATATATTAGTAAATCGTTACTGTTAGCTACCATAAATGCAAACCGAATAAAAAAAATTGACGATTTTTTTTTACATAATAACTTAATAGTTATTACCTTCCAATTCTGTAAACATAGAAAAAAAAACCTACTAGTCAAATAAGTAGTGAGTATGACTTACTCACACTACAGAGTAACCTAATTCAAGCACTACAAGTTGAATGATTTATGTAATATCTACGAATAAAGCTGACGTTCATCATCATCATCAGCTTATACTGTCCACTGCTCGACGAAAGTCTCCCTCAAGTCTTACCACTTTTTTCTATTCTGGGCCACTTGTACCCCCATTTCCATCCATTTTGTTCAAATCATCAGTCCACCGACTTAGTGGTCTAACTCTATTCCGATAGGTTTTGGATCTTGGTCGCCACTCTATGATTTTCTTTGTCCATCCCTCATCCTTAAACCTAGCAACATGCCCAGCCCAGTTCCATTTAAGATGTAGAATGAATTTGACTGCATCTTGTGCTCCCGTTCTCTTCCTGATAATGTGCTTGGAGATGTAATCTCTAAAAGTAACTCCTAACATTGACCTCTCCATTTTTCGTTGCATGACACATATCTTATTGATCTTTTCCTTCGTCATTGTGAGAATATCGGGAGTATACATCTGTCAAATACTTTTCTTTTTAAACACATAGGAAGGCTAGATTTCAATACATAGACCAGTTTGTCATATGCAGCCCAGGAGGGACCTATTCGCCGTTGAATTTCATGTGTTTGGTTATCTCGTTCTATGCTGATTTCATGTCCCAGATATTTATATTGGTGCAATTGCTCTATCTTTATGTTATTTAGTTTTATAGTGTCGCTTAATACAAGATTTACCATAAACTGGGCCTTGGATAGATTGGTTTTTTAGATCAACCTTTTCTGAAGCTTCCTGAAGCATGTGTAGCATAGTTTGTGCTTCTTGTATTTTGTTTGTTATTAAGACAATGTCATCGACGAAACAGAGGTGATTTAACTTTTTACCGTTAATGTTAAGTCCCATTCTTTTCCAGTTTATTGATTTTAGAATACTTTCTAGAAGTGTTACGAAAAGCTTTTGTGAGAGCGTATCACCCTGCTGCACTCCTCTTTCGATTTGAAATTTGCTGGTGGATTGATTAGTTTATGTTTTAACATGGAATATTGATAGTCAATACGACACTCATCAAGCGCTTTCAAAAGTTTCTGCTGATTTACACAGACAAAAGTCTTTTCGAAGTCCACAAATATGACTACAAGAGGTTTATTATATTCTATATATTTTTCAATGAGGATTTTAACTGTAAGCAAATGGTCGTTTGTTCTATACAGCGAGGGGAAACTGCCTGTTCTTTTGAAAAGAAAAACTCGAATTTATTTGATAGACGTTTGGTAAGTATTTTCGTGAATAACTTATATACATGGCTCAGAAGGCTAAGGGGTCGATAGTTTGTAAGGTCTGAAATATCTCCTTTTTTATGCATGATGACAATAGTTTCATTATTCCATTGCGATGGAGTTATTCCTTCCAGGAGGCATTTATTGAATAGCACTTTAAATGATTTGATAATTTGTTGTCCTCTTTGTTTAATTGCCTCTACTACAATATTGTTTTCACCCTTGATTTAGGAATTTTGGTGTGTTGATCTGTTCTTTGATCTTGTAATATATATAATTGTTGATAAAATAATTCGATGATCTGTAAAACATCTCTTTTGTTTGTTATTACATTACCATGCATGTCCTTAATCTTGCATATGTCTTTCCCTCCTATTGTATTCTTCCTTCTCACGAATTTTAAGTTTTTATTCTGTGCTACAACGTTTTTGATTTACTCCGCATTTTTTGTCTTTTATCTTTTTAAATATCCCTCGATATTTCTCTATTTATAGTTCTGTATTCATCTGTAGTCTTATCTACCATTTCTCTTCTTTGCTTCATTAGCTGGTTGATTTAAATTCTGTTTTTTTTGTTATTTTAGGCAAGTTTTGTCAATAGCATTTTCTGATGCTATACTATCTTTGATGTTTTCATATATTTCATCAACTGCTGTATCTTTAATGTGTTCTAAGGAGCTTGTAATCTCTCTTCTATAGGAATCCACATCCTCCGGGGTTGTCCATTTCTTATGGTTTCTTTTAAGAATCATGTTGTTTCTTTCCTGTTTAATGTAAATAAACATTTTTGCTCTCACAATGCGATGGTTACTCCCAACTGAACATCTATTTAGGATACTTACGTCTTGGATAATGCCTTTTCTATTACTGATTATGAAATCTACTGCATTTTTTGTTTTATCACCTGGGCTAGACAATGTCCATTTTCTGATTTTGTTCTTTTTGAAGAAGATGTTCATTACATATAAATTATTTTGATGTAGAAAATTTATCAATGTCCTCCCTTTTTCGTTTTGATCTCCTAGCCCAGGATGACCTATTGCTGTTTCCTCTTCGTCCTCTCTGCTTCTGACATTACCCTCTACATATTGTTTCCACTAAAACTGAAAATAACGAAATAACTGAATTTCCTGAACTCAAGGAACGCTTAAAAAACTAATAACACGATATATAAGAAGCAACCTTTCTATCTCTCTAGCCCAGCTCATTAATACCCTACATGTCTGACTAAAAATAATTAAAAATAATGAAAAAATATTATTATTTTTAGATACTCACACTCTAAAGACCCCGAAAATGGACGTGAAATACCATACATATATATATATATATATATATATATATATATATATATATATATATATATATATATATATTTAAAAATTTTTCTTGAACCATCAATTAATATTTATTTTCAATTATTGGGCTTTGAGTTCGTTTTATGAATATTTGGTATTTAAAATTAAACTTAAATTGACGTTTCGCCCTTTGGTTTAGGACATTTTCATTTTACATACAAAATATAAAATATAAAATTACATTAGGGACACTAGTACAACACAAATTATTTAACACACACAACCCTAAACTATTTACATAAATTCTTAGTTCTATCTTTAAAAATTAAAATCACATGGGACCTATCTTGAATCTCACATATTTTATTTATTACTGACGAGTCATAGTGACACTCTTATCGATGTAGATTTTATTTTGTATTATTGATCCGTGATTTTTTTTTTTTTTTGAATATTAAGCAGGTAGTCTTTTTGTTAATATATTAAGGATGAGTATACACTTTACACACAAATATTACCTTATTAAATGTGTATAAATATGGCTAATTCCTTTTACATCACTTTTATCATTGACTATAAATTTCTCATTTTTTTTTTAATTTCGATCATTTCTTTTATTGCAAGTTTTCCAATATTAATGTCCCTGTTTAAAATCTTTGTTTCATTAAAGTTGAAATCATGTCCAAGTTCCGTTGTGTGTTTATGAAGTGCCGTTGTTGCATTTTTTGTATACTTGTGTCCATTGAGTCTATTTTTTAATAATTGGGTCGTCATACCAATATAATGCATTGGGCAATCTGCACAAGGTACTGAATAAACTATGTTGGATTAGTTCATGGTTGGTACCTGGCTTTTTAAGTTTGTAAATAGTGAGCTTAGTTTGTTTTGTGTTTTGTGACAAACAGTTATGTTATATTTTTTTAGAGTGTTCTTTAGTTTTTCTGATAAATTGCGTGTATAAGGTAGTGGGAGAAATTTGTTCTGAGTTTGTTCTTTGGTTTCATCTTTTTTGATTTTTTTATTATAGAATTTGTATGTTCTTGTTTTTATTGTTTGGTTGATGTCTTTTTCTCTACATCCATTCTCATCCTTAATATATTAACAAAACGACTACCTGCTTAATATTCAAAAAAAAAAAAAATTACGGATCAATAATACAAAATAAAATCTACATCGATAAGAATGCCACTATGACTCGTTAGTAATAAATAAAATATGTGAGATTCAAGATAGGTCCCATGTGATTTTAATTTTTAAAGATAGAACTAAGAATTTATGTAAATGTAATATTATAGTTTATATTTTGTATATTTTGTAGAAATAAAGAAATAAATGGAAATACCCTAAACCAAAGGGCGAAACGTCAATTTAAGTTTAATTTTAAATACCAAATATTCATAAAACGAACCCAAAGCCCAAGAATTGAATATATATATATATATATATATATATATATATATATATATATATATATATATATATATATATATACATATATATATATATATATATATATATATATATATATATATATATATATATATATATATATATATATATATATATATATATGCAACAACCCTTCCGACACCCACCCTCATATCTCTAGTCCTCATTAGTTTGACTATAATTAACAAGACTTAAAATTTATTTATTACCTTAAACAAGATGCATGAAAAATTCTCAAAATAATATTGAATATATATTAAATTTATTGACCCTCACCACACGCACCCTTCTTTTCTAAAAAGATATCGCTCAAAAACTATGGCTTCCATCCTTATTCTAAGTACTATACGTGGTGTGACCTAAAGATTCAAAAAAAGAGCAGCGCGTGTGTGAAGTTTTGTATCAAATTCAGGAAAAGTGCTCCTGAAAGATATGAAATGATTCGAAAAGGATTTAGAGACGAAAATCTGAATCCTAAGCAAACTTTCGCTATTAGGGTCGGCCGAATTGTGTGAAGAAGTTCAACAAATCATTCATTACCACTGTCGTCGGACAATTCTGGGAATTTGTAATGGAGTTTTCAAGATACTCGAAGAAAGCTTTGGAGAAAGAAATTGTCGGTGTCGGTGTATTGTCCTGCACCACCACAATACACAGACGCACAGTTTGTTTTGTACGCAACAGAAGAATGGTGTCAGTGAAAAAAACGGTAAGATCGGTACATATGGTTGCAGGAAAAACTCCGTTGAAGATGACGGGGACGAAGCATTAAAGTAACTACTTTGGACTTTATAGCATTAGTACTGAAACTTTTGAATCATACCACATATGTGTACAAAATTCGAAATTCGTATCTGATATTGTTCGAAAATAATCGTGCCAAGAGACTAACAAACTGACGCCGACGTATAGATAAACATTCAGACAGGTAGACCGACAGAAATGAGAAACTAGGTTTTTTAAGATCTGGGAACCTTGAAACGTGAACAACAGCAAACATATGATAGGGTGAATGTTTCAATACTTCGTTTTAGCAAGGGAAGTAAGAAAATTGGCCGGAAAGATTCTTTACTTAAGAATGCAAATAATAGGTGCAGGGCACAGATCCTGTATTTAATAAATCAAATAGTAGGAAATCAATTCTTTTATCCCAAATCATCTGCATGTTAGGTACTTTTTAAACGTCAATAACAAAAATTTCCTGAAATATGGATGAGAATCATTTTTTATTTGCCCACTCAGTACATTATTTACGCAGTTTACCTCTTTCCAAAAAGGTATATAAGTACAATAAAAAGCATTTTACGAGTATCATCTCCATAATAGTCTTGAAAATATAATAAAATATGAAGTCAGTAATATTGCTATTAATTGTCGGTAGTGTGATTGGTTCCTTAGTTGAAGATAGAGACCAATGGGTAAACTTTAAGGTAAAAAAATATTCTCTAATATCCACAATTCTAATGTATTTTCCTATTTTTTTTACTCTAGTGGAAATAAATAGAGGACGTGCAGAAAGACTTGCTTTTACCGAAACAAAAATACGTCAAATTTAAATTCGTAAGACGAAATTCGTAATTATGCCAGGTTTTTTGAAAAATTTTAGGTTACAAACTTTTTAAATATCCACTATGCCTTGTTTGTGTTCAACTGATTATATTGAATAAAATTAAGAGATTACGATGGTAGGATTCTATTAAGTACGCATACCTATTACTCCATCGAAAGCTGACACAGTAGCTTTCGAACCGACAAAGTGGTTGACACAGTCAACGCTTTAAAAGCAGGTAGCACTTTTCGAGGGATTTTTCCTCAGGTATATATATAATTATTGTAAAGCAACTGAAAACATACAGAAGTGCTACCTGCTTTTAAAGCGTTGACTGTGTCAACCACTCTGTCGGTTCGAAAGCTGCTGTGTCAGCTTTCGATGGAGTAATAGGTATGCGTACTTAATACAATTCGTTGTATCCTACCATCGTGCTCCGTAACTTCTGGGATAAGTACCACTTGATGCCGTTCTCTTGTTTGTCAATCCTAGCCTGACTGACGAGCCGTAATACGGCGAAACGCGTCTCAGGATGGATTTGACAGACAAGAAAACAGCTAGTAAACTGCTGGAATATGGAGATTATATACGGACGATTTAACAGAATTGTATTCTTCTACTTTTAATTATAAATCACCAGTCAAGGGCAAGTTGAACTTGCACAATTAGTCTTCCGTACGTTTTCAACAAAGTTTGTTTCTAATCTTTACTGAAAACTGATGACCTTGATTTTTTTTTTTATATACCAGATAAATTATTAAAGGTAATGTACTCGTGATAATTTTCGTTCAATCTACACTCCGTGCAGAATATTCCAGATTTTTCAAAATTTTTTGGTCAGTACTTTTCGAGATAAGGTGGGGGGACAGCGATTTTTTAAAAAATAATACAGAAGAAAGTGTGCGCAAGTATTACATTATATATATATATATATATATATATATATATATATATATATATATATATATATATATATATATATATATATATATATATATTTTACTCGTGTTTTCACAAGCTTTCATTTGACACCCACACTCGATGATCTAGTAAAATTTGTTTTCACTTCCGATTTCACCCCCCAAAACTAACCCCTTAAGTCAAAATTTAATTTTCAGAACTACACGGCTCTGATGAGGCCATCAATTCCTATATTATTACCAAATTTCAACTTTCTATTCGGAGAAAATCGGGTGTGACAAACAGACAGACAGATACCGAAGTCATGTTCCATACGGAACGCTAAAAATATTAGACCTCTACATTTTTAGTGAGAGTAGTTGTAAACACACTAAAAATACAAAGGTCTAATATTTTTCAGTTTACACGAATTTCGTCGTAATTGAACCTATTTGCGTGAAAGTAATTCATATGAGATACTAAAAACCTATTTTATAAAACGAAATAGAAGTCGTATAAAATCAAATTTTACAAGAGTAATATTGAAAACACATTACACATCTTTAAATATATACAAGAGAAATACGTATACTTTCAAATACAAAACGAGAGTACGACATTTAATATTTTTTACGTAGTTTTATGTCAAAGAAAATTTCAATACAATCACGTTAAAATTATTTTTTTATAAACCTGTTTAAACTAAGGGAAACACTAAATTAAAGATAAATAACACTGCGTGACATGATTTTGGTACCCGAAAAAACTGATTGCTATTATAGTTTCCTATTAGATATAGTATGTAAGCAGTGGATGTCTTTTATTTCTATCACGTCTTGTTTTTAAGGTACACACCGATAACCTTTTCTTAACCTACCCTCATATTGTTCATATTAATAAATGTAATCGCTAGATAATCTATTAAGAGGATATGTTCATTTCTTGTTAGTTTCTTTGAGATTACCTGATTAAGAGTGTAATAATACAGTTTTAAAGATGAATACTGAAAAAAGTAGTCGCGGTCAGTGGAAAACTTCACCAAACAAGTTTTGTTACGTGTGTGGACAGTACATTCTTAAGTCTTAAGGAAAAAAAATATCTGAAAAAGTATGTACTGCGTATTTTCTATATTTTGAACGTACTGTATATCAAGATAAATCCTGGATTCTGCAACTGTTTTGTGTATCATGCTATGTTACTCTTCTGTTGTGGTTGAACGGAAACAAAACATCTATGCCATTTGCAATACCGACTGTGTGGCGCGAACCTAGTAATCATTTTAACGATTGCTACTTCTGCATGACTGATGTACGAGGATTTTCAAAGAAAATTAGGCATAATATCGAGTACCCTTCTGTGAATTCTGTATCAAAACCAATACCATATAGTGAAGACATGACTCCTCCTTTGCCTCCTAAGAAAAGTCAAACTGAAGAGTTAGATATACCAAGCGATGAAAATAACGATGGACAAGACATGGAAGTTGACAACCAAGATCCAGACTTTTTACCCTCTTCAAGTGATCTATGCCAACCGCATTTAATTCAACAACGGGAATTAAATGATTTGATACGGGACTTGAATTTGTCTGTTAGACAAGCCGAATTACTTGGATCAAGAATACAGGAATGGCACTTGTTGGCACCAGATACAAAAATATCTGTACAACGAAAACGAAGTAAAGAAATGGCAACTTTTTACTCTAGTTCAGAAAACATATGTTTTTGTAATGACATTGTATCTTTGGTGGGTGAGTTAGAAATTCCCTATGATACAAATGAATGGCGTCTTTTTATTGATGGTTCGAAAAAAAGTCTGAAGGCAGTTTTACTTCATAATGATAATAAATATCCGTCAGTACCAGTGGAGACATACGAAAATATGAAATCAATATTGGATATTATTAAATTTTAAGTGGAAAGTGTGCGCTGACCTCAATGTAATAGCTATGTTACTTGGTTTGCAAGGTGGATTTACTAAGTACTGCTGCTTTCTTTGCATGTGGGACAGTAGAGCTACTGATAAGCACTATTTGATCAAATGTAAAATACTTGCCTTTAATCAACCCCGAAGACGTCATTTTACCTCCTCTACACATAAAAAACTCGGCTTAATGAAGAATTTTGTGAAAGCGATGGATAAAAATGGCAAAGGATTTTTATATTTAAAATCTATTTTTCCAAGATTAAGTGACGCAAAGTTGAAAGAAGGTATTTTTATTGGTCCACAAATACGCCTATTAATGAAAAACAACAAATTTGATCAAACACTAAATGACGAAGAACTATGCGCATGGACATCATTAAAAGCCGTGATAAAAGGTTTTTTAGGAAATCATAGAGCCGAGAATGCAGAACTCTTAGTGAACGATTTGTTAAGAGAGCATACAAAAAGATGGGTTGCCGAATGTCATTAAAAATTCATTTCCTCCATTCTCATTTCTCTTTTTTTCCATCAAATCTTGGAGCAGTGAGTGATGAACAAGGGGAACGATTTCATCAGGATGTGAAAAGGCTTGAGGAACGGTTTCAAGGTCGTTGGGCCGTAGCTATGTTGGGAGATTACTGCCGGCTTTTAAAAACGAGAAGATATTTCCCAACATAAGATAAAAAGTTAAATATTTTTAACTTTTAATGTACAATATAAACTTTTTACTATATATTTTATATTTAGTTGTGTCCAAATGTATTAATAATAAGTTTTTTTAGCAGTTTTATTCGAATTATTGGAAAATTTAATGAAGCTACGTGTACACTGTACTTTACTCCTTAATTATTTTTACTTAAAATTGTACATGATAGACAAAAAGTACTTATGTATTCTTAATAAGTGGTGTGTATGAATAAATAAACAAGAAAAATTTAAGTGGGTGTAATCTGAAGTGAAAATTGAAACGTAACAGATGTGTCGTTAGCAAATGAAATACTAAAGACCACATTTATTTAAAAAGCTACATTGTGGACGTTACTCTAGCGTACAACAAAATCTTGAATACTATGACAGGTAACACCTATCTCACTGTCTTTAGTGGATAATAAGGTAGGCCAAGCCTCTTACTTAGAATTTTGAAAGTATAATATTTCCAAAAACGAATGTATCCTTATTCTAACTTAACTCAAGCTGCTATACTAGTGATCCTATTCTAACTTAGCCTAGGAAATGTGTTTGGTTACAAGTGATTTTCTTAATACTAAAACTTAAAACTAAGACTAAAACTACCTTAGCCTAAGACTTACGCTAACTAAAATTAGGACATAACATTAACTTAAACTAGGACTTATTATAACTTAAACTAGATTGACAATCTTCTTGTCACGGCAGGCGAGGGGGGTCATGGTCTTCATCCGAGAGCGGGTCCGACGGTTTGGAAACTGGCGCACATTGGGGCGACGGCGTAAAAAATCGGATATTGGATGAAAAAATTAAAGATGTATTTTTCGAATATTGACGATTTTTTCCTTTAATATATATCATAAACCATACATAAATATGTTTATAACTAATTTATTCCTTCTGCCTTCCTTAAAATTATCCATTGAAGTGTGACATTTTCGTCAATGTTGGAATTTCTGTAATTCGAGAAATTACATTCTAAATTCTCTGTGGACAACATAACTACGAATATGAGTTAAACGCTTACTAGATCTTGTTTATTAGGTTTCAAACAACAAACTAATCTTAGTGTAACGTCATTAGAGTGCTACAATATATTAATAAACATTTGACATATTCGACACAAAAAATTATTCTTACTTCAATATTCAAAGATGTGTAAAGTTTTTGGAATGAGGTGGAATGAGATGGCGCTTTCACCATCTAATAGGGCAATGTCTCTAGTTTCCGGAGATATCCTATTTTTATCCCCCTTCGTCCTCCTTTAGTAAAAAAATGGACATTAAATTTCCCTTGACTTGATCCAACGTTCTCCACTCAGCCATTCTCTCGGGCAATATTCCAATGAAATGAAAAAATGACGGTATACTCCTCATTTCTTATAAGGTATACACTTCTAAAAAAAGGGCAATTAAACTTTTGTTGCCTCTTTTTGGTAACGCGGCTTGACTACTTTGAAATTTCCATCTCAATGCGAGTGTTTGCTTACATCGCGCGCCATAGTGAGACAATCTTTTTTTTATCTTTGTGGCGCTTCTCTGAAGGAAATGAACGATTTAAGTTCAGTGAAAAAAAAGATGGTGAAAGATCAATATTATTCGTTTAGACTTTCTTCCTTACATTGCTGGATTCGATGTTTCGAATGCTTATTACACATATCGTATAAAATTAATATCAAATGTTGGGCAGTAAGGAACGGAAATCATAAACGAGAAGTGGAGCAAAGAAAACGCGAGATACAGACTGATTTCAGAACGAGAACAGGTCTTATGGTAGACTTTGTAAAACAAGGGAAGGGTACATCCAATGATGGCAACACTGCCAGGAAATTTTTTACCAATCCAGTTATCAGCTGCCATTACAGGTATAGACGAAAATTTGATAACCATATTTGGAGTTCTATTGCAAGCAATCGCTAGTGGTAAAAAAATTAATTTGATTGAGTTCGAATCTTACACTTTTAGAACTGCCGAAATATTTGTATCACTATACCAATGGTACTACATGCCAATGTCAATCCACAAGTTATTGATTCATGGCAGCGATATTATAACAATCGCTATCGTGCCAATAGGGCAATTATCACAAATATTTCAGAAAATATAGAGAAAACTATTCACGAAGAATCTCTCGAATATATAATAATGAAGATATTTTTAATAATTTGATGATTGCTTCAGATCCGATAATATCTAATTCGCGAAAATTGATGAAACGTAAGAAGAAAGAATTGTCCGAAGATGTAAAACATCTATTACATTTCAGTGATGATGATACAGATTGCGATGATTAAAACAAGAAGTACAAATTTAGAGGCAAGAGGACTCACAAAAATCAAACACCCCGAGGGATCAAATATCTGTCACGTCCACGTCGTTGATCCTGGGTAACGCTAAAAGCAGATAATTGATATTCGAAATATTATTCGCTTCATGAGTATATTTTGATGGGTTAATGTTCCGTTACATGTCGCATGCGTAGGGCAATCGTAACACGGGACAATGATATTAATGCTGAGTAAGCGCAACCAGTGTTTCTAATTTTAGCTATGCCTCGAAAATAAAAAACATGTATCAAAACGAAACAAAAGGCATTTTAAAGCTAAATGTTGATACTTACGCGTAGTATTAACGAAATTTATGAGAAAAATATTTGTGCCTGTGTTATGTCATGAAAATCCTTGAAACCGTCGTTTTTTGCAAATTTCCGTCATTCAGCAGGCAAAAATACATTGAAAATGACTATTCGCACTCATGTAATTGAAAAATTTTTCAATTTGTTGTCTAGTATTTTGAAATAATCACCTTTACGCTTTATCGCGCAAGCGATAACAGTATATAGTATGATTTTTATTTCATATACTGAACATATATTAATCGTACATTATGTGTAATAAGTTTGAAGTCATTCCAATAACAAATGTGGAAGTTATAAGCAAATGACCGAAAAATAACGCATTCGTCCCATTGTGTGGCGGCTGGCATGAGACGGGAGTAGCTAACACCTAACTTAGATTTTTAATAAAACAATATGTCAGTTAATATGCACAATATTCTACGGATGATGTACTAATGTTTTTTAGACAAGTTGCTATTGCTCATGTGCTCAACAATTTAAAAGACCAGAAAAGAAAAAGTAACATAAGGGTCTAGTCGTACTTCCATGGCGAAACTGCCCCCGATAGGAACCTATGTCGTAACCTATGCTATAATGTAGAGGAGGCTAATAATAGTTGAAACAGGAGATATTACTTCTCTATCTTAGTTAATCGTGGAGATATTTAAAAAAAATATCCGATGATGAGTTTTTTTCAAAGCGATATATTTTAGTAACTTTTAAAGCTAGGAAAATAAAACTAAATGGCAGTATTATGGTACACTCTATAATTTATTTTACAAGAGTTTCCGATGAGCCAAGCTTAAATAAAAATATTAGAAAAATCCAAATAAAAATTTTAACAATCGACTTCTATCAGATCTAATTGCATGACTACTCTGAAAAAAATATATAATATTTGTGTATGTGTCATAATACCGTGCGAAGTTTCATTAAAATCCAAGTGGTGCAACATGTTGAAAAAAAAATAAAGGTAGGTGGACATGTACTCTACGACCACTAAGATAACGCATTTAAATGTCGTTAATATTATTTTACTAACCAATTTCACAAATATCACCGCTTAAAAATTCCCCGATACTTACGAGTATGAAAGACTTACGTATGTGCTTAGTTACGAATGATTTCAGGAATAGTTCCCCGTGTGTTAGCGCCGATTAACTCCGTACATGCATGTGATGCATGTACACTACTGTCAGAAAGTATTTGCCCACCTAGTTATTTCAGTCCCAAGGCAACAAAAACTCAGAAAATGTTTTTTTTTTAAATTTTAATGATTTATTATTTATTTTCACATTATTTACAGTCTAGAAAATCAGGAAAATATTCATGATTTTCCATGATTTTTTTTCATCTTCCTTTGTTTCGGCATTCTGTCCAGTAGTTTCTTCAGAGTTTCTTCGGTTATTTTAAGTCATTCTGCTAGTAAAAGTCCCTCCAAGTGATTTTCTGATGTTAGGTTGAGTTTTCGAACAAATTTGTCCAAATGTCCCATAGCAATTCGATGGGATTCAAGTCAGGTAATTGTGGAGGCCAAGTCATCACTTCCAGCACGTTATCGGATTTCCATTGGTCCAAAAGTTCTCTAATTTGTTTAGCAGAATATGTAGGGTCGTTGTCATGCTGAAAAATAAATTTCCCCTGAAAAATATCTCTTCCAGAAGGAAGCATTTGAGTTAGCAAAATTTATTGATACTGTTTTTTTCCCATGACTCCTTCTATCCTAGAAATTTTTCCAACTTTACCGTTGCCAAAACAACCCCAAAGCATTACTGAACCTCCACCATGTTTTACTGTAAGCAACTAACAGGCTTCCAGCATCCTCTCTTCAGCTGACCGCCGCACGTAAACTCGGACGACGGAATTCCATTGTTCTGATGTCCAATTTTCATGTTCTCGGGCCCATTCTAATCGTTTACGTTTATTCACTTGCCTAAGAAGTGGTTTCCTCACTGCAACTCTCCCATGTAGTCCACCTTCTGCTAACGTATTCTTCACGATTGTCACGCTGATGGGGATGGCCGCTTACTTGAGCCGTGATTTCTGGTGTGATTACGTCTGCTGGACATTGTTATAGCTCTGTCTTCAGCCAGAGTCGTTTTTCGAGGCCTTTCTGGACGTTTTTTGGTTGGGAATTCCATGTCCCACAGAAATTTTTTTTACGATGTAGTCCACCGTTCTCCTTGGCATCCGCATATCACTCGCGATTTGTCGACTCGAGTGACCATTTTGATGTCTCGTAATTATCAGAGCTCGATTTTCAACGGAAACTTTTTTTTTCGTTTTTTTAGCATTTTCACAAAACAATTGAGCCTGTATCAGTGACAAAGTACTGTTTGCAAATGGTTAATTTCCAAAAGGGCAATGGTATTTATAGCATAGTTTTATCATAAAATGTCATTAGGAATTTCCATAATCCCTAGAAACTTGAAATGAGTTCTTACTTCAACGGGAATTCTCAGAAATCGCCTCAATACGATTATCATGCAAAACTTGGAAATGTGTTCTAATTGGTTTTTAATTTGTGACTTCACCAAAAAGGCTTATCTAAACAATTTTATGATGGACACTTGTTAAGAACAACTAAATTTACGTAATGTAATAAAAGGGTTTAATTAGGTATTAAATTTTGGAAGTTACATTGAAATTTCTAAGTGGGCAAATACTTTCTGAAGGTAGTGTACGTTTATAATTATGATTAGCGCATAGCTGTGGGGCATTCTCGCTCTTCCTATTTGTTCAGTTTCACAAATTCGGAATTGAGAGGCATGTTGTTTATGTTAAAAATATATAATATTCAGTGAATAAAGGAGTGGTGTAAAATAATTCGACCATGTCTGGGAAATGTAATAATTGTACTTTATAATACGGAAGGATGGAAAGCGAAAGACAATATTGCGAACTGAAGATGAAGTGCGTACGTACAACGTTCCTCACATGAAACTACTTAAAGCTGGAGATGTTCTGTGCAATAAATGTCGATTGATCCGCACAGAACTTCATCGGCTACTGACGACGTAAGTGCAGGACCTTCTCATATTGATACAGATACAGAACAACGCGACATATACGTCACAGTTCCGACGAGGACTTTATGATACTGCTGTTTCAGAGGGTAGTTTCGACTAGTTGTGTTTTGTGTAACTCAAAATCTAATATCAAAACAATACTAATAAAGGCTCAATATCAAGCATTTGTTAAAAGAAAAATTTTCATTCCTTTATTCACTGAATATTATACATTTTTAACATAAACAACACGTTTCTCAATTAGAAATTTGTGAAACTAAGTAAATAGGAAGAATGAGAATACACCATAGCTATGCGCTAATCATAATCATGTACGTAAACGTACATGCATCACATGCATGTACGGACTTGATCGGCGCGTGGGGCTCTAACGCACGGGAAGCTATTCCTCGGACAATTTTTTTTAAATATCTCCACGATTAACCAAGATAGAGAAGTAATATCATCTGTTTCAACTACGGGGGCAGTTTCGCCATGGAAGTATGGCTAGACCCTTTCCGGCCAGTTAAAACTATTTACACGAAAATGTTTTGACACTCAGAATTTTTTATATTTAATTTATGTCATGGTAAGACACAATAAATTGTATATCTGGTTTGTGAAAGCTCGGAATTTAAAAGAATACCTGGCGTATTTGTTGAGGGGGTTAGTTAAGATTACAGATGGACAGAGGAATTTCTATTCACAATTACCGATTGGTAGCTCAAGGGTTAGAGTTCTAACCCAGTAATAAAATCTATATCCTCTAATGGTGGGCCAAGTTTATAATATAATAGTAACTTCTGTTCGTTCATTTATTAATCCAACTTAAGCTGCGCTCCGCCATGTTATGGCTCATTATTTGAGCTGACACTTAAATTTCGTGTTTAAGAAAACAATATCCCATATAATATAGACATTTCAAGGAAAAACCATTAACTAGTTAGTTCTCAGGCAAGTTTTATACTATGCTTGAAATAATCAAAAATATGTTACTTAAAGGTAAAAGTCAAACCAAAAAAAAAATGTTTAGACACAGTTACAATTATATGATAATGTAATGACACTCGGAAATGTTTCTTGATAATTTTTGGTTTCTGAAACCGTAAAAAGATAAAAATGCTTGCTCACGTAATGTTTAAACTGGCATTTTTCATTGACAATTCTAATGAGCGTTAGTATGCACCAGAATAGCTCCCTTTTTTAATTAGATTTATATTTCCAGTTTTTGGATTGTTGTAGCTTCTACTTGATGGAAATTCATTATAAATATATAATAAAAGACTGTTTTTAGTCAATTTCCACTGGTTTATTTAAATTGCGATGACGCGTTTCGCTGTCGATGCAGCTTCTTCAGATCTACATTTTACACTGTCAAGTTAGGTTTAATATTCACAGTTTTATATAATTTCTTAATTATAATATTACACCTAATTAAATTACATTGATAGTATTGGAAAATCCACACAGATTTGGAGTTAAGAGAATAAATTCAATAATGGTGAATTGCTTAAATCTACCTGGTCGTTGAGTAATGTACCTGTAGTCCTTAATCGATTTATTTGCATAGTCTCTAAAAGGTTTAGTTTTTAAAACCTTTTTGTTGGGTGTGTAAAATTTTGAAATTCTTGTTAAATGTGTGATTTTCTGTTAATAGATGATTAGCATATGTTGAATTAGATTTTCTATGGATGAAACTTTTTTCGTGTTCTGTAATTCTTTGTCTAAATTTACGTCCAGTTTGTCCGATGTATGTTTTAGGACATGACCCACATGTTAATTGATAAACCCCTGATTTATTGTCTTTATTAATTTGTGGTTTATAGTTTTTAAGGTATTTCCCTATAGTATTGTTAGTCTTGTAAGCTATGTTGGGAATTTCCCCAGTTTTTCCGTTGGTTTGCCGAAATAGGTTAAGCATTTAAAAGTGGTATTTCTGTCCTTAAAACGTGGGTATATTTATGAGATAGCCTTGTTTCTAAGTTTTTTCTTAACGATACTATTGATTAAAGTAACCGAATAACCGTTGTTAACGGCTACTTGTTTTATGTAGTTTAATTCTTTAGTAAAATTTTCTTCTGATAAGGGGATATTAGTTAGTCTATGTATAAAACTATGATAAGCGGCAAGTTTATGATGGTTAGGGTAGTGAGAACTATTGTGAAGTGAATTGTGGTATCTGTATGACAAGGTTTGTGATATATTGCAAATTCATGTTTTTTTCCTGGCTTTACTGATTGTTAAGTCTAGGAAATTGATTTTCCCTTCGACTTCTTCTTCCATTGTAAAACTGATATTTCTATGTAAAGAATTAATATACTGTAAAAAGTGAGTTAGTTGTCTGTCCGTACCTGTAAAGCATACAATTGTATCATCTACGTATCGATACCAGTATAGGCAATTACTACTATTGTTGTTATGGTTGTTAAATATCATTGTTTCAATACTTTCCATGAAAATTTCGGCAAGTAATGGACTTAATGGACTCCCCATAATTAACCCTTCCTTACTATTGTAGAATGTATTGTTAAATGAAAAATAATTTTGTCTTAGGCAAGTTCTTAATAAATTAATTATGTCCATTTTTAGTGTTCCGTACGGAACACTTATAAGATCACTTCGGTGTCTGTCTGTCTGTCTGTCTGTCTGTCTGTCTGTCTGTCTGTCTGTCTGTCTGTCTGTCTGTCTGTCTGTCTGTCTGTCACACACCCGATTTTCTCCGAAACTATTTGACATAGAAAAGTGAAATTTGGTAATAATATAGGAATTGATGGCCTCATCAGAGCCATGTGGTTTTGAGAATTAAATTTTGACTCAAGGGGTTAGTTTTGGGGGGTGAAGTTGGAAGTGAAAAAAAAATTTTTTTACTAGGTCATCGAGTGTGGTGTCAAATGAAAGCTTGTGAAAACGGGAGTAAAAAATATATATATAATATTATACTTGCGCGCACTTTTCTTTGTATTATTTTTTAAAAATTCGCGAAAAATCGCTGTCCCGGTCCTTATCTCGAAAAGTACTTATCAAAAAATTTCGAAAAAACTCTGGAATATTCTCCATGGGGTGTAGATTGAACGAAAATTATCACGAGTGCATTACCTTTAATAATTTATATGGTACATAAAAAAAACAAAAATTTTAAGGTCATCAGATTTCAGTAAAGATTGGAAACAAACTTTGTTGAAAACTCATTTGGGGTGTGTTTTGTGAAGTCACTGATTATTTTATACCACCGTAACATAAATTTTGACTTAAGGGGTTAGTTTTGGGGGGTGAAGTCGGAAGTGAAAAAAAAATTTTTTTACTAGGTCATCGAGTGTGGTGTCAAATGAAAGCTTGTGAAAACGGGAGTAAAAAATATATATATAATATTATACTTGCGCGCACTTTTCTTTGTATTATTTTTAAAAATTCGCGAAAAATCGCTGTCCCGGTCCTTATCTCGAAAAGTACTTATCGAAAAATTTCGAAAAAATTCTGGAATATTCTCCATGGGGTGTAGATTGAACGAAAATTATCACGAGTGCATTACCTTTATTAATTTATATGGTACATAAAAAAAAAAAAAAAAATTTCAAGGTCATCAGATTTCAGTAAAGATTGGAAACAAACTTTGTTGAAAACTCATTTGGGGTGTGTTTTGTGAAGTCACTGATCATTTTATACCACCGTAACATAAATTTTGACTTAAGGGGTTCGTTTTGAGGGGTGAAATCGGAAGTGAAAAAATTTTTTTTTTTTACTAGGTCATCGAGTGTGTGTCAAATGAAAGCTTGTGAAAACACGAGTAAAAAATATATATATAATGTAATACTTGCGCACACTTTTCTTCGCATTACTTTTAAAAAATCGTTGTCCCCTACCTTATCTCGAGAAGTACTGATCAACAAATTTTGAAAAAATTCTGGAATATTCTTCACGGGGAATAGATTGAACGAAAATTATCATGAGTGCATTACCCTTTAATAATTTATTTGGTAAATAAAAAAAATAAAAAATTCAAGGTCACCAGTTTTCAGTACTTTGTTGAAAACTCATTTGGGGTGTGTTTTGTGAAGTCACTGATCATTTTATACCACCCTAACAAAAATTTTTATATTAAAAACAATCTACGTACGGAACACTAATTGTGCAAGTTCAACTTGCACTTGACCGGTTTTTATAACTTCATTTACTTTGTTTTTTAGTGTTCCGTACGGAACACTTATAACATCACTTCGGTGTCTGTCTGTCTGTCTGTCTGTCTGTCTGTCTGTCTGTCACACACCCGATTTTCTCGGAAACTGTTTGACATAGAAAGGTGAAATTTGGTTAATAATATAGGAATTGATGGCCTCATCAGAGCCATGTAGTTTTGAGAATTAAATTTTGACTTAAGGGGTTAGTTTTGGGGGGTGAAGTCGGAAGTGAAAAAAAAATTTTTTTACTAGGCCATCGAGTGTGGAGTCAAATGAAAGCTTGTGAAAACACGAGTAAAAAATATATATATAATATTATACTTGTGCGCACTTTTCTTTGTATTATTTTTAAAAATTCGCGAAAAATCGCTGTCCCGGGCCTTATCTCGAAAAGTACTTATCAAAAAATTTCGAAAAAATTCTGGAATATTCTCCACGGGGTGTAGATTGAGCGAAAATTATCACGAGCGCATTACCTTTAATAATTTATACGGTATATAAAAAAAAACAAAAATTTCAAGGTCATCAGATTTCAGTAAAGATTGGACACAAACTTGTTGAAAACTCATTTGGGGTGTGTTTTGTGAAGTCACTGATCATTTTATACCACCGTAACATAAATTTTGACTTAAGAGGTTCGTTTTGAGGGGTGAAATCGGAAAGTGAAAAAAAATTTTTTTTTTACTAGGTCATCGAGTGTGGTGTCAAATGAAAGCTTGTGAAAACACGAGTAAAATATATATATATATATATATATATATATATATATATATATATATATATATATATATGTATGTATATATATATATATATATATATATATATATATATATATATATATATATATATATATATATAATGTAATACTTGCGCACACTTTTCTTCGTATTACTTTTAAAAAATCGCTGTCCCCTACTTATCTCGAAAAAATACTGATCAAAAAATTTTGAAAAAATTCTGGAATATTCCCCACGGGGTATAGATTGAACGAAAATTATCACGAGTGCATTACCTTTAATAATTTATTTGGTGTATAAAAAAAAAAAAACAAAATTTCAAGGTCACCAGTTTTCAGTGAAGATTGGAAACAAACTTTGTTGAAAAATTCATTTGGGGTGTGTTTTGTGAAGTCACTGATCACTTTATACCACCCTAACAAAAATTTTTATTTTTAAAAACAATCAACGTACGGAACACTAATTGTGCAAGTTCAACTTGCACTTGACCGGTTTTTGTTAATAGAGTCTCTATTAAAATTATTGTTTCGTCTGGAGGAACACTTGGAAATAAGTTTTTGACATCGAAAGAGACTAATTTAGAATTATCTGGAATTGTTATATTCTTAACTTTATTCACGACTTCGTATGAGTTTTTGATACTATATTTAGGTTCAAATTTGGTATGATATTTGATTAAATCAAAACTCATACGAAGTCGTGAATAAAGTTAAGAATATAACAATTCCAGATAATTCTAAATTAGTCTCTTTCGATGTCAAAAACTTATTTCCAAGTATTCCTCCAGACGAAACAATAATTTTAATAGAGAATCTATTAACAAAAAACAAAGTCAATGAAGTTTTAAAAATGGACATAATTAATTTATTAAGAACTTGCCTAAGACAAAATTATTTTTCATTTAACAATACATTCTACAATAGTAAGGAAGGGTTAATTATGGGGAGTCCATTAAGTCCATTACTTGCCGAAATTTTCATGGACAGTATTGAAACAATGATATTTAACAACCATAACAACAATAGTAGTAATTGCCTATACTGGTATCGATACCTAGACGATATAATTGTATGCTTTACAGGTACGGACAGACAATTAACTCACTTTTTACAGTATATTAATTCTTTACATAGAAATATCAGTTTTACAATGGAAGAAAAAGTCGAAGGGAAAATCAATTTCCTAGACTTAACAATCAGTAAAGCCAGGAAAAAAAAACATGAATTTGCAATATATCACAAACCTTGTCATACAGATACCACAATTCACAATAGTTCTCACCACCCTAACCATCATAAACTTGCCGCTTATCATAGTTTTATACATAGACTAACTAATATCCGCTTATCAGAAGAAAATTTTACTAAAGAATTAAACTACATAAAACAAGTAGCCGTTAACAACGGTTATTCGGTTACTTTAATCAATAGTATCGTTAAGAAAAAACTTAGAAACAAGGCTATCTCAGAAATATACCCACGTTTTAAGGACAGAAATACCACTTTTAAATGCTTAACCTATTTCGGCAAACCAACGGAAAAAAAAACTGGAGAAATTTTTAAATCAAAAAAATATCAACATAGCTTACAAGACTAACAGTACTATAGGGAAATACCTTAAAAACTATAAACCACAAATCAATAAAGACAATAAATCAGGGGTGTATCAATTAACATGTGGGTCATGTCCTAAAACATACATCGGACAAACTGGACGTAAATTTAGACAAAGAATTACAGAACACGAAAAAAGTTTCATCCATAGTAAATCTAATTCAACATATGCTAATCATCTATTAACAGAAAATCACACATTTAACAAGAATTTCAAAATTTTACACACCCAACAAAAAGGTTTAAAACTAAACCTTTTAGAGACTATGCAAATAAATCGATTAAGGACTACAGGTACATTACTCAACGACCAGGTAGATTTAAGCAATTCACCATTATTGAATTTATTCTCTTAACTTCAAATCTGTGTGGATTTTCCAATACTATCAATGTAATTTAATTAGGTGTAATATTATAATTAAGAAATTATATAAAACTGTGAATATTAAACCTAACTTGACAGTGTAAAATGTAGATCTGAAGAAGCTGCAACGACAGCGAAACGCGTCATCGCAATTTAAATAAACCAGTGGAAATTGACTAAAAACAGTCTTTTATTATATATTTATATTTCCAGAGTAAACATAGAAAATTTTACAAAAATATAGAAGAAGAAAAACAAAGATTTTCTATATTTCAAAAAAAATTACGGGAAATCGAAGAACACAATAAGAAATATGAAGCAGGGAATGCGACATACTTTAAAGGAGTAAACCAGTTTACTGACTTGACTAAAGAAGAATTTCTTGCCATGTTAAAACGTGTTGGCCGCCCAAATTTAGAGATGAAGGATATTTACGAGGGATCCACCGGTGATGATGTACCAACTTCCATTGATTGGAGAGATAAAGGAGCAGTATCACCAGTTAAAAATCAGGGCCTTACTTGTGGTTCATGTTGGGCATTTTCAGTGGTAAGTATAAAATTGCTTCACACTGACAAAAACTGATTATTTGTTAATAAATAAGTAATTTTAATACTCAACAGAATAGAACTATTTACTGGCGAAATTATTACTATAAAAAGTTATAATAATGACAAAATTTGTAACTATATATAACAAGGATTTTCTACAGCTGTCGGTGCCTTCCTTCTCTCAGCCTTTGATTCCATCAGTTTCTATCTTCCCAGTCTTCATCTGTTAGACCCCTGTCCTCCATAGCCTCGTCCACATCGTCTCTCCACGATCGTCTGGGTCTTCCTCTTTTTCTTCTCCCTATAGGGCTCCACTCCGTTATTTTCTTTATCCACCTATTATCTTCGCTTCGTCTTATGTGTCCATACCATTTTAATCGTTTTTTCTTCAATGGTGTTTATTGCGTTATCTTTGATGTTCATTCTGCTTCTTATTTCTTCATTTGTTATTCTCTTCATACGTGTCACTCTACAACATCTTCTCCAATACTCCATCTCTACCGCGTTAATTTTAGATTTATTTCTTTTGTTGATCGTCCATGTTTCTGACCCGTATGTCATTATGCTTTGTATTATTGATTTGTATATGCGTGTTTTGTTTCTCTTTGTAATGTGCTTGTCCATCAGGATCGAATTTAATTGTCTTATGCATGTTCGCGTTTGTCCTAATCTAGCTTTAATCTCTTCTTCTGATGTTGCGTTTTTTGAAATGATGGTTCCTAGATATTTAAATCTATCGGTTCCTTTGATTATTGTTTCGTTATCTACTTCTAGATTCTCCACGTTTCCCTCCTTTGTTGTTAGATATTCCGTTTTATTAAAGTTTATTGCTAATCCTGCTTTAGTGTATTCTTCTTTCAGTTTTCTTACCATATAACTAAGGTCTTCTTCATCTTGCGCTACGATTACTTGGTCGTCTGGAAACTTAGAGTATATAAGTAATCTTCTCGTATTAGGACTCCCATTCCACTACATTTTTGCTTCCATTTTTTTAAATGTTTGTTCGAGGTATATTTTGAATAGTGTTGGGGATGTAGAGCATCCTTGTAATAGGCCTTTTGATGTTTGGAGGCTCTTCCCTATTTTATGTCCTATTTTTATGTTCACTGTGTTGTTTTCGTAGAGAGCTTTTACTGCGTATATCAGTTTTTTTGTCAATGCCTATTTCTTTCATTGCGTTCCATAATCTTTGTCTTGGTACTGAGTCATAAGCCTTTCTTATGTCTATGAAGGCTAGATGAATTTCTCTATTCTTTGCCAGTTTTTTTTTTTTCATTGTTTGTTTTATAGTGTATATGTGGTCTATACAAGATTTTACGGCAATAAAGCCTGCTTGGTCTTCTCCAATTTTTCCTTTTATACTTTCCTCCATGATATTTTTAATAATTTTTCCATACAAACGTCCCATAATCGATATTATGCTTAGGCCTCTATAATTTGTGCATTTTCTGCGGTCTCCCTTTTTAAATATAGATACTATATAAGCTTTTGACCATTCCTCTGGTATTTTTTCTCCATTTATCGCTCTGTGGAACATGTTTCTCAGCATTCGATGTAATTTATTAGACCCGTACTTAATCATTTTATTTACCACACCCCCAGGCCCTGCAGATTTATTATTTTTGAGTGTTTTTATTGTCTTCTTTACTTCTTCATAGCTTAGTTCTATCTCTTTTATTTCCTTATTCTGTTCTTCTTCAGGGTTCTCTTCTTAGAATTCTTGTCTCGCTTTCTGGGATGTACTCTATATATGCCTTCTCTCTATTGTTAATCCTTAATGCTTTAATTATTCTCCATGACTCTGTATTTCTAGTTCCTCCTATATACTGTTCTACGTGTTCGCACGATTTTTCCCATCCCTCGTTCTTTTCTTTGTTTATCATCCTCCTCGTTTCTGCATTTTTCTTTTTATATTTCTGTAGATCTTCTTCTGATTTTGTATTTGTAACTACTACTTTCAATATCTGCTAAATAATAGTTTCCCTCCACAGTATTACTTAACAAATGAGTAAAATAAATTAACAGTAATTAGAAAATACATCATTGTTCACTGAATATATTATATTTACACATTTACAAGTACAGAGGAACCCAGCAAAATATCTACACGTATTCTAATGTTCATAAAATAAAATATTTGGAACTATTTAATATACACCCGAGGCATATTCAAATTCACCAAATGCGAAGAATTTGTAAAAAAGATTGAACAGCAGTTCAGGTTCAATTTTTTACAAGATGGTGGAGACAACTTTATAAAGAAATTAAACTGACCGATAAATCCTGGCGCATATATAACATCAACTATCTTTGCTTGAGAATCGTGTTAAAAATTTTGTAGATTTCATCTGTAAACATCATACGTAAGATTTCAAATCAGCTTTTCAGTTACATAGCTTAGGGAGAAGGGAGTGGATTCAAAAAATGTTATACATTTTCTACAATATCGTGAGAATTTCTTCTGGTTTCTAATTAAGATATTGTATCATTTTAAACATTATTGTTTGTATTCAAAGATACAAGAGGCTAAAACGACGGAAGCAAAGATTAGATGGGTTGTAAATATTGTGTAATAATTTATCTTAAGAGTTCTGGATGTCCAAGAATATTAAAATGGTGTTGTTTTTTCATTATTTTCAAATATTTATAGTCAGACATATAAAAAGTGGAAGGGTGGGGAAGAAATTTAAAAGGATTGCTTCATGGATATATATATATATATATATATATATATATATATATATATATATATATATATTATATATATATATATATATACAGTCGAACAACCCTGTTTACAGTGAAACTCTATATAGTGAAAAACTCTTTATAGTGCAATTTTTTCAAGACCTAGAATATTTTAATGAAATTTCATGTAAAAAGCCCTGCATATAGTGCATCTGTAAAATAATAACACTCTATATAATAAAATTTTTGCCGGAATTTTATGTATAAATTTTTATGCATTTATTGAGATCTTAGCCATTTCGTGTTTCCCATTTTTATCTAACATTAGCACGAATTCCATTTTTATGACGCATTATTTTAAAAAGGTTCTTAACGCGTTTATAACGCCTAATGGTTGGCAATAAATCAGTTAGATTTCTGTGAGAAACCCGGGGAATAACCCATTTTATAGAAACCCGGGGAAAAACCCATTTTATAGTCGAGGCCTAGTAATTCGCAAATTCAGGTTCAGTTTCTTTTTGTTTAAGAATCAAGGAAGATGTCCAAGCGAGTGTGTTTAAGTTTAGCTGAGAAAATTAAAGTTTTGGAGGAAGTTGATGAAGGCTGCAAAAAAATTGATGTTGCTGCAAAATTTGGTGTTTCTCCAAGTTGCGTCTCTCTGATAATAAAAAGTCGCGACAGTATCATCAAGAAACCTAGTGTTCCAAGCAGTCGAAAACGAGTAGGGGTGAGTACTTGCGATGATGTAAATGAAGCAGTTTTACGATGGTTTCAAGTGGCCCGTACGCATCAAAACGTACCAATATCGGGAAATTTAATAAAGCAAAGGGCTCTACAATTTGCTAAAGAATTTAACTGCGTTAATTTTCAAGCTAGTGAAGGGTGGAGGAGTGCCTGGATGACTCGCAATTCAATTGTTTTCAAGACGGTGTCAGGAGGACTGTGACATTTGGACTGAAACTGTTTTAAAAAGTGCATTGAAAAAGTACGAGCCAAAAAACGTTTTCAATTGTGATGAAACCGGTTTGTTTTTTAAATATTTGCCAAATAAAACTTTTGCTTTTAAAAGTGATAAATGTTTTGGTGTTAAAACAAGTAAAGAAAGGGTGACCCTTATGGTTGGAGCAAACATGGATGGCTCAGAAAAACTGAAATTACTGCTCATAGGTAAAAGCAAAAATCCCCGTTGTTTAAAAGGAGTTAAATCTCTGGAGTTAGATTACGCCAATAATAAAAAGGCATGGATGACTTCTGAGATTTTCGAAAAATGGATCAAAGAACTGGACACGAAAATGAAAAGCGAAAGATTGTGATGTTTATAGACAATTGTCCTGCACATCCAGTTACTGTAAGTAAAAAATTAAGGAATATTGAATTGATCTTTTTTCCACCAAACATGACCTCCAAATTGCAACCTATGTACCAGAGTATTATAAAAAACATAAAACATCATTACCGAAACAGAATTGTTCACAAAATTGTTAATGCGATTGATAACAACCTTCCAGTCCAAAAATTGATTATCCTTAAAGAGTGTATAACCGAAGTCGCTAAAGTATGGAGTGAAAATGTTTCTCAGAAAACTATCAAAAACTGCTTTTCTAAAGCAGGTTTTACTGAAAAAATTGACGAATGGGAAGAAGAAGACGAAATGGATCTTGCTACCTTAAAAAGGCAATGGGGTATTCTACAAAAAACTGCTACCGTCGACGCAGATTTTTTACTTGAAGACTTCTTAGAACTCGACAATGATGTTGGCACGACAGATCTCCCAACTGACCAAGACATAATTGACGTTATAAAAAGTATAGAAGATCATGAAGAAGAAACTGAAACCGGGGAATGTCCTGCCAAATTTAGTGAAAATGAAATAAGAAATGCATTTGATATTGTGCGAACTACTCTCAGGGGCGAGGAAA
Organism: Pachyrhynchus sulphureomaculatus; assembly: GCA_019049505.1. Lineage (NCBI taxonomy): Eukaryota > Metazoa > Arthropoda > Insecta > Coleoptera > Curculionidae > Pachyrhynchus > Pachyrhynchus sulphureomaculatus. The sequence goes on along the minus strand of CM032455.1, from coordinate 12,442,897 downwards.
GTGTACCTGATCAAATCTTTATGCATTTGAATAAATGCGAGAATTTTGTTGAGCAACAATTATTTTTCAAAAGTAATGTTCAAAAGAAAATAACTGATTATTTTTTCTAGTACGTATGTACATAGTATATCCATATGTATTAACAGATTTTGTATTATTCTTTTTATTTCGTATGTAGTACATACATACATAAAGTCCGTACGTTATATCTTTACACGTGCGTCATAGTTTTCAGGCAATATCCCAGACGACTATTATATTTTTTTGTCTCTTTTTACCAATACCTACGATTTATTGGTGAAAAGAGACAAATAATATAATAGTCGTCTGTTATATGGCCTGAAAACTATGACGCACGGGTAAAGATATAACGTACGGACTTTATGTATGTATTTAGCCCTGTACTATTTAAACTTTAAAATGTTTAATAAAATCTTTTTTAATAATTCAATTTTGCAATTTTTTTTGTTGCTTGTACCTTATAAAATACAAGTAAATGATTACCAATATAAAATACATACATAGCAATATATACGGATTTTTTCTTTATATAGTGAAAAACTTTCTATAGTGAAATTTCGGTCAACATTTTGGTCTTTCACTATATAGAGTATCGACTGTGTATATCTATATATATATATATATATATATATATATATATATATATATATATATATATATATATATAAATATATATATACTCGTATATATATATATATATATAGTACATATTTTATACATGTTTTATTGTATAAACTTTTCAGGATTTTGGAAGTACGGGTTATTTTTCCACTATTTTCAATTATCTATAATCAAAAATAAAGAAAGGTTAAAAGGAAAGGGAAGGTGATTAAAGTTATTACGAATTATATCGTTATACGTGCTTGTCGTAGTTCTTGAAATCGAGGAATTTGATTTTTTAAATATTTTCTATTATTTTTAGTCAAATATATAAAAAAGTAAAGGGATGGGTAAGGGAGTTAGAGAATGTATCCGTACCTATTATGGTACACATCGTTTTCAAAGTCCTTGGAGTCAAGGAATCTAAAAATTGTCTTAATATTTCACACTTTTCAACTTTATATATATATATATATATATATATATATATATATATATATACATATATATATATATATACATATATATATATATATATATATATATATATATATATATATATATAAATTTGAAAGGAAAGTTAAATGAGTTGCGGCATACAGATCACGTTACACATCTTTACAGGGAGCGGAGCAATTTAAAAATTTTGTTATTTTTTCAATATTTTCAAATAAACATATAAAGGATTGAACGGGTTACCGAGGGAGTTAGAGGAGTTGTTCTGTGTATATCGTATTACACACCCTCTGGAACTTTTTTCTATTTTAAGGTATATGTTAAGAAGTGGAGAAAGAAGTTAGAGATTGCTTCTTATATACATATTTTGCTATACGTCCTTTTCTCTTCTGGTTTCCTGGTGCATATGAATCTGAAAATTGAATACGTATTAATAAAGAGATGTGATTCCGAGTGACCTCGAATTCAATAATTATTTATTAACTTTTGTAAGGAAAGTATTGGTAAATAACTCTACTATGTTTTAGACAGGAACGTTGGAAAGCTTTTATTATCTAAAATATAATAAAATGATCTTGTTCAGCGAACAACAGTTAGTGGATTGCGTAACCAACAACTATGGCTGTGATGGAGGATATCCAGATAGGACGTTGAGTTATGTTGAAAAGAACGGTATGTATCACGTCAATTTTTATTTTACAAAACTGCTAATTACAAAAATGGAGATTTTTTAATTTTATTTCAAAAATAAAATAACTAAAAAAAGATTGGTAAGATACAACGAAATTGTGCTAAGTGCGTATGCCAAATACTCCATCGGATGCTGACACAGCAGCCACAAGCCAACAGAGTAGGTTGACAAATGCAACAATTCTACGCAGGCAAATTGACAAATGAGAGAACTGGGGCACTGCTGAAACATGGGCCTTCTCCGTTTTCAGTTGTTTTACATTAAACTATAAAAAAAAAGTTTTTTAAAATTAGGATTAGATCTCCCTTCAATTTTGTTAGTAAATACTTTTATCTAATGAAAGCCTTGGTTAAGTAACCACAAGTTTTTGTTGTACATATTTTCAGTTTCAAGGAGGTGGAACATAAGGAATAGAATGTCTGGGAGAAATTAAGCGGGTTATATCCCTTCAATACTTTTCATAAAAGTATTTGCAGAATAGACTTAAGTCACTAAACCTTCCTCTTCGATGTTGAATTCTGAGTCTCCAACCAAGCGAACAGATCTCTTCTGAATAGAATTTAACAAATGCACTGTATGTGTGGGAGCAAAGCCCCAAGCGTGGAAACAGTATTTCATCCTCGATCGAATTCCAGCTTTCTATATAGTTAACAATTTTTATGAAGTGTAAAGCTTTCTAGCTGGAAATACTGGTCCCAGCTTCTGAGAAACTCTCTTTGCTACGCATAAAACATATTCATGTCAAAATATATTCCCAAATTAACGCCCAGCAAATTAATTGACGATGCTAGAGAATCAAGTATCCAGACATAACTATGTTGGTTTCCGCAATGTTAATTTTTAGGTGCTAGCCTGACGCCCTACTCGAGACAATGCTTCCAACCTGAGGACGCGACTCGCGGAGCGGCTAATAGTGGGAGAAGAGCGGTGGTCACATTTATACACATACAATACTATACTATTTATACCGTTACACTTAACGTGAAAAAGGTTAAAAAGTTAGTAAAAAAGTAGTTACAAATAATAAAAATAGTTTCACATACGTATACGAATGAGCTATTATTACACAGCCCCACAAAAAAAAAAAAGTGGGGTATACTTTTGATGCGATATATCAGATCCGTAGTATTTTTGCCCGCTGATCACGAATCTGACGTCAGAATATCACCATCATATCTCAATTTTTTTCTAACCTCAAAAATAGATAAAAATTAGTAAAAATTAAGAAAAATATAATCCTAAAAAATTGATTCAAGCTTTTTCATGAATCCAAAGATGTATTAATATGTATTCGGACACGCTAAGCTAATATTCATCGGTTGGATTAAGCCATACAGTTCTGTTTTCTTTCTAACCTCAATAAATCAGACAGATATAGTGCTTCTCGAATACAAAAACGAATTCAAATTAAAATTCAACCGATTCTTACCAAATTTGGTACACGAGGGTTTTTTGGGTTGCTGATCATGAATCTGAGGTCGGATTTGCAAAGTTCAAAATGGCGGATCCAAGATGGCGGACAAAATTTTTGAAAACCAACCGATTCCTACCAAATTTGGTATACAGTTGGAGAATCCTCAAACCTGATACTCTTAAACCCTACACCTTGAAACCTTAGACTCCCACACCCTGTAACCTCAAAATATAGACCTCAATAATCCTGTAACTTTAAAAATGAGACCCAATAAACTCAAAACCAGGACTTTTAAAACCATATACTCTCAAATAGTAGACCCTTAAGCCCTAGAATTGCGAAGGTTAGACCCGCGCCTAACTTTCCTTTTTTTGGCTGTATCTTGTTCTTTTTTCCGCGAATGACCTATTCAAAGGCTTTCTGCCCAAACGCTTTTGAGGACTTGTTTCTCTTTTTAGCGACCAGCAATAGTCCGCTAGCATATGGTCATCCCATCGTCCTTGATACCGATTTTCTATGATTTTCAGATCTTGGTGAAAACGTTCCCCTTGCCCCTCACTGTAGTCACCAAGATTATCTGGGAAATCATCGATGTGGGAGTCCAGGAAATGTAATTTTAGATTCATTAAGCAACCTAATGTTTGAAAATTTTTTACCATTTTCTCGACTATTTCTTTGTACTTAGGACTTTTATTATTTCCCAAAAAGTTTGTTGCGACTTCTTTAAAACTAAGCCAAGCAGCTTTTTCAACTTTATTCATTTTAGTAACAAATAATGAATCTTGAAACAATTTTCTTATTTGTGGCCCGTCAAATACGCCTGCCTTAATTTTAGCTTCAGAAAATTTCGGAAATTTTTTATGCAAATATTTGAAACATGGGCCGTTTGTATCTAATGCTCTCGTAAATTGCTTCATAAGTCCAAGCTTAATGTGAAGCGGGGGAATAAGAACTTTTCCTGGATCTACCAATGGTGGAAACAATACATTATTTTCACCAGGAGTGAACGATTCTCTTGTTGGCCAAATTTTTTTCTTATAATGACGTTCCCTGTCTCTGCTATTCCACAGACATTTATAACAGGGATAAAGTGTAAACCCTGACTGTTGGCCAAGCAATATTGTTACAATTTTCAGATCTCCACAAATTTTCCAGTTATGATCAGTATATTTTATTTTTATCAAAAGCTGCTTCATTTTTTCATATTGCTCTTCCATAACTGTGGAATGAGCAATCGGAATGGGAGCGTAAACGTTGGTATTATGCAGCAAAACTGCCTTAATGCTCCGTTTAGAAGAATCAATAAACAGTCTCCATTCTTCAGGATCGTATGAGTTATTTTGAAATTCATCCATTAGACCTTTTACATCGGTACAATATGAAAGTGACAATTCCTCGTCCATTGTGAAATATTTTCGAAATTCTTCATCTCTGTTTCTATAATAAGAAATCGTAGCTTCTGGCTTAAGTAAATGTCTTTTCTTTAAAAAGGAAGCAAGATGCTCTGAACCATCTTTGGATAAGCCTAAATCTCTGACTAGATCACTAAGTTCTGACTGTGATACGAGTATTGGTTCTGGTTTACGGTTGTATGGTAGAAATTCTTTATCTGTGTCACTAGTATATGATAGGTTGTCACTAGAACATTCATTAGTAACAGTGTTTGAATCTTTTTCGACAGTCTCAATGTTTTCGGCATGAACTGATAAGGTGAAATCATTTGTTTCCATAACATCAGCATCAAGTGGTTCAGGAGGCCGAATTAGTTTAGTTGGTCTTGTTACTGTCGAAACATCGTTATAAGTAATAGTGCTTTTATTTTTTCGGTTATGCCTAGATACAACATTCATACAAAAGTAGCAATCATTTTCACTGTATGGTCTATTCCATATTGCTGGTCTGGAATATTTAATCGCCTTCTTATTGATGTACAACATTATTTTGCAAGAACTGCAAATGATGTGGGGAACCCAATCTGTATCCTGGTGCTGTATTTTTCAATGTTAAAACAATCCTTGTATAAGGTTTTAATCTTATCCGTTATCGGTGACCCATTTTACTCAATACGTGTTGACAACAAATATAACAAAATGAATCACTGTTTTTTTATCGCACTTATGAAAAGTCCTTGTACCGTGAGACTGTTTTCTTGTAGCATTATACTCTACATGAGCCAAGTCACCCACACATGGAGAGCTACGGTCGCTGGATGACGACGGCGGCGGCCCGCTTTCCCACCCTGACCAACCGCCAATACTGGGTTTCCGAGTCCCTGCATCGTAATTCTCTTTCTTCTACCTGCCATGACGACATCTAAGCCGTTATCCAGGGACTCTGCCGGCTAGTGGAGTAACACCGTTGCCCACCGTCACCACGTGGAGGTGCCCTGGATGCAGGTAGAAGAATAAAAATCGACCGATGAATTTTCTCGGCGTTCAAAATGGCGCGAAAACATCTGCCATCTTGAATTTTGCAAGTCCAACCTCAGATTCGTAATCAGCGACCTAAAAAATCCCCGTGTACCAAATTTGGTAAGGATCGGTTGAATTTTAATTTGAATTCCTTTTTGCATTCGAGAAGCACTATATCTGTCTGATTTATTGAAGTTAGAAAGAAAACAGAACTGTATGGCTCAATCCAACCGATGAATATTAGCTTAGCGTGTCCGAATACATATTAATACATCTTTGGATTCATGAAAAAGCTTGAATCAATTTTTTTAGGAGTATATTTTTCTTAATTTTTTTTTTACCGAGGGTTAGAAAAAAATTGAGATGTGATGATGACGATATTCTGACGTCAGATTCGTGATCAGCGGGCAAAAATACTACGGATCTGATATATCGCATCAAAAGTATACCCAACTTTTTTTTTGTGGGGCTGTGATCAATGCAACCTTATAGAGCAAAAACGGCTCATCAGATCATGTTGTGACCATGGGAACTTTTGTTCAGAATAACAAAAACTAGAAGATAGCAAAGTTTGAGCGAATTTAACCGAGAGCCATTTTCCATAAGATATGTGCGGTGTCCTTTACCACATCCAGGCGTTCATTATCAGAATGTAAGCTCTTCTCGTGGAGTAATCTAATACCTATATTTTATACAATTGTACATAAAGCACTTTCGGTTATGTTTTCAAGATTTTGAGATTTGAGGAATATTTATTACATTAGACCTTAGTTTAATATTAAAATCTTACTGGTATGCAGCTTCCATATATAATAATTAATAATAAGAATAATTCGAACAGAACAATATAATTTTATAGCTAACATAACTGACATAGTTATATCGTTTGAAAACCAAAGACAGATGTCGATTTTCGACTCGCCAATAATTCATAAATAAAGAGAAAGACGGCCTGACAAATGTTTATAATTTAATTTAAATTATAGGATATTATCAAAGATATGCGGTTGCCAGATTAAACAGTAACCAAAATCATAATTTTGTAATTTTATGTTATTTTATCTTAAATTATTTCGAAACAATAGAATTAATACAGCATTCTGTTGCGCGACGTCAAAATAAAGTGCTATATTCATTCTGCCGTAACTAACCCGAAAAAATATACTTTTATTTACTAATGTTAAACTAATATTTTGGATGGTTGTAGCTTCTACTTGATGGAAATTCATTATAAATATATAATAAAAGACTGTTTTTAGTCGATTTCCACTGGTTTATTTTAAATTGCGATGACGCGTTTCGCTGTCGATGCAGCTTCTTCAGATCTACATTTTACACTGTCAAGTTAGGTTTAATATTCACAGTTTTATATAATTTCTTAATTATAATATTACACCTAATTAAACTACATTGATAGTATTGGAAAATCCACACAGATTTGGAGTTAGAAGAATAAATTCAATATTGGGAATTGCTTAAATCTACCTGGTCGTTGAGTAAAGTACCTGTAGTCCTTAATCGATTTATTTTCAGTGTTTCTAAAAGGTTTAGTTTTAAACCTGCTGCATCGACAGCGAAACGCGTCATCGCAATTTAAATAACCCAGTGGAAATTGACTAAAAACAGTCTTTTATTATATATTTATAATGAATTTCCATCAAGTAGAAGCTACAAACATCCAAAATTTGAAACAAGCTGATATAAGCTTTCTAGCTTCAAACTACTTCAAGTTACTTCTAAAATGTGCAACAACTACGCAAAATATTTGGTTTTTTCAATCAGTGCCTCCAAAACTAAGTAACACCTAAGTATATAAATCTTAAAACTGACAACACCAGCAAAGCAGCCGAAGAAGCAGTTATACTCGGCAAAAGAAAATGGATATACACAGAGAGAAAAATCCAGTATAGCATTAGAGACTCATATAACATGAATCTGAAGGTAATCCACACAGAATTATTATTTAAACTAAATTTTATAGAATTTTTAGACTCTAATACACGTGAAAAAGTAAAAACAATAACATATAAAAAATATTTGAAACAATACAATAAACTACAGTATCTCATTCAACAAAAACGTATAACAACACAAAATAAGAAAGAAAAATAATTTTTTACTGATCATCAATTCTTTAATCGATTTATTAACTTTTCCAACACACAGGGAAAAAAATCTTCTAACAAAAGGTTTCAAACACAATATTCAAACTAACTTCAATATGAAAGAATCGGAGACATTAGGTATTGATACTGAGGTTGCCTTGAAAGATAGTCCTAACAACATATTATCAAAATTTCAAACAGCCGAAATTATTAAAAAAGAATTCATATCTAACACTTACAACATCAAGCAAGACTTAAGGACAATAAAAACAATTCAGAGTAAAGCAAAACAAAATGATGTAATCTTTTGCAAAGCTGACAAAGGTAACACAGTAATAGCAATAGACAAAATCGACTATATTAATAAAACATTAGATTTTTTCAAAACAGGAAAGTACGAAATTCTAAATAAAGGTCCAACAAATATTTTTCAAAAAGAAATAAAACAACAAATTGAACAGGCTAAAAGTATCATTTACGATAAAGTTAAAATTAAATTGATAAATATGAATCCTTAAATCCCACAACTTTATTCTCTCATAAAACTACACAAACTTGACCACCCAAACAGACCAGTTGTTTCCTACATGTCTGCTCCGGCATATAAGACGTCATCCTTTTTAATTGATTTTAATCAAATATCATACCAAATTTGAACCTAAATATAGTATCAAAAACTCATACGAACTCGTGAATAAAGTTAAGATACCAGATAATTCTAAATTAGTCTCTTTCGATGTCAAAAAAACTTATTTCCAAGTGTTCTCCCAGACGAAACAATAATTTTAATAGAGAACCTATTAACAAAAAACAAAGTAAATGAAGTTATAAAAATGGACATAATTAATTTATTAAGAACCTGCCTAAGACAAAATTATTTTTCATTTAACAATACATTCTACAATAGTAAGGAAGGGTTAGTTATGGGGAGTCGATTAAGTCCATTACTTGCCGAAATTTTCATGGACAGTATTGAAACAATGATATTTAACAACCATAATAACAATAGTAATAATTGTCTATACTGGTATCGATACGTAGACGATATAATTGTATGCTTTACAGGTACAGACAGACAATTAACTCACTTTTTACAGTATATTAATTCTTTACATAGAAATATCAGTTTTACAATGGAAGAAGAAGTCGAAAGGAAAATCAATTTCCTAGACTTAACAATCAGTAAAGCGATGAAAAAACATGAATTTGCAATATATCACAAACCTTGTCATACAGATACCACAATCCACAATAGTTCTCACCACCCTAATCATCATAAACTTGCAGCTTATCATAATTTTATACATAGACTAACTAATATCCCCTTATCAGAAGAAAATTTTACTAAAGAATTAAACTACATAAAACAAGTAGCCGTTAACAACGGTTATTCGGTTACTTTAATCAATAGTATCGTTAGGAAAAAACTTAGAAACAAGGCAATCTCAGAAATATACCCACGTTTTAAGGACAGAAATACCACTTTTAAATGCTTAGCCTATTTCGGCAAACCAATAGAAAATCTGGGGAAATTTTTAAATCAAAAAAATATCAACATAGCTTATAAGACTAACAATACTATAGGGAAATATCTTAAAAACTACAAACCACAAATCAATAAAGACAATAAATCAGGGGTTTATCAATTAACATGTGGGTCATATCTTAAAACATACATCGGACAAACTGGAGGTACATTTAGACAAAGAATTACAGAACACGAAAAAAGTCTCATCCATAGAAAATCTAATTTAACATATGCTAATCATCTTTTAAGAGAAAATCATACAATTAACAAGAATTTCAAAATTTTACACACCCAACAAAAAGGTTTAAAACTAAAACCTTTTAGAGACAATGCAAATAAATCGATTATGGACTACAGGTACTTTACTCAACGACCAGGTAGATTTAAGCAATTCACCATTATTGAATTTATTTTCCTAATTCCAAATCTGTGTGGGTTTTCCAATACTATCAATGTAATTTAATTAGGTGTAATATTATAATTAAGAAATTATATAAAACTGTGAATATTAAACCTAACTTGACAGTGTAAAATGTAGATCTGAAGAAGCTGCATCGACAGCGAAACGCGTCATCGCAATTTAAATAAACCAGTGGAAATTGACTAAAAACAGTCTTTTATTATATATTTTAAACTAATATTTATTTTACAGAGAAACAGATGAAATAATAAATTCTTTTTATATAACTAATTTTTATTGGTATAGGTACAACCATCTAAAACAATTTCAAAAAACTGGATACATTGCATCAGTGGCAATACCACACATATTTGATCCACGCAATACTTTAGAGTATCCATTTTCTCCCCAATCATCTCCCCAAGAGTTCTTAACCAACCAGTAATCCAAACCAGTTCTTTCATCCCTTTGAGAAGCTCTCTTTGCAACTATGTTGGTTTCAGCAATGTTAATTTTTTTTGGAAAAAAATTGCCTCCTGGGGTTTTGTTTGCATTAGTTTGTACATAACTACTGTCACCTCAAAACAGAATTTTTACCAACTCTTTGTTAAATATACTGCTGTGTTTGTAAATTTGAACGAGTAGCCGATGTTCAAGCATTCAAAGGGAATGAAGAAGCAGGCGTGCTATAATTTGCAAAGCCGTAGATTGGATTCCTGATCCTTTCCGGAAGATTATTAATGTAAATGAGAAAGAGAACAGAGCCTTGGAGCACACGGGCGTTAATAGAAGATATTAAAAATGAATCCGGCGACTGCAACTCGTAAAGAACACACCTTGCTTACGCGACCTATATTGATGGTCGCTAATAATACCAAATGCTTCGATAAATTTTAGAAGATGCTGATTAAACCTTTTTTTAACTCTTGAGATTATTTAAAGCAGCTTGACTGGTTGGAAGTCGTTCGGCTATATCTTCTTGCCTTTTTTTGGATATCGGCTGAACAATAGCGTATTTCCAGCAAGAAGGTTATATCCTCTTTCTTTAGGATAAGTTGAAAAGCTTAAAAACTGATGCGTGCGGAATTTTTGAGAAATATGGTCGGTTTTTCCTCAGCGCCAGAAGCTTTTTTGGTGTCTAGTTTCATTAAAATACATTTTATAATAATCTGTCTCAAAACAGATTGAAATAGAGTCCAGCTGCCAAGTTGGCTTTCTTGGTTGTAATACTACAATCTGACCATGTAAGTGGTGGTATAGTTGATTTAGTGAAATTTTGACACTATATATATATATATATATATATATATATATATATATATATATATATATATTATATATATATATTATATATATATATATATATATATATATATATATATATATATATATATATATATATATATATATATATATATATATATATATTTTGTTGAGTATAAGGTTCTTTGATCTTGGTATATACGAGTATATATATATATATATATATATATATATATATATATATATATATATATATATATATATATATGTATATATATATATATATATATGTATATATATATATATATATATATATATATATATATATATATATATATATATATATATTTTACGTGTTCTTGGAATTAGATCATTAAAACAATTCTTGGTTCTGTTATATATTTATTAACATTTCGACCTTCGGAAGAGGTCTTCTTCAAAATTTGCTCTAAGAGATTACATTAGAAGAATTAAATATAGCTAGTATTAATCCGTTTGTTGTATATTTCGGGGTTAAATATTTGTGTCTTTTCGTAGTTTTTAATTTAAGAATATTAACTGTATACATTAATGAGAGCCTTACCTTAGAAAGTAGTTCATTTCGTGGGGTGTTGAGTTTAAAACACTATTAATATCACATTTTTTCTTTCTACAAACAAACCACTTAACTTGAGAGACTTTATATGACTGGTAGGTAGATACGGTTTAGGTTATTTACATCTGTTTTTTTTCGTTTATTTATCGTTTTATTAAAGGATTCGAGTATTTCTCTTTTTTTTTTGTGTTTATTTCGGTGTTGATAATTTTGATGTTTTTGAAATCAAAGGTATGACTTTTATTTATTTCATGATTCGTAAGGGCTGTACTATTTTTTTTTGTCGTATTTATGGCCTTTGATTCTATTTTCTAAATATTGGCTTGTTTGCCATATTCCTTCGCAGTTATTACATATATATATATATATATATATATATATATATATATATATATATATATGTTTATATATATATATATATATATATATAAATATATATGTTTATATATATATATATATATATATATATATATATATACATAAATATATATATATATATATATATATATATATATATATATATATATATATATATATATATCTATATATATATATATATATATATATATATATATATATATATATATATATATATGTATATATATATATATATAAATATATATATATATATATATATATATATATATATATATATATATATATATATGTAATATGTATGTATATATACACAATACAATACAATAATTATTTCAGTAAGTTTTTTACCATCCATTGGCTTGTATTCGAAGTCTTTCATTCCTTGACCTGTTTGGAAGTAAACCTATGTTCCAGAAATTAAATATTCGTTTTAATACATATTTATAATATATATATATATATATATATATATATATATATATATATATATATATATATATATATATATATAAATATATATATATATATATATAAGTGAAAAGAACATATTCGATTATAAGAAGTATTCTATTATATAAGAAGGAGCACATGAGGGGAAACCAAACGACGGAGCAACCACGAAAACCTATGGACCTGGGTTGCAGTCTGGTGAAGCAAAAGAAATTGAAAATTAAAATATAATATATATATATAGATATGTATATATATATATATATATATATATATATATATATATATATATATATATATATATAAATATATATGTATATATATATATATATATATATATATATATATATATATATATATATATATGTATATATATATATATATATATATATATATATATATATATATATGTATATATATATATATATATATATATATATATATATATATATATATATACATATGACAAAATAGAAGCTTCTACTGCACTCTGTCGGTGACTTAAAGTCTTTAAAAAGAACTTAATTGTAGAAGCGCATCTTCTCGAGCTTCCCGCTCGAAGGCAGAGATGACGTTGGTGAAGCAACTAAAGGCGAATCGAAAGATCCGCACTTCAGAAGTTCCCAAAGTTTTCTTTGTATTTGCTGGACCATCCCAAGACGCGTTTCGCCGTATCGTGGCTCATCAGTTGGGCTAGGTTCGGCAAATACAAAGAACATAATTTCAGTCTTTATCCAGGTACTAACGGAAAACCATGACAAAATAGATGCTTATACTGCACTCTGTCGGTGATTTATTTAAAGTCTTTCCAAACAAAGCGGCCAGCACGGCTGGGACTTTATTGTGGAAGCGCACCTTCTAGAAGCTTCCCGCTCGAAGGCAGAGATGACGTTGATGAAACAACTGTAGGCGAGTTATTTGGAAATACTGCTGGCCGCTTTGTTGCAGAGATGACGTTGGTGAAGCAACTAAAGGCGAATCGAAAGATCCGCACTTCAGAAGTTCCCAAAGTTTTCTTTGTATTTGCTGGACCATCCCAAGACGCGTTTCGCCGTATCGTGGCTCATCAGTTGGGCTAGGTTCGGCAAATACAAAGAACATAATTTCAGTCTTTATCCAGGTACTAACGGAAAACCATGACAAAATAGATGCTTATACTGCACTCTGTCGGTGATTTATTTAAAGTCTTTCCAAACAAAGCGGCCAGCACGGCTGGGACTTTATTGTAGAAGCGCACCTTCTAGAAGCTTCCCGCTCGAAGGCAGAGATGACGTTGGTGAAGCAACTGTAGGCGAGTTATTTGGAAATACTGCTGGCCGCTTTGTTTGGAAAGACTTTAAATAAATCACCGACAGAGTGCAGTATAAGCATCTATTTTATCATGGTTTTCCGTTAGTCCCTGGATAAGGACTGACATTTTGTTCTTTGTATTTGCTGAACCTAGCCCAACTGATGAGCCGTGATACGGCGAAACGCGTCATTGGATGGTCAGGCAAATACAAAGAACACTTTGAGAACTTCTGAAGAGCGGATCTTTCGATTCGCGTTTAGTTGCTTCATCAACGCCATATATATACATACATACATATATATACAGTCCCTGGCCAAATTATTAGACGCACTGTATTTTTTTTATTAATTTTATGTTTCTTAAGAGTTTTTATGCAATAATGGTATGTTTAAACTACAATATTATTAATTTTTATTTAAAAGAATTGTTGTAGACTACATATTTGTATTTATTTTTAACATATGGCAACACTGTGTTGACAAAGTGATACATGAACGTAAATAAGTACAAACCTGTATCAGTCGCGATCGGAATCGAGTCAGGTACGGACGTGTTTCTGTGGCTTTATGGACTGTGATTGTTTGTTTAACAGTTTTATACTACTCAGTTATTAGTTTATTTTGTATGCAGTCTTTTAAAAAAGTAATTGGACTATTTTCATTATGGGTAGAAAAGGCGATCTTTCACCACGTAAAAAAGCTGAAGTGAAGGCCCTTGTGATTGCGAAAACATTTACAAACCGAGAAATATCACGAAGATTGGAGGTTTCTGAAGCTAGTGTACGACGCATAAAAAAGAAAATTGAGTCAGGGAAGGAATTAAGCCCGGAAAGAAAGAAAAGATGCGGTAGAAAACCAATTTTCACTCCACGGTCAGAGAGATGTTTGAAGAAAATTTGTGTAGAAAACAGATTTGCTACCACAAAGGTAATAAAATCACAACTGCAGGATGCTAGCGTAAATGCTTCTGAGCGCACTGTTCGAAGAAAATTGAAAGAATTAGTTTTAAAGGCCTGTCGCCCCGCCAGGAAGCCCAAGTTAACAGCTGCAATGAAAGCAAAGCGCCTGAAGTGGGCCAAACAAGGGCAAGACAAAGATGTGGAGTTCTGGAGATCGGTAAGATACAGCAATTTAATCAATAATTGATACATTATTATCATTTTCAGTTAAATAAAGCAAATAAACATGGAAGTTTATATATTTTTTCCTATTTTTGACAGGTCTGCTTCAGTGACGAAAGCACATTCGAAATTTTGCAGAATAAAGCTCAGTATGTGCGTCGTCGTCATGGAGAAAAGATTCATCCTGATTGTGTCGTCCCGACGGTTAAACATCCCACCAAAGTGATGATTTGGTCAGTCATCAGCGGCAAGGGCACTGGACGTCTGTACGTCGTCAAAGGAATAATGAGGCAAGATCAGTACAAAGAAGTATTACAAAATCGGTTGATTCCGCAGCTCAGAGAATGGTTTCTAAATGGGGAACCATTCACTGTCATGCAAGATGGAGCTCCCTGCCACACTGCTCGGTCTGTTAAAGCTTTTTTGGCAGAAAAATATATCCCTCTGTTGGATTGGCCGGGTATGAACCCCATTGAAAATGTGTGGGAGCTGATGAAAAGAGAAGTGGCTAAAGATGTGATTACCAACAAAACCCAGCTCCTAGAAAAGATTATTCATGTGTGGAATAATCATCCTCAAATGCAGGAGACAGTTCAATCTTGCATTGATAGCATGCCGCGCAGAATTAAAGCTTTGATATCGGCTAAAGGTGGCTCAACTAAATATTGACTTTTACTAACATTAATTTCACTTTTCTTTAAAACTTAATAAACTTATGCTTTTCTAAATTAATGCTGTTTTAATTATGTCAAATAAATAGGTAATTGATTGGATAATATAAAAATAAAAAACAAATCAATTTAAAATAATAAAACGGTACAATATCACTCGGTAATTAATATTTTACATGAAATCTTGCAGTGCGTCTAATAATTTGGCCAGGGACTGTATATTATGTATATATGTATATATATATATATATATATATATATATATATATATATATATATATATATATATATATATAACCTGAACTAACATTAACTTAAATCACGCTGTGATATTATCGATTTTTTATAGGGATTGAGACAGAAGATGATTACCCGTACACAGAAGTAGATGGAAGGTGTAGCTATAATCAAACGGCAGTCGTAACAAAGATTAGCAAATTTGTTCAACTCAAGTCGAAGGATGAAAAAGCTTTAAAATCAGCGGTGGGACAGTTGGGACCAGTTTCTGTGCTAATTGATGCAATCCTTCTATCCTTTTACGCCGGAGGTGCGTATTATACTCCTCAGAATTTCGCACTATCTTAGGTTCATTTTACTTCTACAATTTTTATGCGCGAAATTTCTTGCTGCTGGGCAGATTCAATTTCAGTATTTTCTTTTTGATTAAGCCTGTGGCATTAAACATTATATTGTTATGTTATCACACAAGCCTTATTGCACAGAATTTTTAGTATCTTTGCATAAACAAACAACGAAATACTTTTGAGGGTCATGTTGTAACGCTGATCAGTAAATTAGGTAACAGGAGAAAAAAAGTCACAAAATGTCTCACGACCACTTTGAAATCACTTATACCACTTATATAAATTTAGTGAACCATAAGCATTAATTAGCCTTAGAATAAGAGTGATTTTGCGACTCTTTGTCAAATCTCACTGTCACTCCTACCATTACAACTAAGTATCTAATGAAATAAATGTCAGAAAACAACTAATGAAAGTTGTCGTTTGGAGCAGTGCATTTTTTTACATTTAAATTCTGTTTTTTAGGCGTGTTCAGTGAGGAAGACTGCGGACAAGACTTCGATGATCTTAATCATGCTGTATTAGCAGTAGGCTATGGAAGAGATGAAGAGACTGGTTTGGATTACTGGTTGGTTAAAAACTCTTATGGAGATTATTGGGGAGACAATGGATATTTTAAATTAGCGCGTGGATCAAATATGTGTGGAATTGCCACTTCTGGGGTCTATCCAGTTTTTTAATGTTGCTATTTATTATATTGGTGAAACATATTTATTAATTTGACAAATAATTTATTATATTCTTTTCTCTGACAATATGTTCCAGATTAAATACACTAAATAAAATACGTTTTATTCCATTTGTCTTAAACAGATTTATTTGTCGCGCCATAACTATGTCGGTTTTCAAAAGGTTTTTAGAAAATAACTATCATCTAGATTTTTGTAGCATTAAATTCTACTTGGTTACTGTCACCTCAATATAGAATTCCCTTCAGCACTTTGTAACTTAAATAAGTTCCTGCTGTCTGTGGATATTTGCATGGGTGGCTATTGTTCGAGCATTCAAAGTAAATGAAGAAGCAGCATACTATCGTCGACAAAGCTGTAAATTAGATTCCTGGACCTTTTTAGCATATTGTCAGTATAAAGGAGAAAGACAGTGATAGTGAATGCATAAAAAAAAGTACATACAACTGAGACTCAAAAAAAATGCTCTCTATGGAAACACGAGGGCTATCTTCATGTTAAAAATGTCAAAATAGTTTAAATCTTTCAAAAAATATAAGCAGTTTCAAGGACAGATTTATAATCTGGGGTAGAGAATAGAAGTTTTATTTTAATTTTAAAGACGAAAATTACTAATTGCAGGAGCCCTTTGCATTTGGCTCTGAATACGGCTTGCTGGCTACAGAAGAGGCACATTACTAAAAAATATGGAAAATAATAAAAGTTATGTCACAAATAATTTTTAAGGAATTTTGACTAAGCATATAGGAAATCTGATTTATAGACAAAGGATGCAAATCAGTTTCCATTATAGTTTGATTAAATTAATGATGTTAAGGACCGTAATTTTTATAGTACCTCAGCGTCCAGAATGTCGTGGATGAAGGGAGGTGGAACGTGAGGCCCAGAAAGTTCTGTTGGTAATTAAATAGTTGCAATTGGCGACATATGGAAATAAACTTGCAATATTGCTCTGTGTGCTTTACGTGTGTAGGTAAAAAATGGTAACATCGCAATATTTTTCCAATGTTTAATTATACACAGGATATTATAAACCTTTTTGTATATTTAAGCAAGTAAAATCTTGTATCAAAAGCCTATGTGTTGCTCCTCCATAACTAATGGGAAAATCAACCATGAATAGTTTTGGTTTTACAGCATGTAAGCCAATGACTGCAGCAAACACACACCTCTGACATCATTGATTCTGACCTAAGCAGTTGGGTTTGTCATGCTTGAAATTAAAATTCTGTTTTTACCTCTTTCATTTTGACAAATTACTTAATGCTGCACAGGTAAATTATATTTGAATTTTTGCGTTGTGTAAGAAATAATTCGGGTTTGTTTTCATTAGTAACATCGCACCACAATACAGAATGATTCAGGAAATAATTTTTATCTTTAACTGCTAAAATCAATTTTAAAAACTTTGAGAAATAGTGCGGCAACCTATGGCACGCGTGCCATCTCTGGCACGCCAAGCAGTTTTGAATGGCACGCATACCTATTCAAAGTTTACACATTAATTCTGTAATCTATGACATGTTTCGAAATTAAGTAAATAATCGAAGACAGTATTACTTTAACGATACAAACAAAAACGATATATTATATAGGTCACTAGGTATTATTACCAAAAACTACAAAACATACATTTAGTAATTTATAATTTTACTGAATGCATTGGTTTGGCTTTAATTTCGGCAAGTATTAAAGACGGCAAGCCTCAAAATATAAGCCTAGGCAAAAACCACACAAATAAACGTCCTCAGTTCAGATCAAAAGAGCCGCTATAAGGCGGTTTTTTGTTTGACTTGACTTCAATCGTTCCGACGCGCGCCGCAACTCTTTTTATATTGCCGAACATTAGTTTTTGTTAGATTTAACTTCTAGGCGGCCCTTTGATTGCAATGGGCGCGTTGTAAATAATAACTTTTGTTCTAAGAAATTTAATAAACGTAATTATTGGAATTTTCTGGAAACATTATTTTTCTATATATAGCAAGCAATACACGTTTGGATCATTTAGTATGGAAGTAACATCCGTTCCAGTCAATAGTCGTCGAAAAGTTTAAAAATTAAAATTACGTTGCGTTATGGCCGCGAACAAACAGAAGGTAGACGTTCGATCATTTTCAAACTTCATGGACAACAGATTACGGTTTTGTAGAGCAAAATGATCGGGCCATTTGTGTCCTATGTCGGGAAAGTGTAGTTTTCCGGACATCTAGTGTTCAACGACATTTCCAGATAAAACATGAATCGTCATTTAAAGATAACGCTGATAAAAGGGAGGCAATACAAAGAGCAAGTAAACAATACGAGAGACAGTCAACATTCTTTAGCAAAGTTTCCAAGGAAAAAATCAGGTAACTGAATGCAGTTTCAAAATTGCACAATCGTTGGCACAAAAGGGTAGGCCGTTCTCTGACGGAGAATTTATGAAGCAAACGTTTTTGAGTACTGGCGAGATTTTATTCGACGACTTGCCCAATAAGGATACAATATTGGCCAGGATTAGGGATATACTGGCATCAGCGTGGACCATCGAGAGACGAATTACCGAAATGACACAAAAGGTCCAAAAACAGCAGAGAGACGCTATCAAATGGAGTTTTGTATTTAGTGTAGCATTGGATGAAAGTGTCGATTATAATGACATTGCCCGTCTGGCAATCGTTGCGCGATACTTCGACGATGGCAGTGTGTATGAAGAGCTGATTTGTCTGCTCCCATTGCAGGGAACTACAAGAGGAGAGGATATATTTTCAGAATTTGTTAAACATTTTGAAAAACGGAACATTGATTTAAATAAAAATTTTTGCGTAACGACAGATGGCGCTCCTGCTATGATTGAGAGACATAAAGGATTTGTTTCCCTTCTTAATGAACGCATAGGTCGATCAGTTTTGAATTTTCATTGCATAATTCACCAAGAGAGTTTGTGCGCTAAAATCTCCGCTGGGAAGTTTAAAATCCGTAATGGATAGGGTGGTTAAAATAGTTAACTACATTGTCGGTCGTGCTTCACTGATCCATAGACAATTCTGCAGGAATTAGAAAGTGCATATTCAGATATACCATTGCACAATAATGTGCGCTAGCTCAGCCGTGGTAAAGTGCTCTCTAGATTTGTGCAATGTCTGGGCGAAATTAAATCGTTCTTGTTGGAAAAAAATCAAGTGGATGCTTATCCTGAACTAGAAGATAAGGACTGGATCTGTATGTTAATGTTTCTTACTGATATTACAAACCATCTTAGTGAACTCAACTTAAAGTTATAAGGTTCAGGCAAAACAGTTCTGAATTTATACGAATCCTGGAAATCATTCAAATTAAAAATAGATTTATTTATCAGCGATATTACTACTAACACATATAAATATTTTCCAAATTTAAAAACTTATATATCTAGTGTCGACGATGGTGCACTAATAGACGAAATTCTTAAATATATGACTAATTTAAAAGAGGAGTTTATGGAGAGGGGTCAGGATTTTGATACACATGGTCCTATGTTCGCTTTTTTCATCAAACCAGATTTAATGGATTTTTCCAGCAGTTGCTTTGACATATCTCTTTTCTCATGGATGGACATTAATGATTTTGATCTTCAATACATTGAATTTAAATGCTCCGAGTTATGGAACACAAAATTTGTGGAATTAAGAAGGGTATTAGAAAGTGACTGCCAGAATTAGTCAAACGAGATACTCAGTTGTTGGATGAGTTTACCAGAGAAATTTATTTGTCTTAAGAAATTAGCGTTTGCCATGCTTACCGCTTTCGGATCATCCTATATCTGTAAACAACTTTTTTCCCATATGAGAGTGATTTTAAACCCGTACTGAAGCAGGCTGACAACAGACAACTCGGAAGCATGTGTGACACTGAAAATAACCAGACATGAACCGGATATAAGAAAACTCTCTAAAGAACTTCAAGCACAGGGTTCATACTAGGTCCTAAGTCTAGATAATTAAATTATTTGTTAAATGTTAAAATTTTTTTGTAATTAAACCTTCTAAAAGCAAAATTTTAAGTTAATTTAAGTTAATTTTTGTTGTAGTAAGTACCTATGTCGGCACGCAAAATGTTGCATGGATGAAAACTGGCACCCCTTAGTTAAAAGGTTGCCGACTCCTGGCGTAGACGATACAAGCACGATTTAAATTCCAGAAAGTGGTAAATAATTACACTATCTCTCATACGATATTAGTAGTACAAAATTATTGGTAATTTACTAATCTACTCTTAAGTTTACTTACTGAAATGATTAAAACTGTAGCTATTCATACAACATAAATTTAAAATTTCTAAAGGTATATTCCAGTTGCGTTTCAAAATCTGGAAAAATGTCAATACACGTCGAATGAATTATCAAAAAGTCTGCAGTGAATCTACACCAGCATAAAAATTGTCGTAAATTAAATAATAATCTTAACAAAAATTAAGTATCTTAAGTAACATAAACTATTATTATTGTATGTTATCACAGTTCTTCATGCTGTTAAAACATAGATAATGTAATAAAATATTTTTCGAAATGACATGTTATTTAAAAAAAAAACTAACAGTCGACAATATTGTTTCAAATTAAACTACCCTATATTCTAAAGAGGGTGTAAAAAAGAACTTTATAATGCTGATGAAACAGAACTTTATTGGAAATTGCTACCAGACAAAACATTTGTCTCGACAGCAGAAAGAACTGCAGCTGGTAGAAAAACCGAAAAGCAGCGTATAATATTTTTGGCATGCACTAATGCTGCTGGGGCTCATAAGATAAAACCATTGGTTATTGGTAAAGCTGCAAAGCCAAGGTCATTTAAAAATTTCAATTGTCCCGTTGACCATGATTATTCTAGAACAGCTTGGATGACTGCTACCATATTCAAAAATTGGTTTCACTATTCGTTTGTCCCTCAGGTAAGATTCAGTTTTAACGTCATGGATCTTAAACCTAAATAAAAATTGACTTGTAGGTTAAAATGTTTCTGAAGGATAAAGGTCTCCCGATAAAGGCGTTACTCTTACTAGATAATGCGCCATCTCATCCAAATGAAGATGAACTAAAAAGGGAGGACGGGCAAATTGTAACAATGTATCTTCCCCCGAATGTCATACCACTCATACAATATGGATCAAAATGTTATTAGATTAACAAAATTGTATTACAGAAACAGTCTGCTGTCTACTGTAATACAAAACTCTGAGTCCCTAAAAAAAATGAGGCAGTAATTAACCTAATAGCAGCCTGGAATTATCTTCATCCAGAAATTATAAAAAAATGTTGGAGGAATATTTTGGAGGAGGTTTGCTCAAATTTTGATGACGACGAAAATGTACCACTAGCTGTTTTGAAACGCCGTTGGGCCAACGACAACTTAGTTTCCAAATCACTTGAACTTCTGCACGTAGTTGCACCTCAGGTAAGTCTTTTCTTTCTACACATACAAATATTTTTTATTGGCTCCTGTTTTATTTAATTATAGGGTAATTTTGACGAATTTGATGTCTTGCAGTGAAATCAGTGTGACAATGATTTTAAAGATGATGTAAGTGAAGATCATCAAAGTGATGAGATTGAGAGGGTCGAAGAAAATCCTGAATGATCGTCTACATCAATACCGTTAGATAGAGTCATAGAGGCTTTAAGTGTAGTAAACCAGTGGACAGAAGCAAGTGACATTGACGTTAATGATTTTATAGTTATAAAAATACTAAGAGATAAAGCCAGTTTGCAGAAGACTAAAAGTTCCCATAAACAAACAAAAATATTTGATTTTTTTACCCAAAAATGACTTTTATCAGCTTGTTTTTATTTTTTCGTATTTGTTTCGATGAGAATGATCATTTTTTCATATTTATATGTTAAGTATAGATTTTTATTAAATATTTAATATAACCTTCGTTAACGTGAATAAATCGATAATATGAACATACGTTGTTTTTTTGGGTTTACATTATCGAGTGTCGACTGTATATACATATATACAGTCGACACTGTTTATAGTGAAACTCTATATAGTGAAAAACTCTTTATAGTGCAATTTTTTCAAGACCTAGAATATTTTAATGAAATTTCATGTAAAAAGCCCTGCATATAGTGAATCTGTAAAATAGTAACACTCTATACAATAAAATTTTTACCGGAATTTTATGTATAAATTTTTATGCATTTATTGAGATCTTGGCCATTTCGGGTGTCCCATTTTTATCTAACATTAGCACGAATTCCATTTTTATGACGCATTCTTTTGAAAAGGTTCTTAACGCGTTGATAACGCCTAATGGTTGGCAATAAATCAGGTAGACTTCTGTGAGAAACCCGGGGAATAACCCATTTTATAGAAACCCGGGGAAAAAAAAGGAAAAAAAACCATTTTATAATCGAGGCCTAGTAATTCGCAAATTCAGGTTCAGTTTCTTTTTGTTTAAGAATCAAGTAAGATCTCCAAGCGAGTGTGTTTAAGTTTAGCTGAGAAAATTAAAGTTTTGGAGGAAGTTGATAAAGGCTGTAAAAAAATTGATGTTGCTGCAAAATTTGGTGTTTCTCCAAGTTGCGTCTCTCTGATAATAAAAAGTCGCGACAGTATCATCAAGAAACCTAGTGTTCCAAGCAGTTGAAAACGAGTACGGGTGATTACTTACGAGGATGTAAATGAAGCAGTTTTACGATGGTTTCAAGTGGCCCGTACGCATCAAAACGTACCAATATCGGGAAATTTAATAAAGCAAAAGGCTCTACAATTTCCTAAAGAATTTAACTGCGTTAATTTTCAAGCTAGTGAACGGTGGTTGAGTGCCTGGAAGACTCGCAATTCAATTGTTTTGAAGACGGTGTCTGGCGAGAGTGCAAGCGTTAGTCAGGAGGACTGTGACATTTGGACTGAAAACTGTTTTAAAAAGTGCATTGAAAAAGTACGAGCCAAAAAAACGTTTTCAATTGTGATGAAACCGGTTTGTTTTTTAAATGTTTGCCAAATAAAACTTTTGCTTTTAAAAGTGATAAATGTTTTGGTGTTCAAACAAGTAAAGAAATGGTGACACTTATGGTTGGAGCAAACATGGATGGCACAGAAAAACTGAAATTACTGCTCATAGGTAAAAGCAAAAATCCTCGTTGTTTAAAAGGAGTTAAATCTTTGGAGTTAGATTACGCCAATAATAAAAAGGCATGGATGACTTCTGAGATTTTCGAAAGATGGATCAAAGAACTGGACACGAAAATGAAAAGCCAAAAGCGAAAGATTGTGATGTTTATAGACAATTGTCCTGCACATCCAGTTACTGTAAGTAAAAAATTAAGGAATATTGAATTGATCTTTTTTCCACAAAACATGACCTCCAAATTGCAACCTATGGACCAGGATATTATAAAAAACATAAAACATCATTACCGAAACAGAATTCTTCACAAAATTGTTAATGCGATTGATAACAACCTTCCAGTCCAAAAATTGATTACCCTTAAAGAGTGTATAACCGAAGTGGCTAAAGTATGAAGTGAAAATGTTTCTCAGAAAACTATCAAAAACTGCTTTTCTAAAGCAGGATTTTACGGAAAAAATTGACGAATGGGAAGAAGAAGACGAAATGGATCTCGCTACCTTAAAAAGGCAATGGGGTATTCTACAAAAAACTGCTACCGTCGACGCAGGTTTTTTACTTGAAGATTTCTTAGAAATCGACAATGATGTTGGCACGTCAGATCTCCCAACTGACCAAGACATAATTGACGATATAAAAAGTATAGAAGATCATGAAGAAGAAACTGAAACCGGGGAATGTCCTGCAAATTTAGTGAAAATGAAATAAGAAATGCATTTGACATTATGCGAACTACTCTCAGGGGCCAGGAAACTGTACCTGATCAAAACCTTATGCATTTGAATAAATGCGAGAATTTTGTTGAGCAACAATTATTTTTCAAAACTAATGTTCAAAAGAAAATAACTGATTATTTTTCCTTGTACGTATGTACGTAGTATGTACATATGTATTAACAGATTTTGTATTATTCTTTTTATTTCGTATGTAGTACATACATACATAAAGTCTGTACGTTATATCTTTACACGTGCGTCATAGTTTTCAGACAATATTCCAGACATTATATTTTTTGTCTCTTTTTACCAATACCTACGATTTATTGGTGAAAAAAGACAAATAATATAATAGTCGTCTGTTATATGGCCTGACAACCATGACGCACGGGTAAAGATATAACGTACGGACTTTATGTATGTATTTAGCCCAGTACATGTTATGTACTATTTAAACTTTCAAATGTTTAATAAAATCTTTTCTAATAATTCAATTTTGCAATTTTTTTTGTTGCTTGTACCTTATAAAATACAAATAAATGATTACCAAAATAAAATACATACTTAGCAAATTCTACACGGATTTTTTCTTTATATAGTGAAAAACTTTCTTGGCTTTTCACTATATATATATATATATATATATATATATATATATATATATATATATATATATATATATATATATATATAATTTTTTTTTTATTATTTTAGGTGTTTAAAATTAAACTTTTCGTGGCACACCTTGCACACCATATAATACAGAAACTTCATTATCATATAAGGTCAAAGTCAAAAATCTCGTTTTATTTTCTATCTATCTATATCTATAATTTGAGCGGCTCAAAAATTCGAGTGAACTACACTGCTTAAAAATTAGTAAACACTGCAATAAATACAAAAATGGAAAATAATGTAAATTATAAGGAAAAAAACAGTATGAGAGTATGTACAAATGGAGAATGTTCGTCATTTCCACTGAAATGAATAAAAATTCTGCCACATCTTTTTTTAATTTACCAGTGGAACTGAAGGTTTTTAATAAATAAATCTCCTTTTTGGGTAACATTTAGCTTCAATAATTTGATTCAGGTTAGTGGGTAGAAGTATGAATCATGAGCTAATACATTACAATGGCTAAAAAGCACCAGAATAACAATAGAAAAACTGTATCCATTTACTTAGCAAATTATTTAACTACAGACTTAACCAATTTATTAACTCGAAATATAGATGTAGGTCATCTGAATAGATGTCCAATGTATTTGTTCATTTCAAGAGTTGAGAAGTTACATCAATTTAAGGAATTTTTTCAAACAAAAACAATTGCATAATGCATTTTAAATATACGACACGAATTTTTTTTAATAAAACATCCTACATATTATTTTCAATTTTGTAAAATACTTAATTTTAGACACGCTAATATACTTGTTTATGGTAGTGTTGGATAGAGACGTTTCACAATAACGCAAATTGATAATGGCATTTGATTAGGTTATAAATTTTGATAGGCGTAGGTTAAAACTAAATGTCACTATAAAAAGTGTTTTTTTGGAAAGTGAGAAACGGGATATATATGAAATATTTCACTAAAATGATTGATGATAAAACAAAATTATTTGCTTGAACTTGGATCATGTATCGTACCTTATTTGAAAGTCATGTATTTTTTTTTGTTATTTTCAATCTTAATAATAGTATAGAGAATGTGTGTAGATTGAACATGATGAAAAATTGAGTGTGATCCATAATTCCCCTACTCTTTGACTTTTAATACTGTACCTTGGTCGCTCTAGTTAAAATATTATCAAGTTTTAAACTAATTATAAGAGTCAAAACACAAGTAATACCACACTATTTTGGGTATTCACCTATTAACTGAATACACTCAAAAGTTAATGTATGCAGTAGTGTTACTGGATATATAGTAGAATCTCGATTATCCGAAATAATAATAAAGTGATTTCAGATAATCGAAATTTCGGTTAATCCGAATTTTTTTATAAAATAGAACTTTAGAATGAATACAACATTGCAGATTGACTTAAAAGCATTTATACGATATGCTATTACGTACATAGGTATTTACTAAAACAAAGAATAAAACAGTTTCATTCTTAAATTTAATGTCTTAAAAATGAGGTAATTTTTAACTGCACTCGTTTTGCGTTAGTTCTGTTTTTGGTTGCAATGTCTCTCCAACGTTTGATAAGCAAAACGTCCGTGGTGGTTGTATTTTCTTGTTATTCTGCATAAGTTAACGCTTTTTCTAGGGCCTCTAGTCCTTCTGAATGTGACATTTTTACTGGAATATTGTCAGTGGCTTCTACTTCGTTATCATTATCGTCATCGCTGTCTATTGTATTAGCATTTTTGCATACACTTTTATTTAATTCTTGGTCAGTCATTTCATCTTTCACACTATCACTATTTAACCATTCATAAACATCGGTTTCTGTAACACTTTCACATCCTGATATTCTTGTAATAATTTGATGTAAACTTTCATTATCTTCTGTTTCTGCCTCTGAGTAATGTCTCTCCTCTTGTGGAATCAATTTTGACCAAGATTTTTCCAGAGTACTACTTGATTCCAGGCTGAACCTATCCAATATATAACATTTTTCAAATTTATCTTTTTTAGACAATCAGTAAGATTGCCACCTTCATCTACTTTTTCTAAAATATGCTCCAATAACAAACGCCTGTAATTGCGTTTTAAATTTTCCAGTACACCCTGATCCATAGGCTGAATAACAGAAGTTACAGCAGGAGGCAAAAAACATTGCTTTTATTTCCCCACTTTCAAGTTGCTCCGCACTTGAGTGAGTGGGGGTTATCTAGTAACAGAACACATTTTCTAGGATATCTATGTTCTTTTAAAAAAAGTTCCACTTTGGGAACAAAATCTCTAAAAAACCAATCTTTAAATAGAGTCGCGTTTATCCAGTCATTGTTTTGATTTTTATACGAAACAGGAAAAGCATTGCGACGAATATTCTTAAAGGTACATTCTTAAACACACATATACATAATAACGGGAGTTCGTGTCTTCCAGAAGCATTACTGCACGCAAGAACAGTAATACGTTCTTTGCTCGTTTGTAACCAGTTGCTCCAGCTTCTGTTTTTGAAGCTAAGGTATTTGACGGCAACATTTTGCAGTTCAAGCCTGTTTCATCACAATTATAGATTTGGTCTGGTTGTAAACCATGTTCTTTCATAAGCTGCTCAAAATTCTCTGCAAATTTTATTGCAGCTGTACATCAGCCGACAATCTTTTTCCATAAACTTTCAGTTGACGTACACCATGTCTTTTTTTCCACCTGTCTAGCCATCCATCACTTGCGGAAAAATTTACAGGCGTTTCAATAACCGGCAACTCTTCGCTTAAAGTCACTGCCTTATGTTTTAAAATTTTTCCTGAAATTGGTATTCCATGTTCTCGATTCTGTGTAAACCAAAAAAATAAAGAATCATCCACTTTTTGGCATTCACCGTTATTCATGCTTTTTCGTGCCTGTGTGGGCGATGGCAAAACACTACACCATTTTTCAAGTTTTTCGCGATTTTTTCTCCACTCTGAAACAGTACTTACGGCTACACCTAAATGCTTCGCTATATTTTTAAGAAGTTCACCATTATCTGAACGTTCAACTGCTTCAAGTTTCTCTCTTAAGGTAATAACAACACGTTTACGCTTATTATTTTGACGCTCCATTTTGTAAAAACATCTATTAAAACGAAACTATTACCTCTGCTATAATAATGGACGTAATGAGTAACTTATAACACTCGTCGACTAACCAAAACATAAACAGCGGTGAAATTCTAGACGTCGGAGAGTCCCCGACGCGTTAAGGAAACCACTCATCGTATGTTTCGAATAATGGGGATTTTTTCTTTAAATGAAAAAAACAATTTGCTTTTTAACCGTTTGTTTCGGATAAGCCGAATTTCAGATAATCGCGATTCGGATAATCGGGATTTTACTGTAGTTAAAAACAAACCTTGATAAATTCCATATAATTGGACAGAGGCATCGAACGAAGGTGAAGAAAAAAATAATAAAACTGAAATTAGAAACAAGATTTCTAGTCCGCAAATAAAAATTAAGAATAACAATGAAAAACGGAGGTAAAGAGAAATTATATCCAATTTATATTAATATACTTACCTTCTTATACAGGAATATATTCTACGTGAATCAATTGCTACAGAAATTGGTTCCAACAAACCAACTGCGGATTTTAAAGCATTTTCATCTTTTCTTTCAAGTTGAACGGAATTGCTAATTTGTGTTACAAAAGCTAATTTATTATAATTGCAACTTGTGTCGATTCATAGGCATGGGTATATTTCTTTCATTTTAATACATTTAAAAATATATTGGCCGATCTGAGCGAAGTACATCTTAAACAACGAAATTTCTAAAACGAAAGGGAATAAAAACCATCTCTAGGCTGCTGTTTTGGATAATGTACTTCGATCACTCTTATCATGAATATAGTCTGCAGAAGCTTGTATCTAGGATGGCCTAATTTGTAGCTCAGGTACGAAACTATAATAATGGATAAGAAGTCTTCCTTATTATGGTTAAATCTATATTATTTGCACTAGGTTGCATGTTATTTAGTATTATTTTGATTTTTCATATAATGAATTGTACCTAAAATATAAAAAAAATGACAAAAATAAAAATAATTTATTCCTGCCAATAAATCATAGTCGTTACACATTAAACTTAAATTTAATACTACGAGAACCAATACAGGAAAAGAATTTCCCTAGCAGTAAAACCAAATTACAAGGTAATAATACATTTTAAGTGATGCACAATTTTCTTAAAGAAGAATGTGCGTGCATCACCATTTCATAATCTACTATTAGTGCTTATTACAAATGTACTAGAACTATCTTATTTTAAATACATACTTTATTTATTTTCTCAATAATGGTCAATTTTGTTATCAAGCAACCAGTTAGTCAATTTATATTTTACCAACCTATATGGCTTCACTTTCAGTTCGTGAGCAATTATATTAAAAATCCTCGGAGCAGAAAAAGATAGGGACCTTTGAGTAGCACCAAAGGAGGTAGATGGTACACACAAATTGTTCAGGGTAATTAGTCTAGTATGAATACAGTGATCTACTCTGTTTATCTTATGTTTGTTATTCAGTAAAATTCTTACCACCGATTTTATGTATAATTGCTTCAGCGACAAAACCCTAGCCCCATCGTATAGTTGGTCCGTAGGAAATGTTGGCGGTTTAAACAGTATTATTTTTAGAACCCTTTTCTGAGCTATTACTAAAGACGAAGATACCGAATCATGCACGAACCTCTAAACTACCAAGCCATAGCCTATCACTGACTCCACAAGTGCTTTATATACATATAATAAATATTTCTTGGGTAACCACTGCCTAATCTAATAAAACCTAAAATATATTTTTCGAATTTTACTTGTTATATAATCTATGTGAGAATCCCATTTTAAATGCGAATCTAGGTATATACCCAAATATTTAATGTTATCGGTGGAGCAGATCTTCAGATTGCAATCACAAGCAGCAAAGTTATTAGAGCCAGGTTCATGAATTTTTATAAAATTCTTGTAGGGTTAATTACTTTTGTTAAACGTAAAGGCTATAAATTTTGGTTTATCAATATTTAAGGTTAATAAGTCCAAATCCAACCACAACTTTACCTTGCTCGTAGCCAGTTCTACCTTCTCAAAGACCCGGCCCCATAATTTATCCTGTAACATTATGATAGTATCGTCGACATAACAAACTATACATCCTTGAGATAAAATACGAAAAAGGGTATCTATGGATATTGTAAATAACAATGGCCCAAGCCCTGTACCCTACGGCACACCGCACTCAATTGGAAGTAATGAGCTCATTGATTCTCCTATTTTTACTTGTTGCGTACGTCCGATCAGATACGATTTTATTAGATCATACGGGATACCTCTAATTCCAATATGCTCAACTTTCTCCAACAAGAGATGCGGTGAGACACAGTGTCAAAAGCCTTTGTCGGGTCCAAGAATATCAAAAGTGATTTATTGCCATTGTCGAGGTTCTCAGAAATATGGTTTACTACCCTTATAAGAACATCTTTAGTGCCCAACTTCTGTCTAAAACCATACGGCGTATCGGATATTAATTTATTTTTATTTAAGTAATCGTCCAGCACAAAACCAAAATTCAAACGGCAAATAAGAATAGAAAACAAAATCAACAACATCAGGAGATATCTAGGACACCTTACCCAGTTTATCAACGGGAACGTGTCCAAACGAGTCACACAGAGTATAACCAAGATCAAGTCCGTGTCTCCCGACAGAACACTGCCAGAAATCCTGGATACTCTGAAACAAAAAAGTATCCGCAAGACTCCGTAGATACAAAGAACCAAACGAGAGGAAAGATACCAACAACCTCTTCCGAAGAAGCCAAACACAGTTCTACCGGAAAACTATGCACAGCAAACAGACAGCAGTGGCCGAACCACCAAACAAACAAGAACTCACAGATCATTGGAAAAGTATCTGGTCAGAACCCAAACTACCCAATAATAACACCGCCTGGATCAAAGCCGAAGAAAGCAAAGATAAACATGTGACAGAACAAGAAAATTCGACATTAACTACTTTGGGACCAAAGAGCATGATGAGGCGCCTGGATGCAAGAAGTTCCGGAGGCAGAATATCCCCCCGTTCGGATCTCCGGGTGGGGGCTGGTTCGGAGGCGTCGACTTGCAGACATCATAATTTTAAGATAGATTTTTACAACATACGAGGTATAAACTCGAACATAAATTCAGTGCATCAACACCTGCAATCAAATAAACCTCATGTGCTCGCTCTATGTGAAACCAAGGTCAGTCCATCGACCAGCACGTCAACTATCTTTATCCTGGGTACGACTTCTATTCCCGATTTAGGCGTAACTTTGGAATCTGT
Source organism: Pachyrhynchus sulphureomaculatus (assembly GCA_019049505.1). NCBI lineage: Eukaryota > Metazoa > Arthropoda > Insecta > Coleoptera > Curculionidae > Pachyrhynchus > Pachyrhynchus sulphureomaculatus. The sequence goes on along the minus strand of CM032455.1, from coordinate 12,411,441 downwards.
CTTTTTGTCAGAAGCGACCTCTCTTGTCAACGAGAAGAAGCTCTGGAGCCCCCAAACTTTGATGTCATGTGGTTAAAAATAACGACTCAACAAACCACAAGGTTCATCTGTATCCTGTATCGACCACCAAAGTGATATCAATTTTCGAACATTTTTCGCTTCTCTTGCAGACACCATCGATCATTTACAGAGTAACTATCCAAGTGCCGAAATTGCCATCCTGGGCGATTTTAATGTCCACAATATCAACTGGCTTAAATATTCAAATACTATACCGACGAACAAGGTCGTGAAGCTGAATCATTCTCAATCAGTTATGGCTTAACTCAGCTTACTGACGAACCAACACGGATCCCTGATCGAGACGGGGAGTTCGCCAGTCTTCTTGATCTGTTTTTAACCACCAATCCGGAGATATACACGGTCACCGTAAATCCGCCGTTAGGTTCTTCCGACCATAAACTGATTTCGACATCGAGTATCCTGCCAATCAGTGACAGAGAGGCGCCTAGGCCGCGCAAGATTTGGCACTACAAATCTGCTAAATGGGAAGATCTCATGGAATACTTTCGAACTTTCCCTTGGATGGACATTTGTTTTCGATCCGATAACCCATCTGACTGCGCCAGGGAGGTCTCCGATGTTATTTTGGCTGGTATGGAAGCTTACATCCCTTTTTCGAAGAAATGCTCCTCCAACGGCAAGCCTTGGTTCGACCGAAAATGCAAAGAAGCTGTTGCTTCTAAACATATTGCCTACCGACAATGGCGTGAGAATCCTAATACCGTAAATCGTAACATCTTTGTTCATGCCTGGAACAGATGCAAGGAAATTATCGACGAAACCAAGGAGGCACACAATCAACGAATTAGAAACAAACTTCTCGCTTGTCCCAACAATTCCAGGTCCTTTTGGGCAGTCGCTAAGGCAGTTAGTCAAAATTTTACCAAATCCACCATACCACCACTCAAACGGCTAGATAATTCCATTGCAACCACACCTGTTGAGAGAGCGAACTTGTTGGCTGAACTCTTTGCTTCACGTTCTACTGTCGATTTCCAAGGAAAAACACCACCTACTATTCCCATATTGCAGTCAAGGATGCCCGATGTTGTCTTCAGACAGCGCATCATAAAGCGTATTTTAATGAAGCTAGACACCAAGAAGGCTTCTGGCGCTGACGGAATACCTGCCATAGTTCTCAAAAACTGTGCAATGGAACTAACACCAGTTTTCTGTAGACTTTTTAACCTATCCTACAGAAAGGGAATATTTCGTCCTGCTGGAAATGTGCCACGGTTCAGCCGATACCTAAAAAAGGTAAAAAGACCTTACTAATTAACTACCGACCAGTTGCACTGCTTTCAATAATATCGAAAGTCATGGAAAAGGTTATCAATGAGCATCTTCTAAAATATCTTGAACGATTCAGTATTATTAGCGATCACCAATATGGTTTTCGTAAACATAGATCAACAGGAGATCTTCTGACTTATGTAACACATGTTTGGAACAACGCAATTGAACACTTTGGAGAATCTCGAGCGGTTGCTCTTGACATATCCAAGGCATTCGACCGTATTTGGCACGATGGACTGTTGGCTAAGTTACGTTCTTATGGTATATCTGAAAGGTTCTGTTTGTGGCTCTCATGTTTCCTCAGAGAGTGTTCTTTACGAGTGGCGGTCGACGGATTTCTTTCTAACACCCTCACTATCAACGCCGGTGTGCCCCAGGGCTCCATACTGTCTCCTACTCTCTCTTCCTCATTTACATTAACGATCTGCTGGAAAAGACCGGGAATCCAATCTATAGCTTTGCAGATGACAGTACGCTTGTCTCTTCATTTACCTTGAACGCTCGGACATCGGCTGCTCAGGCGAATATCCGCAGACAGCAGGAGGTCGTTCAACTTAACAAAGACTTGGAAGAAATTCTATCTTGGGGTGACAGTAACCAAGTGGAATTTAACGCTACAAAAACCCAAGCGGCAGTTTTTTCTAAAAAAGTTGACGTTGCTGAACCCGACATAGTTATGTCGGGGCACTCCATTCCCCTAGCATCGTCGCTCAATTTGTTGGGCGTTAGTTTGGGAGTAAATATGTCTTGGCATGAACATGTTGCAGGCATAGCAAGGAGAGCTTCTCAAAAGTTGGGAATATTATTTAGAACCAGAAAGCTTTACACCCCACAGCAACTGTTAATTCTTTACAAAGCCCAAATTCGACCAACTATGGAATACTGCTCCCACGTTTGGGGCTCCGCTCCCAAACATACACTGCATTTGTTGGATTCTGTTCAGAGAAGAGCGGTCCGTCTGATTGGGGGACCCGGAATTGACCGGCAGCCTTGATTCGCTGGAACATCGAGGAACGGTTGGCGACTTGAGTATGTTCTACAAGTATTTTCATGGAAAGTGTTCGAAGGATGTAGCCCGCTTAATTCCTCCCAAAGCGGTGCATGTTAGAAATACACGTCGCGCTGGTGCTTCGCATCCGTATGAGGTTCAGCTTGTTACTCCGCGTACAACGCTTTGCAAGCAATCTTTTATGTGGAGAACGTCATCCCTTTGGAATAATTTGCCCAGCGCTGTGTTTCCCACCGAGTACAATTTACAGCGATTCAAGAGCAACGTGAATCACTTTTTCCGCACTCGTGCTGCTCCTGGAGCGCTTTAGGGACTTCCCTGCAGCACGTGTGCTAGACCCATAAAAAAAAAAAAAAAGGCGCAACTTGATACATTTCTCAATAATTTTTCTCAAGTAATTGCAATGGGACGATAATTCGTAATTTCGTTACGCGAACTCCTCTTATGTATATGCATTATGGTACATTTCTTTAACCTGCCAGGAAATAATCCAGGTCGAAAAATTAAATTTACTATATATGATATGGGTTTGAGAACAAATCTGTGGTATCGTTTTTAGAAAATGTACTTTAAGGTTGTCGTCGCTAGCACTTGAAGCGTTTTTTAAGTGAGTTTATAATTTGAATTATTTCAAAATTCATTATCGGGGCCAGAAAAAGTGATCCAGGTACTCTAGGGACACTATCAGAAATGGCATCTATATTAGGAACAGTTATACTATTAGCTAATTTCTTTCCTATCTCAGAAAAAAAATTATTAAACTCATCTGCTCTGAGTTTTTCGTCTAGATTTTCAGTTCCTTTATCATTCATCATCCTATTTTCTGATTATTTTTTTGACTATTGCTAGCCGACTTCAATTCTAAGTTTTTTTAGAGTCACCTAAGTTTAGCTGAAATAAATTAGTGTAATAAGCATATATATATATATATATAAATATATATATATATATATATATATATATATATATATATATATATATATATACATATCCTCGAGAGGGTATGATGACTCTGTGCTCAATAAATGGAGTAAACTATCATCTGCCACGGTTCTCGGTTCTCTGCATGCTCTGATTCTTCATACAGTGACTTCCTAGTTATCTGTTTTATCTGATCTATCCAACGTACCCCTGCAGCACTTGCCTTCAACCTTTCATTGTATGGCCAGTGATTCCAGCTTATGTCTATATATATATATATATATATATATATATATATATATATATATATATATATATATATATATATATATAACATATATACATATATACATATATACATATATATATATATATATATATATATATATATATATATATATATATATATATATATATATATATATATATAAAGGTTTATATGGAATTTTTGGAACTTTTCGAATTATCGGGGTATTCGATCATTTCTCTCATGCAATTGACTAATGTTACAACAAATGCCCGGTAGTGAGCAACTAAGAGAACTAAATAATTCCTATCTCAAACTTATTTCTCATAATATAGATTGTAACGTATGTAAAGTTCAATCGATAGCTGTACTTTCTTTACATTCTGGGTGTAGTACTTACATTCTGGATGTAGTACTGGTCAATCAATAAATTTTGAAAGCAGAAATAAAACAAGATGAATTATTGAGTGGAAATACATTTATTCTTCAGTATAATCTCCCTTAACCTCAATATATTTTTTCCAGTGATTTTTCAATTAATTTACTCCATCTCTGAAGTGATTTTCTGCGAGATCTTCAAAATACCCATCTATGGATGCTATCACCTCATCATTTGTGGAAAAAGGCTTCCCACGTTGAGAGTTTTGAAGTTTGGGAACAGATTGAAGTCAGACTGGCGAATAGGGTGAATGTTCCAAAAATTCCTACTTAAATCCAACCAGTTTTGCCGTTATGAAAGCACCTCTATGAACAGATGCATTGTCAAGATGAAAGATGATTTTTTTCTCTTCTGCAAACCGAGCCTTTTCTCACAAATTTTCTCATTCAGCTGATCCAAAAGGTTGCAATAATACTCTCCTGTGATTGTTTTACCGGTTTGAAGGTGTTCAATTAACAAAATTCCTTTTGCATGCCAGAAAACTAACGCCATAATTTTTTTTGGACGACTTTAACCACTTTACCTGCTTTGAGGCTAAACAACCGAGCTCAGTCCACTGTGCGGTTTGTTGTGGCAGTTCGGAATTATACTAGTAAAATAGTTTCAAATCGAGGCACAAAATTAGTTTTATTCTTTGTGAAACAAGCCAAATGTTGTTTAGAAAGTTTCTCTCGAGTATGTTTTTGTTCCGATGTTAGCAAATGGGCACCCATCTTGTGAATAGCTTTCTCATACCCAAACATTAGTTAAGATCTTATGTACTGGATCATTCATTGTTAGTCGACGGTCTTCCATTACCATATCTTGCACTTGCACAACATTTTCTTCAGTTGTTACAGTTCTTGGGCTTCCTGAACGTGGATCATTATTGACGTTTGTACGACCACAATATATACACAACGTTGCCAATAAAGCTTCTAAAACAAAGAATTATATCACTGCACGATATTCGATTTTTTCTATTTTTAAAAAATACTCAAACACGTCAATTTTAACCAGCCGATAAACAATGAACGGCTTGATAGATCGACTTGAAATTTAGGGTATGTTCATATGTCAGATGAAGCTTCAAAATGGTGTCCAATATTTGGTTCAAGTCATGCTCCATAGGAGTAGCTTTCAAAACTTATTGACTCACCTGAAATTAGGCATCACCTCTCGCAAGTCATGGAATGACTTTTCAAACGGAACAGGGTTCTTCAAAATCAGATTTTCAATAACAGAAATATCAATTTTTATATTACATTTTGTTTTTAAGCACTTCAGAGTTCTAAGGCGGTAGACAGCTGTATAAATCCGGTATCGTACTCACCTTGAAATGACGCTAGCGTATCAATGTTAATAGCGAACATTTAAACAAATTTTAAGTATTTTCAATTTCTAACTTCCGCCTCAACACTATCTGTTAATACAAATATAATTCTAAAAGTGTACTTGATTTTTGTATAAGGCAGCTTAAAATATTTGTATTGAGTTTTTGATATTCTACTAGAAATTTTTCATGATCCATTTCCAATAATGCATTATTTTACTTATTTTCTATCAGAGTGTTCCTTTATTCAAGTAGTACTATTTTTAGCCTTCTATTATTCCACTTCAGAATTGTGTTCAATCAAATAGTTTTATTTTAAATTGTACTAGAGAGCTTTAAAATTTCCCATTACCTTTGAATAGCGGATGATACGTGTTTTCAGTCTACTCCGCATATACAAATGACGTATTATTTAAATTTATAGCACCCATATTAGAGACCCTCCTCAACTCACACTCAGTGGAAACTAGACTCAGATGGCCGAACAGCATTAGGTACTTGGGTCTTCTATATGACAAACAGCTCATATGGAAGAAATAAGTGATAGCGACCGTGCGTAAGGCAAATCAGCTCCAAGGGAAACTGTACCCGCTTCTGAACCATCGAGGTAAGTTATCAACTCGTCAAGTTGCTAATCTACAAAACAATTATCAGGGCCGAGTTTACGTACGGCTGTCAAACATGGTGCCATATGTCTGCAAAGCATCGTGCCAAAGCCCAGACAGTTCAAAACAAAACCCGTATCCTAGCAGGAGCTCCCTGATTTGATCCCAACAACCAGTTACACACAGGAAGTTTCAAATGCTCACTATGAAATAATTCACCTTTTTTGAGAAAACGACAGCTCTTCCTAACCCCGAGATAGCTTACGGCTTCAGACACAACGCAAATGTAGGCAATCGCTCTTTACTACCCTCAGACCTGCTACAAATAGACTAACCTTAGACATGAGTAAAAGTCGACTAATAAGACGGACTATATTACGAACGAGCGGTTGCTCTTGACATATCCAAGGCATTCGACCGTGTTTGGCACGATGGACTGTTAGCTAAGTTACTTTCTTATGGTATGTCTGAAAAGTTTTGTTTGCAGCTCTCATGTTTTCTCAGAGAGCCTTCTTTACGAGTGGCGGTTGACGGATTTCTTTCTAACACCTTCACTATCAACGCCGGTGTACCCCAAGGCTTCAAACTGTCTTCTACTCTCTTTCTTATTTATATTAACGATCTGCTGGAAAATACCGAAAATCCAATCTACAGCTTTTGCAGAGTACACTTATCTCTTCATTCACTTTGAACGCTCGGACATCGGCTACTCAGACGAATATCCACAGACAGCAAGTCATTTAACTTAAGAAAGACCTGGAAGAAATCCTATCTTGGGGTGACAGTAACCAAGTGGAATTTAACGCTACAAAAACCCAGGCGGCAGTTTTTTCTAAAAAAGTTAACGTTGCTGAACCCGACATAGTTATGTCGAGCAGCATGGGAGCAAATATGTCCTGGCATGAACATGTTGCAGGCATAGCAAGGAGAGCTTCTCAAAAGTTGAGAATATTATTTCGAACTAGAAAGCTTTACACTCCACAACAACTGTTAATTCTTTACAAAGCTCAAATTCGACCAACTATGGAATACTGCTGCTCCCATGTTTGGAGCTGCGCTCCCCAATCATACACTGCATTTGTTGGATTCTATTCAGAGAAGAGCTGTTCGTCTGACTGGAAACCCGGAACTGACCGGCGGCCTTGATTCGCTGGAACATCGAAGAACGGTTGGCGACTTAAGCCTATTCTACAAGTATTTTCATGGAAAGTGTTCGAAGGATGTGGCCCGCTTAATTCCTCCCAGAGCGGTGCATGTTAAAAGTGCACGTCGCGCTAATACTTCACATCCGTATAAGGTTCAGCTTGTTACTCATTGTACAACGCTTTTTAAGCAGTCTTTTATATGGAGAACATCATCCCTTTGAAATAATTTGCCCAGGACTGTGTTTCCCACCGTGTACAATTTACAGCGATTCAAGAACCACGTGAATCACTTTCTCCGCTCACGTGTCGCTCCTGTAGCGCTTTAGGGACTTCCCTGTAGCACGTGTGCTAGACCCATAAAAAAAAAACTTATTATATAGGGATAAGGTTGTAGTGTGGTTGGGTTCAAAAAATAAGCTAAACATGTAAACATCACACACCACTAAAACTTTTGTAACACAACACTCCCTAAATAGCAAGGAACTTAACTTTTAGTTTTTAATTAGACACACACACATCACGTTGCGCTACCTTGAATATATCAATAACTTAAATATATATATATATATATATATATATATATATATATATATATATATATATATGTATATATATATATATATATATATATATATATATATATATATATCTGAGCCATATTGTACCTAATACATACCTAGAAAATATTATAAAGTGGTATAAGTTTTGTTTCGGAATTTAAAAAAAATAGCAATATATTAGTAATTTTTTCTGTAAGCTAAATGCAAACCGAATAAAAAAAATTGACGATCTTTTTTACACAATACCTTAATATTTTCATACAACAAATTCTGTAAATATAAGAAAATGATAAAAAATACCTACTAGTCAAATAAGTACTAAGAATGATTTACACTACAGAATAAACTAATCCAAGTACTACAAGTTGAATGATTCATGATTTATTCCCAACAAAAAAATTAAGAAGAGTAAGGGCATCAGTGATATCTAGAAATAATTCATCATCATCAGCTTTTACCGTCCACTGTTGGACGAAAGCTTCCCTCAAGTCTTGCCACATTTTTCTGTTCTGGGCCGCTTGTACCCAAATTCCACCACTCTTTTAAAACTTTAGACTACCAACTTGGTGGTCTACCTCTATTCCGATAGGCTTCGGATCTTGGCCGCCACTCTATCATTCATTTGGCCATCGCCCATCCTTAAACCTAACAATATGCCCAGCCCAGTTCCATTTAAGATGTAGAATGAATTTGCATCTTGTACCCCCGTTCTCTTCCTGATAATGTGATTTGAGATGTAATCTCTAAGAGTAACGCCTAACACTGACACCTTCATCTTTTGTTATATATATTTTAATGATGTTTTTCTTCGTCATTGTGAGAATATCGAGAGTATGCATTCTTTTCTTTTTAAATACATAGAAAGGTTAGATTTGAGTAAATAGGCCAGTTCGCTATACTTGGTTACCTCGACCTATACTGATTTCATGTCCCAGGTATTTATATTGGTGGTTGCACTTACTCTATCTCTACGTTATTCAGTTTTATAGTGTCGATTAATCCAAGATTTGTCATAAACTGCGTCCTGGATAGATTGATTTTTAGACCAACCTTTCCTGAAGCATGTATAGCGTAGTTTGTGCTTCTTGTATTTTGTCTGTTATTAGGACTATGTCGTCGGCGAAATAGAGGTGATTTACCTTTTCATCGTCAAGTCCCATTCTTTTCCAGTTTATTGATTTTAGAATACTTTCTAGAAATGTTACGAAAAGCTTTTGTGAGAGTGTATCACCCTGCTGCACTCCTCTTTCCATTCGAAATTTGCTGGTGGATTGATTAGTTTGTGTTTTAACATGGAATATTGATGGTCAATACGACACTCAGCAAGCGGTTTCAAAAGTTTCTGCTGATTTATAGAAACAAAAGCCTTTTCGAAGTCTACAAATACGAGTACAAGAGGTTTATTATATTCTATATATTTTTCAATGAGAATTTTAACTGTAAGCAGATGGTCGTTTGTTCCATACCGTATGATATATAATTGTTGATAAAAATAATTCGATGATCTGTAAAACATCTCTTTTGTTTGTTATTACGTTACCATGCATGTCCTTAATCTTGCATATGTCTTTCCCTCCATTTATTCTTCCTTCTTAAGACTTTTAATTTTAGTGTTCCGTACGGAACACTTATCAGATCACTTCGGTGTCTGTCTGTCTGTCTGTCTGTCACACCCGATTTTCTCCGAAACTATTTGACATAGAAAGGTGAAATTTGGTAATAATATAGGAATTGATGGCTTCATCAGAGCCACGTAGTTTTGAGAATTAAATTTCGACTTAAGGGGTTAGTTTTTGGGGGGTGAAGTCGGAAGTGAAAAAAAAAATTTTTTTTACTAGGTCATCGAGTGTGGTGTCAAATTAAAGCTTGTGAAAACACGAGTAAAAAATAATATATAATATTATACTTGCGCGCACTTTTCTTTGTATTATTTTAAAAATTCGCGAAAAATCGCTGTCCCGGGCCTTATCTCGAAAAGTACTTATCAAAAAATTTCGAAAAAATTCTGGAATATTCTCCACGGGGTGTAGATTGAACGAAAATTATCACGAGTGCATTACCTTTAATAATTTATATGGTATATAAAAAAAAAAAACAAAAATTTCAAGGTCATCAGATTTCAGTAAAGATTGGAAACAAACTTTGTTGAAAACTCATTTGGGGTGTGTTTTGTGAAGTCACTGATCATTTTATACCACCGTAACATAAATTTTGACTTAAGGGGTTCGTTTTGAGGGGTGAAATCGAAAGTGAAAAAAAATTTTTTTTACTAGGTCATCGAGTGTGGTGTCAAATGAAAGCTTGTGAAAACCCGAGTAAAATATATATATATATATATATATATATATATATATATATATATATATATATATATACATATATATATATATATATATATATATATATATATATATATATATATATATATAATGTAATACTTGCGCACACTTTTCTTCGTATTACTTTTAAAAAATCGCTGTGCCCTACCTTATCTCGAAAAGTACTGATCAAAAAATTTTGAAAAAATTCTTTAATATTCTCCACGGGGTATAGATTGAACGAAAATTATCACGAGTGCATTACCTTTAATAATTTATTTGGTATGTAAAAAAAAAAAACAAAATTTCAAGGTCACCAGTTTTCAGGGAAGGGAAATCTGAAAATCGGGAAAAAAAATTAACAAAAATTGAACAAAATCAAAAATAATTAAAAAAATCGAAAAAAATTGTTACAAATTGAAAAATTGTCAAAAGTGGAAAAAAATCAATAAGAATTCAAAAAAACTTCAAAAGTTTGACAAAATTGACGATTCGTTATAAAACTTTAAAAAAATGAATATTAATAAAAATTTGGAAAATCAAAAAAAAAATAAAAATTGAAAAATAGTAATAATGCAAAATTGAAAAATCGAAAAAATTGTAAAAGAAAAAAAAAATTGAAAACCCAGAAAAATTTAAAAAAATCCAAATAAAATCGTTAAAAAACTTAAAAAATCGTCAAACATCGAAAAAAAAATAAAAAATCATAAAAACAAAAAAAAATCGCAAAAAATATTAAAAAATCGATAAAAATTGTTAAAAATGGAAAAGTCAGTTGTGTAATTTGAGACGTAATTTGAAAGTTAAAAACTGAAAAATTCGAAAGGAAAACTGAAAATCGGGAAGAAATTTAAAAAAATTGAACAAAATCAAAAATAATTAAAAAAATCGAAAAAAAATGTTAAAAATTGAAAAATTTTCAAAAGTGGAAAGAATCAATAAGAATTCAAAAAAACTTCGAAAGTTTGAAAAAATCGACGATTCGTTATAAAACTTTAAAAAAATGAAAATTAATAAAAATTTGGAAAATCAAAAAAGTTTTTAAAAAACAAAAGAAAAAAAATAAAAATTAAAAAAATAGTAATATTGCAAAACTGAAAAATCGAAAAAATAGCAAAAGAAAAAAAAATTGAATTGAGTGCATTACCTTTAATAATTTATTTGGTATATAAAAACAAAACAAAATTTCAAGGTCACCAGTTTTCAGTAAAGATTGGAAACAAACTTTGTTGAAAACTCATTTGGGGTGTGTTTTTGAAGTCACTGATCATTTTAATACCACCCTAACAAAATTTTTTATTTTAAAAACAATCAACGTACGGAACACTAATTGTGCAAGTTCAAATTGCACTTGACCGGTTTTTTTATTCTGTGCTACAACGTTTTTGATTTCCTCTGCATTTTTTGTCTTTGGTCTTTTCAAATTTCTCTCGATATTTCTCTATTTATAGTTCTGTATTCATCTGTAGTCTTATCTACCATTTGTCTCCTTTGCTTCATTAGCTGTTTTGCTCTTTAATTTAATTTCTGTTCTCTTTGTTGTTTTGTGCAAGTTTTCTCAATGGCATTTTCTAAACTATTTTTGATGTTTTCCAATATGTCATCAACTGCTGTATCCTCATTGTATTTCAAGGTGCTTGCGATCTTCTTCTATAGGAATCCACATCCTCCGGGCTTGTCCATTTCTTATGGTTTCTTTTAAGAATCATGTTATTTCTTTCCGGTTTAATGTTAATAAACACTTTTGCTCTCAAACTGCAATGGTTACTTCCAACTGAACATTTATTTAGGACACTTATGTCTTGGATAGTGTCTTTTCTGTTACTGATTATAAAATATATTTTTCGTTTTACCATCTGAACTAGACCATGCCCATTTTCTGTTTTTGTTCTTTTTGAAGAAGGTGTTCATTACATTACAATTATTTTGATGTAGAAAATCTATTAGTGTCCTACGTCTTTCGTTTCGATCTCCTAGCCCGTGATGACCTACTGCAGTTTCCTCTTCGTCCTCTGTGCTGCTGACATTACCCTCTACATACTGTTTCCACTAAAACTGAAAATAACAAAATAACTGAATTTTCTGAGCTCGAAAAACACTCAAAAAACTTATAACACGATATATAAGAAGCAATCCTTCTAACTCTCTAGCCCAGTTCATTAATTCCTTACATGTCTGACCAAAAATAATTAAAAATTCTGGAAAAAATATTACTATTTTTAGATACTCACACTCTAAGGACCCCGAAAAAGGACGTAAAATATCATATACTCGTGTGTATATATATATATATATATATATATATATATGCAAAAACCCTTCTGACACCCACCCTCATATCTCTAGTCCTCATTGGTTTGACTATAATTAACAAGACTTAAAATTTATTTATTACCTCAAACAATAATATCGAAAGTCATGAAAAAGGTTATCAATGAGCATCTTCTAAAATATCTTGAACGATTCAATATTATTAGCGATCACCAATATGGTTTTCGTAAACATAGATCAACAGAGATCTTCTGACTTATGTAACACATGTTTGGAACAACGCAATTGAACACTTTGGAGAATCTCGAGCGGTTGCTCTTGACATATCCAAGGCATTCGACCGTGTTTGGCACGATGGACTGTTGGCTAAGTTACGCTCTTATGGTTTGTCTGAAAGGTTCTGTTTGTGGCTTTCATGTTTCCTCAGAGAGCGTTCTTTACGAGTAGCGGTCGACGGATTTCTTTCTAACACCCTCACTATCAACGCCGGTGTGCCCCAGGGCTCCATACTGTCTCCTACTCTCTTTCTCATTTACATTAACGATCTGCTAGAAAAAAAAACCGGGAATCCAATCTACAGCTTTGCAGATGACAGTACGCTTGTCTCTTCATTCACCTTGAACGCTCGGACATCTGCTGCTCAGGCGAATATCCGCAGACAAACAGGAGGTCGTTCAACTTAACAAAGACCTGGAAGAAATTCTGTCTTGGGGTGACAGTAACCAAGTGGAATTTAACGCTACAAAAACCCAGGCGGCAGTTTTTTCTAAAAAAGTTAACGTTGCTGAACCCGACATATTTATGTCGGGGCACTCCATTCCCCTAGCATCGTCGCTCAATTTGTTGGGCGTTAGTTTGGGAGCAAATATGTCCTGGCATGAACATGTTGCAGGCATAGGAAGGAGTGCTTCTCAAAAGTTGGGAATATTATTTAGAACCAGAAAGCTTTACACCCCACAACAACTGTTAATTCTTTACAAAGCCCAAATTCGACCAACTATGGAATACTGCTCCCACGTTTGGGGCTCCGCTCCCAAACATACACTGCATTTGTTGGATTCTGTTCAGAGAAGAGCGGTCCGTCTGATTAGGGACCCTGAATTGACCGGCGGCCCTTGATTCGCTGGAACATCGAAGAACGGTTAGCGACTTGAGACTGTTCTACAAGTATTTTCTTGGAAAGTGTTCGAAGGTTGTAGCCCGCTTAATTCCTCCCAAAGCGGTGCATGTTAGAAATACACGTCGCGCTGGTGCTTCACATCCGTATGAGGTTTAGCTTGTTACTCCGCGTACAACGCTTTTCAAGCAATCTTTTATATGCAGAACGTCATCCCTTTGGAATAATTTGCCCAGCGCTGTGTTTCCCACCGAGTACAATTTACAGCGATTCAAGAACAACGTGAATCGCTTTTTTCGCACTCATGGCGCTCCTGGAGCGCTTTAAGGACTTCCCTGCAGCACGTGTGCTAGACCCATAAAAAAAAAACAAGATCCATGAAAAATTCTCAAAATAATATTGAATATATACTAAATTTTGCAACCCTCACCCCACGCACCCTTCTTTTCTAAAAATATATCGCTCAAAAACTGTAGCTTCCATCCTTATCCTAAGTACTATACGTGGTGTAATCCTAAAGTTTTCAGATTAATGCTAACTAAATAGCAAGAACGCGAAACTCGACTTCCACCGATAAATGGCAGCAGATACATCCTTAACAAAGCTGCATGACAAGTTTTAGCTTGCAAACTCGTTCGGCTTGTCCTGAACACAAGTTCGTGTAAAGGTCTAATTATGACACTCCGTTATTTTTACACTGGAATCAAAAAAAGAGTAGCGCGTGCGTGAAGTTTTGTATCAAATTCAGGAACGGTGCTCCTGAAAGATATGAAATGATTCGAAAAGGATTTAGAGATGAAAATCTGAATCGTATGCAAACTTTCGCTATTAGGGTCGGCCGAATTGTGTGAAGAAGTTTAACTAATCATTCATTACCACTGTCGTCGGACAATTCTGGGAATTTGTAATGGGGTTTTCAAGATGCTCGAAGAAAGCTTTGAAGAAAGAAAAGTTTGGTCCTGCACCACGAAATACACCGACGTTCGTTCTCTACACGTAACAGAAGAATTCCATGACTATGGTGTCGGTGAAAAAAACGGTGAGATCGGTACATATGGTTGCAGGAAAAACTCCGTTGAAGATGACGGGGACAAAGCATAAAAGTAACTACTTTGGACTACTGAAACTTTTGAATCATACCACATATGTGTACCAAATTCGAAATTCGTATCTGATATTGTTCGAAAGTAATCGTGCCAACAGACTAACAGACTGACGCCAACGTATAGATACACATTCAGACAGGTAGACCGACAGAAATGAGAATCTAGGTTTTTAAGATCTGGGAACCTTGAAACGTTAACAACAGTAAACATGTTTCAATACTTTATTTTAGCAAGGGAAGTAAAAAGATTGGTCGGCAAGATCCTTGATTTAAGAATGCAAATAATAGATGCAAGGCACAGATCCTGTATTTAATAAATCAAATAGTAGGTGGAGTACACTTCTATGTCGCCTTCTTATTTCTAAAATCCATTCTTTATCCCAAATCATCTGCATGTTAGGTACTTTTTAATCATCAATAACAAAAATTTCCTGAGATATGACTGAGAATCATTTTTTATTTGCCCACTCAGTACATTATTTACGCAGTTTGCCTCTTTTCAAAAAGGTATATAAGTACAATAAAAAGCATTTTACGAGTATCATCGCCATAATAGTCTCGAAAATATAGTAAAATATGAAGTCAGTAATATTGCTATTTATTGTCACCAGTGTGATTGGTTCCTTAGTTGAAGATAGAGACCAATGGGTAAACTTTAAGGTAAAAAAATATTCTCTAATATCCATAATTCTAATGTATTTTCCTATTTTTTCTTTCTACTCTAGTGGAAATAAATTGATGATGTGCAGAAAGACTTGCTTTTACCGAAACAAAATGTCTCAGATTTAAATTTGTAAGACAAAATACGTAATTGCGCAAGATTTTGGAAAATTTTAGGTTACGAATTGGTTTCAAACTTTTTAAATATCTACTGTACCTGACAATATTTTTATGTTCAACTGATTATATTGAATAAAATTAAGGAGCTTAAATACGGACGATTTAATAGAATTATATTCTACTTTTAAGTATAAAAATTATTAGACCTCTGCATTTTCAGTGAGAGTAGTTTTAAACACACTAAAAATACAAAGGTCTAATATTTTTCGGAGAACACGAATTTCTTCGTAGTTGAACCCATTTGCGTGAAAGTAGTTTATATGAGATACTAAAAACCTATTTTATAAAACGAAACATAAGTCTTATGAGATCAAATTTTACAAGAGCAGTATTAAAAATACGTTACACATCTCTAAATATGTATAGAAAAGAAATACGTATACTTTCAAATACGAAACGAGAGTAGAGCATTTAATATTTTTATGTAGTTTTAGTCAAAAAAAACTTCAATACAGTCACATTAAATTTTTTTTTATAAACCTGTTTACACTAAGGGAAGTACCAAATTAAGACAAGTTTTAGACTATTGTTTTGTTACAGTGGTATAAAATAATCAGTGACTTCACAAAACACACCCCAAATGAGTTTTTTCAACAAAGTTTGTTTCCAATCTTTACTGAAAAATTGATGACCTTGAAATTTATGTTTTTTTTTTTTATATACCAGATAAAGTTAATGCACTCGTGATAATTTTCGTTCAATCTACACCCCGTGGAGAATATTCTAGAATTTTTTTAAAATTTTTTTGATAAGTACTTTTCGAGATAAGGCGGGTGGACAGCGATTTTTTAGCGATTTTTTTAAAATAATACAAAGAAAAGTGCGCGCAAGTATTACATTATAATATATATTTTTTACTCGTGTTTTCACAAGCTTTCATTTGACATCACACTCGATTACCTAGTAAAAAAAATTTTTTTTCACTTCGGATTTCACCCCCCAAAACTAACCCCTTAAGTCAAAATTTAACTTTCAAGACTACATGGCTCTGATGAGCCCATCAATTCCTATATTATTACCAAATTTTAACTTTCTATGACAAATAGTTTGGGAGAAAATCGGGTTGTGACAGACAGACGGACAGACGGAGAGACAGACACCGAAGTCATCTTATAAGTGTTCCGTACGGAACACTGAAAAGTATCTACATGAAAATGTTTTGACACCCAGAAATTTTTATAGTTAATTTATGTCACGGTAAGATACAAGATTCAACTTGTATATCTGGCTTGTGAAAGCTCGGAATTTAAAAGAATAGCTGCCGTATTTGAGGGGGTTACTTAAGGCTACAGATAGGCAGAGAGGACAGGAGATTTCTATTGACACTTACCGGTTAGTAACTCAAGGATTAGAGTTCTAACCCAGTAATAAAATCTCTATGATCTAATGGTGGACGAAGTCAATAATATAGCAGTGACTTCTGTTCTTTCATGTAATAATCTACCTCGAGCTACGCTCCGCCATATTATGACTCATTATCTGAGTTAGGATAGACAATTAAATTCCGTGTTTAAAAAAACAATATCCCAGATAATATAGACATTTCAAGGAAAACTCATTAATTAGTTATTTCTCAGACAAGTTTAATACTATGCTTGAAATAATCAGAAATATGTTACGAAAAAAAAATGCCCAGACACAGTTAAAATTATATGAGAATGTGATGTGAATTTTTTTTGGTAATTTTTAATTTCTAAAACCGTAAAAATATTAAAATGCTTGCCCACATAATGTTTAAAGTGGCACTTTTTCATTGCCAATTCTAACTAACGTTAATAGGCACCAGAATAGCTCCCTCTTTTTACTAGATTTTTGTTTCCAGAGTAAACATAGAAAATTTTACAAAAATATAGAAGAAGAAAAACAAAGGTTTTCTATATTCCAAAAAAAATTACGGGAAATCGAAGAACACAATAAGAAATATGAAGCAGGGAATGCGACGTACTTTAAAGGAGTAAACCAGTTTACTGACTTGACTAAAGAAAAATTTCTTGCCATGTTAAAACATGTTGGCCGCCCAAATCTAGAGATGAAGGATATTTACGAGGGATCCACCGGTGATCATGTACCAACTTCCATTGATTGGAGAGATAAAGGAGCAGTATCACCAGTTAAAAATCAGGGCCTTACTTGTGGTTCATGTTGGGCATTTTCAGTGGTAAGTATAAAACTGCTTCACACTGACAAAAACTTATTATTTGCTAATAAATAAGTAATTTTAATAATCAACAGAATATAACTATTTATTGGCGAAATTATAACTATAAAATTTATAATAATGACAAAATTTGTAACTACTACTTTCAATATATGCTAAATGATAGTTTTCCTCCACGACAAATATGTAAAATAAATTAACAATTATTTGAAAATACATCATTGTTCACCGAATATATTATATTTACACATTTACAAGTACAGGAGAACCCAGCAAAACATCTACTCGTATTCTAACGTTCATGAAATAATATATTTGGAAGTATTTAATATACACCCGAGGCATATTCAAATTTACTAAGTTCACTAAATGTGAAGAATTTGTAAAAAAGATTGAACAGCAGTTCAGGTTCAATTTTTTACAAGATGGTGGAGAAAAAAACTTTATAAACAAATTAAACTGACCGATAAATCCTGACGGATATATAACATTTTTAATTGAGAATCGTTTTAAAATGTTTGTAGATTTCAACTGTAAACATCATAAGTAAAATTTCATATCAGTTTTTCGGTAATATAGCTTAAGGAGCAGGGAGTGGATTTAAAAAACTTTATATATTTTCTACAATATTTGAGAATTTCTCCTGGTTTTTAATTGAGATATTGCAAAATTTTAAACAACGTTTGTATTCAGAGAAATACGGGGCTAAAAGAGATAAGGCAAGGATTAGATGAATCTGAAAATTGTGTTGTTTTTTCATTATTTTTAAACATTTATAGTCCGACATAGGTTGGATGGTCGTGAAAAGAAAATTAAGGGGATTGCTTCATATACAGGGTTACAGGGAAAGTCATCCTAGATAATTAAGGATTTATTATTTTATTTTTTTCAATTTTGAAAACCGCTTACAAAAGTTAATAGTTCGAAAACGTTAATTACCCTTGGAACATTTCGATTAACTTTTTCGAGATTCTACTGTGTATATATATATATATATATATATATATATATATATATATATATATATATATATATATATATATATATATATAGGGTTACAGGGAAAGTCGTCCTAGATAATTAAGGACGTTATAGTTTAGGTCGTTTCTGACCGATTTGACTCTATGACATCATGTCCTAAACTTAACCGTTTTCGAGATATTGACGTTTAAAGATTTCCTAAAAAAAAAATGTTTTTTTTTTGCTTTTATATCGATTTTTTTTTATTAGAGGTTCTCGAGTGCGATTTTTTGGTTATTTTTAGTTAGTCTGTATGTCAAGTATCAAAAATCATCAAAAAAATTTGAACTAGTTACTAACAGTTTCAAATGGCGGCTTGTTAATGTTTCTATATTACGAATTTTTACCAAGTGTTTCCTACTTTAAAACAATAAAGAGAAAAAAAAAATGTATGGAAGTTATTCTACAAATTATTTTAAAAACTTTTACGTCTTTTTAGCTATCAAAAAAGGTATAATACTAGGAGTGTAATAGGAAAACTGTACACAGAATGACACCTAAAGCGGGCTTGGGTAGCAAAAGGTAAATTTTTAGTTCTAGGTGAAAATACGAAAAACACACAAATAAAACAAAAAACCTTGCAATTTAATATTTTTTATTAATTATAATTCATGTTCTATATGGTCGCCCCTATTTCTAACACAAATTCTCATTCTTTTTCTTAAATTACTTTTCACAACGCTGGTTGTGAGGTGCCGCCTCATTTCGTCAGCCGCATCAATTATTTTTTGTCTTAGGACATCCACGTTTTCGATAGGAGTCATCTGGTCGTATACGAGACTTTTCATGTGACCCCACACATAAAAATCCATCGGGGTTAGGTCTGGGCTTCTCGCCGGCCAAGGTATGGGTCCGCCTCTTCCAATCCATTTGTTGGGGATAATTGTCATTGAGCCATGCACGAACACTTCCTCTGTAGTGAGCTGGGCAGCCATCGTGTTGATAGTACATGTTTTGTCTCAAACCAATAGGTAGGTCTTCCATCAAATTAGGTAAATCGTTCGGCAAAAAATTGTCGTACTCCTCGCCATTCAAATTATCTGGCAGGAAGAATGGGCCGACCAAATAATTTGAAATTATACCCATCCACACATTTAAGCTGAATCTTGTTTGTGATCCTTTCGTTCTTTTTTTGTTTGGATTGCCTTCCTCTTTACAAGCCCAATAGTGGGCATTGTGGTAGTTTGTAAGACCGTCTTTGTCGAATTTCGACTCGTCAGTCCATAGTATTTTCTTAAAAAAAGATGCATCTTCGACATCGGTATTGAGCATAAATCTGCAGAATTCTAATCGTCACAACGGATCCCCTTCTTCAATGACGTGCACGGGCGTATAGTGGTAAGGGTGTTGCCCAACAGTATGCATTACAAACCATACCTTCCACTGCGAAATACCAAGCTGTTGTTCGACAACATTTGTAGATGTGGTTGGGTCCACCTCAAAGAGACGTCGTATTTCGTTTTCCTTCGTCTTCGTCAAAGATACGTGGTCGTCCCATGTCAGTCCGCCGTCTTCGTACGGAACCAGTTTCTCGTAGTCTTCGATAAGTTCCATCAAATACGCTAACATCAGGTACACGACGAGTAGGATATCGCAGTATGTATTCATCACGTGCACGCGACGACACTCCTTCGCAAAATCCGTAACACATTAGGATGTCAGCATATTCCTCGTTGGTATACGTTGTCATATTCACAAGCAGAGATCAAAATCCAGTTACGAGCCAATTCACACAGTCAGAAGATGAAACACAGATATTTTTGAAAAGCACGGTATAGCACATCTACCACGGACGAATCGCATGAGCAGACTAATCATTCAATAATGTTTAGTGAACAGTGTCACTTGCACAGAGAGTACCCCGACTGGAAAAAATGCTTACCCAACCATTTTTATTGTTTGAAGGTGCAGGTAGTAAACCGGTAATTGGTAGTACCTAAATTCTATTATTATGTTACTCTACATTTGGGCCTATTGAAATCTCATTTTCTTAGAATTTTCAATAGATTCAGTAGATATTATACTGTTTTAGATAGCTAAAAAGACGTAAAAGTTTTTAAAATAATTTGCAGAATAACTTCCATACTTTTTTTTTTCTTTATTGATTTAAAGTAAGAAACACTTGGTAAAAATTCGTAATTTTAGAAACATTAACAAGCCGCCATTTGAAACTGTTAGTAACTAGTTCAAATTTTTTTGATGATTTTTGATACTTGACATACAGACTAACTAAAAATAACCAAAAAATCGCACTCGAGAACCTCTAATAAAAAAAAAAAAAATCGATATAAAAGCAAAAAAAAAACATGTTTTTTTTTTAGAAAATCTTTAAACTTCAATATCTCGAAAACGGTTAAGTTTAGGACATCATGTCATAGAGTCAAATCGGTCAGAAACGACCTAAACTATAACGTCCTTAATTATCTAGGACGACTTTCCCTGTAACTATATATATATATATATATATATATATATATATATATATATATATATATATATATATATATATATATATATATATATATATATTTAACATATATATATACAGTAGAATCTCGAAAAAGTTAACCGAAATGTTCCAAGGGTAATTAACGTTTTCGAACTATTAACTTTTTTAAGCGGTTTTCAAAATTGAAAAAAATAAATAAATATATATATATATATATATATATATATATATATATATATATATATATATATATATACTTAAATATATGAAATTAGTTGGGGAACTCGGCAAAAGGTGAAACAGATGTTCACACAATGTTAATTTAGCCAATATTTCGGTCCCAGGTTGGGACCTTCATCAGGGCACAAACTAAAAAAGAGAACGAAAAACAACGACGCGACAATTGAAGTAGTACGGGCATATAAACAAAATTATAAGTTATTTTCTTTTTATATGTTGTTGTAAAAAAAATATATATAATAATAAAACTGAAAAGACCACTTACATAAGGGGTGTGATATTAATCTAACAAAAATGGCCATAAAACCAGTTACATAAATGAGACTAACAATTGGGTAAATCTAACACTACACATTAACATATTAATCAGGTAAAAAGGCATTTACAAAAGGGATACCATTAAAAACCTTGGATGCTAAAATTAATTCAAAATAATTCAATTTTAATTACCCACTTGTGACCAATTTGTATGACATATTTGACACAACGCTGACAGAAAACAGCCATCTGACAGAAGCGAGGGACCTACAGGGCCAAAGCCTATCGAAAACAACCAGGACAGGACCGGCTTTAGTACAAAATATAAATATATATATCATCAAATTGAAAAGTCAGTAAAGTGGAAAAACTACAAATGGAACACGTTTAAGTGCGGTATAGAAATTAGGATAATATAACTACCTGGAATTTAGAATAGAAAAAAATAATTTGGAAAAGGGCCAAATGATGAACAAAACATTCTAAACATTGATAATTAGCGACCATAATCGGTGAGAACATGAGGATTAAAAAAGGCCAACCGATAATTAGTAAAGTGGAGGGAGGGGACAATAAATGGTAAAAACGTAGAGACTAAAAAGACGAAAAGGAAAGTATTATGCAACAGACGACAACCCAGAGATATCGTGTTGAGGTGACAAATCACATAAAAAGGGAAAGCTATCAAGGTCCATTCTCTTGTTAATGTTATTAGAATTCTCATTAATGTAACGCATTTCAAGAAATTCCCTTTTAGAAAGATGTTTTGAAAAATGGAGAATTTTAGGTTTATTGAAATTGAAAGAATGTCCATTATCAACGGAGTGGCTTGCCAATGCACACCTCTGTGGATGACACCTGGTATCACTTTTATGTAATGCAATGCGACGATTAGAAGACTGTGAAGTCTGCCCAATATAAACTGAGGGACAATCACGACAGGGGATTAGGTACACTACATCTGACATGGTGAAAACGGGTAGAGAAGCCTTCAAGTTACAGAAAATATATCTGTCTTAAGGAAATAGTATTCAGCAATTTTGACATTAGGAATAGCACGCAGAATATGAACTAGCTTATTAATAAGACCAGGAATAAAGGGCAAAGAGAGTAACGAGAAGTATGTATTAGTGTGTCAAATATGTCATACAAATTGCAGGTCACAGGTGGTTAATTAAAATTGAATTATTTTGAATTAATTTTAGCATTCAAGGTTTTTAATGGTATCCTTTTTGTAAATGCCTTTTTACCTGATTAATATGTTAATGTATAGTGTAAGATTTACTCAATTGTTAGTCTTATTTATGTAATTGGTTTCATGGTCATTTTTGTTAGATTAATATCACGCCCCTCATGTAAGTTGTCTTTTCAGTTTTATTACTATATATATTTTTCTACAACAACATATGAAAAGAAAATAACTTATACTTTTGTTTATATGCCCGTACTACTTCAATTGTCGCTTCGTTCTCTTTTTTATTTGGTGCCCTGATGAAGGTCCCAACCTAGGACCGAAATACTGGCTCAATGAACGTAGTGTGAACACCTGTTGCGCCCTTTGCCGAGTTCCCCAACTAATTTTATATTTAAGAATTTTTTCTTAGATACAGCAACTTTTATAAATTTCTTTCTTATATATATATTATATACATATATATATATATATATATATATATATATATATATATATATATATATATATATATATATATATATATATATATATATCCCTGGAGAAAATTAACGCAACAATCTGAAAATTAATTTATCTTTTTCTTATGTTAGTTTTAAAGTTTATCGAGTATTTGAATAGTAAGCTATGCATATTTTGTTTCGTTGTTCATGACAGAAATCAAAACAATTCGTTTAGATTTACAGTTTCAAAGAATTTTTTAGAAGATAAACAATTTTCTGTAATAATGCCATAGATTTTCTTTAAAAGTAAGCTTACAAATTGTTCCCTTTTTCAAAGTAATACGTTTTTGTAGTAGACTGTTTTATTTTTGACCCGCGAGCCTCGTTTTATTGGACGAGGGATATTGTCAGAGTTATATTGCCAATTTATTAGGCAAACATCGTTCCACAATAACGACCTTCTAGTGATAAAATTGATATAAGAAAGCTCTCAAATGATACTATCAGACAACAGTTCCAGCATTCTCTGTGTAAAGAAATAAAAAACATCAATAAAGCTACTATTACCGAGCATGAGAAACGGAACAAATTTAAAAGGCGATTCAATTAACATCGACAACATTATTAACATGCAAGTAAGCTAAAAAGAAAGAGTGGATAACAGAAGAGATTATAAATATGATGGAGAAGAGACGAGGAGACAAAAATAATTTCAGATAGGTATCGGTCAATTTATAACAAGAAAAGGAAAAAATTAGAGAAGCTAAAAAAAGGTGGTTTGCTGAGAAATATGATAAAATCAAAAAACATGAATTAAAAAGATTATCATAATATGCATAAAGAAATAAGAGCAATGACCAATAAAAGGAAATACGACCCAGTGACTGGTGTATTTGATTCAAATAAAAATCTCATTTCAGTTACTTCGGAAATTTTTACAACGTGGAATTGGTATGCTTTTTGCCTCAGATCTACATAACAAACCCTTAACATCTGATACAAATACAAGACTCCCCGTTATAAAAATAAGATAGAGAAATCCATTCTGTCCCTTAAAAGTAATAAAGCACCAGGTCCTAATAACAACCACGCTGAAGTACTAAAACTAATATGTGAAATGAATGAGCAATTTCTCAATACTCTCACTGACCTCTTTAATAACATTGACAATACAGATGAATTCCCTAAAGACTGACTGGAATGAACCTTTACTATCCAAGGAAAGAAACTAAAGAGTACTGTGAGTTCCACTTGATGAGCTTTAAAACCACATTACTAAGGTCTTCACAAAAGTTATTTATAACAGAATCTACAGAAAATTTGAAGCAAATAACAACGAGTTTGTAAAGCTCTTGGTACACGAGAAGCCATTTTTAGTTTATAAGTGCTCATCCAGAGCTGCAGGGATGTGAATAAAGATCCATTCCTATGTTTTTTGGACTTCGCCAAAGCATTTGAGAACGTCAGGCACGCGCGGCTAGTGAAAATTCTTCAGAAAGCTGATATTGATGGCAAAAATATTCGCATCATAGCAAATCTCTACTGGGGACAATCGGCTAACATAAGAATAGATAAATATCTACTTTCACTTATTAACCTAAATTTATATATTTTTAAACCGAATGACCATATTTTCTTATCATACTTTTTTAGACGGGAACCCTGGAAGGATTTTACTATTTGAAAAATAATAAAATGATCTTGTTCAGTGAACAACAGTTGGTAGATTGCGTAACTGAAAATGGTGGCTGTGGTGGAGGATTTGAAGATCCGGCCTTGAGTTATGTGCAGGAGAACGGTAAGTATGAGTATTGTGTTTTACAAAAGTTTTGTCCCCAGCTATACATAATAATATGATAAATGGTGGGGTAGCACTGAAGACAAATATTTTTAACTCCTTTTCGAAAATGATTTAATGAAACTAAATAAGAAATAGATGTCCCTCTAATTTTGTTGATTAAAACTGGTGTTCAATTTAGATTTCGGCTACTTTTTCATGAATCGACATATATACTGTAATAAAACAATTACCTGGTCCATTTATAAATTAATTAATTAATTAAAGTTGCATAAGCATAGATATGTGAAATGTACTACATAAGAATACTTAATAAAATCCACATGTTTATGTAAAATTTAATTGTTTACAGGTTTAATTTACAATTAAAATATCTAAATTAACTTTTTCGTTACGTGACCCATCAAACGAAAATTAAAATAAACCAAAAATAATGATAAAATTCTTTATTAAGATTAAATTATACATAAAAATAAAACTTTTAAGTTATCTATTTTAATAATGCATGATGATCAACCATAATTTCTCTCAGATTTTAAAATTGTAGGTTCTAAAATAAAAAATTAAGCATTGTGTATTAGACAAAAAATGTGGACAGAAAACCTTAATTTGATAAATAACCATGGAATTATCATCTCTCAACAACAATTAATATTTTAAATCAAATAATAATTAGTTAGAAAAAAAACATTTACCTTCTTATGGTATAATTGTATGTGTATGTAAATATTTTGAAATAACTATAATTAACTTCTAACAACATTTAAGCAAAACTAAAAGATACATTACATATAAATTATTTCAATGTGGCCACAGAGCGTACCACTGTGCTGAACAAAGGAGTACTCAAGATCTGAACTAAGGTATGGCAGCTCATGCCAGATCAAGGGGGTTTGATTACGGTAAAGTGCATCATGGTGACCAGTACTTTCTACAAAAAAATTGTTTTATTAGTCACTACAAACAGTTAAACACTATTGTCTTATTATTAATTTTTTATTGTCTTATTTTTTTAGAAATGTTCAGGCTAAAAATACTTTTTCAGGTTTGTTGCTTTCTTTTCTAAAATTTTCTTTTAAAACTTTTCCCGATTTTCTTTAAAAAAATTTCAACTAACCCTCTTCAAACATAATTCAGTCGGCGTTTCCTTTTTCGTAATGCTCCTCGGCCAGTTTTTCACTTTTCGAAGCGTACTAAAGAAACGTACTACCCTCGCTGTAGTTGCTGGGATTGTGCTCAAAATCGAGGATGGCAGGAATTAAAACAGCGGTTTCGATTAAAAGATCAATGACTTCATCATCCCTTAGTTAGTCTTGTGTTAATTATTTTTCTTCCGCAAGTGCAGCTCGGCGGTGATATCTTGCAATTCATAAAACTTTATAAGGGATCCTTTAAAGCCACTAATACTCCTTTTTAACATGTATAGAGGATGTAGTTATATCAAGATAAAATATGGGTTAAGTTCTTTGGAGAATCGAATATTTAACGACAATCTAAGAAACTCAAGATATAGAAAAGTAATTGAACACCTCCAATAGTCATTATCATGGTCTGACGGCGGATTGCTCCGGTGTCTTTAGTTATGTGCAAACCATGAAACGAAAATCTCTATATCTGATTCCATTTTAATATCTTGTGTTTTTTGAAGTAATTCATGAACGACTCTATCTCACACAGTCTTCTTTTAGTAAGTCAATAATTGTGTTAAGGTGCTCTCCCACCTTAACCAAGTCCACATACTTTGATTGGGCGGCATTAACCACTAGTTCCAATATTGCAGAATATTTTGCTAATGTAGGTGGGGCAACAATGAACGAAAATTTGGTAAGCACTGAATACAACTGATGACGTGATTTTCCTCGCTAGATAGTTTGTCCAGTGCATTGACAAACTCGAGGAAATTGTGTATACATAATCAGATGCTTGTTTCTCAAACTATCTAATCTCGCTCATACGTGAGAGAATGGAAACCAAATTCCTACGAGCGTCGAATCCCCCCAAAAAAAATATATCGTATCCTTTATAGTGGCAATGGTGACTCTAATTTCCGGTACATTATTTGCGTCGTTGTTCACAAGATCTATTTTGTGATTTATCGAATAGAAAATTAATGCTTGAGGGTATTTTTTTTTTTAAAATTGCCTGTACTCCATCCTCTTTGCCTGCCATTGTAGAACAACCAACCAAATCGAACACAATTTTCTGGTGAAACTCACTAACCAAAAACACTCAGTTGCTTTTGCGATTCATCTTGTGTTTTTAGCTCCAAAAACCTGCGATTTCCTCACGAGCTTTTCCTCGAATGTTACGTGAAAAGAGCGAACCAACAGGTCTTTCGTCAGATAAAATTGCCCATTTCATAGCATTATTTGTCACATTTTTCCTAATTAGTTCACCACATTAATTCTTTTAGTATTTAACTACGTATAAAGGACATTTCTATGACAATTTGTCTCAACTGCAAGTTTAGCAGATCCAAGAAAACCCCTTTTCCTGTAAGAGACATATCATCTGTGCTACAGAAAATATTCGATGACAATATTTGCTTGTTTTTTTCGATTATGTTTTGGTGAAAACTATATACAGTAAAACCCCGGTTATCCGAGGTAACGTGGGGGGGGGCACCCTCCTCGGATAACTGAAAACTCGGATAATCCGGATTTGTTTTTTAATCATTCAAAAAATAAACACCAATACTTTAAACCGATATGTTAACGTTTTTAACATATAAATAGGTACATACATTATAAAACAGTCAAATAGGTATCTATGCGCTTCTGTTTCATATTGCATCTTCTTTTTCTCGCTGCAATGTTTCTCCATCTATTAGGAAGAAGCAAATCCGCTGGGGTTGCCTCTGGTTGTTGTTCGATATACCACAAAGCTTTTTCCAAAGAAGCAAAACCTTCTTGATGAGGAATCTTAGTGGGAGACTGTTCATCTACTGCCGCTTCGTCATCGTCATCTGATTTTTCGATTTCCTGAACGGCATTCATTATTTTCTTCAATACTCATTTCTTCTTCTAAATCATCTGCTGTAATCCATTCAACAACATCTTCTCTTGTCACATTTTCGCAACCTTTTTAATTTTTGCATTAATTCAAATAAACTTTTTTCTTTTTCTTTTCTGTCAAAATTTGATCAGGACATTTCTCCATGGCTTCTTAATTTTAAAGCTAATTCATTTAAAGGAGGGAGTATCATCTTCACTGTCATTATAGTCCTCAAAATCAATAACTTTTGACCAAGGTTTTTTGAATAGTGGGTAGTACGCACAGAATCCCAAGCTTGACTTACCCAGTAAATAACATTTTTCAGTGTAACCTTTCTCATCCCATTGATAATATCCTCTTTTTCTGTGTATTCTAACAGATGTTCAAGATATAAACGCCTATCATTTTTTAAATGTTTTCGAGGATGCCTTGATCCATTGGTTGCATTATGCTGGTTACATTTGGAGGAAAAAATTTTACAACAATTTCGCCCACATGAAGTCCTTCTCCAAGTTGAGAGGGGGCATTATCCATTAACAAAATTGCTTTAATAGGAAGAAGGTTTCTGTTCCAAAATTTAGTCACAGATGGCACGAACTCTTCTTCAAAACCAGTTAGTAAACAAGGTCGCATCCATCCATGCGCTCTTCTGACTTTTGTAATAGACTGGTAGGACTTTAGGTGAGATGTCTTTTAAAGCTCTTGGACGTGCAGACTTGCCAATCACCATCAGTGGGATTTTGTGCTTGCCAGATGCATTGGAACATACCCTTATAGTTAATCTTTCCTTAGTTCGTTTGTGCCCAGATTTCTCCTATCGAGATGACAATGTTTTT
Organism: Pachyrhynchus sulphureomaculatus; assembly: GCA_019049505.1. Classification (NCBI taxonomy): domain Eukaryota; kingdom Metazoa; phylum Arthropoda; class Insecta; order Coleoptera; family Curculionidae; genus Pachyrhynchus; species Pachyrhynchus sulphureomaculatus. The sequence continues at coordinate 12,382,805 of CM032455.1, read as the reverse complement.
GATGGAAGCATTTTATAATTCAGACCAGTTTCATCACAGTTGTAAATTTGATCACATATGTATCCACAATCTTCGATTTGCTTTTTAAAGTTCTGCTTAAACTTCTCAATTGATGATACATCAGCAGAAAGTTTTTCACCACATACAGTCAGTTGTCGTACACCGTATCATTTTTTCCAGCGGTCAAGCCATCCAGAACTGGCGGTAAACTGATCTATCTCTGGGAATTGCCTATTAATCACTATTGCTTTCTGTTGTAAAATTGGACCTGACAGAGGCACACCTTTTGATCTTCTTCCTGAGGACGAGGAGACTTCATTTATATACCACTCTTCTATTTTTGTGCGGTTTCTTTTCCAATTTCCAACTGTTACCTCACCTACTCCATAATCTCGTGCAACAACTTTAATTGTCTCCCCTGCTTCAATTCTTCTGATGGCTTTTAATTTTTCTTCAATAGGAACGACGATTCTTTTACGCTGGTTTTGCTCCATTATAATATGACAAACAAAAATTCAAACAAAGCAGTTCGTATTAATTACACTGAACTACCAGAACTCCAACCAAATAAATTATGTGAGTATACTCATACTTCTCCGTAGTAAACGCTATAACGCAATGCATTCACGCAAATTTACATGCTGAAGGAGTCCAAAAACATAAATAGGGATACACCTCACACGGGCCAGGGGGATTCCCCGAAGGCCCCGACGACTTTAAATGGAAATATGTACATACATATTTTAGAAGCTCGGTTAATTCGCAGCATAGACGCGCGTACCTCAGATAATCAGGTTCTTAGATTGGCCCGGTTAATCCGGAGCTCGGATAATCGAGACTCGGTTAATCGGGGTTCTACTGTACTTGAATATCAACAGGCATATCGTCTAGTAAAGCATTCGCAGCAACTGTTTTACTATTGTAGACATAATTTCGGCAGTCCTCGTAAATGGCCAAATTATTAATATTCCTAAAACCCTTCTAACAATGCCAATAGTAGAAGGAGATTAAAGACAATGTTTACAGACAGCACCCTTCGATCGTTTCGTACGAATTGATCTAAACAGGCATAATTAAATATTCTTCGCAAATTGCTCGCATCCAATTCAAAAATTGTAATTCTCAGCCGGAATCCCAGGATTTTGCGACAACTCTTTCTTCTTCTCCACCATTAGCTGGAACGGTCGTCTTACATAACAGCTCAAGTAATTTTTCTGAGAGTCGTCAATTTTGGCATTGAGCAGAGCGCTTGAAGATCTAGTTTCGTCAATGTTATCTTCGCCTCAATTGCTACTGTCATGCCCCTTATTCCTTTTGAGGGTAGTCTCTACAAAATATAGGTACGGAACTATTATTAATTTTAAATAAGCCAACTTGAATTTATATTTTTGAAAACTGTAACCCCTTTTTATACTTTAATCATTAATTCCGCACACATGCCGCTTCTGGGGTGCTTTAGGGACTTTTCTGCAGGACGTGTGCTAGGCCTATAAAAAAAATATATATACAAGGTGTTCCAAATTTACTCTACAGCATTTTACTCCAATACTTAAAATTATATATTTTTTTAAATGTACAACTTGTTATGAGTGAAATTTTCAGCAGGAAGGCGAATACTTTCGATCACGTATGGTTATAAATCAAAAATGGCTTATTTTACAGGAAATCAATATGAGAGTGTTTTATTCAAAAAATTATGCTCTATTTTATTTTGTGAAGTTTTCATTTAGAAAAAAATATTGCTGAGCTCATTTTTATATGTATGAACATAATTCAAGATGTTATCAAACTGAAAAACTTATCTCCCATCAAAAAGCTCGTATTTTAATATTGGAGATAAATGTTGCAGAGTTATATTTAGGACACCCTGTACTCTATACAAAACATTTTTGTTATGAGTGATGATGGAATAAAGTACTAAATTATCTCTTAATATAACTTACCGACGAAAGATCTGGAAGTCTTTAATATGCTGATGTGTTGTGACAGTACTTAGCTTCGAGAAAATTTTAGTTTGTGTGCAGTACAGCACTATCTAGTGGTTGTAAGAACTGTTAGTTCATGAGCGCCATCTGTTTGCCAATTAGATTTATCTACTACTGCGATAGACAACAAAAGAGAAAATCAACTGGAGACGCGCTCAGCAGACTCGTTTCCTCATTAGATGGATTCAGTGTTATGATTAGGAATAAAATTCAAAATTCTTCCTGGATATTGCCCCCTCTACACCTCACTGGGTACGCTTATGGTGCCGGTGTGAATAGGAGTTAAAATTCTAGGTTGTTTGCATCTAGTGGCATTATTGACAGATTTTATAATGTAAATATTACATAAAATTAGAAGTAGTTACACAAAAAGCATTAAAATTTTAAGTAATAATGTATAGATTTTTTTTACGGGTCTAGCACACGTGCTGCGGGGAAGTCTCTAAGGCGCTAAAGGAGCGACACATGTGCGGAGACAGCGATTCACGTTGTTCTTGAATCGCTGTAAATTGTACTCGGTGGGAAACACAGTCCTGGGCAAATTATTCCAAAAGGATGATGTTCTCCATATAAAAGGCTGCTTGAAAAGCGTTGGACGAGGAGTAACAAGCTCAACCTCATACGGATGTGAAGTATTAGCGCGACAAGTACTTCTAACATGCACCGCTCTAGGAGGAATTAAGCGGGCTACATCCTTCGAACACTTTCCATGAAAATACTTGTAGAATAGGCTCAAGTCGCCAACCGTTCTTCGATGTTCCAGCGAATCAAGGCCGCCAGTCAGTTCCGGGTCTCCAATCAGACGAACAGCTCTTCTCTGAATAGAATCCAACAAATGCAGTGTATGTTTGGGAGCGGAGCCCCAAACATGGAAGCAATATTCAATAGTTGGTCGAATTTGAGCTTTGTAAAGAATTAACAGTTGTTGTGGAATGTAAAGCTTTCTGGTTCGAAATAATATTCCCAACTTTTGTGAAGCTCTCCTTACTATGCCTGCAACATGTTCATGCCAGGACATATTTGCTCCCAAGTTAACGCCCAACAAATTGAGTGACGATGTAAGAGGAATGGAGTGTCTCGACCAAACTATGTCGGGTTCAGCAACGTTAACTTTTTTAGAAAAAACTTCCGCCTTTGTTTTTATAGCATTAAATTCCACTTGTTTACGGTCACCTCAAGATAGAATTTCTTCTAAGTCTTTGTTAAGTTGAACGACTTCCTGCTGTCTGCGGATACTCGTCTGAGTAGCCGATGTGCGAGCGTTCAAATTGAATGAAGAGATAAGCGTACTGTCATCTGCAGAGCTGTAGATTGGATTCTCGGTCTTTTCCAACAGATCGTTAATATAAATGAGAAAGAAAGTAGGATTCAGTATGGAGCCTTGAGGTACACCGGCGTTGATAGTGAAGGTGTTAGAAAGAAATCCGTCAACTGACACTTGTAAAGAACGCTCTCTGAGGAAACATGAGAGCCACAAGCAGAACCTTTCAGAGCGTAGCTTAACCAACAGCCCATCGTGCCAAACACGGTCGAATGCCTTGGATATGTCAAGAGCAACCGCTCGAGATTCTCCAAAGTGCTCAATTGCGTTGTTCCAAACGTGTGTTACGTAAGTCAGAAGATCTCCTGTTGATCTATTTTTACATAATTGCTAATAATGTTGAATCCTTGAAGATATTTTAGAAGATGCTGGGATGTAAGCATCCATACCGACCAAAATAACATCGGAAACCTCCCTGGCGCAGTCAGACGGTACGTCGGACCGAAAACAAACGTCTAACCAAGGGAAAGTTCGAAAATATTCCATGAGATCTTCCTAATTAGCAGATTTGTAGTACCAAATCTTGCGCGGTTTAGGCGCCTCTCTGTCACTGATTGCTAGGATACTCGATGTCGAAAGTAGTTTATGGTCAGAAGAACCTAACTGCGGATTTACGCTGACCGTGTAAATCTCCGGATTGGTGGTTAAAAACGGATCAAAAAGACTGGCGAACTCCCCGTCTCGATCGGGGATCCGTGCTGGTTCGTCAGTAAGCTGAGTTAAGCCACAACTGATTAAAAATGATTCGGCTTCACAACCTTGCTCTTCGGTAGTATTTGAATATTTAAGCCAGTTGATGTTGTGGACATTAAAGTCACCCAGGATGGCAATTTCGGCATTTCGATAGTTAGTTTGTAAATGATCGATGGTGTCTGCAAGAGAAGCGAAAAGTGTTCTAAAGTTAGTATCACTTCGTGGTCAATAGAGGATACAGATACCTTGTGGTTGGTTGAGTCGTTATTTTTAACCACATAACATCAAAGTTTGGGGGCTGCAGAGCGTCTTCTCGTTGGCAAGAGAGGTCGCTTCTGACAAAAAGGCAGATTCCAAAGTTACGCCTAAATCGGGAATAGAAGTTGTACCCAGCATAAAGATAGTTTGTGAGTGTATTGTTTGTGTATAGATATAAGCAACTTTGCCTCTTAAATCATATTTTTTAAATTCTTTTCCTAAACAGATGTAAAATTTCGTAGAAACGTTTGCATGGATTTCTATTTAGTTTTACGTATCTTTTTTACAGTGTCACAGTACCTTTTGTTATATCAAGTTAAAGGTTTTTTGGAACTTAACATATGTTCTCCAAAGATAAACAAAAACATATTTTATTAAAAAATGTAAATTTTTAATTAAATTCGTTTTCCTTTAGCTCAGTTTAAAATTTGCAGAATATTATTAATTACACTTCGCATATAGAGAGAACATTTATATTATAATACACATATAGGGTATGAGGGTAATATGACTGCAAATTAATTTATGTCATTTTATTTTAGTTATTTTGAAAAGGCCTGATTAGTTCAAGATCAATAGAATAAATAAAAATGAACATATTTGTCCACATATCTTACAGCTACTTAACTAAAAAAAATACCATTAATTTTGAAAACAATATTAATATTGCAAATTAATTTATTTCAATTTGTAATTTTACAATATTGATTTAAAATAGCTTACAGGGCCGTAAAGAACACCTTACAATGGTGATTAATACATATTACAACGAGTTCTCGCCTAGCAGGACAGAAAGGTCGGTCCCAACTATCTAAATTTACTACTCAGTATATGTTAGCTGCTATCTAAATTTCTATTCCATTTTTACAATTTAATTAATTAAAAATTAAGAGCTAAAAATTTATTTATATGCAATTAAATAAAAATATTTGTGTTAAATTCCCAAAGATAAATTAATATAATTCTAATAAATTGTCAGTAATAATAAAATAATTTAGTTTTTGAAAAAAAACGAATAGAGAATTTAAATTTAGCGAGTTTATATATATATATATTATATATATATATATATATATATATATATATATATATATATATATATATATATATCAAGGATTTTCTACAGCTAACGCTGTCTTCCTTCTCTCAGCCTTTAATTCCATCCGTTTCTATCTTCCCAGTCCCCATCTGTTAGACCCCTATCCTCCATAGCCTCGTCCATATCGTCTCTCCACGATCGTCTGGGTCTTCTTCTTTTTTTTTTTCTCCCTATAGGGCTCCACTCAGTTATTTTCTTTATCCACCTATTATCTTCGCTCCGTCTTATGTGTCCATACCATTTTAATAGTTTTTCTTCAGTTGTGTTTATTGCTTTCTCTTTGATGTTCATTCTGCTTCTTATTTTTTCATTTGTTATTCTCTCCATACGTGTCACTCTACAACATCTTCTCCAATACTCCATCTCTACCGCGTTAATTTTAGATTTATTTCTTTTGTTGATCGTCCATGTTTCTGACCCGTATGTCATTATGCTTTGTATTATTGATTTGTATATGCGTGTTTTGTTTCTCTTTGTAATGTGCTTGTCCCACAGGATCGAATTTGATTGTCTTAAGCATGTCCGCGTTTGTCCTAATCTAGCTTCTGATGTTGCGTTTTTTTAAAACGATGGTTCGTAAATATTTAAATCTATCGGTTCCTTTGATTATTGTTTCGTTATCGACTTCTAGATTCTCCCTTGTTGTTAGATATTCCGTTTTATCAAAGTTTATTGCTAATCCTGCTTTAGTGTATTCTTCTTTCAGTTTTCTTACCATATAACTGAGGTCTTCCTCAACTTGCGCTATGACTACTTGGTCGTCTGCGAAACTTAGAGTAAATAAGTAATCTTCTCGTATTGGGACTCCCATTCCACTACATTTTTGCTTCCATTTTTTTAATGTTTGTTCGAGGTATATTTTGAATAGTGTTGGGGATGAAGAGTATCCTTGTAATAGGCCTTTTAATGTTTAGAGTCTCTTCCCTATTTTATGTCCTATTTTTAGGTTCACTGTGTTGTTTTCGTAGAGAGCTTTTACTGCGTATATTAGTTCTTTGTCAATGCCTATTTCTTTCATTTAGCGAGTTAAATAATGTTATATTAAGTTATTATAGAAAAAAATCATTTATTTGTAACAAAAGTTAATAAATTTTTAGCAAAAATGGATTAGAAATTCGACTTTAACGTGTCAAAAAACATATAAACTCATGCATCACCGCTAAGTAATAATGCGAATCGTTTTGTTTCTAACTTAAGCTTTGCATTAAAAATACAGAAATTCTGCTAATAAAAGCAGGGACTAGACATCACGGAATTTCACCAAGTATTATACTATTCGAACTCTGGTTCATTTATCTGCCGCTGTCGAATGAGTTCAGGTGGGTCCAAAAACTCTACAGATTCAAAAATTCGTAGAAATTCAAAGAACCAGGATCTATAGCAAATAATATTTTTTCACTTATTTTTGAGTCCCAAACTAATTATGTCTCGCGACGAGTTAATTTTTTGAGCTCATTTTCTTCAAGAAAAAAGGTTTACTTCCGCAGAAACCGGTCTCCGCTGCAGATATTAAAGCTATAGTATTATCATAACATATAAAATTGCCACTCTGCGATGTTGCCCTTAATTTTTGGAACTTTCTCCCTCCATAACCACGGCAGGAACCGGAATTTGGATCTATAAGTTGTATTTTTTGGTTCAGTTTGTCACATTTAATAAGTGATATATTTGTCTGCCGCTGTTTGATAAGTCCAAAATTTTGGTTATGAGCCCCCGGACTATATATGAATTAAAATTTGAAAGAACGCCCGCATCCGCGCGAGCTGTCTTCTTCAAGCTACGTTGCCACAGCGAAAATTCACTCCATAAAATTCTATAAAAAGTAATATTTATATAATACTTTTGCAACATCTAGGTGGTAAACTGCCTTTATATTTTAAGAAACGATAGCAAAGTAATTTTTTTATTTTTATATAATTTTTTGGGTTTTTTTACTTTTTAATGCACATACGACAACAGAAATTGTAAAAACGCATGTATGGATTCCTATCTTATACGTGTTAAACATGTTGAAACTTTTACAATTAATTATGGCAAAACGGCGTGGTAAACCATCTTTACCAGGTGTACCAGTATGAAATGCGGATTTTTTTTTTTTCTAAAAAAAACATGTTAAATTCGGAAGAATGATAAAAAGTGCTTTATTCAAAGTATGCTCCATCGCTTGTTATACTTTTTTTCCATCTTTCGGGCAATTTGTGAATACCACACCAGTAAAAATCTTCCCCTTTTGCTGCGAACCATTCATCGAGCCATTTTTTCACATTTTCGTACGAACCAAAGCGCTGCTCAGCAAGTGCGTGACCCATCGATGTAAACAAGTGGTAATCAGAAGGAGCCAAGTCCGGTGAGTAAGCCGCATGGGGTAGAACTTCCCAGCTGAGTGCTTCCAACGTTTCTCGAACTGGTTTTGCCGTATGTGATGGAGCATTGTCATGAAGAAAAATGATTTTATGTTGCCTTTTTCGATATTCTGGCCTTTTTTCAAGCAGCGAACGGTTCAAATCGGTCAATTGTTATTGGTAACGTTTAGTATTAACCGTTTCCCCAGGTTTTAACAGCTCATAATAGACTACGCCCCTCCGGTCCCACCAAACACAGAGCATCGTCTTTCTGCCAAAGCGATTCGGTCTTACGGTCGATGTGGATGGTGCGCCTGGGTTTATCCATGATTTTTTGCGCTTGGAATTCTCAAAATAAATCCACTTTTCATCCCATGTAACTATACGATGCAAAAACGACTTCCTTTTGTACCAAGCGAGCAAAATGTCACACGTGTTTTTGCGCTTTTCCATTTGCCTGTCGTTCAACTCATGTGGTACCCATCTACTGGTCTTCTGAATCTTTTACATCTCTCGTAGTCGATTGGAAATAGCTTGTTGACTAACGCTCAATTACTCGGCGAGTTCTTTTTGTGTTTGCGAATCATCTTCGTCCAACAATGCTTGCAATTCCACATCTTCGTATTTTTTTGGCGGTTTTCCAAGTTCCTTGTCTGCAACATCGAAGTCACCACTTTTGAAACGCCGAAATCATCGTTCACACGTATCACAATAAGCTTCTCGAAGTAATCGGTATGATTCAACAGCAATTTTCTTCAAATGAAAACAAAATTTAATGCTGTTCGCGAATGCACTTTATCCGGTATAAAGTTCGACATATTGAACACAACAACACAACACTATTCACACACTTTTCCAATTTATCACTCGTGCGCGTCTGACACTTGTTGATGATACAACAAAATGGTGCAGTGTCAAATCTTTATAGCACAAACTGCATTGGTGCACCATCTGTTGTCTGAAATCCGCATTTCATACTTGTACACCTGGTATATTGAAGCAGTGAATGCATGATGCTAAAATCTATTATTTATCAAAATTTCAAGCAAAACTACTTTTAACAGTTACTCCTAAGAAATACCTTAATATTCAAATATGTGAAACCGTCGAAGCGATGGCACGATTGCTGGACGTCAACACCGCAAGATAATTAAGTTAGAACAAACAGGCCTTTGGCCTAAAATAAAAAGAAGAAGATTAATATTCAAATATGTGAAACCGTAGCGTAACGTTTGTCTCCTGCTTAATAATGCTATATGTATTTTCTATAGGTATTCAATCAGAGGAAACATATCCATACACAGGACAAGATGGAACATGTAACTATGATAGATCGGATGTAGTAGCACAAATTAGCAAATTCGTTCAGATTACAAGAAAAGATGAAAATGCTTTAAAATCAGCAGTTGGGCTGTTGGGGCCCATTTCTGTAGCAATTGATGCAAACTACATAGATTCTTATGCAGGAGGTACGCATATTAGTACAAATTTTTCATAATTTAGATATACCTATATATTTTATGAATTAACGAGTTATTTTTTAGTGTTTTGTACGAAAACACTTATAAGATCACTTCGGTGTCCGTCCTTCCATCTAGCTGTCACACCCGATTTTGTCCGAAACTATTTGGTATAGAAAGTTGAAATTTGGTACTAATATTGATGGCCTCATCAGAGCCATGTAGTTTTGAAAGTTCAATTTTGATTTAATGGGTTAGTTTTGGGGGGTGAAATCAGAAGTGAAAAAAATTTACTAGGTCATCGAGTGGGGTGTCAATTGAAAGCTTGTAACAACAGGAGTTCAAAAATATATATAATGTAATACTTGCGCACACTTTTCTTTGTGTTATTTTTAAAAAATCGCCATAAATGGCTGTCCCCCCTCGAAAGGAACTGGTAAAAAAATTTTAAGAAAATTCTGGAATATTCTTATACCTTTAATAATTTATCTGGTACATAAAAAAAAATAAAAATTCCAATTCATCAGTTTTTAATAAAGATCGGAAACAAACTTTGCTGAAAACTCATTTGGGGTATGTTTTGTGAAATCACTGATCATTTATATACCTCCGTAACAAAAATTTTTTATTTCAGAAGCAATCAACGTACGGAACACTAATAGCGCAAGTTCAACTTGCACTGGACTGATTATTTAGTCTAATTTTAATTCCGAGATATTACATTCATTGGGATTCTAATTAATTCATTTACTAGTCCGCGATCTATTTAAATGAATTCAGTCTTTCTGTTTGTATTCTTGGTTTTCATAGTTCTAGTAATTCGTAGTTTCCCATGCTAAAATGTAAAATTCCAGCAGCATTCATGCTTCTACCCACTCACCTCCAATTAGTCAAACCAAAGTTATTCAAAAAAACAGATTATTATTTATTAAAGATTTTCAGTTCCATTAGTGAATTTAGATTTACGCTCAAAACAGTTGTCGATTCGTTTCGATAGAAATTTTTTTGAATAATCTTGAGTAAAAAATATGTATCGGGTAGTCCAAATTGGACCCTTTTAAACGTGGTTCTAAAGGTTTATCTAAAAGAGGTAGACAAAAACTGATGTCGGTGTCTGAGGCTCAATTTTTATGATAAACTCAACGGTGAAAACCGCATATATCTAGTACAGTTTCAGATATACAGGGTGTTTTTCAAAAATCTGCATTTTGCAAAATTTTTTATTTCTATAAAAATATTCTCAAAGCACTTTTTCACGTGAATTTCAACAGTGTAAGTTACATTTTCTTATAACTAATATTTTAATAGTTATTAACGCAAAAATAAGTTTTTTAAATGGGATAGATACCCTCTATATTTTTCCATATTCGATTTCCGTAATACGAAAAATGGGATATGATAGTGTGTTTTATACAAACCGGAGAAAATTCGAACACGGCAAGTAATTTGTACCACGAACGGTATCCAGAGAGGCGTTAACCCTTCAAGTATATATTCGCTCGATTGCGATACAACCTAGTTAATAGTAGCCAGTTTGAAAAGAAACGACCCAAAAATTATGCATCAAACAGGGATAAGGAGTTAGAAGAAATAGTAGTTTTATGAACTATCGGAAATAATCCTAATACTTTAACCGACAGTTAAAAGAATCCATTGAACTACCAAGAACAACGTAAGTCGTACTTTGAAGAAGCATAAATTCAGGCCATATAGGACAAGAAAAGTTCATCATCTTAGAGACGGAGATTTTCAACGGCGTATGGATTTTTGCCAATGGTTTCTGGAGAATTGTAATCATGTTCCGAATTTCTCATTAAATTGCATTTGGACAGACGAAGCTTATGTAAGCAATGCAGGTAGTTTTAAACGTTAAAATTCTTATACATGGACACAAGAAAATCCTCATTTAGTTGTGGAGCAAAGAAATCAAGGCAGATTTGGATTTAATGTGTGGGCAGGAATTTTTAGAGGCAGGGTTATAGGTCCATTTATTTACGAAGGCACACTCACCTCTCAGAGATAATTAGAAATTTTAAGGCAGCAAATAGGACCTCTTGTTGATGAACTGCCGTTAATGGACCTTAGATATATATTTTTTTAAACACGACGGGGCACCCCCTCATAACGCTGCAGTTATCAGTAATTTTTTATCGGCCAATTTCGACAATAACTGGATAGCCAACTAAGGTCTTAACCATTGCACAGTGTCTCGTCTAATTACAAGCTAGCGGGACAATATTATTTCTTCACTTATTTCAATCGTTTATGTATATTCCAGATATCTTAAGCTATTTTAAGAAAAAAAAAAGTTGAAAAATGTGTACTATATGTGTATTAATCGAAATATGTAGCTGCAAGACGGAAGTGGTTTACTAATGTGTCTCATTTGTTCACTATTATCGCTAATTGTTCTTTAATTAGCTACATACGTCTACCTACTCATTATGTGTGAAAAGCACAATCATGTTTGTTTACAAAGAAATTTCTAGGAAAAAAATAAAAATCATAATGATATTACCCACATTTATTAATTTACAAAATATTATTTCTTTTAAAATAAATTAGTACAATAACAGTATCTGTATATCAATTATTTACAATAACAAGGTGTATAAGTAAAAGAAATATAATATTAAATAACTTATATACTAAGGCATGAATTATAAGCAACTACAACACACAATAAAATAAGAATAATAATTACAATAAAAAAATACTTAAAACTACTAATCACCATCAGATGAGTCGTCATCACCGCTCTCCCATTCAGTAGAATATTCAGAGAGTAAAATCCTCCTCATTTAATTCGTGATGATGACTTACTGATGGTGTTTTCGGATGGCAATAAAGGTGGGATAATCAACTGCAGAACCTCCGATGGCAAAGAAGTAAATTTTCTTCGCGGTAATTCTCTATACGAGTTGATAACAGGATCAGACGTAATTAAAAGCATTCTCAAAAGATCTGTATTTGTGGCAATACGTGACCGCTTCCTGGTGTGCCGTTCACGGAATCTACGACAGTCTTTATTTCTTGCCTCCTGGGCTTCTTCAGAGAGTTGTCCAATGGGAAGAAGAAAAGACTTTATAACTTCCGCGCTGTGTACAAGAATTTTATGCACAGTAACGGGCATGGAATACCACGAATACAGATCAAGGTAAAATTTTCTAGTATCAACACAAAACTTTTCGAATTCTATATAATTTATGTCATATCCCGATGACAAAGTTCTTAAAATTACATGAAATCTACGAATAAGGTTTACGTCTAATCCTGTAATTTCGCTGCTCAATTCAGCTTTGGAAAAAAATCTACGTGCTGTGTTTCCATCGTTTGTGTTACCATACCCAGGTTTTGGTTTATCTACAATGAGACCCATACGATCTTTAAACACTTTTTGTATCTCTTGTGAGCGTTGCTTCACAATAGCTTTGTCATTATCTCCCCTGACTTGCCACTTTTTTATTTCTAAACGATAGCTGATGTGAAGCAAACATTCAAACGTGCGGATCCATGCATGTAAAGTAGATAAACCAAATCCAAGGCGTTCTTCGTTGCTGGGATATTTCTTTGACTCCTCGTTCATAGTAGACGGGGTGGCACCGCAAATATAACACTTTGGTGTTGAACTTGTGTCTGTTAAGGCATTGCACACTTTGCCATCAGTCATTGTCAACAACAAATCGTGTTTAACAGAGATTTGAGATCCAGCAACGTTACATAATGTTGGAAGAAGCTGACTTACTTCATCTAAAATTTTAGAAGTTTCTTCTTTCGTAAACTCTTTTGTCTCCTTGGCAAAAATAAACTTAATAGGACGGCAATATAAAGTAGAGGAAGGTCTTGGATTTTGCCAGATCACAGTTTCGCCATCAAGCAGTCTCAAAGGGACAAATGAGTATACCAACAAAAATTCGTCTGTAGCGTTAGTGTTCTCAAATTTCTGCTTATACGTGCTATGCCCCGAACTCCCATCACAGCCCCATTTGCTTACCAACGTATAATATGAACGAGGTAATACACTTCTAATGACTACCGTCTGAGCTTTAACTAATCGTTCAGCCGTTTTATCCAAAATCGCGTGAAGTTTAATTTCAGCTCGAGATTCAGTCACAGAAATATATTCGTCAGAAGGACAACAAGAAGCTTTGGACTTACCTAAACTATAAAACAATGGATACACTTGATGTCTCGCTTTCATTGACCATTTTCTTGTTTGTTTATATGAGTGAGAAGTCGATTTCGAGTCCACATAATAAGCTAAAGCTTCGTCTGGTGTTAACTGCCGACTTTGTTCAGAACACGTATTCTTTTCTCTAGTTTCACTGACCGCGACGTTATGGATCTGTTTAGCAACACTTCGATGCCCTTCTTTTCGAGTAGCTAACTCAGCTGCTGTAATAAGCTCACTTGCACTTCGCGATTCCAAAAGATCTTCTACCCTCCGTCTCTTCGTTTTCGTTGATGAGTCTTCAAATGTTTTTCTGGGTCGCCCCACGGAAAGAGCCGCTGATGATGTTGAAGTGCACGGCTGGTTAACACACATCTTTATTTCGATTCCGGATCCCTCTAAACAATATTTATGTTTGATTAGAAACATTTCTTTGTTACACTTTAAAGAAGTCCAGTTTTGATTGAATTTTGCTGAAAGGCTTGATATTTTCATTTTGAGTCGTTTTAGAGAATCGTCAGAAACATCAGACATATTGAATTTTTCACTTATATAATAAAAAATGCCACTGTTTCGTTCAGTTTTGTCATGTTTTAGCCATTCTTCAAAAAACTCCATTTTCGTCATAGTCACGACTCGTTCTGAAAAAAATAAAATAATTTTACTTTCGGGCCTTTTCGGGGTCTATAATATATATGAATCTGTGCCTGAATGTTGTAGGTATTACATATAGAAAAATCTAGGTGGATATATGTGGATAAAAAAAGTTGCTACTTTTAAAGTTTACAATTAATGTAAAATTTGCTGGATTTATCTATACATTTACAAATTGATATTACACCAAAAGTATACATATTTTTTATAAAAAATATAAGTCATAATAGAGTACATACCTTCAATAGAATATCCCATCACAAAAAACTCGTTTTCACTTTGCTACCAATTTTAAAATATGTTATCACAAGTGTGCATAAAATGCAACTGATTTGCAAATGAAAATGACCTCTCTTATAAGGGTTACTTTGACCCCCTGATAAGATACCTTTATGAGGCGATAAACAAATTAATTCTTAGAATTCGTTAAATGGGGGGGGGGTATATCAAGGATTTTCTACAGCCCTACGCTGTCTTCCTTCTCTCAGCCTTTGATTCCATCCGTTTCTATCTCCTCAGTCCCCATCTGTTAGACCCCTGTCCTCCATAGCCTCGTCCACATCGTCTCTCCACGATCGTCCGGGTCTTCCTCTTTTTCTTCTCCCTATAGGGCTCCACTCCGTTATTTTCTTTACCCACCTATTATCTTCGCTTTGTCTTATGTGTCCATACCATTTTAATCGTTTTTCCTCAATGGTGTTTATTGCGTTCTCTTTGATGTTCATTCTGCTTATTTCTTCATTTGTTATTCTCTCCATATGTGTCACTCTACAACATCTTCTCCAATACTCCATCTCTACCGCGTTAATTTTAGATTTATTTCTTTGTCGATCGTCCATGTTTCTGACCCGTATGTCATTATGCTTTGTATTACTGATTTGTATATGCGTGTTTTGTTTCTGTTTGTAATGTGCTTGTCCCACAGGATCGAATTTATGCATGTCCGCGTTTGTTCTAATCTAGCTTTAATCCCTTCTTCTGATGTTGCGTTTTTTTAAAATGATGGTTCCTAAATATTTAAATCTATCGGTTCCTTTGATTATTGTTTCGTTATCGACTTCTAGATTCTCCACGTTTCCCTCCTTTGTTGTTAGATATTCCGTTTTATCAAAGTTTATTGCTAATCCTGCTTTAGTGTATTCTTCTTTCAGTTTTTTTACCATATAACTGAGGTCTTCCTCAACTTGCGCTATGATTACTTGGTCGTCTGCGAAACTTAGAGTATATAAGTAATCTTCTCGTATTGGGACTCCTTTCCGCTATATTTTTGCTTCCATTTTTTTAATGTTTGTTCGAGGTATATTTTGAATAGTGTTGGGGATGTAGAGCATCCTTGTAATAGGCTTTTGATGTTTGGAGTCTCTTCCCTATTTTATGTTCTATTTTTATGTTCACTGTGTTGTTTTCGTAGAGAGCTTTTACTGCGTATATTAGTTCTTTGTCAATGCCTATTTCTTTCATTGCGTTCCATAATCTTTGTCTTGGTACTGAGTCATAGGCCTTTCTTATGTATATGAAGGCTAGATGAACTTCTCTATTCTTTGCCAGTTTTTTTTTCCATTGTTTGTTTTATAGCGTATATGTGGTCTGTACATGATCTTTCGGCCGTAAAGCCTGCTTAGTCTTCTTCAATTTTTCCTTTTATATTTTCCTCCATGATATTTTTAATGATTTTTCCATACAAACGTCCCATACTCGATATTATGCTTAGGCCTTTATAGTTTGTGCATTTTCTGCTGTCTCCCTTTTTAAATATAGATACTATATAAGCTTTTGACCATTCCTCTCCATTTATCGCTCTATGGAACATGTTTCTCAGCATTCGATGTAATTTATTAGACCCGTACTTAATCATTTCATTTACCACACCCCCGGGCCCTGCAGATTTATTATTTTTGAGTGTTTTGATTGTCTTCTTTACTTCTTCGTAGCTTAGTTCTATCTCTTTTATTTCCTTATTCTGTTCTTCTTGAGGGTTCTATTCTTGAAATTCTTGTCTGTCTTCTATTAGCAGCTTCTTATAATATTCTACCCATTCGCTTTCTGGGATATACTCTATATATGTCTTCTCTCTATTGTTAGTCCTTAATGCTTTAATTATTCTCCATGACTCTGTAGTTCTACTTCCTCCTATATACTGTTCTACATGTTCGCACGATTTTTCCCATCTCTCGTTCTTTTCTTTGTTTATCATCCTCCTCGTTTCTACATTTTTCTCTTTATATTTCTGTAGATCTTCTTCTGATTTTGTATTCAGCCATTTTTCGTATAGTCTTTTTTTCTCCTTTATAGATTCTTTGGTTTTTTTTCACAAATTCTAATTTTATGTTTCTCATTCTCGTTGCCTTCTTTACCTAATGCTTCTAGGGCCGCCTGTTTGATGCATTCTTTTATGTGGTCATACATCTGTTGGAGGTTGTCGTAGTTAAATTCATTTAATTTTTGATCTAATCGTCGTCTATATAGGTCTCTTATCGTTTCGTCTTGCAGTAAGTGTATTTTGTATTTTATTTCCTTGTCTGCTTTTTCTGTTATCTCATTAATATTTCCGTTTTCTTTATCCATTGTTCCTTTTTGCTTTATTGTCTTGTACCACGGTACTTTTATATTTGCTATTAATAGTCTATGGTCTGTTCCACATTCTGCCCCTCTCTTTACTCTTATGTCTTTTATTTTGATAGTGGTATCGTTTTAATTATAATGTAGCCTATTATTGATTTTAAGTTTCGTGTTTCTTGCATCCAACTATATTTGTGGATGTCTTTGCGTTTGTAGAATCCGTTTGTTATTTTGAATCCGTTTAGTTCACACAGCTCTATTAGTCTCTCTCCGTTGTCGTTAGTAATGTCTTCTCCGAATGGTCCTAAGGTATTGTCCTTTGTTCTCCTTCCTGTTCTCCCATTCAGATCTCCCATTATTATTAATTCTTGGTTTTTCTTTACTTTTTGTGTTTCTATTTCCTAGTGTTTCCATGAAATTATCTTTTTCTCTTATAGTGCTGTCTTCTGTTGGGCCGTATACTCCTAATATTACCATGTCTTTTCCTAGCATTGTTATATTTAGTTTTATGATTCTTTCATTGATGGGTTCCCAAGATCTTATTTTCTTTTTCCACTTCTTTTTTACTAATATTCCAACTCCGGCCTTTGTTCTTTCTTCTTTCTTTACTCCACTCCAACATTGCATCACTTCATCTATTTCTTCTATTCCACTTCCCTTTTTCTTCGTCTCGCTTATTACTAAAATGCCTATGTTCATCTACTTTTCAAAAACAACTAGCATTTCCCAGTTTAGGTTTTACGTGTGTTAGGGTGCTAACTCCTGACGCCACAACCCTCCTCCTTTATCCGGGCTTGGGACCGGCAACAGTGTTGATGAACTACTCAATCCATCCATCAACACTGCAGGCGGAGTTACTCTGAAAGGAAATAAGCAAAATAATACAATATTCGAATTGGATCATCTCGAGGTATATGAAAAGCTTCTTCTTCTGAATCGAAAACTTAGCAAATATTTTAGTATGCTTTTAACAGAATTTTGAAGTGTTTAAAAACAAAATAGATTCAAAAATTAATATTTTTGTTATTAACAATCTGTTTTGACCAATCCTGTTACGTTTGAAAAGTCCTTGACTTGCGAGAATCTTCAATATGCAATACTTAATACTACTACAGAATATAAAAAACAATACAGTCACCGACTGTTACAGTTTATATTATCGAAAATAAGTTTGAGATATGGATTATATATTTTTCTTTTTCCTCACCCTCTGGTTAATATATTTTCACAAATATAGGCATTGATTGAAATATTCGCTATTTAAATGAGATAAATGATCGAATTCTTTAAAAAGAAACTCGTTATTTCATACCAATTCCTCGACAACTCCAAAACGTCCAAAAATTCCTTATAAACCTATTTACATAATTGCGATTAAGAATATTTTTTAAAAATTTGCTTCGTACGAAATTAGGTATATATATATATATATATATATATATATATATATATATATATATATATATATATATATATATATATATTTATATATATATATATATATATATATATATATATATATATATATATATATATATATATATATTGTATATAAACAGGTGTACAAGTATGAAAAATGCAGATTTTTTTCTAAAAAAACATGTTAAATTAGAAAGAATGATAAAAAGTGCTTCATTCAAAGTCTGCTCTATCCCTTGTTATACATTTTTCCCATCTTTCGGGCAATTTGTGAATACCACGCCAGTAAAAATCTTCCCCTTTTGCTGCGAACCATTTATCGAGCCATTTTTTTACATCTTCGTACGAACCAAAGCACTGCTCAGCAAGTGCGTGATCCATCGATGCAAACAAGTAGTAATCGGAAGGAGCCAGGTCTGGTGAGTAAGCCGCATGGGGTAGAACTTCCCAGATGAGTGCTTCCAACATGTCGCGAACTGGTTTTACCGTTGGTGATGGAGCATTGTCATGAAGAAAAATGACTTTGCGTTGCCGCTTTCGGTATTCTGACCTTTTTTCAAGCAGCAAACGGTTTAAATCAGTCAATTGTTGTTGGCAACCTTTAGTGTCAACCGTTTCCCCGGGTTTTAACAGCTCATAATAGACCACGCCCCTCTGGTCCCACCAAACACAGAGCATCGTCTTTCTGCCAGCGATTCGGTCTTGCGGTCTATGTGGATGGTGCGCCTGGGTCTACCAATGATTTTTTGCGCTTGAGATTCTCAAAATAAATCCACTTTTCATCCCCTGTAACTATATGATGCAAAAACGACTTCCTTTTGTATCGAGCGAGCAAAATGTCACACGTCTTTTTGCGCATTTGCCTGTCGTTCAACTCATGTGGTACCCATCTACCAGTCTTCTGAATCTTTCCCATCTCTCGTAGCCGATTGAAAACAGCTTGTTGACTAACGCCCGATTGCTCGGCGAGTTGTTTCTGTGTTTGCGAATCATCTTCGTCCAACAATGCTTGCAGTTCCATATCTTTGGATTTTTTTGGCGGTTTTCCACGTTCCTTGTCTGCAACATCGAAGTCACCACTTTTGAAACGCCGAAACCATCGTTCACACGTATCTTGCGATGGAGCATGTTCACCATAAGCTTCTCGAAGTAATCGGTATGATTCGACAGCAGTTTTCTTCAAATGAAAACAAAAAATTAATGCTGTCCGCGAATACACTTTTCCAATTTATCATTCGTGCGTGTCTGACACTTGTTGATGTCACAACAAAATGGAGCACTGTCAAATCTTTATAGCACAAACTGCATTGGTGCACCCCCTGTTGTCTGAAATCCGCATTTCATAATTGTACACCTAGTATATATATATATATATATATATATATATATATATATATATATATATATATATATATATATATATATATACAAGGCTGGTTTGAAAAGTCCGTGCAAAAATAAAAACTACTTATGTGTTTGGGGTAAACCTTTTTTATTTTTCGACATAGTCTCCTATACACTTCGTCCAACGATGTTCTAGTTTGTTGATCCCTTCCGAATAATAGGATTTGTCCAAGCCTGCAAAATATCCATTAGTGTCTGCAATCACCTCCTCGTTTGAATAAAATCTTTGTCCCGCCAGCCATTTCTTCAAATTGGGGAACAAATAGTAGTCCGAGGGAGCCAAGTCTGGAGAATAGGAGGGATGTGAATCGAGTTGGAATCCTATTTCCATTAATTTTGCGACCACAACTGCTGAGGTGTGTGCTGGTGCGTTGTCGTGATGGAAAAGGAATTTTTTGTGGGCCAATCGCGGGCGTTTTTCTTGCAGCTCGGTTTTCAAACGGTCCAATAACGATGAATAATATTCACCTGTAATAGTTTTACCCTTTTCCAGATAGTCGATGAGGATTATTCCTTGCGAATCCTAAAAGACAGTCGCCATAACCTTTCCGGCCGAAGGAACGGTCTTCTCCTTTTTTGGTGCAGATTCCCCCTTAGTAACCCATTGTTTAGATTATTGTTTGGTCTCAGGAGTATAGTAATGTATCCATGTTTCATCCACAGTAACGAAACGACGCTTAAAGTCCTCCGGATTCTTCTGGAACAGCTGCAAACTATCCTTGCAACCCTTCACACGATTCCGTTTTTGGTCAAGCGTGAGCAATCGCGGCACCCATCTTGCGGATAGCTTTCTCATGTCCAAATGTTTATGCAAAATATTATGTACCCGTTCAGTCAAGATGCCCACAGCACTAGCAATCTCACGCACCTTAACTCTTCTGTCATCCATCACCATATCATGGATTTGATCAATGATTTCTGGAGTCGTAACCTCCACAGGCCGTCCAGAACGTTCAGCGTTACTTGTGCCCATATGGCCAGACCGAAAATTTTGAAACCACTTATAAACTGTTCTAATCGAAGGTGCAGAGTCACCATAATGTTTATCAAGCTTCTCTTTAGTCTCCTGAGACGTTTTGCCTTTTATAAAGTAATGTTTAATGACCACACGAAATTCTTTTTCGACCATTTCTTGAAAATCACTCGACTTCCTTGATTCACACGAATGCCAAACACAAAAAAATAGACCAATATGGCTGAAACTTGGTGTGCGTTCATTCTAGAGATGCTACTAACTAAACATGACTTCGATACGCGCCGGTGGTGCCATCTCTCGGACTTTGCACGGACCAGCCTCGTATATATATATATATATATATATATATATGTATATATATATATATATATATATATATATACATATATATATATATATATCCCGTATTTATCCCATTTAAATGGCGAACGTTGCAATCAATGCCTACATTTGTGAAAATATATTAACCAGAGAATGAGCAAATGGGAAAAATAATTAATCCATACCTCAAACTTATCTTCAATTATATAAATTGTAATAAATTGTATAAAAAATTGAGTCTGTGACTGCATTATTTTTTAGATTCTGTGTGTAGTATTAAAGATTGCATATTCAAGGCTCTCGCAAGTCGAGAAATTACTTTTCAAACGTAAAAACGTTCGTCAAAATCAGATTATTAATAACAAAAATATTAATTTTTGATTGTATTTTGTTTTTAAACACTTCAAAATTCTGAGATGGAAGAGAGTTATAATTATTACTCCACCACCTTTCTCACCTTGAAATGACATTAGCCTAACTATGCTGATAGCGGACATTCCAACAAATTTTACGTATTTTCAATTTCTAACTTCCTCTCTATCAGATAAGATAATTTTAAAAGTGTATTTGTTTTTTGTTTAAGGTATGTTAAAATATTTGTGTTTGTATATAGTTTTCGATATATTTAAAAAACTTTTCATGTACCTAAAGATGATATAATTCCAATACTGCATTATTTTGCCTATTTCCTTTCAGAGTGCTCCTTTACTATTTTTGAGGAAATGGAGTAGATCTTTAGCCTTCTATTTATCCGTTTCAGAATTATGTCTAAACAAACAGTTTTATTTTAAATTCTACTGGACAATCTTAAAATTCCTTCTGCTATCATTGCATAAATATCTATGCCTATCTTCAGTCTACTCTGCATAAACAAATATTGAATTATCAAAATCTATAGTCTAGAAGTACATGTTAAAAATTTTCTCCCTCAGCGATATTGTGAAAATTGAGTAGCTTGACAAGGCTGTTGCCGACTGAACACAGGAATGTAGTCTGTAGACTAAATAAGATTAGGTAAGTCCTCTATCAGAGAATAAGAGACCATCACTTCTCCTCAGAAAAAGACTTGTTTAAGGATATATAATAAAAGACTGTTTTTAGTCAATTTCCACTGGTTTAGTTAAATTGCGATGACGCGTTTCGCGAAAAAAATCTTCTAACAAAAGGTTTCAAACACAATATTCAAACTGACTTCAATATCAAAGAATCGGAGACATTAGGTGTTGATACTGAGATTGCCTTGAAAGATAGTCCTAACAACATATTATCAAAATTTCAAACTGCCGAAATTATTAAAAAAGAATTCATATCTAATACTAACAACATCAACCAAGATTTAAGGACAATAAAAACATTTCAGAGTAAAGCAAAACAAAATGATGGAATCTTTACCAAAGCAGACAAAGGTAACACAGTAATAGCAATAGACAAAATCGACTATATTAATAAAACGTTAGATTTTTTCAAAACAGGAAAGTACGAAATTTTAAATAAAGATCAAACAAAAAAAAAAAAAAAAAAATAAAACAACAAATTGAACAGGCTAAAAGTATCATTCACGATAAAGATAAAATTAAATTGATAAATATGAATCCCCAAATCCCACAACTTTATTCACTCATAAAACTACACAAACTTGACCACCCAATCAGACCAGTTGTTTCCTGCATGTCTGCTCCAGCATATAAGACGTCATCCTTTTTAATTGATTTAATCAAATATCATACCAAATTTGAACCTAAATATAATATCAAAAACTCATACGAACTCGTGAATAAAGTTAAGAATATGACAATTCCAGATAACTCTAAATTAGTCTCTTTCGATGTCAAAAACTTATTTCCAAGTGTTCCTCCAGACGAAACAATAATTTTAATAGAGAACCTATTAACAAAAAGTAAATGAAGTTATAAAAATGGACATAATTAATTTACTAAGAACTTGCCTAAGACAAAATTATTTTTCATTTAACAATACATTCTACAATAGTAAGGAAGGGTTAATTATGGGGAGTCCATTAAGTCCATTACTTGCCGAAATTTTCATGGACAGTATTGAAACAATGATATTTAACAACCATAACAACAATAGTAGTAATTGCCTATACTGGTATCGATACGTAGACGATATAATTGTATGCTTTACAGGTACGGACAGACAATTAACTCACTTTTTACAGTATATTAATTCTTTACATAAAAATATCAGTTTTACAATGGAAGAAGAAGTCGAAAGGAAAATCAATTTCCTAGACTTAACAATCAGTAAGGCCAGGAAAAAACATGAATTTGCAATATATCAAAAACCTTGTCATACAGATACCACAATTCACAATAGTTCTCACCACCCTAACCATCATAAACTTGCCGCTTATCACAGTTTTATACATAGACTAACTAATATCCCCTTATCAGAAGAAAATTTTACTAAAGAATTAAACTACATAAAACAAGTAGCCGTTAACAACGGTTATTCGGTTACTTTAATCAATAGTATCGTTAAGAAAAAACTTAGAAACAAGGCTATCTCAGAAATATACCCACGTTTTAAGGACAGAAATACCACTTTTAAATGCTTAACCTATTTCGGCAAACCAACGGAAAAACTGGGGAAATTTTTAAATCAAAAAAATATCAACATAGCTTATAAGACTAACAATACTATAGGGAAATACCTTAAAAAAACTACAAACCACAAATCAATAAAGACAATAAATCAGGGGTTTTTCAATTAACATGTGGGTCATGTCCTAAAACATACATCGGACAAACTGGACGTACATTTAGACAAAGAATTACAGAACACTAAAAATTTTCATCCATAGAAAATCTAATTCAACATATGCTAATCATCTATTAACAGAAAATCACACATTTAACAAGAATTTCAAAATTTTACACACCCAACAAAAAGGTTTAAAACTAAACCTTTTAGAGACTATGCAAATAAATCGATTAAGGACTACAGGTACTTTACTCAACAACCAGGTAGATTTAAGCAATTCACCATTATTGAATTTATTCTCTTAACTCCAAATCTGTGTGGATTTTCCAGTACTATCAATGTAATTTAATTAGGTGTAATATTATAATTAAGAAATTATATAAAACTGTGAATATTAAACCTAACTTGACAGTGTAAAATGTAGATCTGAAGAAGCTGCATCGACAGCGAAACGCGTCATCGCAATTTAAATAAACCAGTGGAAATTGACTAAAAACAGTCTTTTATTATATATTTATAATGAATTTCCATCAAGTAGAAGCTACAACAATCCAAAACTTGTTTAAGGATTATGACCGATGCTGGTTTATGATTTAAAAAAAAAAACATAATATATCACGTTGAGCTACCCCGAACATACGAGTATTAACAATTTTTAAAAAGAAATATATCTGTGCCATATTGTTCCTAGATTGTCGTAAAAATTTCAGAAATATTCAAAGCCGACATTAGTTTTGTAAGAGAAATTAAAGAAAACGCTTAGAATGAATAATTTTTGAGTAATCAGTAGCAGTAGTAGTAAGAAGAATGGGTGGTACCTTAAGTCCCTAATGTCAACTAGATCTAAAAGTTCTTCTGTGACTCCCCACTGTCGAATCAGGGTCTCAGTCCAAATCCGGCATTTTCTGCCAAAAGACAGAGGCTATTCACCCTGACCTCTTGTAGACCTTTGGGTTCACACAATAGTTGACCCCAATATCTGTATCTTTTAACCATTAGTGCAGGATATTCGCACAAAATGTGAATGCTGTCCTCGCTTTCTCCCTCGCACAGTCGACATGTTTTCTGCTCAGCCAGTATGAGGTTATATAAATGGGCTTGTAACGCCACATGTCTCGTAAGGAATCCTATATTCAGGCATAGCCTTTATTTTGACATCGACAGGAGTTCCTTTATTCTGCCTGTCATAGCTTGTTTCATAAGGAGTTTGGCTTGACGATACCCCGCTCCTGCAGTCCAGGAGCGTTGGTGTTCCTTTTCCAACTATTCCCTGATCTTGTTTTTACCGAAAGCGAATGGAACCCCTACAGCTGTTCAGGCGAGGCCTCTAAGGTGCCTCTAGTTCGTTTACTATTTCATTTCCAAATATGCCTTGGTGGCCTGGTACCTACATTATTGTAACCTCGTTGTTACCTCCTAACGTGTTTAGTTCTTGCACTCATTCCCTGATCAGGAAGCTGTCCGTGATATATTTGGCAAGAGCTTGTATAGCTGCCTTACTGTCGCAGCAGATTAAAATTTTCTTGTTTTTTTGTCCCTTTCGAGATTTGTATTTTCGCACATCTGAGGATCGCTAACACCTCAGCTTGCCATATTGCCCATGGGTATACTTTCCCTGTGGTTTAATTGATGACAAAAGATTCTCGCCCCAAAGCGGCCGTTAGCACCCGAACCGTCAGTATACCAAATGTCGGTATTTGGTCTGTTCAGGAGCTTTTGCGTGTCCTTCCTTTCAGGGATGTGGACAGAAAAAGACTTAATCACTTGTTTTGTTTTCATGATTCTGTCTTGTTGTAAGACGAATGGGCGTTCCTGGAGGAATTTCAGACCTAAGTGTCCTCGGTCCCCATTCCTCTCTTCGCTTTGGCATTTCAGTCTATTTGCTGCTAATCTCGCCGTGTAGATGATGACCTGATTCAGTAGTGGGACACAAAGTGCTACTTCTGGAGCCTCCATTGGTGTCGTTCTCATAGCCCCCACAGCCGCCCTAAGGTAGCTCTCCTGTAGGCTGCGCAATAGGTTCTTTGTCTCCACCGTCTGGGCCACCAAATCACTGCCGCGTGCGTTATTCTAGGCAATAGCACCGCCCTGTATATCCACAGTGTGACCTTGGGTTTTATCCCCCAAGTTTTGCCCAGAGCTTTCCTACAGGCCTAAAGGGACGTCTAGAACTTGTTCCTCTTTTCGTTGTGGTGTTGTTTCCAGTTTAGTTTTGGACCCAGACGAACTCCAAGGTATTTCACTGAGCTCGAGTAGACCAGTTCAGTGCCCCAGAAACTAAGTAATGCAATTTCTTGAAGTATACTTGTATTTTTTGGTAAAGATCATGGCGTTGGTTTTTGTTGGATTGACTGTTAGTCCCTTTGCCATGCACCATCTTTGAGTGATCCTCAGGGCTCTCTGCGTGATCTCTCTGAGGGGTTGTAGGAAGTTGCCTCTAGTCACTAGTGCCACATAGACAGCGTAGCCATAAGCGGAGATGCCTTCTTCCTGTAAGGTTTTTAGAAGGTCGTTCACTACCATGCACCACAGTAGAGGTGACAAAACCCCTCCCTGCGTGCATCCCTTGGCGGGATGCCCTAATATCTGTTTCAGCATAGCTAACCGTCAGAATCCTGCAGTTTAGCATGCTTCCTACCCAATCCACCAGTGCATTGGGTGAACCATTATTGATCATTAAGTCTCTGATGACCGAGTATGAGGTGCTATCAAAACCTCCCTCTATGTTAAGCAAGACGCCTAAAGCGTAACCCCTATTCACCAATTGCACCTCTATGCCGCCCACCAGATGGTATAAGGCCGTTTCAGTCGACCTACCTTCCCATCAACCAACTGCTCCAGAGTCTTCATCAGAAAGGAACTAAGGCTGATCGGTCTGAAGTCCTTCGCCAAGAAGTGTCTTGGGAATAAAAACCACTCTCATTTCACCCCAAGTAACAGGTACATGTCTTAGGGCTATGCTTGCCATATAGATGTTAATTAGGGGCCTTTTCAGCTCATCTATCCCCTCCTGCAGAAGAGCAGGATATATGCCATCTAAGCCTGGTGACTTTAGGGTTCGAAGGACTTTATAGCCCATTCCAACCCTTCACTGCTTACTACTTTTACAGCAAGCGCCCAGGTGGTTTGTAAATACCGTTATATCTGTTCGGGGCTCTAATTTCCTCACTGAAGCCTGGAAAGTGAATCTCTATAAGATGCTTCAGAGTATCATCTATACATTCAGTGTATGTTCCATCTGAGGGTCTAAGACAGCCCAGCTGCGGACATCCATCTGAACTTAGTATTATGTTAAGCCTAGATGCCTCCGGGGTACTCTCAATGCTTTCACAAAACAGATTCCAGCTTTTACGCTTGGCTTTTGTTGTAGCCTTGCTGTACTCTCACTGTGAGCGTGGTGTGAGTTTCCTGATAGGGTAGAGGTTCCGGAATCGTAGAGCATGTAACCTGACTCTATCAATACGTCCACCTTTGTTCCTTCTCCCAGATTAAGCTTAACTTTGATGACCGTGAGATCACCGCTGCTAAGTTGTGGCATAAGGATTGCATTCAGACCTTTTGTCATTATGCAAGTCCTATTCTTCTGACCTGGGTGTGGTATGTGGATTTTTCCAATTCCTCCCAGACCTTTGATGGCGTTTTTAACAAGCCATGGTTCCTGTATTAGTCCAATACTTGTATGCATTCCAGCTATTCGCCTTGCTAGGATAGCAGAGACACCTTTCCTGTGATGTAGTTTTATTTATTTAAGAGATACCCACAGACATTTTACTGCTAACTTTCCCCACCTCCTACTTCCTCGATCTCAGGCGTTGCTTCTGGTTCTTTGCCGAGCACTTTCACGGTGGCTCGGACAGTCCCACAGTAAGGCCTGAAATCGCAGGTCTTGAGAGCCTCGAGTGCCGAGCTCCCAATGAGGCAAGCGAAGTAGCATCTCTCGTCTCGCTCCTCCTGGTGACAGTCCACTGCTCGGCCCCCAGATCCTGATTTTGACCGCTCAGTAACTTCAGAGCTTCCTGAGCAGTCAGGTCGGGTTCCCCCACGTGCACCACCAGTCGGTGGAGCTTTGGCAGCTCCTCTGGAGGAAGAGCACGCAAAGATAGTCCTATATATGTCATATCCGTGGCTAGGCTTCTTAACCATGCCACGGAAGTATCTTGTACACTTGAGAAGATGATGGCTCCAACCCTCTTCCAAGTTCTTGTGAAGATCTGGAGTTTTGTGTCACTTGGTAGCGACAAGATAGACTCCCTGATATGTTTTATTACTGCTAGGACTTCCTCATCAGCAAGTTTGCTTCCAGGATAACCCTCTAAGACGATGGCTATCCTGTGGATTTTTTTGATCGCCTGGGCATACGATCCTTGGTAAGTGACCTTAGGCCTCTTGCCCTGTCGCTCTTCAGTGGGGCTTGGGGTGGCGTTATCCTGCTTACTGCGTTTAAGGATTTGGGCCGATGTTTACGATCCGCCTCTCGCCTCTTTGCGGCAGGAGGGCGCGGATTAGTTAGTCCCTACGTCCTTCTGCATCTTTTTATAACGGCGCCTGGCCGCGCCGCTGTACCGAACGCGAGGTTTAGGGCCAGTTGTTGCCCCTGCGTTAGGTATCACTTCGCCCTCCGGTTGTTCGCTGCTCAAGGCAGCCACACCCTGGAGGATTTCGGTGACAGTTGTTTTGTTTTTGTTTTCCTTAGTTTCCATAACAGGTCCCACGAGTACCGCGGATTTGCGGTTTCACCCAACCAGCGCCTCGTATAGTTGGGGCTTGGCTCGTTATTCCCGGAGGTCGCGCGGTATCCGGGAGGCACGGTACGCGACGCGGCACCCTCTGCGCCATGCAGCCCTCGGCACGGTAGCTAACACCTTAGCTTGGAGGATCCCTCTTAGTTCATCTACATCCGTAACCATCCCCTTGAGGACGACCACGGATGCAGACTTAAGCCCCACCACCACGTCAAGGTGAAGATCCTTCGGGGAGATTTTTTGAGTAATTACTGTTAGCTAAATGCAAGCCGAATAAAAAAATGTGTTGAAGTTTTTTTACCCAATAATATTCTTGAAAACACACGTAAATTTAATAATTATTTTTGAGATCATTAAATGGTTTAATTGTTTTCTGAAATTTAAGTATTTGTTTCCTGAATTCATAAAAACACTTAGAAAAAAGGTTCGTGACATTAGCCTTACTAAGTTAGAAATAAAAACATATTTTATAATAATTATATATATATATATATATATATATATATATATATATATATATATATATATATATATATATATATATATATATATAACCCAGATGGTATAACAAGAAACGAAATTGATACGTTTTATCAAATGACAAGAATATTATAATCAACACGAGAGTCCTGAACACTATAAGTATTGCCAATGACCATCCTACTCATGACTACAAAACAAATAGCAACATCGAAGAAAGACGAATACTGTTAAGAAATGATTCTACAAATGGCAGATTAGAACTGGCAGAAACAGACAAAAAAAAGAAAAAGATTTGTGAGGACGTCAGACAGTATTGAAACTCGAAAATAGAAGAAACTCTGAAGGAGGGAGAAAATGTGAAACACCTAAACAAATAAATGAATGAAAGGAGACATCAAATAATAAAAGTTATAAATAATCATAACCAAGAGATCGCACTAATCAAAAAGATAAAGGAAGCTACAGAGAAATATTATCAAACATTATATGACACGAAAATATCGCCACCGCCCGGGAAAGAAGAAGGAAATAGAATAACGGTAATAATATGTAATAAACGGATGAAATAATAAACGCCCTACAACATATGCACAACCACAAAGAACCGGGAGACGATGAAATAACTATAGAAATGATAAAGTATGGCGGAACATCGATAATATAATCTCTTCAAGCTCTATTTAATCGGTGCCTAATAGAAAGTAAAATACCAACACCTTGGGTAAACGTCTTGATTGTGCTTCTTTTTAAAAAGGGGAACAAATTTAAATTGGAGAATTACACATTCATCCGCCTGTTGTCGGTACTATACAAAATCCTCACTAGAATCATAACATATGGATTAACAAACAAATTAGACAGTTATCAACCACGTAAAAAAACGAGATTTAGACGGGGATATAACACTTCGGACTATTAGATTACTAGTGGAAAAAGCAAATGAAAATAAAGTCACCTTGTGGATAGCAACGGTTGACTACGAAAAAGCATTTGATTCGGTAGAGATATGGGCAGTCCTTAACGCCGTAAGTAACAGCAGAGTCGATGAAAGGTACACAACTCTTCTTGAATACATATAAAAAAATGCTTCATCACAAATAATGCTCGAAGAACAAACAAATAAAATAAAAATTAAAAGAGGAATTAGACAAGGCGACTAAATATTCCCAAAGCTGTTCACGTTGACTCTAGAAGATATGTTGAAATCGTTAAATTGGGAAAATAGGGAAATACTAATGGACGATTAAATCACTTAAGGGCAGTAGATGATGTCACTCTGATCGCCAACACAAAAGAAAAACTACAGGAAATGCTGATGGAATTAAATAACAAGTCTTGAGAAATAGGTCTAAAAATAAACTTCACCAAATATTTGAATAACGAAAGTGAAGATAACAACCAGGAACTATTAATAGAAGGTGCAAGCATAGGAAAGGTACAAACATTCATATATTTAGGACAAAAAATCGAATTTAAAGGATGACTTGGATAGAAGAGTCTCGTTAGCTTGGTCTGCTTTCGGAAGGTTACAATCTACATCTAAATTAGACATCCCAAATGCAATAAAAGTTAGATTATTCGATCAATATGTTCTGCCGGTATTAACATATGACACTGAAACGTGGGCTTTAAATAAAAGCATAATAAATAAACTCCAGGTAACCCAGAGGGCAATGGAGAGGAGAATGTCAAATATTGTCTGCTTTTATATCTGTTCAAATTCCTTTTTTTATGACTTAAAGTAATAAAAAACTTGCGCAACTAGTGTTCCGTACTTTGATTGGTTTTAAAATAAAACATTTTGTTACGGAGGTATCAAATGATCATTGACTTCACAAAACACACAGCTGGGCTGTCTTAAACGCTCAGACGGCACATACACTGAATGTATAGATGAGAGTTTGAAGCATCTTATGGAGATTCACTTTTGTTTTGTATCAAATTCAGGAACAGTGCTCCTGAAAGATATGAAATGATTCGAAAAGGATTTAGAGATGAAAATCTGAATCGTAAGCAAACTTTCGCTATTAGGGACGGCCGAATTGTGTGAAGAAGTTTAACAAATCATTCATTACCACTGTCGTCGGACAATTCTGGGAATTTATAATGGGGTTTTCAAAATACTCGAAGAAAGCTTTGAAGAAAGAAAAGTTTTGTCCTGCACCACGAAATACACCGACATTCGTTCTGCACGTAACAGAAGAATTCCATGACTATGGTGCCGGTGAAAAAAATGGTGAGATCGGTACATATGGTTGCAGGAAAAACTCCGTTGAAGATGACGGGGACGAAGCATAAAAGTAACTACTTTGGAACTTTTGAATCATACCACATATGTGTACCAAATTTGAAATTCGTATCTGATATTGTTCGAAAGTAATCGTGCCAACATACTAACAGACTAACGCCGATGTATAGATAAACATTCAGACAGGTAGACCGACAGAAATGAGAAACTAGGTTTTTAAGATCTGGGAACCTTGAAACGTTAACAACAGTAAACATGTTTCAATACTTTATTTTAGCAAGGGAAGTAAAAAGATTGGTCGGCAAGATCCTTGATTTAAGAATGCAAATAATAGATGCAGGGCACAGATCCCGCATTTAATAAATCAAATAGTAGGTGGAGTACACTCTCATGTCGCGTTCTTATTTTTAAAATCCATTCTTTATCCCAAATCATCTGCATGTTAGGTACTTTTTAATCATCAATAACAAAAATTTCCTGAGATATGGCTGAGAATCATTTTTTTATTTGCCCACTCAGTACATTATTTACGCAGTTTGCCTCTTTTCAAAAAGGTATATAAGTACAATAAAAAGCATTTTACGATTATCATCGCCATAATAATCTCGAAAATATAGTAAAATATGAAGTCAGTAATATTGCTATTTATTGTCGGCAGTGTGATTGGTTCCTTAGTTGAAGATAGAGACCAATGGGTAAACTTTAAGGTAAAAAAATATTCTCTAATATCCATAATTCTAATGTATTTTCCTATTTTTTCTACTCTAGTGGATATAAAGTGATGATGTGCAGAAAGACTTGCTTTTACCGAAACAAAATATCTCAAATTTAAATTTGTAAGACGAAATACATAATGGCGCAAGATTTTGGAAAATTTTAGGTTACGATTTGGTTTCAAACTTTTTAAACATCTACTGTACCTGACAATATTTTCATGTTCAACTGATTATATTGAATAGAATTAAAAGGTTAAATACGGACGATTTAATAGAATTATATTCTACTTTTAAGTATAAAAAATATTAGACCTCTGCATTTTCAGTGAGAGTAGTTTTAAACACATTAAAAATACAAAGGTCTAATTTTTTTCGGAAAACACGAATTTCTTCGTAGTTGAACCCATTTCCGTGAAAGTAGTTTATATGAGATACTAAAAACCTATTTTATAAAACGAAACGTAAGTCTTATGAGATCAAATTTTACAAGAGCAGTATTAAAAATACGTTACCCATCTCTAAATATGTATAGAAGAGAAATACGTATACTTTCAAATACAAAACGAGAGTAGAGCATTTAATATTTTTATGTAGTTTTACGTCAAAAAAAACTTCAATACAGTCACATTAAAAATTTTTTTTATAAACCTGTTTACACTAAAGGAAGTACCAAATTAAGACAAGTTTTATACTATTGTTTTGTTACGGTGGTATCAAATAATCAGTGACTTCACAAAACACACCCCAAATGAGTTTCCAATCTTTGATTGATGACCTTGAAATTTCTGTTTTTTTTTTATATACCAGATAAAGTTAATGCACTCGTGATAATTTTCGTTCAATCTACACCCCGTGGAGAAAATTCGAGAATTTTTTTAAAATTTTTTGTTAAGTACTTTTCGAGGTAAGGTGGGTGGACAGAGATTTTTCGCGATTTTTTAAAAATAATACAAAGAAAAGTGCGCGCAAGTATTACATTATATATATATTTTTTACTCGTGTTTTCACAAGCTTTTATCTGACACCACACTCGATTACCTAGTAAAAAATTTGTTTTGTCACTTCGGATTTCACCCCCCAAAACTAACCCCTTAAGTCAAAATTTAACTTTCAAAACTACATGGCTCTGATGAACCCATCAATTCCTATATTATTACCAAATTTCAACTTTCTATGACAAATAGTTTCGGAGAAAAATCGGGTGTGACAGACAGACGGACAGACAGACACCGAAGTCATCTTATAAGTGTTCCGTACGGAACACTAAAAAGTAACAAAATTTCCGGCGAATTAAAACTATTTACATGAAAATGTTTTGACACCCAGAAATTCTTAGAGTTAATTTATGTCACGGTAAGATACAAGATACAACTTGTATATCTGGCTTGTGAAAGCTCGGAATTTAAAAGAATAGCTGCTGTATTTGAGGGGGTTAGCTAAGACTACAGATAGGCAGACAGGAGGACAGGAGATTTCTACTGACACTTACCGATTGGTAACTCAAGGGTTAGAGTTCTAACCCAGTAATAAAATTTATATGATCTAATGGTGGACGAAGTCCATAATATAGCAGTGACTTCTGTTCTTTCATGTATTAATCTACCTCGAGCTACGCTTCGCCATATTATGACTCATTATCTGAGCTAGGATCGACAATTAAATTCCGTGTTTAAGGAAACAATATTCCAGATAATATAGACATTTCAAGGAAAAATTCATTAATTAGTTATTTATCAGACGAGTTTTATACTATGCTTGAAATAATCAGAAATATGTTACTTATAGATAGAAGCCAAATCAAAAAAAATGCCCAGACACAGTTAAAATTATATGAGAATGTGATGACACTGAATTTTTTTTGGTAATTTTTGATTTCTAAAACCGTAAAAAGATTAAAATGCTTACCCACGTAATGTTTAAAGTGGCACTTTTTCATTGAAAATTCTAATGAACGTTAATATGCACCAGAATAGCTCTCTCTTTTTACTTGATTTATGTTTCCAGAGTAAACATAGAAAATTTTACAAAAATATAGAAGAAGAAAAACAAAGGTTTTCTATATTCCAAAAAAAAATACGGGAAATCGAAGAACACAATAAGAAATATGAAGCCGGGAATGCGACGTACTTTAAAGGAGTAAACCAGTTTACTGACTTGACTAAAGAAGAATTTCTTGCCATATTAAAACATGTTGGTCGCCCAAATCTAGAGATGAAGAATATTTACGAGGGATCCACCGGTGATGATGTACCAACTTCCATTGATTGGAGAGATAAAGGAGCAGTATCACCAGTTAAAAATCAGGGCCTTACTTGTGGTTCATGTTGGGCATTTTCAGTGGTAAGTATAAAACTGCTTCACACTGACAAAAACTTATTATTTGTTAATAAATAAGTAATTTTAATAATCAACAGAATAAAACTATTTATTGTCGAAATTATAACTATAAAAAGTTATAATAATGACAAAATTTATTACTACTACTTTCAATATCTGCTAAATGATAATAATAATTTGAAAATACATCATTGTACACCGAATATATTGTATTTACACATTTACTAGTACAGGAGAACCCAGCAAAATATCTACTCGTATTCTAACGTTCATGAAATAAAATATTTGGAACTATTTAATATACACCCGAGGCATATTCAAATTTACTAAGTTCACTAAATGCGAAGAATTTGTAAAAAAGATTGAACAGCAGTTCAGGTTCAATTTTTTACAAGATGGTGGAGAAAACTTTATAAATAAATTAAACTGACCGATAAATCCTGACGGATATATAACATTTTTAATTGAGAATCGTCTTAAAATTTTTGTAGATTTCATCTGTAAATATTATAAGTAAGATTTCATATAAATTTTTCAGTAATATAGCTTAAGGAGCAGGGAGAGGAGTTAAAAAACTTTATATATTTTCTACAATACTATGAGAATTTCTCCTGGTTTTTAATTGAGATATTGCATAATTTTAAACATTATCGTTTGTATTCAGAGAAATACGGGGTTAAAACAGATAAAGCAGAGATTAGATGAATCTGAAAATTGTGTTTTTTTTTCATTAATTTTAAGCATTTATAGTCAGACATATCAAGAGTTGGATGGTCGAGAAAGAAAATTAAAGGGATTGCTTCATATATATATATTTATATAAGAAAAAGGGGTTACTATTTCGGTATTAATCTTGAAAATGTTTTTAGAGGAATCTTTCTTAAATTCGGTTTCTATTTTGCCCAACCACATAAGGTTATTCGACACGTCCAACGTTGGTTATTAGCAGGTGTATAAGTATGAAATGTGGATTTTAGACAATGCAGTGGTGCTATAAAGATTTGACACTGCGCCATTTTGTTGTGTCATCAACAAGTATCAGACGCACACGAGTGATAAATTGGAAAAGTTTGTGGATAGTGTTGTGTTGTTGTGTTCAATATGTCGAAATTTATACCGAACAAAGAGCATTCGCGGACAGCATTAATTTTTTTGTTTTTCATTTGAAGAAAACTGCTGTTGAATCATATCGATTACTTCGAGAAGATTATGGTGAAACATGCTCCATCGCAAGATACGTGTGAACGATGGTTTCGGCGTTTCAAAAGTGGTGACTTCGATGTTGCAGACAAGGAACGTAGAAAACCGCCAAAAAAATATGAAAATGTGGAATTGCAAGTATTGTTGGACGAAGATGATTCGCCAACAAACACAAAAACAACTCGCCGAGCAATTGGGCGTTAGTCGACAAGCTGTTTCTAATCGGCTACGAGAGATGGGAAAGATTCAGAAGACCGGTAGATAGGTACCACATGAGTTGAACGACAGGCAAATGGAAAAGCGCAAAAACACGTGTAACATTTTGCTAGCTCGATACAAAAGGAAGACATTCTTGCATCATATAGTTACAAGGGATGAAATGTGGATTTATTTTGAGAATCCCAAGCGCAAAAAATCATGGGTAGACCCAGGCGCACCATCCACATCGACCGTAAGACCAAATCGCTTTGGTAGAAAGACGATGCTCTGTGTTTGGTGGGACCGGAGGGGCGTGGTCTATTATGAGCTGTTAAAATCTGGGGAAACGGTTAATACTAAACGTTACCAACAACAATTGACCGATTTGAACCGTTCGCTGCTTGAAAAAAAGGCCAGAATACCGAAAGAGGCAACACAAATTTTTCTTCAGTTCGCGACACGTTGGAAGCACTCAGCTGGGAAGTTCTACCCCATGCGGCTTACTCACCAGATTTGGCTCCTTCCGATTACCGCTTATTTGCATCGATGGGTTACGCACTTGCTGAGCAGCGCTTTGGTTCGTACGAAGATGTGAAAATATGGCTCGATGAAAGGTTCACAGCAAAATGGGAAGATTTTTACTGGCGTGGTATTCACAAATTGCCTGAAAGATGGGAAAAATGTATAACAAGCGAAGGAAAATTTAACATGTTTTTTCAGAAAAAAAATCCGCATTTCATACTTGTACACCTGGTAAATGGCAATGATCCAGCGTATAAACACACTTGCTGTGGCGTATTATTAAGGAATATCTTTTGAAATAATAGATAAGAAATCTTAATTATGATTAAATATTACTCTTAATAGATGTGTGTTTTATTGTCTACTATTATTTTGATTTGTTATGACATTAATTGTACCTGAAAATCTATAATTGATGAAGAAAATCGTATGGTGGGCAGCATAACTGAAATGGCGCCTGCGTCTGAGCTATTTCGCACAACGGCAACGATACTTCAGTGATTTCAAGCGTCGACCACAATAATTGTTAACTAGTAATTAAAAAGTATTTGGGATCGTTAATGAACGTATCGATACGGCGATCATTGAAGTATCAAGACTTCGGCCTCAATCGAAATCGAGTCATCAAAAAAAAAATGAAATCGTCAGGAGGGTATCAAGGCAATTAAGAGTGTATATCTACATATATATATATATATATATATATATATATATATATATATATATATATATATATATATATATAATATAAATAATACATTAAAATTCCGGGTTTCAATTCGTTCGTT
Source organism: Pachyrhynchus sulphureomaculatus (assembly GCA_019049505.1). Classification (NCBI taxonomy): domain Eukaryota; kingdom Metazoa; phylum Arthropoda; class Insecta; order Coleoptera; family Curculionidae; genus Pachyrhynchus; species Pachyrhynchus sulphureomaculatus. The sequence goes on along the minus strand of CM032455.1, from coordinate 12,346,185 downwards.
TAACAATGAATTTGAACGATGTTTCGCCAAAATCTCTTTTCGCATTTTCGAGTGTTAGTTAGCTTCAAGCAGCAGCAGCAGCAAAATCACCTTATCGAGTAGCAGCAGCAGCAAGAGCATTTGAAAATGCCAAATGAGATTTTGGCGAAACATCGCGTAAATTCGTTGTTAGACGAACGAAACGAAACCCGGAATTTTAAAGTATTACAATCCACCATCCGTGAAAAGCTCTATTGTAACATATATATATATATATATATATATATATATATATATATATATATATATATATATATATCTCAATATATCAATCGGTTTTATAACGTCTTCCGATGCCTAATTTCCACTCCTCCCGGTTTCTTTCATCCCTCCTCCTCCAGATCTCTCTCTAGTACTTCCTTGTTGATTCCTGCTCTCCAGCTTTGGCGTGGTCTTCCTCGCTTTCTTTTTCCATGAGGGTTCCAATTTAAAATCTTTTTAGGTAGTCGGTCTTGTGACATTATCTGTACATGTCCGTACCATACCAACTGTTGGGTTCTGATTTCGTCCACTATATCGTGCTTTATTTCTAAAGCTCGTCTTATCGTGTCATTTGGTAAGCGGTCTTTTCTGGATTTTCTGGCTGCTCGTCTCCAGAAATCCATTTTTTTAGCTTTTAGTATTTTTTTTTCTGTTCTTTCCTTCAATGGCCACACCTAGGAACTGTAAGTTATTATACTTTTCACTATTGAGTTGTAAATTCTGTCCTTATTTTCAATGGTTATGTTTTTGCCACATACTATTAAGCATTGCAATCGCTTTTCCTCCTTGGATATTCCTCTCGAATATTGCTTCTTCCAGTGTTCCGTCCCTAGATATTCTCGTTCCCAAATACTTATAACTGGCACAGTATTTGATGGTGTGTCCTGTGGCCAGTTTCAAGTCCTGCTGTTGTCCTCCGACGCACATGTACTCGGTCTTTTTAATATTGACTTCTAGTCCTCATTTTTCATATTCCTCTATAAGTTTTCGTGTCATGTATTCCATATCATCGAGGTCCTGAGCGACCACTACCTGGTCGTCTGCCAATGACAGCGCGTACAATGTAGTATCGTCATCCAGTGGTAATCCCATACTGCTGCATTTCCTATTCCAGTTCTTCAGTGCACTCTTCAAATAGATTTTAAATAGCGTTGGGGATATACAGCAGCCCTGTTTGAGACCCTTTGTAACCTGGAACCCTGTCGTTATACCATATTTGGTTTTCACACTACTTCTTGCGTCTTGGTATAAGGATTTTACTGCTTTAATTATTTCAGTGCTTACATTACTCTGTTGTAGTGTTTCCCACAATCTCATTAGGGCACGCTGTCGTAGGCCTTTTTTAAATCAATAAAAAAGACATGGACTTCCTGATCAAATGCGGTTTTCTTTTTCTAGGATTTGTGTCAGTGAGAAGAGATGGTCTATTGTGGATCTTCTTGCTCTAAAGCCTGCCTGTTCTTCAGCTTCTACGTCCGCGTATTCCGTTTCTATTCTATTTTTAAGTATTTTTCCGTATATTCTGCTAATAGATCCTGTAACCGTTATTCCCCTATAGTTATCGCAATTATTTTTGTCTCCTTTCTTATGAATTGTTGATGTGTATGATATTTTCCATTCCTCAGTTACTTTTGATGTGTTAATGCATCTTTGGAATAAGTTCCTCAAAGCGCTAAATAGCTTTTCAGTTCCGTATTTTACTATCTCTCCTGGGATGTTTCCTGGTCCTGGAGCTCTACCATTTTTTAGCGTTTTACATACTTGTTTAACTTCTGATGTTGTTATCCTTATTGGGGATCCTCGTATAAATATATTTGGTTTTCCATGTTGGGTACTTTTGAACTTTGGTCTATCTTCTGTTAGTATATTTGTAAAATATTGGTTCCATTTTTCTGGTGTTATTGGTGAGAAGATTTCTCTTTTCCGTTCTATTTTCATATTTTTAAGAAGTCTCCAGCTTTCTGTGCTTTTTCTTCCCCCTATGTAAGTGTTTAGTCTTGAGCATGTCTTTTCCCATTCTTTTTGTCACTAATCATTTTGCGTATCACAAATACTTAAGTTCAAAGAGCACAAACGACAAAGCAAAATACAAAGAATCCCAAGCTAGAGTACGCAAAATGATTAGTGACATGTTCTTTTTGTCACTAATCATTTTGCGTACTCTAGCTTGGGATTCTTTGTATTTTGCTTTGTCGTTTGTGCTCTTTGAACTTAAGTATTTGTGATAGCTTTTCCGTTTTTCTTCAGTTTTCGTGTTTAATTTCTTCATCCCACCAATATGGTTTTTGCTGTTTTTTTTTCCCTTTTCTCTTGGTACCCTAATGCTTCCAGTGCGGCTGCGTGTAGGCATTCCTTTATATACTTATATTCTTCTTCTATATTAACAAATCCCGTCCGTTGTATCTTTTGGTCCAGTCTACTCTTGTATAGATTTCTGATACTTTCATTTCGTAAACTGTCTGTATTATATCTTATTTTTGTTTCACTTGTTGTGTGCTGTGTACTTGTATCCTCCAGTTTGCTTTCTCGTGTTGTTCACAAGATAGTGGTCGCTGCCACATGAAGCCCCTCTTTGGACTCTTACATCTAGGAAGTTTAATCTAGATCTCTGTCATTGTGACATATAAATATATATATATATATATATATATATATATATATATATATATATATATATATATATACTGGTGAGCAAAAAAATTGACTCAAACTATTTGGCTTCATTTAGCTCGGATCCTAGAATTTAGTGTTCATATGTTTTTACGGATTTAAGTATTGTTTGAAAGCCCATCTAAAGTCTTTCTAATGATCCCCAATTCTATAGCATATCTCATGCTTTTTACTAATAAAAATGATTGAAAGGGGAAATAAGGTGAATAAGGATTAAAAAAAGGGGTAAAAGAAAGGAAAAATTAAACAAATTTTAAGTTTAACAATTAAATTTATTGATGAAAACCAAAATGAATATTTTGTATTACCCTCCATCACTTATTTATTGCTTCCAGCCGGTTTTTCATGGCGCAGGTGAGCTTTTTCACCACTGTCTGTGGGATTCTTCCCTACTCTTTCGCCATCACAACCTTTAACTCCCTCAGTGATGGATGGACTAGATTTCTGACTCGAATCCTTCTGTTGAGCTCATCCCACATGTGCTCAATTGGATTGAGGTCAGGACTGCGCGCAGGCCGGTCTAATATGGATATTCCCCCTTTCGTCAGGTATTGCTGCATCGATGTTGCAGCATGTAGCCTCGCATTGTCGTGCATTAGCACGAAGTTATCGACAACAAGCCCACTCGATGTACCAGTGAGCAGTTAATCCACAGTTACGAATCTCATCAGTCACGAAAATCAAATCAGTTTTCGCATCCATTGAGATGCCTCTCTACACCATAACAGAACCTCCTCTGTAGGCGATCGTTTCAGTAATGCAGCACTACGCATAGCGCCCCCAGAATTTCCAACAAGTATCGGCTAACACAATCAAAGAAACACATCAAGAGGTTCATGGCTGATTGTTTATTAGCAGCACAAAATGAAAAAATTACCAAAATTCTATACATTTTTAATAGTTTCCACAAAAAATTAAAATTTACATCAGAAAAAGAAGATAAAATAAATTTTTTGGACCTGACCCTTATCAGAAAGTAAAATAAAATCCTCAGGGAGTGGTACACAAAACCTACCTGGTCACGGAGATATTTGAATCTCTCACTCTAATCATACAATATTCCAGACAATCACTGTTATAGCGGGTCTAACAGACTGAGCAATAAAATTGACTTCCCCTGAACTAAGATCAGCCGCACTAAGGAAAGCAAAAAATAGTACGAAATAATTTTAAAGAAAAGAAACACCAAAAAGAGTAATTAAAACAGCGATCAATTTTTACCACTTCCTTATACTCTGACTCTGAATCAAAATGACTAAAAACTACGAAATAACGTTTATAATGGGTAACTTTAATGATAAGTTGGAAAAGAGAAGGTGCAGCAGATGTCGTAGGGAACTTAAAAAGAAAGGATCAAGGAGATCATCTTATAAGTTTCTGCCAGGAACATAAACTCGTACTGAGCAACAACTTATATAAGCTTCCTCCTCGGCGTATTTATATCGAAGATAAAAAAATGTTTCAGAAAACAAGCTTCTAATGATAAAATGGATATAAGGAAGCTCCCAAATGGTACTATCAGACAACAGTTTCAGCATTCTCTGTGTAAAGAAATAAAAAACATCAATAAGGCTACAATTAGCGAACATGATAAACGGAACAAAATGAAAAAGGCGATTCAATTAACATCGACAACATTATTAATATGCAAGCAAGCTAAAAAGAAAGAATGGATAACAGAAGAGATTATAAATATGATGGAGAAGAGACGAGGAGACAAAAATAAGAACAGATAGAATATCGGTCAATTTATAACAAGAAATGGAAAAAAATTAGATAAGCTAAAAAAAGATGGTTTGCTGAGAAATATGATAAAATCAAAGAATATGAAATAAAATGATTATCATAATATGTATAAAGAAATAAAAGAAATGACCAATAAAAGAAAATATAACCCAGTGACTAGTGTATTTGATTCAAATAAAAACCTCATTCCATGTCCAAATTTTTACAACGTGAAACTGGTATGCTTTTTGCCTCAAATCGACATAACAAACCCTTAACATGTGATACAGATACAAGACTCTCCGTTATAAAAATAAGATAAAGAAAGTCTTTCTGTCTCTCAAAAATAATAAAGCTAATAAGAACTACGGTGAAGTACTAAACTAATAAGAACCACGGTGAAGTACTAAAACTAATATTTGAATTGACCTCTTTAATAACATTGACAATACACGTGAATTCCCTAAAGACTGACTGGAATCAACCTTTATTACAGTACTCGAGAAAAGGTATTAAAGAGTACTATGAATTCCACTTCATAAGTTTGATAACCACATTACTAAGGTGTTCACAAAAGTTATTTGTAACAGAATCTACAGAAAATTTGAAGCAAACAACGACGAGTTGGTACACGAGAAGCCATTTTTAGCTTACAAGTGCTCATCCAGCGCTGCAGGGATGTGTTTTTGGACTTCGCCAAAGCATTTGAGAACGTCAGGCACGCACGGCTAGTGAAAATTCTTCAGAAAGCTGATATTGAGGGCAAATATATTCGCATCATAGCAAATCTCTGCTGGGGACAATCGGCTAACATAAGAATAGATAAATATCTACTTTCACTTATTAACCTAAATTTATATATTTTTAAACCGAATGACCATATTTTCTTATCATACTTTTTTAGACGGGAACCCTGGAAGGATTTTACTATTTGAAAAATAATAAAATGATCTTGTTCAGTGAACAACAGTTGGTAGATTGCGTAACTGAAAACAGTGGCTGTGGTGGAGGATTTGAAGATCCGGCCTTGAGTTATGTGCAGGAGAACGGTAAGTATGAGTATTGTGTTTTACGATAGTTTTGTCCCAAACTATACATAATAATATGATAAATGGTGGGGTAGCACTGAAGACAAATGTCTTTAACTCCTTTTCAAAAACGATCTAATGAAACTGAATAAGAAATAGACGTCCCTCTAATTTTGTTGATTAAAGCTGGTGTTCAATTTATATTTCGGCTACCTTTTCATGAATTGACGTATATACTGTAATAAAACAATTACCTGGTCCATTTATAAATTGTTATTATTCATATAATTATACACGATATCTGTAACCGTTGAAGTTTTTATGTAAATTTAAATAGAGTTGCATAAGCATAGATATATGAAATGTACTACACAAGAATACTTAATAAAATCCACATGTTTATATAAAATTTAATTGTTTACAGGTTTAATTTACAATTAAAATATCTAAATTAACTTTTTCATTACGTGACCCAGCAAACGAAAATTAAAATGAACCAAAAATAATGGTAAAGTTCTTTATTAGGATTAAATTATACATAGAACTTTTAACTTATCTATTTTAATAATGCATGACGATCAACCATAATTTCTTTCAGATTTTAAAATTGTAGGTTCTAAAATAAAAAATTAAGCATTGTGTATTAGAGAAAAAATGTGGACAGAAAACCTTAATTTGATAAATAAGCATGGAATTATCATCTCTCAACAACAATTAATATTTTAAATCAAATAATAATTAGTTAGAAATGAAACATTTACCTTCTTATGGTATAATTTTATGTGTATGTAAATATTTTGAAATAACAATAATTAACTTCTAACAACATTTAAGCAAAACTAAAAGATACGTTACATATAAATTATTTCAATGTGGCCACAGAGTGTAGCACTGTGCTGGACAAAGGAGTACTCAAGATCTGAACTAAGGTATGGCAGCTCATGCCAGATCAAAGGGGGTTGATTACGGTAAGGTGCATCACGGTGACCTGTACTTTGTACAAAAGAAAAACAAGAATGGAAACAATTGTTTTATTAGTCACTATAAACAGTTAAATGTTGGTAATGAAGAAAAAGATAATGCAAATTATTTATTTATTTATTTATTTATTTAATACAACTATCCTACAGAACAATCCAATTATAGGATAGGAACATTCAAATATAACAAGTACAAATAGATAAGTATTTATCAAATCAGCATTTTATTAATTCTAATAACTACACTACAAGCTAAAGAAAAATAAAATAAAAAGAGACAGACCTAATCCACAGTTAAACAAGACCTACGTAGAGATGTCATACTGCAACAGAAAATATCAACTATGTGTTTGACCCTTTCATAATTCATGCACATAACGTATATCGGCGAGTACATCAACAAGTTTGTTCTTGGAACAGGCATGTAGAAAAATGAATGGTTTAGGCGAGCGTGTGGAGATGGCACACGGAACCTAATACTTGAGAGGGTGCAAGGGCTTTCAATTCTGTTGTTCAAGATTTTATATAAAACAAGATTGTAGCATATTCTCTACGCCGAGAAAGGCTAACAATATTGAATCTTCTTAATAGAACATCATTAGGGAAACCCAATGGTGGATAAATACCATCTAATTTAAACCAGAGGAACTTCACAAATCGTCTTTGGATTTTTTCAATATGATTAATGTGGATCTCATATGTTGGGTACCAGATAACTGAACCATATTTCAGTTTAGAACGCACCAAAGCATTAAATAAAGTGTTGAGGGTTTCAATGTTTGAAAGGTCTCTAGAATTCCTCATAATGAAACCCATACACCTATAAGAAGAAGCAATGATCTCATTTATATGATCCACAAAACTGAGTTTAGTATCAAACATTACACCAAGATATTTGAAACGATAACATTTTTCAAGATCATTATGGTTTAAATTATATAAAAAATTTACTGGTAATTTCTTTCGAGTGAAAGACATAGAAAAACATTTCTTTGTGTTCAAATATAAGTTATTACGAATACACCAACGATTTAAAGTATCTAGATCATCCTGAAGAGTTACACAATCATGGAGAGAGTCTATGCATCGGTATATTTTCAGATCGTCAGCATAAAGCAAAGAGGACGAGGTAAGGCCTCGGGTGATGTCATTTATAAATATGTTAAACAATAACGGTCCTAGGACAGACCCTTGAGGAACACCAGAGGTAGCATTAATAATGACCGACTCAAAACCACGATAATTTACTATCATTTGACGACCAATTAAGTAAGATTTCAGCAGTTTAATAAATTCCCATTAACTTATGAAGAATTGGAGCAGCAAAATATGGAAGAAACAGAAGATGGGGAACAAATAGAATGGAAAGAGTTGGAGGAAGATATAAGAAAATTGAAAAATGGAAAAGTCTCAGGCAGCGATAAGATAACATCTGAAATGATTAAATACATGTGGAGGAAAGGAAAAACAATATTGTTAGAAATAATTAACAGTGCATGGGAGGAAGAAAACTTTCCAGCCGAATGGGGAATATCGTTTATTACACCAATCTATAAAAAGGGAGAACACAAGGATTGTAATAATTTCAGAGGAATTACTATACTGAACACAATTGTCAAAATTTATGAGGGCATTATTAATAATAGGATAAAGAAAGTAATAGAACCACAACTATCGGAACCGCAAAGTGAATTTAGACCAGCAAAAAGTACACAAGACCACATATTTACACTAAAACAGATTATCGAAAAAAGATCAAAACAAAATAAGAGTTTACACCTTGCTTTCATAGACTTAAAAAAAGCATTCGACAGTGTACCGAGAAATAAAGTGTGGAAAAGCCTAGAAAACAAGGGAATAAACAATAAGACAATAAGAATAATAAAGGGAATATACAGCAACGATGTGCAGTATGTAATAAAAAAAAAACAACATTAAGTCGAAGGGATTTACAACACAGGAAGATTTGAGGCAGGGAGGAAGCTTGAGCCCAACAGTGTTTACTGTATACATGGATGAAATAATCAAGAAATGCGAAATAAAAGTGAAAAGAATGACAATAGGATACTGGAAGCTGAAAAGAATAGAAGCATCTGAAGCGGCTTTTGCTGATGATATTGTGCTGGTGGCGGAAAATGACAGACGATTACAAGAAAACCTCGGTATTTGGAATAAAGCGTTTAAGGAAGAAGGTATGAAAATTATTATAGATAAAACAAAAGTAATGACAATGGAAAACCAACAAACAAACATTTATATAGAAGGGAATAAAATACAACAAGTGGAACAATATAAGTATCTGGGAGTGATAATGGAAGAAACTGGATAACAAGACAAAGAAATTAATGAAAGAATCGAAAAAACGAACAAACTTTACTATGCAATAAATAACAAATTCATTAGGAAGAAAGAGGTGACGAAACAAACAAAAATAAAAGTGTTCAAGACAATTTTTAGGGCAATTCTAACATATGGATGGGAATCCTGGACCCTAATAGATAGGCAGAAAAACAAGATACAAGCCGTCGAAACGAAATACTTGAGAGCAGTACAAGGAGTTACACGGAAGGACAGAATAAGGAATACAGAAATTAGGAGAAGGCTGAAAGTACAAGCAATTATGGAATATATACAACAAAGACAGCTGGGATGGTGGGGATCATGTACAGAGAATGAAGGATGATAGACAGGTGAAACAAGTGTATGAAGCCCGAATACAGGGAAAACAAAGGCGAGGAAGACCTAGACAAACTTGGAATGGGAGTATTGGAAGTATACTTAAGAAGAAGGGAAAATCCTGGAAAGAAGCAGTGAAAATGGCAAAGAATAGAGACAGATGGAAGAAGTTTATATGTGGAGATTGAGAGGGAAAAAAAGAAGAATGTATAACACTATTATCTTACTATTAATTTATTATTATTGTCTTATTTTTTTTAGAAATTTTCAGGCTAAAAATAGTTTTTCAGGTTTGTTGCGTTTTTTTCTTAAATTTTCTTTTAAAACTCTTCCCGATTTTCTTTAAAAAAATTTCAACTAACCCTCTTCAAACATAATTCAGTCGGCGTTTCCTTTTTCGTAGTACTTCTCGGCCAGTTTTTAACTTTTCGAAGCGTACCAAAGAAACGTACTGCCCTCGCTGTAGTTGCTGGGATTGTGCTCAAAATCGAGGATGGCAGAAATTAAAACAGCGGTTTCGTTTAAAAGATCAATGACTTCATCATCCCTTAGTTAGTCTTGTGTTAATTATTTTTCTTCCACAAGTGCAGCTCGGCGGTGATATATTGCAATTCATAAAACTTTATAAGGGATCCTGCATTTTTTTAGGCCCCTAATACTCCTTTTTAGCATGTATAGAGGATGTAGTTATATCAAGGTAAAATATGGGTTAAGTTCTTTAGAGAATCGAATATTTAACGACAATCTAAGTAAATCAAGATATAGAAAAGTAAGTGAACACTTCCAATAGTCATTATCATGGTCTGACGGCGGATTGCTCGGTGTCTTTACTTATGAGCAAACCATGAAACGAAAATCTCTATATCTGATTCCATTTTAATATCTTGTGTTTTTTTGAAGTAATTCATCAACGACTCTATCTCACACAGTCTTTTAGTAAGTCAATAATTGTGTTAAGGTGCTCTCCCACCTTAACCAAGTCCACATACTTTGATTGGGCGGCATTAACCACTAGTTCCAATATTGCAGAATATTTTGCTAATGTAGGTGGGGCAACACTGAACGAAAATTTGGTGAGCACTGAATACAACTGGTGGGGTGATTTTCCGCGCTAGATAGTTTATCCAGTGCATTGACAAACTCGAGGAAAGTGTGTATGCATAATTAAATGCTTGTTTCTCAGACTATCTAATCTTGCTCATACGTGAGAGAATGGGAACCAAATTCCTACGAGCGTCGAATCCCCCAAAAAAAATATATCGTATCCTTTATAGTGGCAATGGTGACTCTAATTTCTGGTACATTGTTTGCGTCGTTGTTCACAAGATCTATTTTGTGACTTATGGAAATTAATGCTTGAGGGTATTTTTTTTTAAATTGCCTGTACTCCACCCTCTTTGCCTGCCATTGTAGAACAACCAACCAAATCGAACATTATTTTCTGGTGAAAATCACTGACCAAAAACTCTCAGTTGCTTTTGCGATTGATCTTGTGTTTTTAGCTCCATAAAACCTGTGAATTCCTCACGAGCTTTTTCTTGCATGTTATGTGAAAAAAGCGAACCGATAGATTTCCCAGAATGGTAGGTCTCTCGTCAGGTAAAATTGCCCAAGCCATGTCTTTCATAGCATAATATGTCACATTTAAAAAACTTCACCACATTAATTCTTTTGGTATTTAGCTACGTATAAAGGACATTTCTATGACAACTTGTCTCAACTGCAAGTTTAGTAGATCAAAGAAAACCCCTTTTCCTGTAAGAGACATATCATCTGTGCTACAGAAAATATTCGATGACAATATTTGTTTGTTTGTTTTTTCGATTATGTTTTGGTGAAAACTATATACAGTAGAAACCTGGTTATCCGAGGTAACGTGGGGAGACACCCTCCTCGGATAATCCGGATTTGTTTTTTATTCATTCAAAAAATAAACATCAACACTTTAAACCGATGTATTAACGTTTTTAACATATAATTAGGTACATACATTATAAAACAGTGAAATAGGTATCTCTATGCACTTCTGTTTCATATTGCTTCTTCTTTTTCTCGCTGCAATGTTTTCTCCATCCATTAGGAAGAAGCAAATTCGCTGGGGTTGCCTCTGGTTGTTGTTCGATATACCTCAAAGCTTTTTCCAAAAAAGCAAAACCTTCTTGATTAGAAATCTTAGTGGGAGCCTGTTCATCCACCGCCGCTTCGACATCGTCATCTGATTTTTTCGATTTCCTGAAGGGCATTCGTTATTTCTTCAATAATCATTTCTTATTCTAAATCATCTGCTGTAATCCATTCAACAACATCTTCTCTTGTCACATTTTCGCAACCTGTTAATTTTTGCATTAATTCAAATATTCAAAAATTTTTCTTTTTCTTCTATCTCGCAGTCAAAATTTAAACAGGACATTTCTCCATGGCTTCTCAATTTCAAAGCTAATTCATTTAATGGAGTATCATCTTCACTGTCATAGTCCACAAAATCAGTAACTTTTGACCAAGATTTTTGAATAGTGGCAGTACGCACAGAATCCCAAGCTTGACTTACCCAGTAAATAACAGTTTTTAGTGTAACCTTTCTCATCCCATTGATAATATCCTCCTTTTCTGTGTATTCTAACAGATGTTCGAGACATAAACGCCTATCATTTTGTTTTCGAGGATGCCTTGATCCATTGGTTGCCTTATGCTGGTTACATTTAGAGGAAAAAATTTTACAACAATTTTCGCCCACATGAAGTCCTTCTCCAGGTTGAGAGGGGGCATTATCCATTAACAAAATTGCTTTAATAGGAAGACGGTTTCTGTTCCAAAATTTAGTCACAGATGGCACGAACTCTTCTTCAAACCAGTTAGTAAACAAGGTCGCATCCATCCATGCGCTCTTCTGACTTTTGTAATAGACTAGTAGGACTTGGGTGAGATGTCTTTTAAAGCTCTTGGACGTGCGGACTTGCCAATCACCATCAGTGGGATTTTGTGCTTGCCAGATGTATTGGAACATATCCTTATAGTTAATCGTTCCTTACTTCGTTTGTGCCCAGATTCTTCCTATCGAGATGACAATGTTTTTGATGGAAGCATTTTATAATTCAGACCAGTTTCATCACAGTTGTAAATTTGATCACATATGTAACCACAATCTTCGATTTGCTTTTTAAAGTTCTGCTTAAACTTTTCAATTGATGATACTTCAGCAGAAAGTTTTTCACCACATACAGTCAGTGGTCGTACACGGTACCACTTTTTCCAGCGGTCAAGCCATCCAGAACTGGCGGTAAACTGATCTATCTCTGGGAATTGCCTATTAATCATTATTGCTTTCTGTTGTAAAATTGGACCTGACAGAGGCACACCTTTTGATCTTCTTCCTGAGGACGAGGAGACTTCATTTATATACCACTCTTCTATTTTTGTGCGGTTTCTTTTCCAATCTCCAACTGTTACCTCACCTACTCCATAATCTCGTGCAACAACTTTAATTGTCTCTCCTGCTTCAATTCTTCTGATGGCTTTTAATTTTTCTTCAATAGGAACGACGATTCTTTTACGCTGGTTTTGCTCCATTATAATACGACAAACAAAAATTCAAACAAAGCAGTTCGTATTAATTACACTGAACTACCAGAACTCCAACCAAATAAATTATGTGAGTATACTCGTACTTCTCCGTAGTAAACGCTATAACGCAATGCATTCACGCAAATTTACATGCTGAAAGAGTCCAAAATCATAAATAGGGAAACACCTCACACGGGCCAGGGGGATTCCCCGAAAGCCTCGACGATTTTAAATGGAAATATGTACATACATATTTTAGAAGCTCGGTTAATACGCAACATAGACGCGCGTACTTCGGATAATCAGGTTCTTAGATTGGCTCGGTTAATCCGGAGCTTGGATAATCGCGACTCGGTTAATCGGGGTTCTACTGTACTTGAACATCAACAAGCATATCGTCGAGTAAAGCATTCGCAGCAGCTGTTTTACTATTGTAGAAGTTGGCGGCGACGTAATTTCGGCAGTCCTCGTAAATGGCCAAATTACTAATATTCCTAAAACCCTTCTAACAATGCCAATAGTAGAAGGAGATTAAAGACAATGTTTACAGACAGCACCGTTCGATCGTTTCGTACGAATTTATCTAAACAGGCATAATTAAATATTCTTCGCAAATTGCTCGCATCCAATTCAAAAATTGTAATTCTCAGCCGGAATCCCAGGACTTTGCGACAACTCTTTCTTCTTCTCCACCATTAGCTGGAGCGGTCGTCTTACATAACAGCTCAAGTAATTTTTCTGACAGCCATCAATTTTGGCATTGAGTAGAGAGACGGTGTCAGTTTTAAACGCGCTTGACGATCTAGTTTCGTCAGTGTTATCTTCGCCTCAACTGCTACTGTCATGCCCCTTATTCCTTTTGAGAGTAGTCGTTACAAAATGTAGGTACACAACTATTAGTAATTTTAAATAAGCCAACTAGAATTTATATTTTTGAAAATTGTAACCCCTTTTTATATTTTAATCATTAATTCAGCACACATGGCGCTCCTGGAGCGCTTTAGGGACTTTCCTGCAGCACGTGTGCTAGACCCATATAAAAAAAATATACAGGGTGTCCCAACTTAACTGTACAGCATTTTATTCCAATACTTAAAATTATATTTTTTTTAAATGTGCAACTTGTTACTGATGAGATGGGTGAAAGTTTCAGCAGGAAGGTGGATACTTTCAATCACTTATGGTTATAAATCAAAAACGGCTTATTTTACAGGAAATCAATATGAGAGCGATTTGTACAAAAAATTATGCTCTATTTTATTCAGTGAAGTTTTCATTTAGAAAAAAATATTGCTGAACATATCTCATTTTTATATGTATGAGTATAATTCAAGATCTTATCAAACTGAAAAACTTATCTCTCATCAAAAAAGCTCGTATTTTAATATTGGAGATAAAAGTTGCAGAGTTATATTTAGGACACCCTGTACTCTATACACAACGTTTTTGTTATGAGTAATGATGGAATAAAGTACTAAATTATCTTATAATATAACTTTCCGAAGAAAGATCTGGAACTCTTTAATATATTGATATGTTGTGACAGTCCTTAGTTTCGAGAAAATTTTAGTTTGTGTGCAGTACAGCACTATCTAGTGCTTGACAGAACTGTTAGTTCATGAGCGCCAACTGTTTGCCAATTAAATTTGTCTACTACTGCGATAGACAACAAAATAGAAAATCAATTAGAGACGCGCTAAGCAGACTCGTTTACTCATTATATGGATTCAGTGTTATGATTAGGAATAAAATTCAAAATTTTTCTTGGGTATTGCCCCCTCTACACCTCACTGGGTACGCGCATGGTGCCGGTGTGAATAGGAGTTAAAATTCTAGATTGTTTGCATCTAGTGGCATTATTGACAGATTTTATAATGTAAATATTACATAAAATTAGGAGTAGTTACACAAAAAGCATTAAAATTTTAAGTAATAATGTATAGATTTTTTTTTATGGGTCTAGCACACGTGCTGCAGGAGAGTCCCTAAGGCGCTACAGGAGCGACACGTGTGCGGAGACAGCGATTCACGTTGTTCTTGAATCGCTGTAAATCGTACTCGGTGGGAAACACAGTCCTGGGCAAATTATTCCAAAGGGATGATGTTCTCCATATAAAAGACTGTTTGAAAAGCATTGTACGAGGAGTAACAAGCTGAACCTCATACGGATCTGAAGTATTAGCGCGACGTGTACTTTTAACATGCACCGCTCTGCGAGAAATTAAACGGGCCACATCCTTCGAACACTTTCCATGAAAATACTTGTAGAATAGGCTCAAATCGCCAACTGTTCTTCGATGTTCCAGCGAATCAAGGCCGCCGGTCAGTTCCGGGTCTCCAATCAGACGAACACCTCTTCTCTGAATAGAATCCAACAAATGCAGTGTCTGGGAGCGGAGCCCCAAACATGCAAGCAGTATTCCATAGTTGGTCGAATTTGAGCTTTGTAAAGAATTAACAGTTGTTGTGGAGTGTAAAGCTTTCTGGTTCGAAATAATATTCCCAACTTTTGAGAAGCTCTCCTTGCTATGCCTGCATGTTCATGCCAGGACATATTTGCTCCCAAATTAACGCCCAACAAATTGAGTGACGATGTAAGAGGAATGGAGTGTCCCGATATAACTATGTCGGGTTCAGCAACGTTAACTTTTTTAGAAAAAACTGCCGCCTGGGTTTTTATAGCATTAAATTCCACTTGGTTACTGTTACTCCAAGATAGAATTTCTTCTAGGTCTTTGTTAAGTTGAACCACTGGCTGCTATCTGCGGATATTCGTCTGAGTAGCCGATGTCCGAGGGTTCAAAGTGAATGAAGAGATAAGCTTACTGTCATCTGCAAAGCTGTAGATTGGATTCTCGGTCTTTTCCAGCAGATCGTTAATGTAAATGGGAAAGAAAGTAGGAGACAGTATGGAGCCTTGAGGTTGGCGTTGGTAGTGAAGGTGTTAGAAAGAAATCCGTCGACTGACACTTGTAAAGAACGCTCTCTGAGGAAACATGAGAGCCACAAGCAGAACCTTTCAGACATACCATAAGAGCGTAGCTTAACCAACAGCCCATCGTGCCAAACATGGTCGAATGCCTTGGATATGTCAAGAGCAACCGCTCGAGATTCTCCAAAATGTTCAATTGCGTTGTTCCAAACGTGTGTTATGTAAGTCAGAAGATCTCCTGTTAATCTATTTTTGCGTGATCGCTAATAATATTGAATCCTTCAAGATATTTTAGAAGATGCTGGGATGTAAGCCTCCATACAGGACAAAATAACATCGGAAACCTACCTGGAGCAGTCAGATGGGTCGTCGGACCGAAAACAAACTTCTAACTAAGGGAAAGTTCGAAAATATTTCATGAGATCTTCCCATTTAGCATATTTGTAGTGCCAAATCTTGCGCGGTTTAGGCGCCTCTCTGTCACTGATTGCTAGGATACTCGATGTCGAAAGTAGTTTATGGTCAGAAGAACCTAACGGCGGATTTACGCTGACCGTGTAAATCTCCGGATTGGCGGTTAAAAACAGATCAAGAAGACTGGCGATCTCCCCGTCTCGATCGGGGATCCGTGTTGATTCGTCAGTAAGCTGAATTAAGCCACAACTGATTGAAAATGATTCGGCTTCACGACCTTGCCCGTCGGTAGTATTTGAATATTTAAGTCAGTTGATGTTGTAGACATTAAAGTCACCCAGGATGGCAATTTCGGCATTTGGATAGTTAATTTGTAAATGATCGATGGTATCTGCAAGAGAAGCGAAAAGTGTTCTAAAGTTAGTATCACTTGGTGGTCGATAGAGGATACAGATGAACCTTGTAGTTGGTTGAGTCGTTATTTTTAACCACATAACATCAAAGTTTGGGGGCTCCAGAGCGTCTTCTGGTTGGCAAGAGAGGTCGCTTCTGACAGAAAGACAGATTCCAAAGTTACGCCTAAATCGGGAATAGAAGTCGTACCCAGGATAAAGATAGTTTGTGTGTGTGTGTTGTTTGTGTATAGATATAAGCAACTTTGCCTCTTAAATCAAATTTTTTAAATTCTTTTCCTAAACAGATGTAAAATTTCGTAGAAAATTAAATTAACGTTTGCATGGATTTCTATTTAGTTTTACATATCTTTTTTACAGTGTCACAGTACCTTTTGTTATATCAAGTTAAAGATTTTTTGGAACTTAACATATGTTATCCAAAGATATACAAAAATATATTTTTATTAAAAAACGTAAATTTTTAATTAAATTCGTTTTCCTTTAGTTCGGTCTAAAATTTGCAGAATATCATTAACTCCACTTCGCATATAGAGACAACATTTATAATACCCATATAGGGTATGAGGGTAATATGACTGCAAATTAATTTATGTCATTTTGTTTTTAGTTATTTTGAAAAGTTCTGATTAGTCCAAGATCAATAGAATAAATAAAAATAAACATATTTGTCCACATATCTTACAGCTACTCAACTAAAAAATACCATTAATTTTGAAAACTACATTAATATTGCAAATTAACTTATTTCAATTTGTAATTTTACAATATTGATTTAAAATAGCTTACAGGGCCGTAAAGAACACCTTACCATGGTGATTAATACATATTACAACGAGTTCTCGCCTAGCAGGACAGAAAGGTCGGTCCCAACTATCTAAATTTACTACTCAGTATATGTTAGCTGCTATCTGAATTTCTATTCCATTTTTACAATTTAATTAATTAAAAATTAAGAGCTAAGAAGTTTATTTATATGCAATTAAATAAAAATATTTGTGTTAAATTGCCAAAGATAAATTAATATAATTCTAATAAATTGTCAGTAATAATAAAATAATTTAGTTTTTGACAAAAATGAATAGAAAATTTAAATTTAGCGAGTTATATATATATATATATATATATATATATATATATATATATATATATATATATATATATATATATATCATACATATATATATATATATATATATATATATATATATATCAAGGATTTTCTACAACTAACGCTGTCTTCCTTCTCTCAGCCTTTGATTCCATCCGTTTATATCTTCCCAGTCTCCATCTGTTAGACCCCCTGTCCTCCATAGCCTCGTCCACATCGTCTCTCCACGATCGTCTGGGGTCTTCCTCTTTTTCTTCTCCCTATAGGGCTCCACTCCGTTATTTTCTTTATCCACCTATTATCTTCGCTCCGTCTTATGTGGCCATACCATTTTAATCGTTTTTCTTCAATGGTGGTTATTGCATTCTCTTTGATGTTCATTCTGCTTCTTATTTTCTTCATTTGTTATTCTCTCCATACGTGTCACTCTACAACATCTTCTCCAATACTCCATCTCTACCGCGTTAATTTTAGATTTATTTCGATCGTCCATGTTTCTGACCCGTATGTCATTATGCTTTGTATTACTGATTTGTATATGCGTGTTTTGTTTCCCTTTGTAATGTGCTTGTCCCACAGGATCGAATTTATGCATGTCTGCGTTTGTTCTAATCTAGCTTTAATCCCTTCTTCTGATGTTGCGTTTTTTGAAATGATGGTTGCTAAATATTTAAATCTATCGGTTCCTTTGATTATTGTTTCGTTATCGACTTCTAGATTCTCCACGTTTCCCTCCTTTGTTGTTAGGTATTCCGTTTTATCAAAGTTTATTGCTAATCCTGCTTTAGTGTATTCTTCTTTCAGTTTTCTTACCATATAACTGAGGTCTTCCTCAACATGCGCTATGATTACTTGGTCGTCTGCGAAACTTAGAGTACATAAGTAATCTTCTCGTATTGGGACTCCCATTCCACTACATTTTTGCTTCCATTTTTTTAATGTTTGTTCGAGGTATATTTTGAATAGTGTTGGGGATGTAGAGCATCCTTGTAATAGGCCTTTTGATGTTTGGAGTCTCTTCCCTATTTTATGTCCTATTTTTATGTTCACTGTGTTGTTTTCGTAGAGAGCTTTGCCTATTTCTTTCATTTAGCGAGTTAAATAATATTATATTAAGTTATTCTAGAAAAAAATTATTTATCTGTAACAAAAATTAATAAATTTTTAGCAAAAATGGATTATAAATTCGACTTTAACGTGTCAAAAAACATATAAACTCATGCATCACCGCTAAGTAATAATGCGAATAGAGAAAATCATTTTATTTGTAACTTAAGCTTTGCATTAAAAATGCAGAAGTTCTGCTAATAAAAGCAGAGACTGGACTTCATGGAATTTCACCAAGTATTTTAGTATTCGAACACTGCTTCATTTATCTGCCGCTCTCGAATGAGTTCAAGTATATATTCGCTCGATTGCGACACAACCTAGTTAATAGTGGCCAGTTTGAAAAGAGACCACCCAAAAATTATGCATCAAACAGGGATTAGGAGTTAGAAGAAGTAGTAGTTTTAGGAACAATCGGAAATAATCCCAACACTTCAACCCGACAGTTAAAAGAATCCACTGGCCTACCAAGAACTAACGTAAGTGGTACTTTGAAGGAGCATAAATTCAGGCCATATAGGACAAGAAAAGTTCATCACCTTAGAGACGGAGATTTTCAACGGCGTATGGATTTTTGTCAATGGTTTCTGGAGAATTGTAACCATGTTCCGAATTTTTCATTAAATTGCATTTGGACAGACGAAGCTGATGTAAGCCATGCAGGTATTTTTCAACGTTACAATTCGTATACGTGGGCATAAGAAAATCCTCATTTAGTTGTGGGGCAAAGAAATCAAGGCAGATTTGGAGTTAATGTGTGGGCAGGAATTTTAGAGGCAGGTCCATCTATTTACGAAGGAACACTCACCTCTCAGAGATATTTAGAAATTTTAAGGCAGCAAATAGAACCTCTTTTTGATGAACTGCCTTTAATGGACCTTAGAAATATATTTTTTCAGCACGACGGGGCACCCCCTCATAACAGTGCAGTTATCAGTAATTTTTTATCGGCCAATTTCGACAATAAAGGGATAGCCAACCAAAGTCCGATAAAAATATTTGTTTTGGATGGTTGTAGCTTCTACTTGATGGAAATTCATTATAAATATATAATAAAAGACTGTTTTTAGTCAAATTCCACTGGTTTATTTAAATTGCGATTGGAGTGTAAAATGTAGATCTGAAGAAGCCGCATCGACAGCGAAACGCGTCATCGCAATTTAAATAAACCAGTGGAAATTGACTAAAAACAATCTTTTATTGTATAAAAATATTTGTGTTAAATTCCCAAAGAAAAATTAACATAATTCTAATAAATTGTCAGTAATAGTAAAATAATTTAGTTTTTGAAAAAATGAATAAAGAATTTAAATTTAGCTAGTTAAATAATATTATATTAAGTTGTTATAGAAAAAAATTATATATTTGTAACAAAAATTAATAAATTTTTAGCAAAAATGGATTAGAAATTCGACTTTAACGTGCCAAAAAACATATAAACGAATAGAGAAAATCATTTTGTTTATAACTTAAGCTTTGCATTTAAAATGCAGAAATTCTGCTAATAAAAGCAGGGACTGGACTTCATGGAATTTCACCAAGTATTATAGTATTCGAACATTGGTTCATTTATCTGCCGCTCTCGAATGAGTTCAGGTGGGTCCAAAACTTCTACAGGTTCAAAAATTCGTAGAAATTCAAAGAACCAGGATCTATAGCAAGTAATTTTTTTTCACTTATTTTTGAGTTCCAAACTAACTATATCTCTCGACGAGTTAATTTTTTGAGCCCATTTTCTTCAAGAAAAAAAGTTTACTTCCGCAGGAACCGGTCTCCGTGGCAGGTATTAAAGCTATGGTATTCTCATAACATATAAAACTGCAACTCTGCGATGGGTTCACTTGCCCTTAATTTTTTGCAACTTTCTCCCTCCATAACCACGGCAGGAACCGAAATTTGGAGCTATAAGTTGTATTTTTTGGTTCAGTTTGTCACATTTAATAAGTGATATATTTATCTGCCGCTGTTCGATAGGTCCAAAATTTTGGTTATGAGCCCCCGGACTAAATATGATTTAAAATTTGAAAGAACGCACGCATCCGCGCGAGCTGTCTTTTTCAAGCTACGTTGCCACAGCGAAAATTCACTCCGTAAAATTCCATAAAAAGTAATTTTTATTTAATATTTTTGCAACAGCTAGGTGGTAAACTGCCTTTATATTTTAACAAACAATAGCAAAGTAATTTTTTTATTTTTATATAATTTTTTGTGATTTTTTACTTTTTAATGCACATACGACAACAGAAATTGTAAAAACGCATGTATGGATTCCTATCTTATACGTGTTAAACATGTGAAACTTTTACAATTAATTATGGCAAAACGGCGTGGTAAACCATCTTTACCAGGTATGAAATGCGGATTTTTTTCTAAAAAAGCATGTTAAATTCGGAAGAATGATAAAAAGTGCTTTATTCAAAGTATGCTCCATCGCTTGTTATACTTTTTTCCCATCTTTCGGGGAATTTGTGAATACCACACCAGTAAAAATCTTGCACTTTTGCTGCGAACCATTCATCGAGTCATTTTTTTCACATTTTTGTACGAACCAAAGCGCTGCTCAGCAAGTGCGTGACCCATCGATGTAAACAAGTGGTAATTAGAAGGACCCAAGTCCGGTGAGTAAGCCGCATGGGGTAGAACTTCCCAGCTGAGTGCTTCCAACGTGTCTCGAACTGGTTTTGCGGTATGTGATGGAGCATTATCATGAAGAAAAATGATTTGGTGTTGCCTTTTTCGGTATTCTGGCCTTTTTGCAAGCAGCGAACGGTTCAAATCGGTCTATTGTTGTTGGTAACGTTTGGTACTAACCGTTTCCCCAGGTTTTAACAGCTCATAATAGACCACGCCCCTCCGGTCCCACCAAACACAAAGCATCGTCTTTCTGCCAAAGCGATTCGGTCTTACGGTTGATGTGGATGGTGCGCTTGGGTTTACCCATGATTTTTTGCCCTTGGAATTCTTAAAATAAATCCACTGTTCATCCCCTGTAACTACGCGATGCAAAAACGACTTCCTTTTGTACCGAGCGAGTAAAATGTCACACGTGTTTTTGCGCTTTTCCATTTGCCTGTTGTTCAACTCATGTGGTACCCATCTACCGGTCTTCTGAATCTTTTCTATCTCTCGTAGTCGACGCTCAATTGCTCGGCGAGTTGTTTTTGTGTTTGCGAATCATCTTCGTCCAACAATGCTTGCAATTCCACATCTTCGTATTTTTTTGGCGGTTTTCCACGTTCTCTGTCTGCAACATCGAAGTCACCACTTTTGAAACGCCGAAACCATCGTTTACACGTATCTTGCGATCGAGCATGTTCACCATAAGCCTCTCCAAGTAATCGGTATGATTTAACAGCAGTTTTCTTCAAATGAAAACAAGAAATTAATGCTGTCCGCGAATGCTCTTTGTTCGGTATAAATTCCGACATATTGAACACAACACTATGCACACACTTTTCCAATTTATCACTCGTGCGCGTCTGACACTTGTTGATGACACAACAAAATGGCGCAGTGTCAAATCTTCATAGCACAAACTGCATTGGTGCACAATCTGTTGTCTGAAATCCGCATTTCATACTTGTACACCTTGAAGCAGTGAATGGATGATGCTAAAATCTATTATTTCTCAAAATTTCAAGCAAAATTACTTTTAACAGTTACTCGTAAGAAATACCTTAATATTCAAATATGTGAAACCGTCGAAGCGATGGCAAGATTGCTGGACGTCAACATCGCAAGATAACTAAGCTGGAACAAACAGGCCTGTGGCCTAAACTAAAAAGAAGAAGAAGATTAATATTCAAATATGTGAAACCGTAGCGTAGCGTTTGTCTCCTGCTTAATAATACTATATGTATTTTCTATAGGTATTCAATCAGAGGAAACATATCCATACACAGGACAAGATGGAACATGTAACTATGATAGATCGGATGTAGTAGCACAAATTAGCAAATTCGTTCAGATTACAAGAAAAGATGAAAATGCTTTAAAATCAGCAGTTGGGCTGTTGGGGCCCATTTCTGTAGCAATTGATGCAAGCCACATAGATTCTTATGCAGGAGGTACGCATATTATTACAAATTTTTCATAATTTACATATACCTATATGCAGTGACTCACAGCTTAAATGATGCAGTCGCTACAAGAAAAGACTAACTGGTCTCAGTTCCTCTTTATTTATTTGGAAAAAACAACTTATTGAAATTAAATTAGTAAAGAGTCTTCTAAAAATGTATGAATTACTTTTTGTCTTAAATATGCCTTATTTAATTGACAATAAATAATTAATTAAATTATATGCGATTTTAACGTCACAGCTTAAATGATGCAAAATTCAATATACCAAAATTATTAGAGAAAACAAACTGTAGAATTTGAAATAAGCCTGCTAATATTTGGTCGGGCCTCCCTCATTATCAATACCGGCTTGTAATCTTCTGGACATTGATTCAACTAACTTTCTAGTATACTCCGGGGAAATAGTGTTCCATGCTTCAGTAATTTTTACTTTTAATTCAGTTTTATTTGATATTGGGGCACTATTTACTTTATTTTTTAATGTCAGCCACAAATTTTCAATTACATTTAAGTCTGGTGACTGGGCTGGTGTTTTAATAACATTTGGACAGTTATGAAGCAACCAACTGCGGACCCGAAATGACGTGTGCTTTGGATCATTGTCGTGATAGAAGCGATAATTGTTTTCAATATCTAATTTTTGGGCACTAGCTACGAGATGCTGCCTTAGTATATCCAAATACACATATTGGTTCATATTCCCTTCGACGAAATGCTTGTTACCTACTGCTGCAGATGACATACAGCCCCATAACATCACTCCACCTCCACCGTACTTTACCGTAGCTTTCATATTTTTCAATTTTAATTCTTCGTTAGGCTTTCTCCACACTGATATTTTTCCATCAGACCCAAATAAGTTTATTTTGGTCTCATCAGCAAATATTACTGATTTCCAGAAGTTCAAGTCTTTATTGATATGCTCTCTGGCAAATTCCAATCTCACGCGCCTATTTCTTTGGCTAATCAAAGGCTTATTTCTAGTAGTTCGACCATGTAAATTATTATTTCGCAAGATCCGTCGAACTGTTTCGGGGTTACACCTTTTTCCAAACTGTCTTCCACCTTGGCGCACTTTTTTTGGATTATTTGATACCTCTCTTAAAATCCATCTTTCTTCACGTTCATTGAAGATTTTATTTAGAGCCAACCTTGACTTATTCTCGACTCTATTTTCATTCCGGTAACGTTCAATGATATGCTGAACAGTTGACGGACATTTATTTACCATTTTGGCTATGTCTCTTTGGCTGTATCCATTCCTGTAATGAGTAATAATTAGATTTCTCTCAGAAATTGTAGTTCGACGACCCATTCTTAAACAATTTCGTTTTATTGAATGAAAAAATGTCAAACTAAACAAAAAACAATTGCACCAAGAAATCAAAGCAACGCCCTCTTCGTAAATTTCAAAATGCGATAAGTTTTGACCCCTGTTGTTTATTTTGCATCATTTAGGCTGTGACGTTAAAATTACATATGATTTGATTAATTATTTATTGTTAATTAAGTAAGGCATATTTAAGACAAAAAGTAATTCCTACTTTTTTAGAAGACTCTTTACTAATTTAATTTCAATAAGTTGTTTTTTCCAAATAAATAAAGAGGCACTGAGGGGGGGGGGGGGGGGGGGGGGGACCAGTTAGTCTTTTCTTATAGCGACTGCATCATTTAAGCTGTGAGTTACTGTATTTTATGAATTAACGACTTATTTTTTTAGTGTTCCGTACGAAACACTTATAAGATTACTTCGGTGTCCGTCCGTCCGTCTATCTGTCAGACTCGATTTTGTCCGAAACTATTTGGTATAGAAAGTTGAAATTTGGTAATAATATAGGAATTGATGGCCTAATCAGAGCCGTGTAGTTTTGAAAGTTAAATTTTGACTTAAGGGGTTAGTTTTGGGGGGTGAAATCGGAAGTGAAAAAAAAAATTACTAGGTCATCGAGTGGGGTGTCAAATGAAAGCTTGTAAAAACAGAAGTTCAAAAATATATATATTGTAATAATTGCACACACTTTTCGTTGTGTTATTTTTAGAAAATCGCGATAAATGGCTGTCCCCCCATCGAAAGGAACTGGTCAAAAAATTTTAAGAAAATTCTGGAATATTCTTCACAGGGTGTAGATTGAATGAAAATTATTAGGAGTGAATTACCTTTAATAATTTATCTGGTACATAAAAAAATAAGAATTCCAAGGTCATCAGTTTTAAATAAAGATCGGAAACAAACTTTGCTGAAAACTAAATTGGGGTATATTTTGTGAAATCACTGATCATTTTATACCCCATAACGAAAATTTTTATTTCAGAAGCAATCAACGTACGGAACACTAATTGCACAAGTTCAACTTGCACTTGACTGGTTATTTAGTCTAATTTTAATTCCGAGATATTACATACATCGTAAGCCTCTTCAAAAGAACCCACATCTATATGTGGAGTCAACAAATTCGTTAGGATTCTAATTAATTCATTTACTAGTCCGCGATCTATTTAAATAAATTCAGTCTTTCTGTTCGTACTCTTGGTTTTCACAGCTCTAGTAATTCGTAGTTTCCGATGCTAAAATGTAAAGGTCCAGCAGCATTCATGGTTCTACCCACTCACCTCAAATTAGTCAAAGTAAAGTTATTCAAAAAAAAACCGGTCAAGTGCAAGTTGAACTTGCACAATTAGTGTTCCGTACGTTAATTGCTTTTAAAATAAAAAATTTTGTTACGATGGTATAAAATGATCAGTGACTTCGTAAAACACACCCCAAATGAGTTCAACAAAGTTTGTTTTCAATCGTTTTTTTTTATATACCACATAAATTATTAAAGTGATAATTTTCGTTCAATCTATATCCCGTGGAGAATATTTCAGAATTTTTTCAAAATTTTTTGTCAGTACAGGAGAAATAGTCGTGACCGACTCGTGAAAAAGAGAATTCACAATATTGTGAGGGTAGCGGTCAAAAGATTTTGGCCAAATAAAACTCTTAGTTAATAGTCTAGCTTTCGGAATATATTTCTTCCTTCATCAGGACACTCTACAAGTAAAATGGACAGTAAATTTGTGCTAATTAATGAAGCAGATGGTAAAATACTAATTGGTATCACTGAACAGAGAAATTATAATATTAAACTTACTTAACATGAGTTATCTTCCAGGATAAGCATTGTTCAATCAAAAACAACTTGTAAAAACAATTTTATACTAAAAACTAACGGACTACATATTTAAAACTTGTTAAAAAATTTTTACATTTTCTTAATCATTACTAGTGAAACATGTGGTTTCAGGAACCGAAAAGTGAGAGAGGTTAGAAAAATCCCGGCATTTTTTGACATTTGGCAGACAGTTCGCGTCTGCGTATTGTACCACAAGGGCCTCAACTATGAACTTTACGAGGGAGTTATCATAATTATAAAAATATTTTATTTTATTTGGTTTTTATTTTATTACAAAAAATTTTTCCAAAAGGAACCTGTTTAATAATTGTTTATTTGGAAGGACTAGTGGTCAACAGGGGGGGAATCTGGAGAGGTAGATAGCTGTAGTAAGTAAGAGTACACGACGCTAAGGTCGTCCACATCAGTTTTGATGTTCATATTATTAGGTGTGTTATGAATGACCACTATCTCCAAAAACCTTCTCTTGTAGTAGTTGGTCTCTGAGTAAAGTATTTCAGTCTCTCCGAAATTAATTCTGTGGTCGTGCTGTGTAAAGTGATGTGCCAGGGCACAAGATTGAGTGCTCCTTCTACAGTCGCTCTTATGGGATGTTATTCTCCCTTGGAGTGATCTAGAAGTCTAGCCAATGTATGAAAGTTGGCAATCCAGACAAGGGATCTTGTATACAATTCCTGTCTTTTTTAGTTTGGGTACTGGCTGTTTCAAATTGGTGAATAGGCATTTGAGGGTAAGCCCTTAATATAAGGTAAGCTTCTGTATATTGTTGTGTTAGGGTCTGGGGTGACATGTGGAAGAACATTAGGGGTGAGAAATTGATTCTGAATGTTAAGAAGAGATCTATTCAGGTCGTTATTGTGAAAAAGCAAACGTTGAACTATAGAGTTGGGGTAAGAATTCTCAAGCAGAAGTGACTTAAGCTCATTTAGGGACTCCCGTCTGAGGGAAAAGTGTGTGAGTCTGGATACTCTGGTGGCTAAGGCCCCCACCAGCCCCAATTTCATTTTGGTGGGATGATCTGAGAGAAAATGCAGGTATCGACCACTACTTACTGGGACTCCCGTCTGAGGGAAGAGTGGAAAGTTTGGAGATGGTGGCCATTCATAACACACCTAATAATATGAACATCAAAACTGATGTGGACGACCTTAGCGTCGTGTACTCTTACTTACTACAGTATTTTACCATCTGCTTCATTAATTAGCACAAATTTACTGTTCATTTTACTTGTAGAGTGTCCTGATGAAGGAAGAAATATATTCCGAAAGCTAGACTATTAACTAAGAGTTATATTTGGCCAAAATCTTTTGACCGCTACCCTCACGATATTGTGAATTCTCTTATATATATATATATATATATATATATATATATATATATATATATATATATATATATATTTTACTCGTGTTTTCACAAGCTTTCATTTGATACCACATGGCCACCGATGGCCTAGTAAAAATTTGTTTTTTCACTTCCGATTTCACCCCTCAAAACTAACCCCTTAAGTCAAAATTTAACTTTCAAGACTACACGGCTCTGATGAGGCCATCAATTCCTATATTAGTACCAAATTTCAACTTTCTACGTCAAATGGTTTCGGAGAAAAATCGGGTGTGACAGACAGACAGACACCGAAGCGATCTTATAAGTGTTCCGTACGGAACACTAAAAACAGATTTATTTATTAAAGATTTTCAGTTCTATTAGTGAATTTAGATTTAAGCTCAAAACAGTTTTCGATTCCTTTCGGTAGAAATTTTTTCAAATAATCTTGAGTAGAAAATATGTACAGGGTGGTCCAAATTGGACACTTTTAAAGGTAAACTCCTTTATCCAAAAGAGATAGACAAAAACTGATGTCGGTGTCTGAGGCTCAATTTTTATGATACACTCAGTGGTGTAAACCGCATATCGATATCTAGTACCGTTTCAGATATACAGGGTGTTTTCCAAAAATCTGCATTTTGGAAAAATGTTTGTAATTCTTTACCTACTGAAAATTTTTGATTTCTGTAAAAACATTCTCAAGGCACTTTTTCACGTGGATTTCAACAGTGTAAGTTACATTTTCTTATAACTAATATTTTAATAGTTATTAACGCAAAAATATATTTTTTAAATGGGATACCCCCTATATTTTTCCTTATTCGAATAGAGCTTTAAATTACCATTCTAAAAATATAGCACACCTTATATTTTGCTTTTTTTTTAAAAATATAATGGTTTTCAATTTTTACGCGAGTTTTAAATGCACATTTTGTGAAGTAGGTTCTGGTCGGCCATACGGTTTAATTCAATTGTTTGCTTGTAGTTGTCAAATTTTACTTCAGGATCAGTTATTGAATTGTCAAATTAATCGCAATGAAGCTTGAAAATTTCGAAAAATGTGATATGATAGTGTGTTTCATACAAATCGGAGAAAATTCGGAAGCGGTAAGTAATTTGTACCACGAACGGTATCCAGAGAAGCGTCAAACCTCCAAGGATATATTCGCTCGATTGCGACATAACCTAATTAATAGTGGCCAGTTTGAAAAGAAACGACCTAAAAATTATGCATCAAACAGGGATAAGGAGTTAGAATAAATAGTAGGTTTAGGAACTATCGGAAATAATCCCAACACTTCAACACGACAGTTAAAAGAATCCACTGAACTACCAAGAACTAACGTAAGTCGTACTTTGAAGAAGCATAAATTCAGGGTATATAGGACAAGAAAAGTTCATCACCTTAGAGACGGAGATTTTTAACGGCGTATGGATTTTGCCAATGGTTTCTGGAGAATTATAACCATGTTCCGAACTTTTCATTAAATTGCAATGGGACAGACGAAGCTTATGTAAGCAATGCAGGTATTTTTAAACGTTACAATTCTTAACTAAGTTGGGAATGTGGAATCTTTGGCACAATGTTACTACTCAGTATATATCACCACTACACCAAACACTTTATTTTTGCACTCGACGCGAGCGATGATTAGCGAAACTCGCG
This sequence comes from Pachyrhynchus sulphureomaculatus, assembly GCA_019049505.1. Classification (NCBI taxonomy): domain Eukaryota; kingdom Metazoa; phylum Arthropoda; class Insecta; order Coleoptera; family Curculionidae; genus Pachyrhynchus; species Pachyrhynchus sulphureomaculatus. The sequence continues at coordinate 12,317,293 of CM032455.1, read as the reverse complement.
TCGAGTGCGAAAAGAAAGTGTTTGGTGTAGTGGTGATATATACTGAGTAGTTATAATTCTTATATGTGAGCACAAAAAAATCCTCATTTAGTTGTGGAGCAAAGAAATCAAGGCAGATTTATATTTAATATATGGGCAGGAATTTTTAAGGCAGGGTTATAGGTCCATTTATTTACGAAGGAACACTCACCTCTCAGAGATATTTAGAAATTTTAAGGCAGCAAATAGAACCTCTTGTTGATGAACTGCCATTAATGGACCTTAGAAATATATTTTTTCAACACGACGGAGCACCCCCCCATACCGCTGCAGTTATCAGTAATTTTTTATCGGCCAATTTTGACAATAACTGGATAGCCAACCAAGGTCCGAACCGTTGGCCGGCAATGCCACAGCATTTAACACCCCATGGACTTCTATCTCTGGAGAAGATTGAGAGACCTAATTTTTAAATTGCCGACAAAAACCAGGTAAGAGTTAGAAGTCGCAGTGATACAAAGTTTTGCAGCTCGCACTCCTCTTGGACTAATCAACTCCGTAAGAATTGTCGAGAAAAGGTGCCGTTTATGTGTAAATGAAACTGGTCGACATTTCAAACATCTCTTATAGAAAATTGTTTTGTTTTAGTTTGCTCTACTCGTAATAAATGTTTTATTGTTGTTTTGTTTTATTTTCTACATAGTTTAACCCTTTGAGGACAAGTGGTTACCACTGATAACCACCTTTTAAAAATTATATTGTAGCTTTCCTACCGGTTTCTCCAGTAAACCACGATGTTGAATTGTTTGCCTAACGTATCAAGAAGTCTAATCTAGCATGCTTAGGGTTTGAAATGTCCACCGGCGTTTAGTTGACATTTGTAATTGCACGTCGTAGGTAGTTGTGAGTTTTGCAGTACCAATTAGGCTGTTATTTTTCTTATAGCTGGTTATTCTTTAAGAAAATGTCCGGTAAGTACTTAAGATATATCTATTTACTACATATGAATATATATCAAGTGCAATTTTTGTTTTGCTAAGTTTATAAATAGATTTATTTGTCGTGGTTACAAATGCTAACCACTAGGACTATATGTTTTTTTTTAGTGAAAGTGTTTTTTTTTTTTAAGTGACGCTATTACTATTATGCATAATTTTTCTAATTTTTGTTTGTTCATTTTTTACAGGTTCCAAAAAAAAATGTTGGTCTTTTGGCGAACTTGAAGCAATGAATAGCACAGATGTTTTCGCGATTTTGGATGAAATTCCCCAGTGACTGTGAGTCCATTGCATCAGATGTGGAGAGTACTATGGACAACGAAGCCCCCATAGATTATTTACTTTATGATGGAAGGGATGAACTTTTTGATATAGAAGATATTCCATTCATTTTCGAAGATAATGAGCAAGCGAAAGTCACTAAAGAATGGGACAGTGAGGATGAGTTACCGTTAGAAGTAATTCGTCAAGAAGAACTTAGAAAAAAATCAGTTGTTTGGACAAATGATGTCACTCATGCAACACGCGTAAACCAATTTGTGTCTCAGGCAGGGCCTAATGTTCCTGACAACGTTGAAACTCCTACCGATATGTTTTTGTATTTGTTTCCGGATTGTTTCATATCTGAAATTGTTTTTCAGACAAATTTGTATGCCTTACAAAAAAATGGTGGCAGCAACTACTTTATTCCAACCACCAACAAAGAAATAAAATCATTTTTGGGTGTAAACATGCTAATGAGCTTGAAAAAAATGCCAAGTTATAGAGACTACTGGTCCTCGAGAGAAGAACTTAGGGATTATTTTATAAGTTCTGTTTTATCTCGTGACAGATTCACCTGGCTTCTAAGTAATCTTCAAGTAAATGATAACTCAGTACAGCCAAAAAAAGGTGAGGCCAATTATGATAAATTGTACAAAATCAGGCCATTACTTTCTAAATTGACACAAACTCTTGGCTCTGCTTTGAATCCTGGTGAATTTCAATCAATCGATGAATCTATGATCAAATTCAAGGGGAGAAGTAGTCTTCGCCAGTATATGCCAAGGAAGCCCACGAAACGAGGCTACAAGGTATGGATTCGGACTGATTCTACTGGATTTGTATCTGAGTTCCAAATTTATACGGGGAAAGTTGATCAGTCAGTTGAGAAAAAAATTGGGACATCGCGTAGTAAAAGATCTAACAAGGGCTTTAGTTGGCAAGCACCACAAAGTATTCTTCGACAATTTTTTCAACTCTGTAGAATTGCAAAGAGACTTGTTAGCTGATGGCATCTATGCATGTGGAACTGTGCGTAAAGGAAGGAAATATTATCCAGAGCTCAAAGTGGATAAACACATGAAAAGGGGCGACATAGATTGGAGAGTTTCTACAGATGGATTAGCAGCACTGAAGTGGATGGATCGAAGAATCGTTTTGTTTTTAGGAAACTATCATGACCCATCCATCATGGAAGTTGTCTCTAGAAAACAGAAAAATGGCAATACAGAAGAAATCCCATGTCCTGTTATTGTCATTATAATAAACATATGGGATACGTAGATCGATTGACATGCTGAAAAGTATCTATGAAATCGATCGAAAAGCCCACAAGTGGTGGCACCGCATTTTTTTTTACTTTGTAGATGTTTGTGTTGTGAATGCGTTCATTTTATTTCAAAATAGAAGTGACTCACGATGTATTACATTGAAACAATTTCGTGTATCGGTTGCTCGAGAATTAATTGGTGCCGTTAATTCGATTTCAAAAAAAAGATCAGCAGAACAAGCACCTAACAAATACAAAAAAATCATTCCCACTGAGGTACGTCATGATCGTGCTGCACATATGCCTTTTAGATGTGGATCTCTCAGATGTGCTCATTGTAGCACAGCGAAGCATGTGCATCGAACGACCTGGAAATGTTCAACCTGTGATGTTGGTCTCTGCCTCAATAAGGAGAGAAATTGCTTCTTTAAATTTCACGAAAATTAGTTTTGAGTGCCTTAATTCCTAGTGGTTAGTGCTAGAAACCACATCCTGCAGGATAATCCAGGATATTTTTTTACGTGAAATGAACTTTTACTTTGTTTTTGTTGTTGGTTGAATACATTTTTTGAAAAAAATTCTTCATATCTTTTATTTTTTTTTTCTCCGGCCTCAAAGGGTTAAAGTACTATAGCATTTAGTAAATTTCGTTGTAGTTATAATTCTTAAGAGTTATTTCTGGGATTTTTTTTTACGATTTGACTGCTATCGGTAAACAATTTATATTGCCGCTCCGTCCAAAGCCTACTACACAAAATGTGCAACAGAACAAATTTACAGGGTATCCTATTTAAAAAATATATTTTTGCTTTAATAACTGTTAAAATATTAGTCAAAAATGTAACTTACACTGTTGAAATCCACGTGAAAAAGTGCTTTGAGAATGTTTTTACAGAAATTAAAAATTTTCAATAGGAAAAGATTTACAAACATTTTTCCAAAATGCAGATTTTTGAAAAATACCCTGTATATCTGAAACGCGAATCGATATGCGGTTTTCACTATTGAGTTTATCATAAAAATTGAGCCTCAGACACCGATATCAGTTTTCGTCTATCTCCTTTAGATAAAGGGGTTTACCTTTAAAAGTGTCCAATTTGGACCACCCTGTACTTTTAGAAAAAAAAAATGACAAACATTACAAACGTAAAGATTAATCTGAGGAATAAGACAACATATCAAACGTGCTTTTTGAGAGGCAATAAATTGGACCTTTACTCATACATCTATATAATAATTTTCAAAATGTATATTTTACTGTTTAGGTGTGTTCAGTGATGACGATTGTCAAACAGGGTACTATGAACTCAATCATGCCATATTAGCAGTAGGTTATGGAAAGGATGAAAAGACTGGTTTGGATTACTGGTTGGTCAAGAACTCTTATGGAGAAAGTTGGGGAGAAAATGGATACTTTAAATTATTGCGTGGATCAAATATGTGTGGAATTGCCACTGATGCAATGTATCCAGTTTTTTTAAGTTGTTTTGGTTTGTTATGTACCAGTGAAAAATAGTTAATATATACAAACAATTTATTATTAAATCTGAGTTTCTCTGTAAGATATATACTACACGTAGTTTAACGCTACTAAATAAGAGTGTATTTTTTCCAAAATGGGTTACGATAGAATTAATTCATCATTGTTTGGACGTCATATGAAACAATGCTGTATTAATTCTGTTGTTTTGAAATAACTTAAAATAAAATAGCGGAGCAGTAGAAAATTCTGATTTTGGTTACGATTTAACCTGGCAACATGACAATCTAAATTAAATTATAGACCGTTTATCAGACTTTCTTACTCCTTATTAATACTTTATTGGTGATTGAAAATTCGACATTTTTTTTGATTTTAAAACAGCTTAAAAATTTTATTATTTTTTAAAATTATTTCAGTTATATACCAGGTGTACAAGTATGAAATGCGGATTTCAGACAATAGATGGTGCACAAATGCAGTTTGTGCTATAAAGATTTGTCACTACGCCATTTTGTTGTGGCATCAACCAGTGTCAGACGCGCACGAGTGACAAATTGGAAAAGTGTGTGCACAGTGTTGTGTTCAATATGTCGAAATTTATACCGAATAAAGAGCATTCGCGGACGGCATAATTTTTTGTTTTCATTTGAAGAAAACTACTGTTGAATCATACCGATTACTTCGAGAAGCTTATGATGAACATGCTCCATCACAAGTTACGTGTGAATAATGGTTTCGGCGTTCCAACAGTGGTGACTTCGATGTTGCAGACAAGGAACGTGGAAAACCGCCAAAAAAATACGAAGAAGTGGAATTGCAAGCATTGTTGGACGAAGATGATTCGCAAACACAAAAACAACTCGCCGAGCAATTGGGCGTTAGTCAACAAGCTGTTTCCAATCGGCTACGAGAGATGGGAAAGATTCAGAAGACCGGTAGATGGGTACCACATGAGTTGAACGGCAGGCAAATGGAAAAGTGCAAAAACACGTGTGACATTTTGTTCGCTCGGTACAAAAGGGAGTCGTTTTTGTATTATATAGTTACAAAGGATGAAAAGTCGTTTTATTTTGAGAATCTCAAGCGCAAAAAATCATGGGTAGACCCAGGCGTACCATCCACATCGACCGCAGAAAGACGATGGAACCAGAGGGGCGTAGTCTATTATGAGCTGTTAAACCCTGGGGAAACGGTTAATACTAAACGTTAGCAACAAAAATTGACCGATTTGAACCGTTCACTGCTTGAAAAAAGGCCAGAATACCGAAAGAGGCAACACAAAGTCATTTTTCTTCATGACAATGCTCCATCACATATGGCAAAACCAGTTCGCAACACGTTGGAAGCACTCAGTTGGGAAGTTCTACCCCATGCAGCTTACTCACCAGACTTGGCTCCTTCAAATTACAGCAAAAGGGGAAGATTTTTACTGGCGTGGAATTCACAAATTGCCTGAAAGATGGGAAAAAATGTATAACAAGCGATGGAGCATATTTTGAATAAAGCACTTTTTATCATTCTTCCGAATTTAACATGTTTTTTTAGAAAAAAAAAAATCAGCATTTCATACTTTTACACCTGGTATCTTATCTTAATCTTAAAATTTTGCAATTATACCGGGAGGTAAGTTACTTACCATTTAAATTATTCAATTCGTGTGTACAGTTTGAGACATTTTGGTAATATCCACATGGATGTGGTCAATTTAAAATAAATGTATTGGTTTCTTATTCAAGTGTCTTTCTGAATTATTAGAGTCTAGACTAGTTAGTCTACATTTAGTTAAATGTTACCAGGACTTGATTTAATAGCAATTATCCTTTCTCTAAGTTTTTTTTCTTACTTTGGTCCATTTGCTCTCTCGATTTTGACAAAACAAATAAATAGAGCGCATTTGCGCTGAGATTCATTGTTGTATATACGTAGTAAGGTCCAAAAGTTTCTGACTTACTAATACTTAAAGAAATAATAGAATCAAACAGAAAAACATAGTTCTAAAATAATCTAAAACTTCCAAAATAACTTCTTTATTACTTGTAAATTTTTTCTCGCCCTGCCCCGATTTCAATTTGAGCAATAAAAAATCATCGTTAAAATTTAAATCGTGGCTGTAACGTAGGTGATTTAATTCCTGAAAACCACATATTGAATAGTCGTGGAATAATCGAGACAGCTTTCGGTCAAGTTTTTATGTTGTGGCAAACCTTATACTAACGTATACTATCTACCAATAACTGTAGTATTTCGTTCAGCAAAATCGACTAGCAAAATCACTTGACAATCTCAAAAGATCGTGGTCATAATCCATTTTTTTTCCTTAATTGGCTATGGGGATCCAGAATGATGCTATTCCATAGATACCCATTTGAACAAAGGTTCATGATATAGAACAATAGTTTCATCTCTCGTTACAATTAATCAATCATATCTTTTTATGGCGTATCACAAAGTAGTAAAAACTCAGTGCAGAACTCCATATCTCATTGTTTGTGAAGAATATTCAAAGGTTTGGGAACCTTTATTGTACTTACTTTGTTTATACAGAGATGAGCGTGTAGAAATAAAAGCACCGTTGTTTTTGACAATCCACACTTTCCTCAAATTCCTTAGTGTTAAAAAGCCTATCCTTCAGCACTTCTTGCCTCAGCATAATGATTTCTGGAGTGAGTTATTCTGCAGGTCAGCCTCGACGGCAATCATTAGCTCATTCTTTAATTGTTGAATATAATGGGGACGATTTACTATACGCAGCATCTAAGTGTCCTTTAATTTCTGGTCAGTAATTTAAATACTCGTTCCTCGAGTTTAAACATTTTAAAAATATTGTACTCAGGACTCCTGTTTATGACAATGGCAGAAGTACTAGTGCCACAAAAATTTTAACTGCGGCGCATCAGCATATAAAATAGGGGTAGACGGAGTTAAACTCATTTTAACTTGTTTGGGTTGGAATACTTTAGGCTTTGCTATGTAGATTATCAAACAAGCAGCTTAGGATATTAATTGCTTTTAGGTAAGTGAAGATACTTCTCCACTAGCAGTCTTAATATAGCATTATCTTGACGACATGCAAATAAGTGCTGTATTGATATAGATAGAGACTAATTTAAGAGAAAAAGACTTAAAGTTGAGGCAGCATACGATTATATTATTCTGAAGAAACACTAATATATTCAACTTTATAGATTTTTCGAAACTATCTGGATTTTTGAAAAAGAATAAAGGATTTTAACCCTTAAATACCTAGCTCGAGTCTCTCAGACTCTAGCGGAATTTATTTTGGTTATAACTAGTCGCATGTACATCTTTACTGGTCATGTGTCCGTGTACCTTCCGCTTTCTACCCATAGTATCAGGTCTGTGCTTGTCGATGATACAGGTGATCCCGCTCGCTCTTAAATGGCTATAAAAGTTTTTTTTTGAGTCTGAGAGACTCCAGGTAGGTACTTACGGCACTTTTTTCAATAAAATGATTTATATTATTTTAGCAAAAAGCAGCATCTTATATTAGAATTTATATTTCAAATTAAATAATTTTTATTGTTTTAGTAAAAAATGACATCTATTAATATTATTGAGCGTTGGTCGGAAGAAGAGTTTAGCGACGAAGAATTACCAGAGGCAGAATATAGCGACGTGGAAGTCGATATTGGTGACGATATTGTGGTGGGTGAAGTGTCCGAATGGGATTCAGAAATAGGCGGCGAAGACCTGATGGATTTAGTGAAAGAAAATGATGAATGATCAGACGAAGATAAAATTCCCTTGCAACAATTGAGATCTAGACCTAGAAAAAGAAATTATTTTTGCAAAAATCGTTTTCGTTGGTCATTATTACCACCTTCTTCTCACACAAGAACATTGCAACATAATATTGTGCAGCAAAGAGAAGGCCTACAAGCATCGTATGAAAACGTACTCAACTCTTTCTCTTCTCCGCTTGACATTTGGAGCCAGTATTTCACTGATGAAATGCTTGGAGTAATCGTGCAGCATACGAATGAAAAATTCAAGCTATAAGACCAAAATACAAGAAACAAACTTGTGTTCAAGATATAGATATTGTAGAACTGAAATCATTCATTGGTATTCAGTGCCGTGTTCAAAGAAAACCACGAATGTTATCGGTCTTGGTATAGTACTGATGGTACCGGTAGAGAAATTTATCGATGCATAATGAGTAAGAACAGATTCGAAATTTTACTAAATACTATTCGATTCGACGATTCTTCGACAAGAGAAACTCGACGAGAAACTGATGCATCTGCGCCAATATCTGAGTTTATCCCATACAAATTTAAACCGAAATATAGTATATCCAATACCTATGAACTAATCGATAAAATTAAAAATATTAACTTACCGGAAAATTCTAGATTTATCTCATTTGATGTAAAAAACTTATTTCCTAGTATCCCATCATATGAAGTCATAGAATTAGTAGATAAGCTCTTAATCAAGAATAAAGTAAACGAAATTATTAAACGGGATATTTTAGATTTACTTACGACGTGCTTGGATCAAAATTATTTTGAATTCAACGACAACTTTTATACATCTAAAGGTCTAATAATGGGTAATCCTTTAAGTCCGTTACTAGCGGAAATTTTCATGGATCATTTAGAGCTAAAAATTCATCAAAACACGGTAAGCAAAAATATTGTTTACTGGTATAGATATGTTGACGATATCATTTTCTGTTTCACGGGAACAGATAGACAACTAACAATCCTCCTTAACTTCCTAAATAATTTGCATCCTAATATTAAATTTACCATAGAATTAGAAACCAATGACTATAAATTTTCTTAGACATATCTATATTAAAATTCAACAATAAACACGATTTCTCGATTTTTCACAAACCGTCACATACTGGCACAGTCATACACAATAGCTCATCCCACCCGTATTCTCACAAAATGGCAGCTTTTAACTCTTTCATACATAGATTGTTACATATCCCTATGACTAAAACTAATTTTAACAAAGAATTCAACATAATCAAACAAATAGCAATTAATGATGGATATGACCCCAACATTATAGATAATATCTTGAATAAAAAATCCTTTAAACAAGCAATCTCTCTAATTTATGACAAAAAAGGAAAATTTAGTACACTCACATACACAGGGAAAATAACTAGAACAATTTCCAAACATTTAATAAAAAAGAACAATAAAATAGCATTCAAAACCAGTAATTCCTTAGGGAGTATAATTTTGAATAACAAAACCAAACCTAAGAATTCCTAAAAATCAGGAGTTTACTTATTAAATTGTGGATCTTGTACTAAAACCTACGTAGGACAAACTAGTAGATCTTTTGAGACTCGCATTAAAGAACATAAACATAGTTATTTAAAAAAATAAGAACAATTCACATTACGCAACTCATATAATAAAAGAATCTCATAATTTTGATGATACTTTAAAAATTCTACATGTAGAAAATAAATCTAAAAAATTAAATTTGCTTGAATGTCTTGAAATTAACAAACGGAAAAACTTCAATCAATTAATAAACGAACAGGTAGACTTAAACCATTCACCCTTACTTACTCTTTTATTAGTTCTCGGAAATAGTACCACAGATTTGCATTTTTAAAATAATTCTGTCTGTAAATAATATAATAAAATGATTAGCATAATCTGAGGTAATTAAGGATAGTTTTAAGCACTATTTAAGCAGGATTACTACCAAATATTTTTCTTTCTTATTTACTTCTGGAGAAGCCATTGTATGGTGAAACAATTGTCAAGTGACTTTAAATATATTGGAAATTAAAACATAGTGTTGTTTTTATATAATTTTATTATGAATTTCCAACAAGTATCGGCTAACACAATCAAAGAAGTTTAATACTTACCACTGAAAATGCCCAACATGATCCACAATGGCCCTGATCTTTATCTTGTGATACTGCTCCCTTTATCTCTCCAGTCAATGGAAATTGGTACATCGTCACCGACGGATCTCTCATAAACATCCCTCATCTCTAGATTTGGGCGGCCAATACCTTTTAGGATGTCAAGAAATTCTTCTTTAGTCAAGTCAGTAAACTGGTTTATACCTTTAAAGTACGTCGCATTTCCTGCTTCATATTTTTTATTGTGTTCTTCGATTTCTCGTAATTTTTTTTGGAATATAGAAAACCTTTTTTTTTCTTCTTCTATATTTTTGTAAAATTTTCTATGTTTACTCTGGAAACATAAATCTAGTTAAATGGGGGAGCTACTTTGGTCCCTATTAAGGGTCATTAGAATTGTTAATAAAAAAGTGTCACTTTAAACATTGAGTGGGCAAGCATTGTTATTGTTGTACGGATAGTTTTAACTGGATCTGGACATTTTTTTATTTCTGCTTCTACCATTAAGTAGCACATTTCTGAGTATTTCCAGCACAGTATAAAACTGTCTGAGAAATAACTAATTAATGAGTTTTTCCTGGAAATATGTATATTATCTGGGATATTGTTTTATTAAACAAGAAATTTAAGTATTTTTTTTTATTACTTGCTACATTTTACTTTTTATATTTTCTCTATTATATAATCTACCTATAGATGGGCCGAATTTCTTATTTCATTAATAACTACGTCCCTTAGTTTAAAGTGGTTTCTAATTAAGAATTTTACTGTTGTTGTATTTACATTTGCTGTAAAACATATTTTTATAATTCTTTAATAGTACCGTTAGTTCGGTTCCTATGTAATAGTATTATAGAGAGATTTCCTCTCCTGCTGCTGATGTTTTACGTTAAAATATGATTCTAGAATAGCGAAAGAACTCTCTTCATACAAATGCAGCCTTGTACAAGTAAATTAGCCTAATTTGAATAATATTAAACCTCTACACCTTTAACAAGAGTCGTGATAAACAAGTTAAAAAATATTACTAATAATTCCAATAAATCGTCGCATTGACATATTCATTTAATTACAGCTAAACAGAAAAATATTGACAGGTACAATAGGTGCCCAAAATAATTTGAAATAAATTGAAAACTTTATGCAATAAAAATAATCTTATCTGAAGTGACGGAAAAATATGTAAACTGACAAAACCAAAGTTATCTGAAATTTTTCAGATATCAACATTAGTACCGTAATCAAATATTAAGTGGTTGAATTGTTTTTAAATTACTCAGACTATTGTTCTCTATTCAAATATTTGTTCCCTGAATTCACAAAACTATTATTAACACTTAGTAAAAAGGTTCATAACATTAGCTTTATTAAGTTAGAAATAAAAGCGTGTTTTATAATATTTTTTATCGTATCGTGAGTTTTAGTTCTCTTGTTTGTAGATCCTAGCTTAGATGTTGAGTCATGATGAGGTGGAGCGCCTCTCAAGGTGGATTAATACATGAAAGAACAGTAGCCACTGCTATATTATGGACTTTGTTCATTTTTAGTAGATGTTATAGATTTTATTACTGGGTTAGAATTCTAACCCTTGAGCTGCCAAGCAATAATAGTCAGCAGCAATTTCTCTGCCTGTCTGTAACAGTATGATAATCTAGTTTCTCATTTCTGTCGATCTATTTGTCTGCATGTTTATATATATATATATATATATATATATATATATATATATATATATATATATATACAAGTACGAGGCTGGTTTGAAAAGTCCGTGCAAAAATAAAAACTACTTATGTGTTTGGGGTAAACCTTTTTTATTTTTCGACATAGTCTCCTTTTAGGCTTATACACTTCGTCCAACGATGTTCTAGTTTGTTGATCCCTTCCGAATAATAGGATTTGTCCAAGTCTGCAAAATATCCATTAGTGTCTGCAATCACCTCCTCGTTTGAATAAAATCATTGTCCCGCCAGTCATTTCTTCAAATTGGGGAACTAATAGTAGTCCGAGGGAGCCAAGTCTGGAGAATAGGGGGGATGTGAAACGAGTTGAAATCCTATTTCCATTAATTTTGCGACCACAACTGCTGAGGTGTGTGCTGGTGCGTTGTCGTGATGGAAAAGGACTTTCTTGTGGGCCAATCGCGGGCGTTTTTCTTGCAGCTCGGTTTTCAAACGGTCCAATAACGATGAATAATATTTACCTGTAATAGTTTTACCCTTTTCCAGATAGTCGATGTGGATTATCCCTTGCGAATCCCAAAAGACAGTCGCCATAACCTTTCCGGCCGAAGGAACGGTCTTCGCCTTTTTTGGTGCAGATTCCCCCTTGGTAACCCATTGTTTAGATTGTTGTTTGGTCTCAGGAGTATAGTAATGTATCCATGTTTCATCCACAGTGACGAAACGACGTTTAAAGTCCTCCGGATTCTTCTGGAACAGCTGCAAACCATCCTTGCAACACTTCACACAATTCCGTTTTTGGTCAAGCGTGAGCAATCGCGGCACCCATCTTGCGGATAGCTTTCTCATGTCCAAATGTTTATGCAAAATATTATGTACCCGTTCAGTCGAGATGCCCACAGCACTAGCAATCTCACGCACCTTAACTCTTCTGTCATCCATCACCATATCATGAATTTGATCAATGATTTTTGGAGTCGTAACCTCCACAGGCCGTCCAGAACGTTCTGCGTCACTTGTGCCCATATGGCCAGTCCGAAAATTTTGAAACCACTTATAAACTGTTCTAATCGAAAGTGCAGAGTCACCATAATGTTTATCAAGCTTCTCTTTAGTCTCCTGAGGCGTTTTGCCTTTCATAAAGTAATGTTTAATCACCACACGAAATTCTTTTTCGTCCATTTCTTGGAAATCACTCGACTTCCTTGATTCACACGAATGCCAAACACAAAGAAATAGACCAATATGGCTGAAACTTGGTGTGCGTTCATTCAAGAGATGCTACTAACTAAACATGACCTCGATATGCGTCGGTGGTGCCATCTCTCGGACTTTGCACGGACTTTTCAAACCAGCCTCGTATATATATATATATATATATATATATATATATATATATATATATATATATATATATGTATATATATATATATATATATATATATATATATATATATATATACAGTAGAATCTGATTTCAGATAATCAAAATTTCGTTTAATCCGAATTTTTTTATAAAATAGAAGCTTAGGATGAATACCATATTGCAGATTGATTTAAAAGCATTTATACGATATGCTATTACGTACATAGGTATTTATTAAAACAAAAAATAGAACAACTAGTTTACTTATTTTATATATAGATACGGAAAATCGAAAATAAAACAGTTTCATTCTTAACTTTAATGTCTTAAAAATGAGGTAATTTATAACTGCACTCGTTTTGCGTTAGTTCTGTTTTTGGCTGCAATGTCTCTCCAACGTTTGATAAGCAAAACGTCCGCGGCGGTTGCATTTTCTTGTTGTCTACATAAGTTAACGCTTTTTCTGAGGCTTCTAGTCTTTCTGAATGTGATATTTTTACTGGGATATTCTCGGTGGCTTCTACTTCGTTATTATCATCGTCATCACTGTCTATTTTATTAGCATTTTTGCATACACTTTTAATTAATTCTTGATCAGTCATTTCATCTTCCATACTTTCCGTAACACTTTCACATTCTGATATTCTTGTAATAATGTAAAATTTCATTATCTTCTGTTTCTGACTCTGAGTAATGTCTCTCCTCTTGTGGAGTCAATTTTGACCAAGATTTTTCCAGAGCGTATATAACATTTTTCAAATTTATGTTTTAGTAAGACTGTCACCTTCATCTACTTCTTCTAAAACATGCTCCAACAACAAACACCTGTAATTGCGTTTTAAATTTTCCAAGCACTAATAGTCAGTAGCAATTTCTCTGTCTATCTGTAGCTTTAACCAAGTCCCCAAATGAGGCAAGGATTGTAAGTGTCAGAATATTTTCATGTAAATAGGACGAAAATTGTATTAATTTAATTTCCTTGTATTTTAAATTTTTGAGCATTTAAACAATAGTATAGAAGTGTCTGAAAAATATTAGTACATCTTTTGTACAATATTGTGCGTATTATCTGGTATATTGTTTTGTTAAAATGATAATTTAAGTGTTACATGTTATAGTATTCAGTATTTTGTTGTATGCTAGAGTAACCTACACAACGTAGCTTTTTAAATAAATGTGGTGTTTAGTATTTCATTGGCCAATAACATATCTGTTACATTTTGTTTTTCACTTCATATGTTTTTACTTTAATTTGGTACTTCCCTTAGTTTAAAAAGTTTTATAAAAAGAATTTTGATGTGATTGTACTGAAGTTTCCCTAGAGGTAAAACTTTCTGTAAAAAATATGAAATGTTATACTCCCGTTTTGTATTTGAGAGCACACATAGCTCTCTTGTATATATATGATATTTGGAGTTCTGTGATCTTTTGGACGTTGAGTTATGTTGAAAAGAACGGTATGTATTACGTCAATTTTTATTTTAGAAAACTGCTAATTATAAAAATGAAGATTTTTTTAAACTTTATTGCGAAAATAAAATTATTAAAACAAGTTTGGTAAGATACAACGGATTGTACCAAGTGCACATACCTAATACTCCATCGGCGGCTGACATAGCAGTCACAAGTCGACAGAGTGGTGGGCCGTTTTCAGTTGTTTTACATTAAACCATGAAAAAAGGTTATTCAAGTTAGGATTAGATCTCTCTTCAATTTTGTTAGTAAATACTTTTGCCTAATGCAAGACTTGGTTAAGTAACCACAAGTTTTTGTTGTATATATTTTCAGTTTTTTGAGACTTCTTATGCTGAAGGAAAAGGCACTTTTGTATTTATTAAAAGCAGGAAAGTAATGTGATTAGAAATCAATTAATTTTACTTTTACAATGTTCATGATAAGGAATTAGGTGGCATATTTAAAAAATTTATAAAAAAACACCGTAACATGTGATATTTTAATGCTCGCCGCGCTATTATATTGTGCATACACCGGTCTGGGAGAAATGAAGCAGGTTATATCCCTCCAACACTTTTCATGAAAGAGTCTCCCAAGCAAACAGATCTCTTCTGAATACAATTTAACAAATGCACTGTATGCTAAATATAACTTGAAATATAGAGAAATTAAATTATATAAGGATAGATATAGTGCACTAGTGTTTTTATGAACTCTAGCTGTGTAGCGTATATATTAAGCCCTGAAAAAGAGTCATTCATATGCGGAAGGCGTATATATAAATGTCTTAATTCACAATCAATATACGAGAGTTGTCTGAAAATAATGGTTTTGACGAATAACACCATCTTTATGTTGAAATTCAAAACTTTTCAGACTACTCTCGTAACATATTTGAATTATCGCCGAACTATATAATGTCTTTACGAACATATGTCGTCTAAGCATGAAACAAATGATTATTATGCAATCTTTCGATTGTTCTTTCCATCTAAGGAATTGCATATCTGTTTTGTTACTATGGTAATCGTTTCAGTGACCGACTCACAAATATTATGCGTTTGGTTATAACGAACAGTTATCATTTCGAGCGCGTTGAAGCTTTAGGGTTAAAACAATTTGACGTTGATAGTCCTCTTACATTTGCAACTTTGCAGCATTATTAAAACAATTAAAAATCACTCTGTATAATAAGGTAAGTAAAATATATTATTATAACTTTTATATATATTGTTACTAGCCGGGCCCGCGGCTCCGCTCGCGTGGACTTGATTCACTATTATCGTCACTGCTTATTCCTTATGTTACCAAACGTAATAAAATATCTCCCATTATTTCTCCTTATCTCCCAATATTTCTCCTTATTTCCCATTATCTCTACATAATTTCCATTATCTAGGCTTATCTCTGCTCATCTCCCATTATTTCTCCTTATCTCCCATTATTTCTCTTTATCTCCCATTATTTCACCTTATTTCCCATTATCTAGGCTTATCTCGACTTATCTCCCATTATTTCTCCTTATCTCCCATTATCTCACCATAACTCCCATTATCTAGACTTATCTCTGCTTATCTCCCATTATCTCTCCTTATCTCCCATTATTTATACTTATCTCCCATTATCTCACCTTATCTCCCATTATCGAGGCTTATCTCGACTTATCTTCCATTATTTCACCTTATCTCCCATTATCTCACCTTACCTCCCATTATCTAGGCTTATATCGAATTATATAGAACATATGTATAAATTTATAAAAACACGTAAATCGGATAAGTGGTTCTCGAGTGATAAGCGCACTAACGGATAGACAGACAGACAGAGAGACGTTGCATTTTATATATATTGTATTCTTTGCTACATGATATTGTTCCATATTTAATGCTTTAGGGAGTATATTGCAAGAGAACGCGCTAGCGGCAAACTTTTCTCCGACTTAATTCACTATTATCGTCACTGCTTATTCCTTATGTCACCTAATAAAATATATCCTATAACCTGGCCAGAGAACATACGTATGGTTAAAAAAAAGCACGTAAATCGGATAAGTAGTTCTCCAGTGATAAGCACACTAACGGACGGACAGACAGACAGACGGACAGAGAGACATTGCATTTTATATATATTATAGATATTCTCTGCTACATAATTCCATATTTAATGGTTTGGACTGTGTATTGCAAGAGAACGCGCTAGCGGCAAACTTTGTCCGACTTCATTTACTATTATTGTCACTGCTCATTTCTTATGCTACCATCGTAATAAAATATAGCCTATAACATAGCCGGAGAACATATGTATGATTTAAAAAAAAAAAAGTACGAAAATCGGATAAGTGGTTCTCCAGTGATAAGCGCACTAACAGACAGATAGACAGACAGAATACGTTGCATTTTATATATATTATAGATGTAATAAAATATATACCTATAACCTATTCAACGTATGTATGAATTTAAAAAATCACGTAAATCGGATTAGTGGTTCTCGAGGGATAAGCGCATTAACGGACAGACAGACAGACAGACAAACATTGCATTTTATATATATTATAGATATAGATTATTATTATTATTATTATTATATAACCTGGCCAAAGTATATATGTATGAATTTAAAAAAAGACAGGTAAATCGGAAAAGTGGTTCCCGCGTGATAAACGCACTAATGGACAGACAGACAGACAGAGAGACATTGCATTTTATATATATATTATAGATTATACATTACAGATATTCTTTGCTACATAATATTGTTCCATATTTAATGGTTTAGGCTGTGTATTGCAAAGACACGCGCTAGCGACAAACTTATTTCCGACATCATTCACTATTTTACGTCACTGTTCATTCCTTATGCTACCTATCGTAATAAAATATAGCCTATAACTTGGCCAGAGAACATATGTATGTTTTAAAAAAAAAAAGTACGTAAATCGGATAAGTGGTTTTTCAGTGATAGGCGCACTAACGGACAGACAGACAGACAGAGAGGCGTTGCATTTTATATATATTATAGATAACCTGGTCAGAGAACATATGTATGAATTTAAAAAATCACGTAAATCGGATAAGTGGATCTCGAGGGATAAGCGCACTAATGGACAGACAGACAGACAGAGAGTCGTTGCATTTTACATATATTATAGATATAGATTATTATTATTATGTAACCTGGCCAAAGAATATATGTATGAATTTAAAAAAAAGACACATAAATCGGATAAGTGGTTTTCGCATGATAAACGCACTAATCGACAGACAGAGAGACATTGCATTTTATATATATTATAGATATTCTCTGCTACATAATATTGTTCCATATTTAATGGTTTAGGCGGTGTATTGCAAGGCAACGCGCTAGCGGCGAACTTTTTTCCGACATCATTCACTATTTTACGTCACTACTCATTCTTTATGCTACCTATCATAACACAATATAGCCTGTAACCTGGCCAGAGAACATATGTCTGTTTTAAAAAAAAAATTACGTAAATCGGATAAGTGGTTCTCCAGTGATAAGCGCACTAACGGACAGACAGACAGACAGACAGACAGACAGACAGACAGACAGACAGACAGAGAGACGTTGAATTTTATATATATTATAGATGTATATGATCATGAATAACAATCGAATAGTTTTAACCATTACTCATTATTTATTAAAAAGATAATGACAAATATAGAATAGGTCATTACCTTTTAATAAATAGTAGGCAATAGTTAAAACCTTTGGAATGTTACTCACACAATATTATGACTTCGGCTTTATCCTTATGTCAAGATCAAATTTATCGGAACTGCACATGTGTTAATTTCTAGATTTTCCCAATTGGATACCCTTCAAAAGTTCCTTCCACCTTTCAAAACATGAAACGTTTTTCCATCGCCTATCAAAAGTTAGTCACAGAATTATTCCGGTGTAACCGAAACCCTAATTGTTTAAAACCATACATTACTACATTTTTCCAAAGTCTTCTAGAGGATCACGTTGATAAGATTTTGGAGGAAATTGGAAAACGATTTATGCCACTGTTAAATTCAAGATGGAATACAGTGCAAAGTCCAGATTCTATCAAAAGTACAGTACGACGAATGCTCTAACCGTACAAAACGGTAGAAAGTAAGTGAATTACGCACTGCTTTTCCACAACAAATGATCGATGCTGCTTCAACGAAAACACAGAATAAGAAAAATGGTTTTACTGCTGACACTACTCTGGCGTTAATAATTGATGCTCAGTTATCAAGAGGACAGTATGAAACGAGAAGAAGTGTGACTAAGAAAATTGGATTTGACATATTTCCATCATATAAAAATGTTCAAAAATCAAAAGAATGTATATGTAAAAAATAATATTATAAAATATATTTTAATTAAATTTAAATAAATATTATTTAAAAAATATTACATATTTTTACATATTTAATTAATTATGATATTTTTATAATTTATACCTTTTGAAACCTTTACATTTTCTAAATTTGAAAGCATACATGTCAATTTTCGAAAATTCCATCGCTATATTAAATCCGCCATTTTGAATTTTTGAAATCTGACACCGTATTTGAATTCAGCGACCCTAAAAACCTATAATAAAATGCATGATATGAAGATCTGTCTGTTCCCCGAATTGCGTGACTGAAAAGGTTAAATATATCTGTTCGTATTATGTGAATTTTACACAAATATATTATTTTTAATTATTATAATGCTACACAAATAGTTTATGTGATCATTCCTTGCATATTTAAGAAGTAATATAATTTTTGCCGCGAATCGTGCAAATGGCTCCACTGTGCGCCGTATAGTTGAATGGAGGCCTAGAGAACACAAAAGATGCAGAGGTAGACCATAGACCAAGACAGGCGGACGACATAAAAAGGTCAGGAGAACATGACTAGATGCAAAAAGCAAATAACAAAGCTCATCGAAGATAACTTGGGGAGGCTTACACTCGACTATGGATGGAATAACTGTTATCGCGACCGTGATATAACTGGAAAGAGCAAACTTAAACGAGAAACGGTCTGTTTTTTAGGTCGTTAATGAACAACCCTTTTATCTAAATAATCACGTAATTTATTTATAACTTCCTCAGGAGACAAAGCTAAAATATAATTTTAATGAACAATAAGGGATCAAAGAACGATCACACACTAACTAACATTCTGTCCACATTTGTATATTTATTCTATCAATAAACACAACAATAAAAACCAAAAAAAAAAGAAAAAAGGAAAACATGACAAAAAAAACTTAAAACATTCAAATCGCTGTCACTCCCATAGTAAAAAGTGAATACAGCTTTCTCCATTTCTCTCTAAGATACCTTTTTTTTTAATTTAAGTATAATTTATAAAAATCACGTTTATATTTCTATGTAATAAAGTAAAGAACTTGACTTCATGATATTAACCTAATTAACTTTACATTTTATTTCAAAATGGTACTTAACTGGTCAATATCAGACCTGGAGTTTACTGATTTGTTTCCTTTAGGTATATGTATCATTTCCAAAAACCGTCTTCTTTATAGTTACTTTCACGTTTCAAGATAGACGTTTCTTCAAAATCGAACTTATGGTCCATCTGTTAAAAATGAATAGCAAGAGCACATGATTTTTTTACCTATTCGACTATCATTTTTATGCTGAGTAATACGACTTTTTAATTTCTGCATTGTATGACCTATGTAACATTTATTGCATTGCTTACAGGGTATATTGTACACAATATTACAAGTCTGTAAGATAGCAGTGCTGTCTTTAGTTTTAGGGAACAGGCTTCCAATCGTTATTGTACTGTATTTCGCTATTTTTATATTGTTTAATGGCTTGAAAGGTTTAATGATATTGTCCGTCAGTCCATATGTGAAGGGTAACTTCTCATATTTAACATTAGTGTGATAATGATCTTCAGTCGGGCCGTCCCGAAACCCAGACTGATAAATCCGTTTACGTAACGTGTCCCTGGGATAGCTGTTATTCAAGAACATTTTATATAATTTGTCCAAATTCTGTTTCAGAAATACTACATCAGAAATATGAGCAACTCTATGTTTCATGGCTACCACAGTATTATACTGTGATATGAATTTGATTCGCAGGAATTGCGCTCACTGTATCATCAACAAGCTTATACGAGAAGAGAACACTGAGTGGAAATTAGAGACAATTGTGTCGAACGTATTATCTACGACTATTTGAGTCAAAACTGGACTGATAGGTGATCCCATGGGTGTGCCAAACATTTGTCGGTAGAAATTTTATTGAAAGAAAAATAACAATTATTCCACACCAAAGGCAACAACTCAAAGAAACTCCCCTGCGACAAAGTCGTTTGTAGTTGTATTTTGTTCCACTGAGAATGCAATAACTCTTGAGTAAATCGAGCGGCAATGTTGTCAATGTAAACAATGACACTACATCTAATGATACAAGTACGTAATTTTGAGGCAGTACCATTCCCTGCATTGAATTGATTAACGAAAATGTATCGCGTACATATAATATAATTTTATCCCTTATTGTTCGTTAACATTGTATTTTAGCTTTGTCTCCTGAGGAACTCAGGTTTGTCCTTTCTTCTAATATATATATATATATATATATATATATATATATATATATATATATATATATATATATATATATATATATACATACGAGGCTGGTTTGAAAAATCCGTGCAAAAATAAAAACTACTTATGTGTTTGGGGTAAACCTTTTTTATTTTTCGGCATAGTCTCCTTTTAGGCTTATACACTTCGTCCAACGATGTTCTAGTTTGTTGATCCCTTCCGAATAATAGGATTTGTCCAAGTGTGCAAAATATCCATTAGTGTCTGCAATCACCTCCTCGTTTGAATAAAATCTTTGTCCCGCCAACCATTTATTCAAATTGGGGAGCAAATAGTAGTCCGAGGGAGCCAAGTCTGGAGAATAGGGTGGATGTAAAACGAGTTGAAATCCTATTTCCAATAATTTTGCGACCACAAC
The DNA here is from genome assembly GCA_019049505.1 of Pachyrhynchus sulphureomaculatus. NCBI lineage: Eukaryota > Metazoa > Arthropoda > Insecta > Coleoptera > Curculionidae > Pachyrhynchus > Pachyrhynchus sulphureomaculatus. The sequence goes on along the minus strand of CM032455.1, from coordinate 12,295,921 downwards.
TGCTGAGGTGTGTGCTGGTGCGTTGTTGCTGTTGGCCCACAAGAAAAGGACTTTCTTGTGGGCCAATCGCGGGCGTTTTTCTTGCAGCTCGGTTTTCAAACGGTCCAATAACGATGAATAATATTCACCTGTAATAGTTTTACCCTTTTCCAGATAGTCGATGAGGATTATCCCTTGCGAATCCCAAAAGACACTCGCCATAACCTTTCCGGCCGAAGGAACGGTCTTCGCATTTTTTGGTGCAGATTTCCCCTTGGTAACCCATTGTTTAGATTGTTGTTTGGTCTCAGGAGTATAGTAATATATCCATGTTTCATCCACAGTGACGAAACGACGCTTAAAGTACTCCGGATTCTTCTGGAACAGCTGCAAACCATGCAACACTTCACACGATTCCGTTTTTGGTCAAGCGTGAGCAATCGCGGCACCTATCTTGCGGATAGCTTTCTCATGTCCAAATGTTTATGCAAAATATTATGTACCCGTTCAGTCGAGATGCCCACAGCACTATCAATCTCACGCACCTTAACTCTTCTGTCATCCATCACCATATCATGGATTTGATCAATGATTTCTGTAGTCGTAACCTCCACAGGTCGTCTAGAACGTTCAGCGTCACTTGTGCCCATATGGCCAGTCCGAAAATTTTGAAACCACTTATAAACTGTTCTAATCGAAGGTGCAGAGTCACCATAATGTTTATCAAGCTTCTCTTTAGTCTCCTGAGGCGTTTTACCTTTCATAAAGTAATGTTTAATCACCACACGAAATTCTTTTTCGTCCATTTCTTGAAAATCACTCGACTTCCTTGATTCACACGAATGCCCAACACAAAGAAATAGATCAATATGGCTGAAACTTGGTGTGCGTTCACTCAAGAGATGCTACTAACTAAACGTGACCTCTATACGCGCCGGTGGTGCCATCTCTCGGACTTTGCACGGACTTTTCAAACAAGCCTCATATATATATATATATATATATATATATATATATATATATATATATATATACATATATATAAATATATATATATATATATATATATATATATATATATATATATATATATATATATATATATATATATGTATATGTATATATATATATATATATATATATATATATATATATATATATATATATATATATATATATATAGGTAGTTGTCACGACTATCCTGGTGTAGTGGGCTTGTTTCGACATACGTGCAGTATAGGGTTGACTGTAGAAAGTATGCATTATTTGAGTAATTTCGTCCATGCTTATAATTATCACTCCCTGGGCATTTTTCATCTTGGTGATCTGTGCTCCTCCCTCTCCTCCACTATCCTGATCATACGACTGTCATATTGGAATTGTTCTCTTTAGTTTTTCTTATCAAGTTAGTTCTGTCTGCTTTTATATCTGTTTAAACTTCTTTTTTATAACTTAAAGTAATAAAAAAAAATAAAGTCCTAAATACTATCTTCTAAAGATCGTATTTATGTAAACATTGAGAAAATAGGGGACATATCGAGAGCAGTGTACCATCGCTGATACTTTTACGTTATTTAGAGTGGCAGAACAATGTATGCATGATTTCAATGAACTTGGTGAATACTTAGCCATTATTTTCTTTTATGTTAACTATATGACCAAAATATAATTTCTATTGTTAAAGTACTCGTAGTAGAAAATCCTTAGTTAGAACAGAATAAGTCCAAAGAAAAAGGAATAACGGATTTAGTGTCGTTAACAGTTGATTGAAACCTAGAAACGATTGACGTAATAAAAATAAAAATTGACTTCGCATTTTTTCAAGTATGTTACTAAATTAAATAAATAGAATTATCGATTTATAGCTTCAAAAAGATCAAAAATTGTTTTAGAGTAATTATCATTGAAATAAAATAGACAATTTAAAAGCATTTAAAAGCATTCCAACATTATAGTAAATGTAGACTCAAACTAGGGTAATTATACCGACCCTAATACCAGCGAGTAACCATTTGGTTAAACGAAAGTGTTGTCGAATTTCTAAAATTTAAAGTACTTAAAGATTTACCAGTTTTATATAAACGTAATTAAATTAGGTTTATATTGTATCTAAATAAATTAAATTATATTTATAACAGATAGATTAATATTTTTTCAAATTGGTACCTTAAAAAAATATTTCTAAGTACATGTGAACTACTTTTAAAATTAACAAATATGAGTGATAGTGGCGGTACACTTCCATGGCCGATTTTACTAGAAAACCACGTGCGACCATTCTGGTAATTTTTTTCCATGAGACTAGACTGAAATTTAATCCAGTGTTTTCTACTTTCTAACAGATCATTGAGTTGGCAGGAAATGGTGTTATGAATGATATGCTTTTTAAATATCTAAAAATTTCCTATATAGTACAAGTTATAATTGCGTGGCATCTCTGAGAAACTCAGCGAGACACAATTTAATGGACCAGCTGTAGTCAATCGGCTTGGTTTTGCGGCGACGTTTCATTCTATGTTTTTTCTATAGCGATAGCTATAGTTTTTGAACAAGAGTAACCTATGTGAGACTACCCTACGGAAATTAAAAATTTAATTAAAATCGTTTACTATAATAGAATGAATGTTGTCAGGTTAGACAAATTACCATTTTTTTTTTAAATTTTTAAAATTTTGCAAATATCTTTTTTACACCCTCTTTAGAATATAGAGTAGCTTAACTTAAAACAGTATTGTCGACTGCTAGCTTTTTTTAAATAACATGTCATTTCGAAAAATATTTTATTACAAGAACTATATTTTAACAGCATGAAGAACTGTGTTAACATACCATAATAATAGTTTATGTTACTTAAGATACTTAATTTTTGTTAAGATTATTATTTAATTTACGACGATTTTTATGCTGGTGTAGAATAACTGCAGACTTTTTGATAATTCGTTTGACGTGTATTGACATTTTTCCAAATTTTTCCAAATAGAGTTTAGACCGTGCTTGTATCCTCTACTTGCTATTTCTCAAAGTTTTTAAAATTGGTTTTAGCAGTTAAAGATAAAAACTTTGTCCTGAATCATCCTGTATTGTGTCGCGATGTTATTAATGAAAACGGACCCCCTTTTTGAAGCAACTGTATACTGGATGAATAAAAAATTATTTGTGTTATTTTCGTTAGCGAATTATTTCTTACACAACGCAAGAATTCAAATATAATTTACCATGCAGCAGCAGCATTTAGTACTTTTTTCAAAATGAAAAAGGCAAAATATTTTATATTTTTATACACAACATAACAGAATTTTAATTCCAGGCATGACAACCCAACTGCTTAGGTCGGAGTCAATGATGTCTGAGCTGTGTGTTTGCTGCAGTCATTGGCTTACGTGCTGTAAAACCAAAAATATTTATTCATGGCCGATTTTCCCATTAGTTATGAAGGAGCGACACAGTGGCTTTTGATACAAGATTTTACTTGCTTATATATACTAAAAGGTTCATAATATCCTGTGCATAATTAAACATCGAGTAGGTAATCTAAAATATAGCTACTAATATTACTCGTATAAGAAAAAATATTGCGATGTTACCATTTTTTACCTGGACACGTAAAGCACACAGAGCAATATTGCAAGTTTATTTCCATATATCGCCAATTGTAACTGTTTCTTAACAACAGAACATTCTGGGCCTCACGTTCCATCTCCCTTCATCCACGAAATTCTGGACGGTGAGGTACTATAAGAATTACGTTCCTTAACATCATTTATTCAATCAAACTAACACATGGGCTGAAAAGTCCCGGGCCTAACACATAGATGGCGCTAGTTTTATTGCAGTCACCTTTTTTTCAGTTAATACTAACCTTCAAAAGACAGCTGTTAAAATTTCATGATATTCTATTCATTAGTTTGTTAGTTATTGTGCTAAGAGTGACGCTACTTTTGTTATTTTCAAAACAATGGATCAAAAACAATTTCGTGTTTTAATTTTACACTGCTTCTTGATGGGAAAAAATACCGTTCAAGCGAAGCAATGGCTTGAAAAGTGTTATGGGGACTCCGCTCCATCAGAAACAACAATAAAACGTTGGTTTGCTGACTTCAAACGTGGTCGTAGAGACACCGATGATGCAGAACGCAGTGGACGTCCAAATGAGGCGGTAACACCAGAAAACATCAAAAAAATCCATAAAATCGTTTTGAATGATCGAAAAGTGAAGTTGCGTGAGTTAGCTGACATCGTAAAGATATCAAAAGAACGTGTTGGCTTTATATTGCATGAGCATTTGACTATGAGAAAGCTCTGTTCAAAGTGGGTGCCGCGTTTGCTCACTGTTGATCAAAAACAAGAACGTGTTGATGATTCTGAGCAGTGTTTGGCCATGTTTAAACGTAACAAACCGGAATTTTTGCGTCGATATGTGACAATGGATGAAACATGGATCCATCACTTCACTCCGGAATCAAAACGATCGTCATCTGAGTGGACAGCAACTGGTGAACCTCGTCCAAAGCGCCCGAAAACACAACAATCGGCTGGAAAGGTTATGGCCTCGGTATTTTGGGATGTGCGTGGTGTAATATTCATCGACTATCTTGAGAAAGGAAATACCATCAACAGTGAATATTATATAGCGTTATTGGAGCGTTTAAAGGCCGAAATTGCAAAGAAACGACCGCATATGGCAAAGAAAAAAATTTTGTTTCATCAAGACAACGCACCGTGTCACAAGTCAATCAAAACAATGGCAAAACTACATGAATTGAACTTCGAATTGCTCCCACATCCACCGTAATCGCCAGATTTGGCTCCCAGCGACTACTGGCTGTTCGCAGACCTGAAAAAAATGCTCGCCGGTAAGAAATTTCGCACGAATGAAGAGGTTATCGCTGAAACTGAGGCCTATTTTGAGGCAAAAGATAAATCGTTCTACAAAAGTGGTATTGAAATGTTAGAGCGGCGCTGGAATGATTGCGTTGCTCTTGATGGAGATTACGTTGATGAATAAAGCTAATTTTGAACCAAAAAAACCGTGTTTTCTTTGTTAGGCCCGGGACTTTTCAGCCCATGTGTTATAATGGAAACTGACTTGCATCTTTTGTCTATAAATCAGATTTCCTAGATAGCTAGTCAAAATTCCTTAAAAATTATTTGTAACATAACTTTAATTACTTTCCATATTTTTTGGTAACGTGCCTCTTCTGTAGCCAGCAAGTCATAATCAGAGCTAAAAGCAAAGGGCTCCTGCAATTAGTAATTTTCGTCTTTAAAATTTAAATAAAACTTCTGTTCTCTATCCCAGATTATATATATGCTCCCTGAAACTGCTTATATTTTTTGAAAGATTTGAACTGTTTTGATATTTTTAACACGAAGGTAGCTCGAGTACCATATACAATATTATTTTACCATCTTTGATATCTGAAGTAGATATCTATGCGATTTTCTGATTTTGATAGAACATTATCTGATGATAAGCGCCAGGGAACTTCTCAAGCCACTGTAGTTAACCACCGGGATGATCAACCAATGCCCAAGTTTGCAATGACCTATAGTACACATTGAGATTTTTTGGCAACCTGTGGTTTTAAAAGAGCTCTCGTGATTACTTAGAGAGCATTTTTTCTGGCAGCAGTTGTTTGATTTTTTTTTATACATTCACTATCACTCTCTTTTCCTTTACACTGACAATATGCTAAAAAGGACAAAGAATCTAATCTACAGCTTTGCAGACAATAGTATGCTGCTTCTTCATTTACTTTGAATGCTCGAACAAGAGCCACCCATGCAAATATCCACAGATAGCAGGAAGTTATTTAAATTACAAAGTGCTGAAGGGAAATCTATACTGAGGTGACAGTAACCAAGTAGAATTTAACGCTACAAAATTCTAGATGATGAGTTTTTTTTCTAGAAACGTTAACCTTTTGGAAGCCGACATAATTATGACACAACAATCAAATCTGTTAAAGACAATGGAATAAAACATATTTTATTTAGTCTGTTGAAGCTGGAACATATTGTCAGACAAAGGAATATAATAAATTATTTGTCCAATTAATAAATATGTTCCATTGATATAATAAATAGCCATATTAAAAAACTGGATAGACCCCAGAAGTGGCAATTCCACACATATTTGATCCACGCGCTAATTTTAAGTATCCACTTATTCCCCAACTTGTTCCCCAAGAGTTCTTAACCAACCAGTAATCCAAACCAGTCTCTTCATCTCTTCCATAGCCTACTACTAATACAGCATGCGTAAGATTCTTGAAGTTTTGTTTGCACTCTTCGTCACTGAACACACCTAAAAAACATAATTTGTATGTAAAAGACTCAACACTTACATAGGAGGAAGAAAAAGCACAGAAAGCTGGAGACCTCTTAAAAATATGAGAACAGAACGGAAAAGAGAAATCTTCTCACCAATAACACCAGAAAAATGGAACCAATATTTTATAAATATGCTAACAGAAGATAGACCAGAGTTCAAAAGTACCTAACATGGAAACCCAAACATAGTTACACGAGGATCCCCAATAAGGATAACAACATCAGAAGTTAAACAAGTATGTAAAACGCTAAAAAATGGTAGAGCTCCAGGACCAGGAAACATCCCAGGAGCTATTTAGCGCTTTAAGGAACTTATTCCAAAGATGCAGTAACACATCAGAAGTACCTGAGGAATGGAAAATATCATACATATCAACAATTCATAAGAAAGGAGACAAAAATAATTGCGATAACTATAGGGGAATAACGGTTACAGGATCTATTAGCAGAATATACGGAAAAATACTTAAAAATAGAATAGAAACGGAATACGTGGACGTAGAAGCTGAAGAACAGGCAGGCTTTAGAGCAGGAAGATCCACAATAGACCATCTCTTCTCACTGACACAAATCCTAGAAAAGAAAACCGCATTTGATCAAGAAGTCCATGTTGTTGATTTAAAAAAGGCCTACGACAGCGTGCCCCTAATGAGATTGTGGGAAACACTACAGCAGAGTAATGTAAGCACCGAAATAATTAAAGCAGTAAAATCCTTATACCAAGACGCAAGAAGTAGTGTGAAAACCAAATATGGTATAACAACAGGGTTCCAGGTCACAAAGGGTCTCAAACAGGGCTGCTGTATATCCCCAACGCTATTTAAAATCTATTTAGAGAGTGCACTGAAGAACTGGAAAAGGAAATGCGCCAGTATGGGATTACCACTGGATGACGATACTACATTGTACACTCTGTTATTCGCAGACGACCAGGTAGTAGTCGCTCAGGACATCGATGATATGGAATACATGACAACGAAAATTTATGGAGGAATATGAAAAATGGGGCCTAGAAGTCAATATTAAAAAGACCGAGTACATACGCGTCGGAGGACAACAACAGGACTTGAAACTGGACACAGGACACACCATCAAACGCTGTGCCAGTTATAAGTATTTGGGAACGAGAATATCTAGGGACGGAACACTGGAAGAAGCAATATTCGAGAGGAATATCCAGGGAAGAAAAGCGATTGCAATGCTTAATAGTATACTATGAGACAAAAACATAACCATTGAAAATAAGAAGAGAACTCAATAGTGAAAAGTATAATAACTTACAGCTTCCCGGTGTGGCCATTGAAGGAAAGAACAGAAAAAATACTAAAAGCTACAGAAATTGATTTCTGGAGACGAGCAGCCAGAAAATCCAGAAAAGACCGTATACCAAATGACACGATAAGACGAGCTTTAGAAATAAAGCACGATATAGTGGACGAAATCAGAACCCAACACTTGGTATGGTACGGACATGTACAGAGAATGACACAAGACCGACTACCTAAAAAGATTTTAAATTGGAACCCTCATGAAAAAAGAAAGCGAGGAAGACCACGCCAAAGCTGGAGAGTAGGAATCAACAAGGAAGTACTAGAGAGAGATCTGGAGGAGGAGGGATGGAGAAACCGGGAGGAGTGGAAATTAGGCATCGGAAGACGGAAGACGTTATAAAACCGATTGATCATTAAATTTATATACCAGGTGTACAAGTATGAAATGCGGAATATTTTTTCTAAAAAAAACATGTTAAATTCGAAAGAATGATAAAAAGTGCTTTATTCAAAGTATGCTCCATCGCTTGTTATACATTTTTCCCATCTTTCGCGCAATTTGTTAATACCACGCCAGTAAAAATCTTCCCCTTTTGCTGCGAACCATTCATCGAGCCATTTTTTCACATCTTCGTACGAACCACAGCGCTGCTCAGCAAGTCCGTGACCCATCGATGCAAACAAGTATTAATCGGAAGGAGTCAAGTCTGGTCAGTAAGCTGCATGGGGTAGAACCTCCCAGCTGAGTGCTGCCAATGTGTCGCGAACTGGTTTTGCCGTATGTGATGGAGCATTGTCATGAAGAAAAATGACTTTGTATTGCCTCTTTCAGTATTCTGGCCTTTTTTCAAGCAGCGAACGGTTCAAATCGCCCAATTGTTATTGGTAACCTTTAGTTTTAACAGCTCATAATAGACCAAGCCCCTCTTGTCCCACCAAACACAGTGCATGGTCTTTCTGCCAAAGCGATTAGGTCTTGCGGTCGAGTGGATGATGTGCCTGGGTCTACCCATGATTTAATGCGCTTGGGATTCTCAAAATAAATCCAGTTTTCATCCCCTGTAACTATACGATGCAAAAACGACTTCCTTTTGCACCGAGAGAGCAAAATGTCACACATGTTTTTGCGCTTTTCCATTTGTCTGTCGTTCAACTCATGTGGTACCCATCTACCGGTCTTCTGAATCTTTTACATCTCTCGTAGCCGATTGCTTGTTGACTAACGCCCAATTGCTCGGCGAGTTGTTTTTATGTTTGCGAATCATCTTCGTCCAACAATGGTTGCAATTCCACATCTTCTTATTTTTTTGGGCGGTTTTCCACGTTCCTTGTCTGCAACATCGAAGTCACCACTTTTGAAACACCGAAACCATCGTTCACACGTATCTTGCGATGGAGCATGTTCACCATAAGCTTCTCGAAGTAATCGGTATGATTCGACAGCAGTTTTCTTTAAATGAAAACAAAAAATTAATGCTGTCCGCGAATGCTCTTTGTTCGGTATAAATTTCGACATATTGAACACAACAACACAACACTATGCACACACTTTTCCAATTTATCACTCGTACGCATCTGACACTTGTTGATGACACAACAAAATGACGCAGTGTCAAATCTTTATAGCACAAACTGCATTGATGCACCATCTGTTGTCTGAAATCCGCATTTCATACTTGTACACCTGATAAGTAGTATAAGAGTGGTCATGAGACATTCAGTAACTTTTTTTTCTCCTGCTAACTAATTTACTGATCAGCGTTAAAACTTGACCCTCAAAAGTATCCCGTTGTTTGTTTATGCAAAGATAATAAAAATAGGGCTTAAAGGGCATGTGTGATAACATATTAAAACAATATAATGTGTAATGCCACAGACTTAATCAAAAAGAAAATACTGAAATTGAATTTGCACAGCAGCAAGAAAGTTCGAGCGTAAAAGTTGTAGTAGTAAAATAAACCTAAGTTACTGCGAAATTCTGAGGAGTATAATACGCACCTCCGGCGTAAAAGGATATATAGTCGGCATCCATTAGCACAGAAATTGGTCCCAACAGTCCCACCGCTGATTTTAAAGCATTTTCATCCTTTGACTTGAGTGGAACAAATTTGCTAATCTTTGTTACGACTGCCGTTTGATTATAGCTGCAACTTCCAGCCCACTCTATGTACGGGTAATCGTCTTCTGTCTCAATCCCTATAAAAAATCGATAGTATCACTCAGCGTCAATTCAATGATTTAAGTTAATATTAGTTAAATATACATATATATATATATATATATATATATATAATATATATATATATATATATATATATATATATATATATATATATATATATATATACATATAGTCCGTACGATTCGTAATGGCATAGTCGGCCATAAAACCGAGAGAGAAGGTGCCTAACTATTGTACCTGCTTTTACTCGTATGCTAAAAATGGCAAGTCCCACCCAATTATCTGCCAGTGTTCTACCTTTGTCTATTACGCCCCGGAATCGTACACTCGACAGAGATAGCACCAATTAGCCGCTAATGACAGGAGTTTCCACTATAAAACAGGGTCGCGTTTGAATTTGTTTGTTATTTGTGATTATTTGTCAATAGGGATATTACAAATAAAAATTCGAAATGCCACGAGAAGTATTGAATGGCCAAAGTAGGAAGTTAATACTCATTGACAAGTTTGTCTGTGATTAAGTGTGCATCCGAGGCACTAATACTAAGTTGAGAACGGTAGCCAGAATAAAACAAGAAGGCATTGATGTTGCTAAAAAAGAGCATACGAGGATAAGAAGAGCTCCAAAGACCAGAGACTTGAGAGAGTCCGAGAAAAGTGAGATCTGTAAAGTTATTCATGACCTAATTGTAGAAGGAAAACATGTTACTTTGGACATGATACGTAAACAACTAGAATCAAAACAAATTTTAAGCTGCAGCAGATCGACACTTGGTTTTTAATTATGAAACAATTAGGATCCAAATACAAAACTGACAGTCGCAGAAGATATATCATGAAGAAACCAGAAATATCGTCAAAACGAATTAAATTTTTGAGAGAGTATGTTGCCAATATGACTTCTGACGCTCCCCTAGACGTTGTGTTTTTAGACCAAACATGGGTCCACCAACATGGAAGCAGCATACGGACTTGGCACTATGAAAATCCTCGATCTGTATGGAACAAAAAAGCAGCCGCTGGAAAAAGATACATCATCGATCACGCTGGCACTATCAACGGATTTATAGATGGGAATGAGCTTTTTTACAAAAACCAAGAGTTATGACTACCACGATAATATGAACCAAGAATTCTTTGAAAAATGGCTGAGAGAAAAACTGCTACCGAAGCTCGAAAGACCGTCTTTAATCATTATGGATAATGCATGATATCATTCAAGACTTATTGAAAGTGTACCAAATGAATCGACAAGAAAAGGAGAAATCATCAATTGGCTGCGAAGTAAGCAGATTAATTTCCCAGAAAATGGTCTAAAATGTGAGTTGTTAAAAATTATCAAAAATTACAAAACAAACTTGCCATATGCTACAGACGAACTAATTGCTGATATGGGTCATCAACTTTTAAGATTGCCTCTCTACCACTGTATATTTAATGCCGTAAAATTGGTGTCGGCTCAGTGCCAAGGATTCTTTAATAAAACATTGTAAATGAGGCGAGGCACGATGATAATGCAGTATTATCTGTTTGGAAGGCAGCTCTCCAGATAGTTACCAAAGAAAACTGGATCAGTTGTATAACACATACAGAAAATATAATCAAAGAACACTGGCAAAAAGAGAACATACTTGATGTAACGTTGCCACCAACTGTTATTAGTGTAGACGAAGGATCATTTTTCTGATAGTAGCAGTTCCAATGTTGATTTTGATAATAATGTTTCATCCTAATACAATCTAAATATGGTTTGTTTGTATATTTATTTTTCAGAAAAAATGTGTTGCCAAAACGCAGGTGCCTACTTCTTGGCAAATTATATCATACCAACATATTTACCTACCCATTATTTTAGGGATTTTACCTATATCAATTTTCTATTGTTAAATTTGCACCTGTAACATTTAGGTTAGCTTTAATTCTTCTATTACATTGAAAATACTATATTGAATAAACATTCTGAAACTTTCACCTAAAGTAGTTTATAATTCTGAGTGTATTATTTTTGAACTGTGATAATTTATGTAAATATCTTTTGATCGAAATATGCTATAACTTCATCTCTATATCGAATAAAGCCTTGCAATTATTAGAAATATGAGTGAATGTTTAATATCCTCTCCTATTTTTCGCTTCTTATAGTCCATTATAAAAAGACAAACTCTGTATGTCCAAAACTCAAAATTTTAATACTTCCTAATATTTATAATATAGATTTACCTGAATCAATCTCTGAGTATGGGTGTTCTCGTTAAATTAATAAATAACACGTACATTTGAGTCTACTCCCAAATAATATAATCGAGATCGTTAATGACGGCTGTCTTACATTCATCAGATTGATATTTAAGGCGAAACAAAATCTGTTGAAGTATAAGTGGAAGCAAGATGCACAATATCTTTTATTCTGTCTAGCATTTTATTGCCGACTATGCCACTATAAATCGTACCGACTTTATATATTACGTTGATCAAGCAACTAAAAGCGAATCGAAAGATCCGCACTTCAGAAGTTCTCAAAGTGTTCTTTGTATTTATCGGACCATCAAAAGACGCGTTTCGCCGTATCACGGCTCATCAGTTGGACTAGGTTCAACAAATACAAAGAACACAATTTCAGTCCTTAAGCAGGTACTAACGGAAAACCATGACAAAATAGATGCTTATACTGCACTCTGCTGGTGCCTTATTTAAAATATTTCCAGACAATTCGCGTTTTGTTGTTTCACCATCGCCATCTACGCCTTCGAACGGGAAGCTCGAAAAGGTGCGCTTCTGCAATTAAGAGCCAGCCGTTTGGAAAGATTTTAAATAAGTCACCGACAGAGTGCGGTATAAACAGTTATTTTTTCATGGTTTTCCGTTAGTATCTGGATAAGGACTGAAACTGTGTTCTTTGTATTTGCCAACTGACGTGCGGTGATACGGCGAAACGCATCTTGTGATGGTCCGGCAAATACAAAGAACACTTTGGGAAATTCTGAAGTGTGGATCATTCGATTCGCTTTTAGTTGCTTTACCAACGCCTTCTATGCCTTCGAGCGGGAAGCTCGAGAAGGTGCGTTTCTACAATTAAGTGTCATAATTGCAGAAACGCACCTTCTCGAGCATGGTTGGTGAGGCAACTAAAGGCGAATCGAAAGATCCGCACTTCAGAACTCCCAAAGCGTTCTTTGTTTGGAAAGACTTTAAATAAGTCACCGACAGAGTGCAGTAGAAGCATCTATTTTGTCATATATATATATATATATATATATATATATATATATATATATATATATATATATATATATATGTATATATAATCAAAATTTCACTAAATCGACTATACCACCACTTACACGGTTATTTTTTTTTATAGGTCTAGCACACGTGCTGCAGGGAAGTCCCTAAAGCGCTACGGGAGTGACGCGTGTGCGGAGAAAGCGATTCACGTTATTCTTAAATCGCTGTAAATGTACTCGGTGGGAAATACAGTCCTGAGCAAATTATTCCATATAAAATACAGCTTGAAAAGCGTTGTACGAGGAGTAGCAAGCTGAACCTCATACGGATGTGAAGTATTAGCGTGACGTGTACTTCTAACATGCACCGCTCTGGGAGGAATTAAGCGGGCCACATCCTTCGAACACTTTCCATGAAAATACTTGTAGAATAGGCTCAAGTCGCCAGTCGTTCTTCGATGTTCCAGCGAATCAAGGCCGCCGGTCAGTTCCGGGTCTCCAATCAGACGAACAGCTCTTCTTTGAATAGAATCCAACAAATGCAGTGTATGTTTCGGAGCGGAACCCCAAACATGGGAGCAGTATTCCATAGTTGGTCGAATTTGAGCTTTGTAAAGAATTAACAGTTGTTGTGGAGTGTAAAGCTTTCTGGTTCGAAATAATATTCCCAACTTTTGAGAAGCTCTCCTTGTTATGCCTGCAACATGTTCTTGCCAGGATATATTTCCTCCCAAATTAACGCCCAACAAATTGAGTGACGATGTTAGAGAAATGGAGTGCCAAGACATAACTATGTCGGATGCAGCAACGTTAACTTTTTTAGAAAAAACTGCCGCCGAGGTTTTTGTAGCGTTAAATTCCACTTGGTTACTGTCACTCCAAGATAGAATTTATTCCAGGTCTTTGTTAAGTTGAATGACTTCCTGCTGTCGGCGGATATTTGAGTAGCCGATGTCCGAGCTTTGAAAGTGATCGTTAATGTAGATGAGAAAGAGAGTAGGAGACAGTATGGAGCCTTGAGGTACACCGGCGTTGATATTGTAGGTGTTATAAAGAAATCCGTTGACTGCCACTCGTAAAGAACGCTCTCTAAGGAAACATGAGGGCCACAAACAGAACTTTTCAGACATACCATAAGAGCGTAGCTTAGCCAACAATCCATCGTGCCAAACGCGGTCGAATGCCTTGGATATGTCAAGAGTAACCACTCGAGATTCTCCAAAGTGTTCATATGCGTTGTTCCAAACGTGTCAGTCAGTCAGAAGATCTCCTGTTGATCTATTTTTACGAAAACTATATTGGTGATCGCTAATAATGTTGAATCCTTCAAGATATTTTAGAAGATGCTGATTGACAGCCCTCTCCATGACTTTCGGTATTATTGAAAGCAGTGCGATTGGTCGGTAGTTATTTGGTAAGATCTTCTTGCCTTTTTTAGGCATCGGCTGAACTGTGGCACATTTCCAGCAGGAAGGAAATATTCCCTTTCTGTAGAGTAGGTTGAAAAGTCTACAGAAAACTGGTGTTAGTTCCCTCGCATAGTTTTTGAGAACTATAGCAGGTATTCCGTCAGCGCCAGAAGCTTTTTTGGTGTCTAGCTTTAATAAAATACGTTTTATGATACGCTGTCTGAAGACAATATCGGGCATCCTTGACTGCACTAAGGCAATAGTAGGTGGTGTTTTTCCTTGGAAATCGACAGTAGAATGTGAAGCAAAGAGTTCAGCCAACAAGTTCGCTTTCTCAACAGGCGTCGCTGCAATAGGATTATCTGGCCGTGTGAGTGGTGGTATGGTGGATTTGGTGAAATTTTGACTAACTGCCTTAGCGACTGACCAAAAGGTTTATGGTGTTAGGATTTTCACGCGATTGTCGGTAGGCAAGATCTTTAGAAGCAACAGCTTCTTTGCATTTTCGGTCAAACCAAGGCTTGCCGTCGGAAGGGCATTTCTTCGAAAAAGGGATGTAAGCTTCCATACCGGCCAAAATAACATCGGTTAGATTGTAGTATTGCAATAATACCTCTTAAGAAAGCCAACTTGGCAGCTGGACTCTCTGTTTTGAGACAGGGTATTATAAAACGTATTATAGTGAAACTAGACACCAAAAAAGCTTTTGGCGCTAATGAAAAATCGACTATATTTCTCAAAAATTCCGCGTGCACCAGTTTTCAGGCTTTGCAGCTTATCCTAGAGAAAGAGGATATAACCTTCTTGCTGGAGATAGGCTAGTGTTCGACCGATATCCAAAAAATGGCAAGAAGATTTAGCCAAACGACCTTCAACCAGTCAAGCTGCTTTAAATATATATATCGAGAGTTAAGAAAAGGATTAATCAGCATATTCTAAAATATCTGGAAGCATTTGGTATTATTAACGACCATCAATATGGGTCTCGTAAACAAGGTGTGTTCTTTACGAGGGGTAGACGCCGGATTTTTTTTAATACCTTCTGTTAACGCCCCTGTGCTCCAAGGCTTCTCCTGTTCTCTTTCTTATTTACATTAACGGTTTGCCGGAAAGGACCTGGAATCCGATCTACGGCTTTGCAAATTATAACACGCTTTCTTCTCATTCTCTTTGAATGCTTGAGCATCGGCCACCTATTCAAATTTACGAAGACAGCAGGATGTCGTTCAATTTAACATAAATTTGGAAGAAATTCTGTTTTGAGGTGACAGTAGTCATGTAGAAATTAATGCAAATAAAACCCCAGGCGGCAATTTTTTCTAAAAAGCTTAACGTTGCTGAAACCAACCTAGTTATGTTGGAACACTTAATTTCTCTAGCATCGTCAATCAATTTGCTGGGCGTTAATTTGGAAGGAAATATGTCTTGGCATGAATATGTTTTTTGAGTAGCAAATAGAGCTGCTCAAAAGCTGGGAATAGCATTTGCAACTAGAAAGGTTTACACTTCACGAAAATTGTTAATTATATACAAAACTGGAATCCGAGCAAAGATGGAATACTGTTTCCATATTTGGGAGTTTGCTCCCACACATGCAGTGCATTTGTTAAATTCTACTCAGAAGAGATCTGTTTGCTTGGTTGGAGACTCAGAATTCACCAGTAACCTTGATTCCTTGAAGAAGAACGTTTGGTGACTTGAGTCTGTTCTACAATTACTTTCATGAAAAGTGTTGGAGGGATCTAATTTGCTTCATTTCTTCGAGACCGATGTATGCGCAATATATTAGCGCGATGAGCACCAATACATCACATGTTACGGTGTTTTTTTTATAGATTTTTTTAAATATTCCACCTGATTCCTTATCATCAACATTGTAAAAGAAAAATTAATTGATTTCTAATCACATCACTTTCCTGCTTTTAATAAATACAAAAGGGCTTTTTCCTTCGGCATAAGAAGTCTCAAAAAACTGAAAATATATACAACAAAAACTTGTGGTTTCTTAACCAAGTCTTGCATTAGACAAAAGTATTTACTAACAAAATTGAAGAGAGATCTAATCCTAACTTGAATAACCTTTTTTCATGGTTTAATGTAAAACAACTGAAAACGGACAAGGCCCATATTTCAGCAATCTACTCACTGTTCTCTCATTTGTCAATCTGCCTGCGTTGAATTGTTGTAATGTCAACCACTCCGTCGACTTGTGACTGCTGTGTCAGCCGCCGATGGAGTATTAGGTATGTGCACTTGGTACAATCCGTTGTATCTTACCAAACTTGTTTTAATAATTTTATTTTCGCAATAAAGTTTAAAAAAATCTTCATTTTTATAATTAGCAGTTTTCTAAAATAAAAATTGATGTAATAGTTACCGTTCTTTTCAACATAACTCAACGCCCTATCTGGATATCCTCCATTACAGCCAATGTTGTCGGGTACGCAATCCACTAACTGTTGTTCACTGAACAAGATCATTTTATTATATTTTAGATAGTAAAAGCCTTCCAACGTTCCTGTCTAAAAAATAGTAGAGTTATTTAGCCAATATTTTCTTCATAAATAAAGTTAAAAAATAATTATTGAATTCGAGGTCACCAATAATCCCATTTCAGTATTAACACCAACACAATTTTCAGATACATAGGTACTAGGAAACCAGAAGAGGGAGGAAGTATAGCAAAATATGTATATCAGAAGCAATCCTTAACTTCTTTCTCCACTTCTTCTATAATATATGTAAAATGCAACGTCTCTCAGTCTGTTTATCCGTTAGTGTGCTTATCATTCGAGAATCACTTATCCGATTTACGCGTTTTTTTTTTAAAAACATACATATGTTCTCTGGCCAGGTTATAGGATATATTTTTTACGTTAGGTAATATAAGGAATAAGCAGTGACGATAATAGTGAATCAGGGCCACGCGAGTGAAGCCGCGGGCACAGCAAGTATGTTTAAAATATTTGAAAATATTGAGAAAATAACTCAGTTTTTAAATTCCTCCACTCCTGTAAAGATATGCAACGTGATCTGTATGCCATAATTCGTTTAACGGTCCGTACTCGAATTCCTTTGAGTCTTCATATGTTTCAATATAAGGAGGAAATAACGTACAACATACATAACTTTCGTAACCACAAGAAGGTCATCATCATCCTCTTTCTCTCTCTGTATATATATACTTATATATATATATATATATATATATATATATATATATATATATATATATATATATATATATATATATATATATATATATATATATGTATATATATATATATATATATATATATATATATATATATATATATTTATATATATATATATATATATATATATATATATATATATATATATATATATATATATATATATATATAGAGTAACCTCTCGAACTCTCCTCTTCAACCTTTAATTTATTTTACTGTAAATAGTTGAAAATAATAAATAATAACAAAATTTTTTAATTTCCTCAACTCCAAGGAATTTAAAAACGATGTGTAACACAATAGGTACATACATCCTCTATCTCCCTTATCCATCCCTTTACTTTTTTATATATTTGACTAAATATATTACAAAATAATAAGAAAAATTCAAATTCCTCATTTCAAGAACTGTGAAACGCACGTATAACGATATAGTTAGTAATAACTTTAAACACCTCCCCTTTCCTTTTAACCTTTCATATTTTTGTTTATAGGTAACTGAAAAGCTCGGAAAAATAACCCGCCCTTCAAGAATCCTGAAAAGTGTGTATAATACTATGTATATACATATATATATATATATATATATATATATATATATATATATATATATATATATATATATATATATACGAGTATATATATATATATATATATATATATATATATATATATATATATATATATATATATATATTAGGATGACCGCAAAAAATCGATGTCGGAATTTTGTTCGTCTGGACCCCACAAAACGATCCCCCTTTCCAGATATTGAGATAGCCGAAATTTGAGCTCGATTAAACGACGTTAACCCGTGCCGCTCGTCGCTCAAAGTTTGAAAAAATCCAAATTTTTGGCCAAAAAGCTGACATATGGAGCCATAACTCCAGAACGGTAAATAATAGAAACACGCTTAATATTTCAAAAGAAAGCTAATGTTCTTCAAAATTTATATTCTATACATAATTGTTCTTATTTTAAGTCAAACCGAGTTACAACAGCCTTTAGCCCCAAAAACGTGACCTGGTACCAGTAGGAGCCAGTTTGGGAGTATTCTAAGAATTTTACGGGTTTTTACATAATGTGTCTCGGAATTAACATTTTTTTGTTAAAAAGTATTTTGGAACTCAATTTTCAAACATAAAGAGCCTTTTGTTCAAATTTAATCTTTTATTATATGGGGATTACCTGACTAGTTTACCAAAGAAAGACCCGTTTGACAGGTAAAAAGGAGGGTGAATCTAATTTCTATTTAGGGATGGTGATTTTACTTCAGCGTACAACCGACCTTTTATTTATTCAGTTTAGTTTCTAAAGTGCCTTTGAGCTGGTTAGATCGAACAATTATCTAGTGAAGATATTTTAACGTTTTTTTTTTTTTTTAATTTTCCAAGTGTGTGTGTTATTGTTTTTATAACTATTATAGTATTATTTTAAAAGACATTTGAAAACATTTTATTGAAATTAGAGTTAGCAATATATTTTGTTTCATTTTCCAAGTTAACTGTTATTTACCTATTGGCCTCTGAAATGGCATCCACATCAGGTGTACAAAGCCGGACCAAGGATAAAATATTTCTTGTGGGCTATCCCATTCACCAGATCACCGGTTGTAAACTACCCTCAAATCGTCAAGTTGTGTGTGCTTTATTTTATAATTTACGTACTGTGAAATTAACTGTAAGAGAATCAGCAAAACTTACAATACGAGAAATGTTCATTTTTTGGGAGAAAGCTCGAATCCCGACTAAACATGAGCAAGATGCAATTACTAAGCTGGAAAAACTTCACGCCGATTGGAGAACTCTTCAAAAAGACCGGAAGAAAACATCGAAAACGGCCAAGAACAAATTTAAAACAGTTTGTTGAAAAGTTGGATGATCTCTTTGATATTGCTCAACAAGATGCCTTGGCTCTGATGAAATCGGAAGAAGATAAGGCGTTTCTCGTGAAATAGAGGCAGAAGGGCCGCCCAGGTTCCATGACTGGAGTGGATCTCAAGTTGTCTCGAGCTGAAGAAATCAAGGTGCAAAAGGAACTTGCAAAAATGAACCGACAAATCCAAGAAGCAACTTTTGATATTGGTAAGTTTTTTTTATTATTAGTATTCTAAAAAATAGATAAACAAATAAGTAAATAGTTTCATTATAATTGAAAGAAAATTGTACCTGAGAGCATGATTTGATTGAGTTTATATTTTTTAAATAACACCTTTTGATAATTAGAAGTAGGTAATTTAGTACCTATGTATTATTACTATTCTGCTAAAACGACAAGTTTTTATAGTCTTTTTTTTC
Organism: Pachyrhynchus sulphureomaculatus; assembly: GCA_019049505.1. Lineage (NCBI taxonomy): Eukaryota > Metazoa > Arthropoda > Insecta > Coleoptera > Curculionidae > Pachyrhynchus > Pachyrhynchus sulphureomaculatus. Next base: position 12,276,011 of record CM032455.1, on the reverse strand, counting down.
TCTTTCTTTTGTTGCTTCTTAGAGACGGATGATGAAGACAAGTTCGAAGAAGGAGAAGAAGACACTGAAGAGGACAGCATCTACCAGGAACTTGAGAGCTTGGAGGAAATGGACATTCCTGAAGAAGCTGCAGAAGATCCAGGACCATCTGAGAGCAAGAGGATGAAAGTTTCATTTGCAAGGGGCGTTAAAGAGATTTTAAACATGAAATTGTCCATTTTATTAGATCGATGTAAGGTATCCGACAGAAATGCCACGAGAATTTTAATAGCTACTCTAGAAGCACTAAACCTTGACCCTCTTGAGTACAAAGTCTCGAAAAATGTATTACATGATAGACGGCAAATGTTCAGAGAACAATATAATAAAAAAAATTTTGATAAAGTAAACATTCCTGAAAAAGAGTCCGTGGTTGTCCATTGGGACGGTAAACTTTTACCGGGTGTTTTAAAAAATGAACAATGTGAGCGAATAGCTATAGCTATTTCATATGGCGAAAAGGAACAGCTGCTAGGAGTTCCTGTAACAGCAAACAGCTCTGGAGAGGAGCAAGCCGTAGCCGTATATGAAAGCCTACATGAATGGGGTCTTCTCAACACCGTCAAGGCGATGTGCTTCGACACTACAGCATCCAACACGGGAAGACTCAAAGGAGCATGCGTCATATTGGAGCAAATGTTAGGAAGAGAATTGTTATACCTAGCTTGCCGTCACCATATCTTGGAAATTCTGTTAAGAGGCGTATTCGACACAAAAATGGGAACAACCACTGTACCTCATTCAGACATTTTCTAGAGATTCCTCACTGCGTGGCCCAAGATAGACAAAGGAAAATACGACACAGGTATCAGTGACAATCTAATACAAAAGCAGCTAACTCCAGAAGTAATTGCAAATGTTACTGCTGAATTCGAGACCAAATTAACTGAGAGCCACTCCAGAGATGACTACAAGGAGCTATTGCAGTTGGTTCTCGTATTTGTTGGATCACTAGATGGCAATTTTGTGGGTTTTAGAACTCCAGGAGCCATTCATCACGCTAGGTGGATGGCAAAGGCTATTTACTGCTTAAAAATGTTCATTTTTCGTCGTCAATTTAAGATGTCTAAAGAAGAAGAAAGTTCTGTGCGTGCCATTTCTGTTTTCCTAGTTAAAATTTATTGTAAAGCTTGGTTCAATGCTCCAAAAGCTCATCTTGCACCAAAGCAAGATTTAGGTATTTTGCATAGTCTGTTAGACTATAAAGAATGTGACAACGACATTGCAGAAATAGCCCTGACCAAATTTTCGAACCATTTGTGGTATTTGAATGCAAAGTTGGTGGGATTATCGTTTTTTGATCCCACCATTACAGACGATGAAAAGTTGTTAATGGCTAATAAATTGCTCAGTAGCACAGATGAACCATCACAGCACGCTAGGGTTGCAAATCCAAAAGTTAGGAAAGAAAACTTAAAAGAGGTAGTTGATGGAGGATTGGTAAATTTACTTACCAAAGAAACGTTTACATTCTTTGACCAATTTAATATAAAAACAGATTTCCTAAGACAACATCCAAACACCTGGCCTCAAAATAATGACTTCCAAGAAGGATTGAAAATTGTCAAAACATTAAAAGTAGTTAATGATATGGCTGAGCGTGGTGTTAAATTAATAACCGACCTTAACGACCTTCTGACAAAAGATGAAGACCAAAAGCAATATGTCCTGCAAGTTGTAAGTAAATGTCGAGCATTATATCCTGACGTTTCATAAACTACTTTAACAAAAGCTCTAGAATAGATTAGATAACTATGTAAAATTATCAACTCATGTAGGTACTACGTCTGTATCTTTTCTGTGTCTGTTTTGTATGTATTATATACCTAATTTTCATATTTTAAAAATAAAAAATGTCATTAGACTTATCAGTATTACTTGTTTTCTTATTATATTTCTACTTTAAACTCAAAAATATACCAAAAAAAGCAGAATGTATCACTTAATAACAAAATATACGAAGTATGCTCCTAGCGGTACCAGGTCACGATTTTGGGGCAAAAGGCTGTTGTAACTCGGTTTGACTTAAAATAACAACAATTATGTATAGAATATAAATTTTGAAGAACAACATTAGCTTTCTTTTGAGATATTAAGCTTGTTTCTATTATTTACCGTTCTGGAGTTATGGCTCCATATGTCAGCTTTTTGGCCAAAAATTTGGATTTTTTCAAACTTTGAGCGACGAGCGGCACTGGTTAACGTCGTTTAATCGAGCCTAAATTTCGGTTATCTCAATATCTGGAAAGGGGAATCGTTTTGTGGGGTCCAGACGAACAAGATTCCGACATTTTTTTTCTCCCTCTATGAGATCCGGTCACTCTAATATATATATATATATATATATATATATATATATATATATATATATATATATATATATATATATATATCCACGAAGCAATCTCTTTTTTTCCCCACCCTTCCACCCTTGATATGTTTGACTATAAATATTTGAAAATAATGAAAAAACAACACAATTTTCAAATTTTTCGACATCGAGAACTTTTAAGATAAATTATAACACAATATTTACAACCCATGTAATCTTTGCTTCCACAATTTTAGACTCTTATGTTTTTAAATACAAACAATGTTTAAAATTATGCAATATCTTAATTAAAAACCGGGAGAAATTCTCATGATATTGTAGAAAATGTAAAGTTTTTTAAATTCACTCCCTTCCCCTTAAGCTATATTACTGAAAAACTGATTTGAAATCTTACGTATGATGTTTACAGATGAAATCTATAACAATTTTAAGCAAAGATAGTTGATGTTATATATCGGCCAGGATCTATCGGTTAGTTTAATTTGTTAATAAAATTTTCTATACCAGCTTGTAAAAAATGTTAATTGTAAGGTTGATTCTTCGTATATTTGAATATGCCTCGGAAGCGTATTAGATACTTCCAAATATTTTACTTAATTAACGTTAGCTGGATTGTCCTATATTTGTAATTATGTATTAAAATCATTTATTTATTAATATATAATAAGTTTTTGTCAGTTCAAACCAGTTACCACTTACCACTGAAAATGCCCAACACGATCCACAAAAGCCCTGATCTTTAACTTTTGATACTGCTCCTTTATCTCTCCAGTCAATGGAAGTTGGTACATCATCACCGACGGATCCCTCGTAAACATTCTTTATCTCTAGATTTGGGCGGCCTACACCTTTCAGGAGATTAAGAATTTCTTGTTTAGTCAAGTCAGTAAACTGGTTTACACCTTTAAAGTACGTCGCTTTCCCTGCTTCATATTTCTTATTGTGTTCTTCGATTTCCCGTAAGTTTTTTTGGAATATAGAAAACCTTTGTTTCTCTTCTTCTATATTTTTGTAAAATTTTCGATGTTTATTCTGGAAACATAAATCTACTAAAATGGGGGAATTATTCTGGTGTCGATTAACGTTCATTATAATTGTTATGGGAAAGTGTGACTTTAAATATTGAGTGGGCAATCATTGTTACTGTTTTACGGTTTAGTTTTAACTGTGTCTGGACGTTTCTTAAATTTGTCTTCTTTTTTTAAGTACCATATTTTTGAGTATTTCAAACACAGTATAAAACTTGTCTGAGAAATAACTAATAATGAGTTTTTCCTCGAAATATGTATATTATCGGTGATATTGTTTTATTAAATAGGAAATTTGAGTGTTGTGTTTTATTAATTACTACATTTTATGTTTTATATTCTATTTATAGATGGGACTAATTTCTTGTTTCATGTTAATAACTACTTCCTTTAGTTTGAAATGGTTTGTAATTAAGAATTTTATTGTTACTCTAACTAGATTTTCTGCAAAACATAATTTTATAATTATGTTATAGTACTGTTATTTCGGCTCTTACGTAAAGTGTTATAGGGAAATTTCTTCTCACGCGGCTGATGTTTTACGTTAAAATATAGGTCTAGAATAGCGCAAGAACTTTCATACAAATGCGGCCTTGTACAAATAAATTAGTCTAAATTGAATAATATTAAACCTCTACATCTTTAAGGAGAGTTGTAAACAAAAAAAAGTATTACTAATAATTCCAGCAGCTTAACAAGAAAATATTGACGGGCACAATACGTGCCCAAAATAATTTGAAATAAATTGAAAACTTTATGTATTAAAAATGATCTGATCTGAAGTGATGAAAAAAAATGTGAATTGACGAAACCAAAATTATCTGAAATTTTTCAGATATCATGATTAATACTGTATTCAAACATTAAATGTACGTATTTTAAAATAAATTTTTTCGTACAATGAGTTTTAGTTCTGTTCTGTAAATCCTAGCTCAGATGATGAGCCATGATGAGGCGAAGCACGCCTTGAGGTGGATTAATACACGAAAGAACAGTAGTCACTGCTATATTATGGACTTTGTTCATTTTTAGTACATGTTATAGATTTTATTAATAGGTTAGAACTCTAACCCTTCAGCTGCCAAGCGGTAACAGTCCGTAGTCTGTCTGTAGCCTTAACCAACCCTCCAAATAGGGCAAATATTCTGAGTGTCACAATATTTTCATGTAAAAAGGCCGGAAATTTTGTTACTTTTTATTCCCTTTTCTTTTAAATTTTTGAGCACTGAAACAATAGTATAGAACTTGTGCCTGAAAAATATTAGTACATTTGTACAATATTGTGCATATTAATAAAACAGTGTACCAGAGTACACTATTTTATTAAAAAGATATTTTAAGTGTTACGTGTTATGGTATTCAAGGTTTTGTTGTATGCTAGAGTAACGTATACAACGTAGTTTTTTAAATAAATCTGGTGTTTATTATTTCATTGGCCAATAACATATCTATTACATTTTATTTTTCACTTCATATATTTTTACTTTAATTTGGTACTTCCCTTAGTTTAAAAAAGTTTATAAAAAGAATTTGACGTGATTGTACTGAAGTTTTCCTAGAGGTAAAATTTTTTGCAAAAAATATGAAATGTTATACTCCCGTTTCGTATTTGAAAGCACACATAGCTCTCTTGTATATATATTTGGAGTCCTGTAATCTTTTGTTTCGTTTTATAATATTGATTTATTGGTATATTTAACGCAAATGGATTCAACTACGAATAAATTCGTGTAAACTGAAAAACATTAGACCTTTGCATTTTTACTGAGGGTGTTTACAACTACTCTCACTAAAATGCAAGTAGAAGAATATAATTTTATTAAATCGTCCACGTAATCACTTGAACACGAAAATAATGGCAGGTACAATGGATAGTTAAATAATCTGGAACGAACTGATAATTTTTTTAAGTTATATTGAAGTATATAATTTTCCAACTTATAATTTTTTAAAAATCTACTACAATCATATCCTTGACTGTTTTAATTTTTATGTACTTTATCTTTTTTCTTTGGTAAGATCAATTCTTTCTGCACATCCTCTATTTATTTTTCACTAGCATAGAAAAAATAGGAAAACAAATTAATATTGCGGATATTAGAGAATATCTTTTACCTTAAAGTTTAGCCACTCCTCTCTATCTTCAATCAAAGAACCAATCACGCCACTGGCAATAAATAGCAATATTATTGACTTCATGTTTTGCTATATGTTCAATACTATTATGATTTTTATCGTACTTATATACATTTTTGGAAAAAGATAAACTGCGTAACTAAATTATTTGTAATAGGTGTGTAAACAAAAAATAATTCCCGGAAATATCGTAGGAGATTTTTGTTATGGACGGTTGAAAAGCTTCTGACAACCAGATGGCTGGGAATAAAAGAACGGATTTTAGGAATAAGGAAGCAGCATGGTTGTGCGCTGCACCTACTATTTGTTTGTTTAAATAAATAATCTTGCCGACCAATCTGCATACTTCCCTTGCTAAACGGAAGTATTAAGAGATTCATTTCTGTCGATCTACTTGTCTGCATGTTTACCTACACCTCGATCTGTTAGTCTGTTGGCACGATTACTCTCGAACGATATTAGATTTTAACTTCTAATTTGTTACACATACGTGGTGTGATTCAAAAGTGCTCTAACTAATGCTATAAAGCCTGAAGTTGTTACTTTTATGCTTCGTTACTCCCACCATTTTCAAAGTAGTCTTCACTACAACCATTTATACCGGTCTCACAGTTTTATCAACTTATCGAAAATTTTTTAGTCAATACTGTAACTTGCCTGCAGAGCCGTTTGGAATTCACGTTGTATCTCGTATACCGTCTCAAAGTTGAGACCCTTCAAACTTATCTTTTTATGGAGAAGAGAACAATGTCACTTTAGGCGAATGATGGGGTGGAGAATTACAGCCATGGAATTCTTCTGTTGCGTGCAGAGCGAACTGTGCGTCCGTGCATTATCGTGGTGCAGGAGGAAATTTTCTCGCTTGGGAGCTTTGGCCTCACCGAAGTTCGATCTGTCTTAAAACAACTCGATAATTTGCATTCGACTCAGAGTTTCGTCTCTAAACGCTTTCCGATTCATTTCATACCTTTCAGGAGCACTTTTCCCGAGTTTAATACAAAACTTCACAGATACGCCGCACTTTTTTTTCAATCCATCGTCAAAATAACAGTACCTTTTTAATGAAACAATATACCAAATAATATGCACAATATTGTACAAAAGATGTACTAATATTTATTAGACACAAGTTCTATACTATTGTTTAAGTGCTCAAAAATACAAAAGACAAGTGAATTAAAAGTAACAAAATTTCCGGTCTATTTACATGAAAATATTCTGACACTCAGAATACTTGCCCCATTTGGGGGCCTGGTTAAGGCTACAGACAAACAGAGGATTGCTACTGACTATTACCGCTTGGCAGCTGAAGGGTTAGAGTTCTAACCTAGTAATAAAATCTATAACATCTACTAAAAATGAACAAAGTCGATAATATAGCAGTGGCTACTGTCCTTTCGTGTATTAATCCACCTCGAGGCGCCAGCCGCCTCGTCATGATTCATCATCTGAGCTAGAATCTACAAACAAGAGAACTAAAACTTACAGTAAGAAAAAAATTATTATAAAATACGTTTTTATTTCTCAGTTAATATTGCTAATACCATGACCCTCTTTACTAAGTATTAATAACAGTTTTGTGAATCCAGGAAACAAATATTTAAATGGAGAACAATAATAATAATAATAATAATACTTTTATTTTTCCAGCGACATTTTACAATAAATGTACGGAATTCGTCATTATACAACACTAATATAAATAATACAGATAACATTAATAGAATATAACACAAACGATCTCTATACAATTTCTAACGATGATTAGATATTCCAAAACTCATCCAAACTATAGAATTCTCTATTGATTAAAAAACGCTTAAGATTTCTTTTAAAGCTCAAAAGACCATGGTCTGTCCCAACACGCCCGCGAAGCCGGTTGAACACAGCACGTCCCAAGTTCTGCGAAGAGTTCTTACCGACGTTCAACCGATTCAACGGCACATAAAGACTGTCTCGGCCCCGAGTTGGGTAACTGTGAATATTAGCATGTTGCAAATGATTTGATTTATTTAAATAAATATATTTACTCAACTCATATATAAAAACTCCAGCAAGCGTCTGAGACATTTCAAAAAACAATAAACCACTTAATGACCATAAAAATAATTATTAAATTTACAAACTGTCTTTGCAAGAAAAGTACTGGGTAAAAGAACTTCAACAAATTTTTGCTCAAAAATTACTAATTCGTAGCGTTTTCTTTAATTCCTTTTACAAAACTTATATCATCTTTTAATATTTCTGAAATTTTTATGACAATCTAGTAACAATATGACACAGATATATTTCTTTTTAAAATTGTTAATATATTCGAGGTAGCACAAAGTGATATATTATGTTTTTTTCGAATCATAAACTAGCATCAGTCATAATCATTAATGAAGTCTTGTTTTGAGGAGAAGTTACGGTCTCTTATCATCAGGTAGAGGACATGCCTAAAGTTCTTTAGCCTATAGAATACATTCCTATATTCAGCCGGCAATAGCCCTGTCAAGCTCAATTTTCACACCATTGCTGAGGGAGTTAATTTTTAACATGTACTATTAAACTATAGATTTTGATAATTCAATATTTGTCTATGCAGAGTAGACTGAATGTACGCATAGTTAGCTATTCAATTTTAACAGGAGGAATTTTAAAGTTGTCCGGTAGGATTTAAAATAAAACTGTCTGTTTCTCTTTGTAATGTGCTTGTCCCACAGGATCGAATTTAATTGCCTTATGGATGTCCGCGTTTGTCCTAATCTAGTTTTATCTCTTCTTCTGATGTTGCGTTTTTTTATCCAAATGATGGTTCCTAAATATTTAAATCTATCGGTTCCTTTGATTATTGTTTCGTTATCGACTTCTAGATTCTCCACGTTTCCCTCCTTTGTTGTTAGGTATTCCGTTTTATCAAAGTTTATTGCTAATCCTGCTTTAGTGTATTCTTCTTTCAGTTTTTCTTACCATATAACTGAGGTCTTCCTCATCTTGCGCTATGATTACTTGGTCGTCTGCGAAACTTAGAGTATATAAGTAATCTTCTCGTATTGGGACTCCCATTCCACTACGTTTTTGCTTCCATTTTTTTAATGTTTGTTCGAGGTATATTTTGAATAATGTTGGGGATGTAGAGCATCCTTGTAATAGGCCTTTTGATGTTCGGAGCCTCTTCCCTATTTTATGTCCTATTTTTATGTTCACTGTGTTGTTTTCGTAGAGAGCTTTTACTGCGTATATTAGTTCTGTGTCAATGCCTATTTCTTTCATTGCGTTCCATAATCTTTGTCTTGGTACTGAGTCATAAGCCTTTCTTATGTATATGAAGGCTAGATGAACCTCTCTATTCTTTGCCAGTTTTTTTTTCCATTGTTTGTTTTATAGTGTATATGTGGTCTATACATGATTTTCCGGCCGTAAAGCCTGGTTGGTCTTCTCCAATTTTTCCTTTTATATTTTCCTCCATGTTATTTTTAATAATTTTTCCATACAAACGTCCCATACTCGATATTATGCTTAGGCCTCTATAGTTTGTGCATTTTCTGCGGTCTCCCTTTTTAAATATAGATACTATATAAGCTTTTGACCATTCCTCTGGTATTTTTTCTCCATTTATCGCTCTGTGGAACATGTTTCTCAGCATTCGATGTAATTTATTAGACCCGTACTTAATCATTTCATTTACCACACCACCGGGCCCTGCAGATTTATTATTTTTGAGTGTTTTGATTGTCTTCTTTACTTCTTCGTAGCTTAGTTCTATCTCTTTTATTTCCTTATTCTGTTCTTCTTCAGGATTCTCTTCTTGGAATTCTTGTCTGCCTTCTGTTAGCAGCTTCTTATAATATTCTTCCCACTCGCTTTCTGGGATGTACTCTATATATATCTTCTCTCTATTGTTAGTCCTTAATGCTTTAATTATTCTCCATGACTCTGTACTTCTACTTCCTCCTATATACTGTTCTACATGTTAGCACGATTTTTCCCATCTCTCGTTCTTTTCTTTGTTTATCATCCTCCTCGTTTCTGCATTTTTCTCTTTATATTTCTGTAGATCTTCTTCTGATTTTGTATTCAGCCATTTTTCGTATAGTCTTTTTTCCCCTTTATAGATTCTTTGGTTTTTTTACAAATTCTAATTTTATGTTTCTCATTCTCGTTGTCTTCTTTACCTAATGCTTCTAGGGCCGCCTGTTTGATGCATTCTTTTATGTGATCATACATCTGTTGGAGGTTGTCGTAGTTAAATTCATTTAATTTTTGATCTAATCGTCGTCTATATAGGTCTCTTATCGTTTCGTCTTGCAGTAAGTGTATTTTGTATTTTATTTCTTTGTCTGCTTTCTCTGTTATCTCATTAATATTTCTGTTTTCTTTATCCATTGTTCCTTTTTGCTTTATTGTCTTGTACCACGGTTCTTTTATATTTGCTATTAATATTCTATGGTCTGTTCCACATTCTGCCCCTCTCTTTACTCTTATGTCTTTTATTTTGATAGTGGTATCGTTTTTAATTATAATGTAGTCTATTATTGATTTTAAGTTTCGTGTTTCTTGCATCCAAGTATATTTGTGGATGTCTTTGTGTTGGTAGAATCCGTTTGTTATTTTGAGTCCGTTTAGTTCACACAGCTCTATTAGTCTCTCTCCGGTGTCGTTAGTAATGTCTTCTCCGAATGGTCCTAAGGTATTGTACTTTGTTTTCCTTCCCGTTCTCCCATTCAGATCTCCCATTATTGTTAATTCTTGGTTTTTCTTTACTTTTTGTGTTTCCATTTCTAGTGTTTCCATGAAATTATCTTTTTCTCTTATAGTGCTGTCTTCTGTTGGGCCGTATACTCCTAATATTACCATGTCTTTTCCTAGCATTGTTATATTTAGTTTTATGATTCTTTCATTGATGGGTTCCCAAGATGTTATTTTCTTTTTCCACTTCTTTTTTACTAATATTCCAACTCGGGCCTTTGCTCTTTCTTTACTCCACTCCAACATTGCATCACTTCATCTATTTCTTCTATTCCACTTCCCATTTTCTTCGTCTCGCTTATACTATAATGTCTATGTTCATCTACTTTTCAAAAACAACTAGCATTTCCCAGTTTAGGTTTTACGTGTGTTAGGGTGCTAACTCCTAACGCCACAACCCTCCTTCTTTATCCGGGATTGGGACCGGCAACAGTGTTGATGAACTACTCAATCCATCCATCAACACTGCAGGCGGAGTAACTCTGAAAGGAAATAAGCAAAATAATACAATATTCGAATTGGATCATCTTGAGGTATATGAAAAGCTTCTTCGTCTGCATCGAAAACTTAGCAAATATTTTAGTATGCTTTTAACAGAATTTTGAAGTGTTTAAAAACAAAATAGATTTAAAAATTAATATTTTTGTTATTAATAATCTGTTTTGACCAATCCTGTTACGTTTGAAAAGTCCTTGACTTGCGAGAATCTTCAATATGCAATACTTAAACTACACCCAGAATCTAAAAAACAATACAGTCACCGACTGTTACAGTTTATATTGTCGAAAATAAGTTTGAGATATGGATTATATATTTTTCTCTTTTCCTCACCCTCTGGTTAATATATTTTCACAAATATAGGCATTGATTGCAATATTCGCTATTTAAATGAGATAAATGATCGAATTCATTAAAAAGAAACTCGTTATTTCATATCAATTCCTCGACAACTCCAAAACGTCCAAAAATTCCTTATAAAACTATTTACCTAATTGCGAATAAGAATATTTTTTAAAAATTTGCTTCGTACGAAATTAGGTATATATATATATATATATATATATATATATATATATATATATATATATATATATATATATATATATATATAACAGGTGTACAAGTATGAAATGCAGATTTTTTTCTAAAAAACACGTTAAATGAGAATGAATGATAAAAAGTGCTTTATTCAAAGTATGCTCCGTCGCTTGTTATACATTTTTCCCATCTTTCAGGCCATTTGTGAATACTACGCCAGTAAAAATCTTCCCCTTTTGCTGCGATCCATTCATCGAGCCATTTTTTCACATCTTCGTACAAACCAAAGCGCTGCTCAGTAAGTACGTGACCCATCGATGCAAACAAGTGGTAATCGGAAGAAGCCAAGTCTGGTGAGTAAGCCGCATGGAGTAGAACTTCTCAGTGTCGCGAACTTGTTTTGCCGTATGTGATGGAGCACTGTCATGAAGAAAAATGATTTTATGTTGCCGCTTTCGGTATTCTGGCCTTTTTTTCAAGCAGCAAACGGTTTAAATCAGTCAATTGTTGCTGGCAACCTTTAGTATTAACCGCTTCCCCAGGTTTTAACAGCTCATAATAGACCACGCCCCTCTGGTCCCACCAAACACAGAGCATCGTCTTTCTGCCAAAGCGATTCGGTCTTGTGGTCGATGTGGATGGTGCGCCTGGGTCTACCAACGATTTTTTGCGCTTGAGATTCTCAAAATAAATCCACTTTTCATCCCCTGTAACTATATGATGCAAAAACGACTTCCTTTTGTACCGAGCAAGCAAAATGTCACACGTGTTTTTTGCGCATTGGCCTGTCGTTCAACTCATGTGGTACCCATCTACCGGTCTTCTGAATCTTTCCCATCTCTCGTAGCCGATTGGAAACAGCTTGTTAACTAACGCCGGATTGCTCGGCGAGTTGTTTTTGTGTTTGCGAATCATCTCAGTCCAACAATGCTTGCAATTCCATATCTTTGAATTTTTTTGGCGGTTTTCCACGTTTCTTGTCTGCAACATCGAAGTCACCACTTTTGAAACGCCGAAACCATCGTTCGCACGTATCTTGCGATGGAGCATGTTCGCCATAAGCTTCTCGAAATAATCGGTATGATTCAACGGCAGTTTTCTTCAAATGAAAACAAAAAATTAATGCTGTCCGCCAATGCTCTTTGTTTGTTCGGTATAAATTTCGACATATTGAACACAACACTATGCACACACTTTTCCAATTTATCACTCGTGCGCGTCTGACACTTGTTGATGACACAACAAAATGGAGCACTGTCAAATCTTTATAGCACAAACTGCATTGGTGCACCACCTGTTGTCTGAAATCCGCATTTCATAATTGTACACCTGGTATATATATATATATATATATATATATATATATATATATATATATATATATATATATATATATATATATATATATTTTAGAATTGATATGAAATATCAGTGAGTTTCTTTTTAATAAATTCGATCATTTATCCTATTTAAATGGCGAACGTTGCAATCAATGCCTACATTTGTGAAAATATATTAACCAGAGAATGAGTAAATGGGAAAAATAATTAATCCATACCTCAAACTTATTTTCAAATATATAAATTGTAACAAATTGTATAAAAAATTGAGTCGGTGACTGCATTATTTTTTAGATTCTGGGTGTAGTATTAAACATTGCATATTCAAGGCTCTCGCAAGTCGAGAAATTACTTTTCAAACGTAAAAATGTCCGTCAAAATCAGATTATTAATAACAAGAATATTAATTTTTGATTGTATTTTGTTTTTAAACACTTCAAAATTCTGAGACGGAAGAGAGTTATAATTATAACTCCACCACCATTCTCACCTTGAAATGACATTAGCCTAACTATGCTGATAGCGGACATTCCAACAAATTTTACGTATTTTCAATTTCTAACTTCCTCTCTATCAGATAAGATAATTTTAAAAGTGTATTTGTTTTTTGTTTAAGGTATGTTAAAATATTTGAGTTTGTATATAGTTTTCGATATATTTAAAAAACTTTTCATGTACCTAAAGATGATATAATTCAAATACTGCATTATTTTGCCTATTTCCTTTCAGAGTGCTCCTTTACTATTTTTGAGGAAATGGAGTAGATCTTTAGCCTTCCATTTATCCGTTTCAGAATTATGTCTAAACAAACAGTTTTATTTTAAATTCTACTGGACAAAGTGCTACTTCTAGCGCCTCCGTTGGTGTCGTTCTCATAGCCCCCACTGCCACCCTAAGGTAGTTGCCCTGTAGGCTGCGCAATAGGTTCTTTGACTCCACCGTGCCCACTCTGGACCACCAAATCACTGCCGCGTACGTTAATCTAGACAATAGCACCGCCCTGTATATCCACAGTGCGACCTTGGGTTGCATCCCCCAAATTTTACCCAGAGCTTTCCTACAGACCCAAAGGGACGTGTAGAACTTGTTCCTCTTTTCGTTGTGGTGCTGTTTCCAGTTTAGTTTTGGACCCAGACGAACTCCAAGGTATTTCACCGAGCTCGAGTAGACCAGTTCAGTGCCCCAGAAACTAAGTAATGCAATTTCTTGGAGTATACTTGTATTTTTTGGTAAAGATCATGGCGTTGGTTTTTGTTGGATTGACCGTTAGTCCCTTTGCCATGCACCATCTTTGAGTGATCCTCATGGCTCTCTGCATGTTCTCCCTGAGGGGTAGTAGGAAGTTGCCTCTAGCCACTATTGCCACGTAGACAGCGTAGCCATAAGTGGAGATGCCTTCTTCCTGTAAGGTTTTTAGAAGGTCGTTCACTACCATGCACCACAGTAGAGGTGACAAAACCCTTCCCTGCGGGCATCCCTTGGCGGGGTGCCCCCTAATATCTGTTCCAGCATAGCTAACCGTCAGAATCCTGCCATTTAGCATGCTTCCTACCCAATCCACCAGTGCACTGGGTGAACCATGATTGGTCATTTAGTCTCTGATGACTGAGTATGAGGTGCTATCAAAAGCTCCCTCTATGTCAAGCAAGACGCCTAAAACGTATCCCTTATTCACCAAATGCGCCTCTATGTCGCCCACCAGATGGTGTAGGGCTGTTTAAGTCGACCTACCCTCCGTGTAGGCCTATTGATTAGAGGCTATAGGATGTTTGATCAAGGGACCCGGCTTCAGATACCTATCAACCAACCTCTCCAGAGTCTTCATCAGAAAGGAGCTGAGGCTAATCGGTCTGAAGTCCTTCGCCAAGATGTGCCCGTTTCTTCCTGGCTTGCCCTATAGATGTTAATTAGGAGCCTTTTCGCCTCATCTATCTCCTCCTGCAGAAGAGCAGGTGACCTGGCAGGCATGCCTGGTGACTTATAGGATTCGAAGGACTTTATAACCCATTCCAACCCTTTACTGCTTACTACTTTTGCAGCAAGCGCCCAGGTTTTAGGTTTGTAAATCCCGTTAGATCTGATCGAGGCTCTAATGTCCTCACTGAAGCCTGGAAAGTGAATCTCCATAAGATGCTTCAGACTATCATCTATACATTCATTGTATGTGCCATCTGAGCGTTTAAGACAGCCCAGCTGCGAACATCCATCTGAACTTAGTATTATGTTAAGCCTAGATGCCTCCAGGACACTCTCAACGCTTTCCCAAAACAGATTCCAGCTTTTACGTTTGGCTTTTATTGTAGCCTTGCTGTACTCTCTCTGTGAGCTTCTGAAAGTGATTTTGTGTTCCATATCTTTTTACCCTATTGAAATTACACCTCACTACGGACCTGAGCTTTTTTAGCTCTTTATTCCACCATGGGACTTGCTTGCCATTAAGTCTGGTAATTATACCTGTTAGACTGGGTGTCAGAACTCGTCTATATCCATCCCAGTTTGTTTTCCTTGGATTGTGAACCCATCTTATTACATTTTCCTGTAGTAGGGTTAGGCGAATTTGTTGGTGGTCTGACCCAGAGGGCTTATTCGAGATCCTCCAGTGTTTGACCAGCTTGGCCATTCCCTCCGTACAGATTGTTATATTTATTACCTCTTGTCTTCTAGAGTCCCTAAAGGTTGGTTCTGAGCCTCTGTTAAGGATAATGAGGCTGTTACTCAGAATAAATTCATGTAAACTTTCTCCTCTCGTTTATGTCGCTGCTTCTCCACGCAACGTAGTGTGAGTTTGCATTGCAACCTAAGAGGAGTTCTATCCACTTTTCCCTAGCGTAGTGAATTAGTTTTTTTAATTTCCTGATAGGGTGGAGGTTCCGGTGAATCATAGGGCATGTAACCTGACTCTATCAATACGTTCACCTTTGTTCCTTCTCCCAGATTAAGCTTAACTTTGATGACCGTTAGATCACCGCTGCTAAGTTGTGGCATAAGGATTGTACTCAGACCTTTTGTCATTATGCAAGTCCTATTCTTCTGACCTGGGTGTGGTATGTGGATTTTTTCAATTCCTCCCAGACCTTTGATGGCGTTTTTAACAAGCCATGGTGCCTGTATTAGTGCAGTACTTGTATGCATTCCAGCTAGGCGCCTTGCCAGGATAGCAGAGACACCTTTCCTGTGATGCAGTTTTATTTGTTTAAGAGATACCCACAGCCATTTTACTGCCAACTTCCCCCATCTCCTACTTGCTCGATCTCAGGCGTTGCTTCTGGTTCTTTACCGAGCACTTTCACGGTGGATCGGACAATCCCACAGTAAGGTCTGAAATCGCAGGTCTTGAGAGCCTCGAGTGCCGAACCCCCAATAAGGCAAGCGAAGTAGCATCTCTTGTCTCGCTCTTCCTGGTGACCGTCCACTGCTCGGCCCCCAGATCCTGATTTTGACCGCTCAGTAACTTCAGAGCTTCCTGAGCAGTCAGGTCGGGCTCCCCCACGTGCACCACCAGTCGGTGGAGCTTTGGTAGCTCCTCTGGCGGAAGAGCACGCAAAGAAAGTTCTATATATGTCATATCCGTGCTAGGCTTCTTAACCATGCCACGGAAGTATCTTGTACACTTGAGAAGATGATGGCTCCATCCCTCTCCCAAGTTCTTGTGAAGATCGGGAGTTTCGTACCACTTGGTAACGACAAGATAGACTCCCTGATATATATTTTTTTACTGCTAGGACTTCCCCAGCAGCAAGTTTTCTTTCAGGATAGCCCTCTAAGACGATGGCTATCCTGTGGATTTTTTGATCGCCTGGGCATACGATCCTTGGTCAGTGACCTTAGGCCTCTTGCCCTGTCGCTCTACAGTGGGGCTTGGGGTGGCGTTATCCGGTTTACTGCGTTTAAGCATTTGGGCCGTGGTTTACGATCCGCCTCTCGCCTTTTTCCTGCAGGAGGGCGCGGGTCGGTTAGTCCCTGCGCCCTTCTGCAGCTTTTTATAATGGTTCCTGGCCGCGCCGCTGTACCGAACGCGAGGTTTAGGGCCAGTTGTTGCCCCTGCGTTAGATGTCACTTCGCCCTCCGTTTGTTCGTAGCTCAAGGCAGCCACACCCTGGAGGATATCGGTGACAGTTGTTTTGTTTTTGTTTTCCTTAGTTTCCACAAAAGGTCCCACGAGTACCGCGGATTTGCGGTTTCACCCAACCAGCGCCGCGTATAGTTGGGCTTGGCTCGTTACTCCCGGAGGTCGCTCGGTATCCGGGACGCATGATAGCTAACACCTTAGCTTGGAGGATCCCTCTTAGTTCGTCTACATCCGTAACCATCCCCTTGAGGATGACCACGGATGCAGACTTAAGCCCCACCACCACGTCAAGGTGAAAATCCTTCGGGGGGATTTTTTGAGTAATTACTGTTAGCTAAATGCAAGCCGAATAAAAAAATGTGTTGAAATTTTTTACCCAGAAATTTTCTTGAAAATACACGTAAATTTAATAATTATTTTTAAGATCAATAAGTGGTTTAATTGTTTTCTGAAATTCAAGTATTTCAAGTTATGAAACTAGTTGGGGAACTCGAAAAAAGTTGGCTTATCGTGTTCAGGACTCTTATGTTGATCATATATATATATTGTCATTTGATAAAACGTAATCAATTTGGCGTTTCTTGTTACACCATCTGGATTATATAATATATATATATATATATATATATATATATATATATATATATATATATATATATATATATATATATATATATAAATAAAGAGAGAGAAAGTAAAAGTTGCCATATCTAACAAAATCCTAAGTTATGAAACTAGTTGGGGAACTCGAAAAAAAGGGCATCAACAGATGTTCACACTATATTCATTTAGCCAATATTTCGGTTCTAAGTTGGGACCTTCATCAGGGCACAAACTGAAAAAGAGATAACGAAGCAACCAATAAAGAAAATTAGGCATGAAGAATTGGTAATGTTGAGTCTAATTTTTAATTATTAATTTTTAATTCGTAATTTTTAATTTCAATCTTATAATTATTAATAAAAAACCTATTGTAGTTTAAAAGTATTATTGTTCTAAAGAATCATAAATTATTATTATGATTGTTTCTCGTTTTTCTTTCTCACATTTGGTCAATGTGGTTCCATGTTTGGCTGACGGGCGCAAACTAAGTCAGCACAAACGCATTACTATTGTGTATTAAGGAATGACCTGACAATGTTACATGTTTTCAAAATCACTGACTTCTGAATGTTTTTGTGTATGTTTGTGTTGAGTCCTAATTGTACTAAGTGTGGTGTGAATGTTGTTGGTGTAAGGCCTGTGGCTGATATAATGAGGGGGACAATGATGACTTTTTCTTGTTTCCATAGCCTTTTTATTTCCGTTGCAAGATCTGTGTATTTGGAAATTTTCTCTGTGTATTTCGTTTGGATGTTTGTGTCGTTGGGGACAGCTATATCAATTAGATAGGTTACTTTTTCTTTTTTGCACTGAAAAGTAATATCGGGTCTATTGGCGGAGACTGTTTTATCTGTATGGATACCGATGTCCCAGTAGAGCTTGTAATCTTCATTTTCAAGTATGGATGTTGGCGTGTATTATTATTATTATTATTATTATTACAAAAAGTTCTTCTTTCTCACATTTGATCAATGTGGTTCCATGTTTGGCTGACGGGCCAAAACCAAGTCAGCACAAACGCCAACACCATTCCGCATTAAGGAATGACCTGACAATGTTACATGTCTTCAAAATCACTGACTTCTGAATGTTTCTGTGTATGTCCGTGTTGAGTCCTAATTGCACTAAATGTGGTGTGAATGTTATTGGTGTAAGGCCTGTGGCTGATATAATGAGGGGGACAATGATGACTTTTTCCTGTCTCCATAGCCTTTTTATTTCCGTTGCAAGGTCTGTGTATTTGGAAATTTTTTCTGTGTATTTCGCTTGATGTTTGTGTCGTTGGGGACAGCTATGTCAATCAGATAGGTGACTTTTCCTTTTTTGCACTGAAAAGTAATATCGGGTCTATTGGCGGAGACTGTTTTATCTGTATGGATACCGATATCCCAGTAGAGCTTGTAATCTTCATTTTCAAGTATGGATGTTGGCGTGTATTTGTAGTAGGGATCTGTGTTTTCTGTGAGTCTGTATGTTGTGGCTAGTGCTTGGTGAACCACTTTGGCAGCTGAATCATGCCTGGCTGTGTACTCCGTTCCGGTCAATATTTTACATCCGCTCGTTATGTGTTCGATCGTTTCTTTCTGCTGGTGGCATTTCCTACATCTGTCTTCCGCAATAGTCGGGTCTTTGATGATATGCTTTTGGTAGTTTCTGGTTAATATGACTTTATCCTGGATGGCAAGTAAGAAGCCTTCAGTCTCAGGGAATAGCTGCCCATCCCGTAACCAGGTGTATGATTGTTTTTTATTTACGTGGTCTTGTTCTAGGTGGTATCTGTGTTTTCCGTGGAGTGTTTTTCTCTGACCACGTTTTCATCTTTTCCTGTTGTAATTGGGTGTGACTGTGTGTGTCTGTTGAGTGGTCTGCCCGGGCTAAGTCGAGAGGTGTGTAGTTTTTGTCTGCTTTCACTGTCGCTGTGTGGAGGCTGGTTTGCTTGCTGTGAAAGAATTTCCTAAGTGTTTGTATTTGTTTTGTGTGTAATGATCTGATGTCTATAATTCCTCTTCCTCCTGCCTTCCTCTCGATGGTAAGTCTTTCTTTGCATGCGTTGGGGTGTAATTTCCTGTATTTGGTGAATTGAGATCGTATAAGGATGTGAATATTTTCTATGTCTGTTTGTGACCATTTGATGATACCAAATGAATATGTGAGTATAGGTATAGCGAACGTGTTGATGGCTTTAGTGAGATTCTTAGAGTTGAGTTTTGTTTGCAAAAGTTTCGTCAGTCTGTTTTTGAATTCGGTTCTGAGCTCTGTTTTGATGTGAGTGTGGTTGAGTTTGGTGCTTTGTTGGAAGCCTAGATATTTGTATGTTTCTTTATCGAACATGTTATCGAGCGTTTCATTGTTGATGGTTTCTGTCTCATGGTGGCACTTCCATTGGCCTTTGTTGATGTGGAGCACTTTGCATTTACTTATACCAAATTCCATATTGACATCTCTGGTGAATATTTCTGTGATTTTGAGGAGTTCTTTCAGCTGTGTTTGTGTGGCAGCGTAGAGTTTTATGTCGTCCATATATAGGAGGTGGTTTATTTTATGTTGATTCACTTTTTGGTGTCTGATATTGAAGCCATGCTCTGTTCTGTTTAGTATATTTGAGAGTGGATTGAGACAGAGGCAAAACCATAGAGCACTGAGCGAGTCTCCCTGAAATATACCCCGTCTGATGTACAGCTCTTCTGTTTGGATCCGTTCGGTTTGTGTTTCTAGGCGTATTTTGGTTTTCCATGTTTTCATAATTTGCGCGAGAAACTGCCTGAGGTGTTGGTTGATTTTATAGATTTCTAGGGCCCTGATTAACCAGCTGTGGGGTATGGGTCGAAGGCTTTTTTATAGTCTATGTAACCGATGTGAAGGTTTCTGTGTTCTTTTCTCGTTTGTCCCATAATCACGCTATCTATAATCAGCTGCTCTTTGTATCCTCGACTATTTTTTCTGCATCCCTTCTGCTCTTCTGTGAGGATATTGTTGTCTATTAGGTGTTGTTCTATTTTCTTCGAAATTGTGGCTGTGATGGTCTTGTATAGGGTTGGAAGACAGGTAATAGGTCGGTAGTTTGACGGGTTTGTGGTGTCTGAGCTTTTGGGTTTAACGTATGTTATTCCTTGGTGAGGAAAGTGGGAAATGTGTGTGGTTGTAGAATGGCTTTGTTGATTTGGTGTGTGAGTGCTTCGTGTGTGGTGGTAAACTGTTTGTACCAGAAGTTTTGTATATTGTCTATTCCAGGACATTTCCAGTTGTGTGTGTGTTTGATAGTTTCTGTAATTTCTTGTGTATTAAATGTGGTATTTTCTTGTTCTGTCACATGTTTATGTTTGTCTTGTTTGGCTTTGATCCAGGGGTGTTATTATTGTGTAGTTTCGGTTCTGACCAGATACTTTTCCAATAATCTGTGATTTCTTGTTTGTTTGGTGGTTCAGTCACTGCTATCTGTTTGTTGTACATAGTTTTCCGGTAGAACTGTTTTTCGCTTCTTCGGAAGAGGTTGTTGGTGTCTTTCCTCTCATGCGATTCTTTGTATCTACGGAGTCTTGCGGCATATACAGATAGTTTTTGTTTCAAGGTATCGAGGATTTCTGGCAGTGTTCTGTTGGGGAGACTTAGATTTGATCTTGTTTGCCCCCTGTGTGACACGTTTGGACGCGTTCCCGCTTATAAACTGGGTAGATGTCCTAGATCTCTCCTGATGTTGTTGATTTTGTTTTCTATTCTTATTTGCCATTTGAATTTTGGTTTTGTCCTGTTGGGGTTTCCTTGTCGTTGAGGGAGTTTGTTATTATTATTTTGTTTTTCTTTCTCACATTTGGTGAATGTGGTTCCATGTTTGGCTGACGGGCGCAAACCAAGTCAGCACAAACGCATTACCATTATGTATTAAGGAATGACCTGACAATGTTATATGTTTTCAAAATCACTGATTTCTGAATGTTTTTGTGTATGTTTGTGTTGAGTCCTAATTGTACTAAGTGTGGTGTGAATGTTGTTGGTGTAAGGCCTGTAGCTGATATAATGAGGGGGACAATGATGACTTTTTCTTGTTTCCATAGCCTTTTTATTTCCGTTGCAAGGTCTGTGTATTTGGAAATTTTTTCTGTGTATTTCGTTTGGATGTTTGTGTCATTGGGGACAGCTATGTCAATTAGATAGGTGACTTTTTCTTTTTTGCACTGAAAAGTAATATCGGGTCTATTAGCGGAGACTGTTTTATCTGTATGGATACTGATGTCCCAGTAGAGTTTGTAATCTTTATTTTCAAGTACGGATGTTGGTGTGTATTTGTAGTAGGGATCTGTGTTTTCTATGAGCTTGTATGTTGTGGCTAGTGCTTGGTGAACTACTTTTGCCGCTGAGTCATGTCTGGCTGTGTATTCCGTTCCGGCTAATATTTTACATCCGCTTGTTATGTGTTCGATCGTTTCTTTCTGTTGGTGGCATTTTCTGCATCTGTCTTCTGTAATAGTTGGGTCTTTGACGATATGCTTTTGGTAGTTTCTGGTTAATATGACTTTATCCTGGATGGCAAGTAAGAAGCCTTCTGTTTCCGTGAATAGCTGCCCATCCCGCAACCAGGTGTATGATTGTTTTTTTATTTACGTGGTCTTGTTCTATGTGGTATCTGTGTTTTCCGTGGAGTGTTTTTTCTGACCACGTTTTCATCTTTTTCTGTTGTAATTGGGTGTGACTGTGTGTATCTGCTGGGTAGTCTACCCGGATAAGTCGAGTGGGGTATAGTTTTTGTCTGCTTTGACTGTTGCTGTATGGAGGCTGGTTTGCTTGGTGTGAAAGAATTATTATTATTATTACAAAAAGTTCCTCTTTCTCACATTTGTTCAATGTGGTTCCATGTTTGGCTGACGGGCCAAAACCAAGTCAGCACAAACGCTATTACCATTCCGTATTAAGGAATGACCTGACAATGTTACATGTTTTCAAAATCACTGACTTCTGAATGTTTCTGTGTATGTCTGTGTTGAGTCCCAATTGCACTAAATGTGGTGTGAATGTTACTGGTGTAAGGCCTGTGGCTGATATAATGAGGGGGACAATGATGACTTTTTCCTGTCTCCATAGCCTTTTTATTTCCGTTGCAAGGTCTGTGTATTTGGAAATTTTTTCTGTGTATTTCGCTTGGATGTTTGTGTCATTGGGGACAGCTATGTCAATCAGATATGTGACTTTTCCTTTTTTGCACTGAAAAGTAATATCGGGTCTATTGGCGGAGACTGTTTTATATCTGTATGGATACCGATGTCCCAGTAGAGCTTGTAATCTTCATTTTCAAGTATGGATGTTGGCGTGTATTTGTAGTAGGGATCTGTGTTTTCTATGAGTTTGTATGTTGTGGCTAGTGCTTGGTGAACCACTTTGGCAGCTGAATCATGCCTCGCTGTGTACTCCGTTCCGGCCAATATTTTACATCCGCTCGTTATGTGTTCGATCGTTTCTTTCTGCTGGTGGCATTTCCTACATCTGTCCTCTGCAATAGTCGGGTCTTTGATGATATGCTTTTGATAGTTTCTGGTTAATATGACTTTATCCTGGATGGCAAGTAAGAAGCCTTCAGTCTCAGGGAATAGCTGCCCATCCCGTAACCAGGTGTATGATTGTTTTTTATTTACGTGGTCTTGTTCTATGTGGTATCTGTGTTTTCCGTGGAGTGTTTTCTCTGACCACGTTCTCATCTTTTCCTGTTGTAATTGGGTGTGACTGTGTGTGTCTGCTGAGTGGTCTGCCCGGGCTAAGTCGAGAGGTGTGTAGTTTTTATCTGCTTTCACTGTCGCTGTGTGGAGGCTGGTTTGCTTGCTGTGAAAGAATTTCCTAAGTGTTTGTATTTGTTTTGTGTGTAATGATCTGATGTCTATAATTCCTCTTCCTCCTGCCTTCCTCTCGATGGTAAGTCTTTCTTTGCATGCGTTGGGGTGTAATTTCCTGTATTTGGTGAATTGAGATCGTATAAGGATGTGAATATTTTCTATGTCTGTTTTTTTGATGACCATTTGATGATACCAAATGAATATGTGAGTATAGGGATAGCGAACGTGTTGATGGCTTTAGTGAGATTCTTAGAGTTGAGTTTTGTTTGCAAAAGTTTCGTCAGTCTGTTTTTGAATTCGGTTCTGAGCTCTGTTTTGATGTCCGTGTGGTTGAGTTTGGTGCTTTGTTGGAAGCCTAGATATTTGTATGTTTCTTTGTCGAACATGTTATCGAGCGTTTCATTGTTGATGGTTTCTGTCTCATGGTGGCACTTCCATTGGCCTTTGTTGATGTGGAGCACTTTGCATTTACTTATACCAAATTCCATATTGACATCTAAGGTGAATATTTCTGTGATTTTGAGGAGTTCTTTCAGCTGTGTTTGTGTGGCAGCGTAGAGTTTTATGTCGTCCATATATAGGAGGTGGTTTATTTTATGTTGATTCACTTTTTGGTGTCTGATATTGAAGCCATGCTCTGTTCTGTTTAGTATATTTGAGAGTGGATTGAGACAGAGGCAAAACCATAGAGCACTGAGCGAGTCTCCCTGAAATATACCCCGTCTGATGTACAGCTCTTCTGTTTGGATCCGTTCGGTTTGTGTTTCTAGGCGTATTTTGGTTTTCCATGTTTTCATAATTTGCGCGAGAAACTGCCTGAGGTGTTGGTTGATTTTATAGATTTCTAGGGCTCTGATTAACCAGCTGTGGGGTATTGAGTCGAAGGCTTTTTTATAGTCTATGTAACCTATGTGAAGGTTTCTGTGTTCTTTTCTGGTTTGTCCCATAATCACGCTATCTATAATCAGCTGCTCTTTGCATCCTCGACTATTTTTCCTGCATCCCTTCTGTTCTTCTGTGAGAATATTGTTGTCTGTTAGGTGTTGTTCTATTTTCTTCGAAATTGTGGCTGTGATGATCTTGTATAGGGTTGGAAGACAGGTGATAGGTCGGTAGTTTGACGGGTTTGTGGTGTCTGAGCTTTTGGGTTTAACGTATGTTATTCCTTGTGTAAGGAAAGTGGGAAATGTGTGTGGTTGTAGAATGGCTTTGTTGATTTGGTGTGTGAGTGCTTCGTGTGTGGTGGTAAACTGTTTGTACCAGAAGTTTTGTATATTGTCTATTCCAGGACATTTCCAGTTGTGTGTGTGTTTGATAGTTTCTGTAATTTCTTGTGTATTTAACGTGGGATTTTCTTGTTCTGTCACATGTTTATGTTTGTCTTCTTCGGCTTTGATCCAGGGGGTGTTATTATTGTGTAATTTGGGTTCTGACCAGATACTTTTCCAATAATCTGTGAGTTCTTGCTTGTTTGGTGGTTCAGTCACTGCTATCTGTTTGTTATACATAGTTTTCCGGTAGAACTGTTTTTCGCTTCTTCGGAAAAGGTTGTTGGTGTCTTTCCTCTCATTTGATTCTTTGTATCTACGGAGTCTTGCGGCATATACAGATAGTTTTTGCTTCAAGGTATCGAGGATTTCTGGCAGTGTTCTGTTGGGAGACTTAGATTTGATCTTGTTTGCCCCCTGTGTGACACGTTTGGACGCGTTCCCGCTTATAACCTGGGTAAGATGTCCTAGATCTTTCCTGATGTTGTTGATTTTGTTTTCTATTCTTATTTGCCATTTGAATTTTGGTTTTGTCCTGTTGGGGTTTCCTTGTCGTTGAGGGAGTTTTTGATTATTTTGTGTTAGAGTGGTGATTGCTGCTGCGTATATTATTGTGTGAATGTCTTCGATTGTGCTTAAGTCTGTTATATACTGAGGTATTATGTGCTTGTTTAGTGTGTTGAGGATTGGTTGCGTGCTCTGTTTGAAGATTAAACGAGGGATGGGATTTCTTGTTGTGGGGTCGGTGCCTGACCATCGAGCTAGATGTGACTCCATTTTTGCTTTAAGTGTTTGTATTAGAGGTGATTCGGGGTGATGTTGTGTGGATGTTGTTGAGGGTGGCGAGTGATTCATGTTGTTGTCTGTGATATGGTGTTGCGCGGGTACTCGCAATATTATTTTGCGTTATGCTCCTCCTGGGTGGTGGGTTTTGTTGTGTTCGACTGGGTGGTTGTGTGTGTGAGGCTGGTTCGGAATCTGCTTTATTGTTTCTATTGTTTGGTTGGTCTGTGTTAAGTTCAACAGCCACTGTGTCCTTGATGGTTTGCAATTCGAGAGGTGTGAGACGATTGTTCTTGGTAATAACTCTTTTTTGGTCTATTACTCTCTGTTCTGAAACAAGTAATTGCAGATGTGGATATTCGGTCAAGAAAAGTCTGTGCAGTTCCGGTCTATAGCCCGATGTTATTGTTTCGAGCTTGGTGGCGGTGTAGTAACAGCGCATGACCGTCCTATTCATCTCATCCGTCCACTTTAACCGCTGTCTTGGTTTACCAGCCTTGGTAGTTGTGTGTTGTCCTTGCAAAACATACGGGCCCTGGCCTGGCTTTGGTGGTTGTGTTTGTCCCGTATCTACGTCGGTTGCGCTTGGGATTGATGTTGGTGGGTCTAAGCGGCGAGTGATTCTCTTCTCAGTGATTTCTTTGTCAGGTTTTGTGTTTTCATTACAGCAACGCATTATTATTATTATTATTATGAGGAAATGTCAAAACAAAGAGGTCCTGATGGTGTTATCAGACTGGACTGGTATAGAAAACCAACTTCTTCAGGCAGATATATCCATGCCAATTCCGGCCATGACTGGAAAGTGAAAATAAATGTCATAAAGGGTCTTTATCGAAGAGTCAAAAATATAGCTCACTCGGATTATCTATCTCAAGCACAAACATTACTCACCAATCTCTTTATGGGTACAATAAGAAGTTCCTGCTCAAGAACAAGGACGAAGTTGATAAGCTCTTCCTCTCTGATAGCATCTTACCAGAGCCTCCCCCTATACCTTTATCCCCCCTCCTTCCACCCCCTTTACCCCCTGCCAGCCATACGGAAACAGGTCTTTCGTTACTCTCTTTGCCATTTATACCCGGTCTTACTTCAAAATTGGTTCATATTCTGCGTGTCATTCCCAATGTTAAGATTGCCAAATATTACTTCCATAAAAACAAGCGTATTTTTAGCAAATTGATATCCTCTCTACCCATTCTTTCTATGTCAGATATTGTCTACTCCATTTCCTGTCTTAGTTATCCCGCTGTGTATATTGGCCAGACGTGACAGTCTCTCAATCGCCGCATCGCATTACATAAAAGCGACACCAGATGGCATCCTCAAAGGTGTGCACTGGCGATCCACTTTGTCGATAATGGACATTCCTTCAATTTCAGAGAACCAAAAATTCTTCATATCCAAAAAAACCTTCTTAAAAGAGAATTTCTTGAGATGTGCTATATCAACGAAAATCCCCATAATATTAATAAAAGAACTGATCTTGATGGCTTGAGCAACATATATAGTTTTCTCCTTTCTTGTGATTTGCCTTCCTCACATAATGTCTCTGGGTCGTCACTCACGTCATAATTTTTTCGTCTTCGGTAGTCTACAGCTCTCTCTTCCTACATATTTGTCCTCTAGATGCCCCCTTGTTTAAGTACATGTTTCTCTTGGTTTCCCGTGAAATTCTTTATAATTACACTCCCAACTTTAATAAAATTAATAATAATAATAATAATAATAATAATAAATATATGCGGAAAAATGGCACCTATGGAACGAGCCTAGAGATACTTGCCCTCTCGGAAACACAAAATAGCAACTTTCATATCTTCTCAAAACAACGAAGAACAAGACATACAAAAATAACTTTTACGGACAGACCAACAATAATAAGCACGGGAAAATACAACAAAACCATTTACCTTCTACTAACAGGCAACCCAATGTCGGGACACTTTGAGCTTCTGACACCACAAAACACTGAAAACATTCCAGAGAACAACAGACCAATAAAAGAAGCATCGGGCGAGCGACGTAACGGTCGAGGACGTCGCGGGAAATGGCAGCTCGACCAAAACGATGAAGACCAGGCAACCGAAAATGGACCTGCCAAAAGTGTTGTGTTGGCGACTAAGCCGACACCCACCAAGGCGGGAAAATCACAGCAGCGCATGAGTTGCACCACAGGAATCAACGAACACGCCATGCGTTGCTGTAATGAAAACACAAAACCTGACAAAGAAATCACTGAGAAGAGAATCACTTGCCGCTTGGACCCACCAACATCAATCCCAAGCGCAACCGACGTAGATACGGGACAAACACAACCACCAAAGCCAGGCCAGGGCCCGTATGTATTGCAAGGACAACATGCAACTACCAAGGCTGGAAAACCAAGACAGCGGTTAAAGTGGACGGATGAGATGAATAGGACGGTGATGCGCTGTTACTACACCGCCACCAAACTCGAAACAATAACATCGGGCTACAGACAGCAACTGCACAGACTTTTCTTGACCGAATATCCACATCTGCAATTACTTGTTTCAGAACAGAGAGTAGTAGACCAAAAAAGAGTTATTACCAAGAACAATCGTCTCACACCTCTCGAATTGCAAACCATCAAGGACACAGTGGCTGTTGAACTGAACACAGACCAGCCAAACAATAGAAACAATAAAGCAGATTCCGAACCAGCCTCACACACACAACCACCCAGTCGAACACAACAATACCCACCACCCAGGAGGAGCATAACGCAAAATAATATTGCGAGTACCGCGCAACACCATATCACAGACAACAACATGAATCACTCGCCACCCTCAACGACATCCACACAACATCACCCCGAATCACCTCTCATACAAACACTTAAAGCAAAAATGGAGTCACATCTAGCTCGATGGTCAGGCACCGACCCCACAACAAGAAATCCCATCCCTCGTTTAATCTTCAGACAGAGCACGCAAAACCAATCCTCAACACACTAAACAAGCACATAATACCTCAGTATATAACAGACTCAAGCACAATCGAAGACATTCACACAATAATATACGCAGCAGCAATCACCACTCTAACACAAAATAATCAAAAACTCCTTCAACGACAAGGAAACCCCAACAGGACAAAACCAAAATTCAAATGGCAAATAAGAATAGAAAACAAAATCAACAACATCAGGAGAGATCTAGGACATCTAACTTACCCAGTTTATAAGCGGGAACGCGTCCAAACGTGTCACACAGGGGGCAAACAAGATCAAATCTAAGTCTCCCCAACAGAACACTGCCAGAAATCCTCGATACCTTGAAACAAAAACTATCTGTATATGCCGCAAGACTCCGTAGATACAAAGAATCAAATGAGAGGAAAGACACCAACAACCTCTTCCGAAGAAGCGAAAAACAGTTCTACCGGAAAAACTATGTACAACAAACAGATAGCAGTGACTGAACCACCAAACAAACAAGAACTCACAGATTATTGGAAAAGTATCTGGTCAGAACCCAAACAACACAATAATAACACCCCCTGGATCAAAGCCGAAGAAGACAAACATAAACATGTGACAGAACAAGAAAATACCACATTTAATACACAAGAAATTACAGAAACTATCAAACACACACACAACTGGAAATGTCCTGGAATAGACAATATACAAAACTTCTGGTACAAACAGTTTACCACCACACACGAAGCACTCACACACCAAATCAACAAAGCCATTCTACAACCACACACATTTCCCACTTTCCCCCTCACACAAGGAATAACATACGTTAAACCCAAAAGCTCAGACACCACAAACCCGTCAAACTACCGACCTATCACCTGTCTTCCAACCCTATACAAGATCATCACAGCCACAATATCGAAGAAAATAGAACAACACCTAACAGACAACAATATCCTCACAGAAGAGCAGAAGGGATGCAGGAAAAATAGTCGAGGATGCAAAGAGCAGCTGATTATAGATAGCGTGATTATGGGACAAACCAGAAAAGAACACAGAAACCTTCACATCGGTTACATAGATTATAAAAAAGCCTTCGACTCCATACCCCACAGCTGGTTAATCAGGGCCCTAGAAATCTATAAAATCAACCAACACCTCAGGCAGTTTCTCGCGCAAATTATGAAAACATGGAAAACCAAAATACGCCTAGAAACACAAACCGAACGGATCCAAACAGAAGAGCTGTACATCAGACGGGGTATATTTCAGGGAGACTCGCTCAGTGCTCTATGGTTTTGCCTCTGTCTCAATCCACTCTCAAATATACTAAACAGAACAGAGCATGGCTTCAATATCAGACACCAAAAAGAGAATCAACATAAAATAAACCACCTCCTATATATGGACGACATAAAACTCTACGCTGCCACACAAACACAGCTGAAAGAACTCCTCAAAATCACAGAAATATTCACCTTAGATGTCAATATGGAATTTGGTATAAGTAAATGCAAAGTGCTCCACATCAACAAAGGCCAATGGAAGCACCACCATGAGACAGAAACCATCAACAATGAAACGCTCGATAACATGTTCGATAAAGAAACATACAAATATCTAGGCTTCCAACAAAGCACCAAACTCAACCACACTCACATCAAAACAGAGCTCAGAACCGAACTCAAAAACAGACTGAAGAAACTTTTGCAAACAAAACTCAACTCTAAGAATCTCACTAAAGCCATCAACACGTTCGCTATACCTATACTCACATATTCATTTGGTATCATCAAATGGTCACAAACAGACATAGAAAATATTCACATCCTTATACGATCTCAATTCACCAAATACAGGAAATTACACCCCAACGCATGCAAAGAAAGACTTACCATCGAGAGGAAGGCAGGAGGAAGAGGAATTATAGACATCAGATCATTACACACAAAACAAATACAAACACTTAGGAAATTCTTTCACAGCAAGCAAACCAGCCTCCACACAGCGACAGTGAAAGCAGACAAAAACTACACACCTCTCGACTTAGCCCGGGCAGATCACTCAGCAGACACACACAGTCACACCCAATTACAACAGGAAAAGATGAAAACGTGGTCAGAGAAAACACTCCACGGAAAACACAGATACCACATAGAACAAGACCACGTAAATAAAAAACAATCATACACCTGGTTACGGGATGGGCAGCTATTCCCTGAGACTGAAGGCTTCTTACTTGCCATCCAGGATAAAGTCATATTAACCAGAAACTACCAAAAGCATATCATCAAAGACCCGACTATTGCAGAGGACAGATGTAGGAAATGCCACCAGCAGAAAGAAACGATCGAACACATAACGAGCGGGTGTAAAATATTGGCCGGAACGGAGTACACAGCCAGGCATGATTCAGCTGCCAAAGTGGTTCACCAAGCACTAGCCACAACATACAGACTCATAGAAAATACAGATCCCTACTACAAATACACGCCAACATCCATACTTGAAAATGAAGATTACAAGCTCTACTGGGATATCGGTATCCATACAGATAAAACAGTCTCCGCCAATAGACCCGATATTACTTTTCAGTGCAAAAAAGGAAAAGTCACCTATCTGATTGACATAGCTGTCCCCAACGACACAAACATCCAAGCGAAATACACAGAAAAAATTTCCAAATACACAGACCTTGCAACGGAAATAAAAAGGCTATGGAGACAGGAAAAAGTCATCATTGTCCCCCTCATTATATCAGCCACAGGCCTTATACCAATAACATTCACACCACATTTAGTGCAATTGGGACTCAACACGGACATACACAGAAACATTCAGAAGTCAGTGATTTTGAAAACATGTAACATTGTCAGGTCATTCCTTAATACGGAATGGTAATAGCGTTTGTGCTGACTTGGTTTTGGCCCGTCAGCCAAACATGGAACCACATTGATCAAATGTGAGAAAGAAGAACTTTTTGTAATAAATAATAATAATATAGACCACATAGAACAAGACCACGTAAATAAAAAACAATCATACACCTGGTTACGGGATGGGCAGCTATTCCCTGAGACTGAAGGCTTCTTACTTGCCATCCAGGATAAAGTCATATTAACCAGAAACTACCAAAGTATATCATCAAAGACCCGACTATTGCAGAGGACAGATGTAGGAAATGCTACCAGCAGAAAGAAACGATCGAAACACATAACGAGCGGATGTAAAATATTGGCCGGAACGGAGTACACAGCCAGGCATGATTCAGCTGCCAAAGTGGTTCACCAAGCACTAGCCACAACATACAGACTCATAGAAAACACAGATCCCTACTACAAATACACCCCAACATCTATACTTGAAAATGAAGATTACAAGCTCTACTGGGATATCGGTATCCATACAGATAAAACAGTCTCCGCCAATAGACCCGATATTACTTTTCAGTGCAAAAAAGGAAAAGTCACCTATCTGATTGACATAGCTGTCCCCAACGACACAAACATCCAAGCGAAATACACAGAAAAAATTTCCAATACACAGACCTTGCAACGGAAATAAAAAGGCTATGGAGACAGGAAAAAGTCATCATTGTCCCCCTCATTATATCAGCCACAGGCCTTACACCAATAACATTCACACCACATTTAGTGCAATTGGGACTCAACACAGACATACACAGAAACATTCAGAAGTCAGTGATTTTGAAAACATGTAACATTGTCAGGTTATTCCTTAATACGGAATAGTAATAGCGTTTGTGCTGACTTGGTTTTGGCTCGTCAGCCAAACATGGAACCACATTGATCAAATGTGAGAAAGAAGAACTTTTGTAATAATAATAATAATAAACTCACATCAAGACAGAGCTCAGAACCGAATTCAAAAACAGACTGACGAAACTTTTGCAAACAAAACTCAACTCTAAGAATCTCATTAAAGCCATCAACACGTTCGCTATACCTGTACTCACATATTCATTTGGTATCATCAAATGGTCACAAACAGACATAGAAAATATTCACATCCTTATACGATCTCAATTCACCAAATACAGGAAATTACACCCCAACGCATGCAAAGAAAGACTTACCATCGAGAGGAAGGCAGGAGGAAGAGGAATTATAGACATCAGATCATTACACACAAAAACAAATACAAACACTTAGGAAATTCTTTCACAGCAAGCAAACCAGCCTCCATACAGCGACAGTGAAAGCAGACAAAAACTACACACCTCTCGACTTAGCCCGGGCAGACCACTCAGCAGACACACACAGTCACACCCAATTTCAACAGGAAAAGATGAAAACGTGGTCAGAGAAAACACTCCACGGAAAACACAGATACCACATAGAACAAGACCACGTAAATAAAAAACACTCATACACCTGGTTACGGGATGGGCAGCTATTCCCTGAGACTGAAGGCTTCTTACTTGCCATCCCAGGATATAAGTCATATTAACCAGAAACTACCAAAAGCATATCATCAAAGACCCGACTATTGCAGAGGACAGATGTAGGAAATGCCACCAGCAGAAAGAAACGATCGAACACATAACGAGCGGATGTAAAATATTGGCCGGAACAGAGTACACAGCCAGGCATGATTCAGCTGCCAAAGTGGTTCACCAAGCACTGGCCACAACATACAGACTCATAGAAAACACAGATCCCTACTACAAATACACGCCAACATCCATACTTGAAAATGAAGATTACAAGCTCTACTGGGATATCGGTATCCATACAGATAAAACAGTCTCCGCCAATAGACCCGATATTACTTTTCAGTGCAAAAAAAGGAAAAGTCACCTATCTGATTGACATAGCTGTCCCCCAACGACACAAACATCCAAGCGAAATACACAGAAAAAAAATTTCCAAATACACAGACCTTGCAACGGAAATAAAAAGGCTATGGAGACAGGAAAAAAGTCATCATTGTCCCCCTCATTATATCAGCCACAGGCCTTACACCAATAACATTCACACCACATTTAGTGCAATTGGGACTCAACACGGACATACACAGAAACATTCAGAAGTCAGTGATTTTGAAAACATGTAACATTGTCAGGTCATTCCTTAATACGGAATGGTAATAGCGTTTGTGCTGACTTGGTTTTGGCCCGTCAGCCAAACATGGAACCACATTGATCAAATGTGAGAAAGAAGAACTTTTTGTAATAAATAATAATAATAATAAGCAACTACCAAGGCTGGAAAACCAAGACAGCGGTTTAAAGTGGACGGATGAGATGAATAGGACGGTGATGCGCGGTTACTACACCGCCACTAAACTCGAAACAATAACATCGGGCTACAGACAGCAACTGCACAGACTTTTCTTGACCGAATATCCACATCTGCAATTACTTGTTTCAGAACAGAGAGTAATAGACCAAAAAAGAGTTATTACCAAGAACAATCGTCTCACACCTCTCGAATTGCAAACCATCAAGGACACAGTGGCTGCTGAACTGAACACAGACCAACCAAACAATAGAAACAATAAAGCAGATTCCGAACCAGCCTCACACACACAACCACCCAGTCGAACACAACAATACCCACCACCCAGGAGGAGCATAACGCAAAATAATATTGCGAGTACCGCGCAACACCATATCACAGACAACAACATGAATCACTTGCCACCCTCAACGACATCCACACAACATCACCCCGAATCACCTCTCATACAAACACTTAAAGCAAAAAATGGAGTCAAATCTAGCTCGATGGTCAGGCACCGACCCCACAACAAGAAATCCCATCCCTCGTTTAATCTTCAGACAGAGCACGCAACCAATCCTCAACACACTAAACAAGCACATAATACCTCAGTATATAACAGACTTAAGCACAATCGAAGACACTCACACAATAATATACGCAGCAGCAATCACCACTCTAACACAAAATAATCAAAAACTCCCTCAACGACAAGGAAAACCCAACAGGACAAAACCAAAATTCAAATGGCAAATAAGAATAGAAAACAAAATCAACAACATCAGGAGAGATCTAGGACATCTTACCCAGTTTATAAGCGGGAACGCGTCCAAACGTGTCACACAGGGGGCAAACAAGATCAAATCTAAGTCTCCCAACAGAACACTGCCAGAAATCCTCGATACTTTGAAACAAAAACTATCTGTATATGCCTCAAGACTCCGTAGATACAAAGAATCAAATGAGAGGAAAGACACCAACAAACCTCTTCCGAAGAAGCGAAAAACAGTTCTACCGGAAAACTATGTACAACAAACAGATAGCAGTGACTGAACCACCAAACAAACAAGAACTCACAGATTATTGGAAAAGTATCTGGTCAGAACCCAAACTACACAATAATAACACCCCCTGGATCAAAGCCGAAGAAGACAAACATAAACATGTGACAGAACAAGAAGATACCACATTTAATCCACAAGAAATTACAGAAACTATCAAACACACACACAACTGGAAATGTCCTGGAATAGACAATATACAAAACTTCTGGTACAAACAGTTTACCACCACACACGAAGCACTCACACACCAAATCAACAAAGCCATTCTACAACCACACACATTTCCCACTTTCCTCACACAAGGAATAACATACGTTAAACCCAAAAGCTCAGACACCACAAACCCGTCAAACTACCGACCTATCACCTGTCTTCCAACCCTATACAAGATCATCACAGCCACAATTTCGAAGAAAATAGAACAACACCTAACAGACAACAATATCCTCACAGAAGAGCAGAAGGGATGTAGGAAAAATAGTCGAGGATGCAAAGAGCAGCTGATTATAGATAGCGTGATTATGGACAAACAGAAAAGAACACAGAAACCTTCACATCGGTTACATAGACTATAAAAAAGCCTTCGACTCCATACCCCACAGCTGGTTAATTAGGGCCCTAGAAATCTATAAAATCAACCAACACCTCAGGCAGTTTCTCGCGCAAATTATGAAAACATGGAAAACCAAAATACGCCTAGAAACACAAACCGAACGGATCCAAACAGAAGAGCTGTACATCAGACGGGGTATATTTCAGGGAGACTCGCTCAGTGCTCTATGGTTTTGCCTCTGTCTCAATCCACTCTCAAATATACTAAGCAGAACAGAGCATGGCTTCAATATCAGACACCAAAAAGTGAATCAACATAAAATAAACCACCTCCTATATATGGACGACATAAAACTCTACGCTGCCACACAAACACAGCTGAAAGAACTCCTCAAAATCACAGAAATATTCACCTTAGATGTCAATATGGAATTTGGTATAAGTAAATGCAAAGTGCTCCACATCAACAAAGGCCAATGGAAGGGCCACCATGAGACAGAAACCATCAACAATGAAACGCTCGATAACATGTTCGATAAAGAAACATACAAATATCTAGGCTTCCAACAAAGCACCAAACTCAACCACACTCACATCAAAACAGAGGCTCAGAACCGAATTCAAAAACAGACTGACGAAACTTTTGCAAACAAAACTCAACTCTAAGAATCTCACTAAAGCCATCAACACGTTCGCTATACCTATACTCACATATTCATTTGGTATCATCAAATGGTCACAAACAGACATAGAAAATATTCACATCCTTATACGATCTCAATTCACCAAATACAGGAAATTACACCCCAACGCATGCAAAGAAAGACTTACCATCGAGAGGAAGGTAGGAGGAAGAGGAATTATAGATATCAGAATCATTACACACAAAACAAATACAAACACTTAGGAAATTCTTTCACAGCAAGCAAACCAGCCTCCACACAGCGACAGTGAAAGCAGACAAAAACTACACACCTCTCGACTTAGCCCGGGCAGACCACTCAGCAGATACCCACAGTCACACCCAATTACAACAGGAAAAGATGAAAACGTGGTCAGAGAAAACACTCCACGGAAAACACAGATACCACATAGAACAAGACCACGTAAATAAAAAACAATCATACACCTGGTTACGGGATGGGCAGCTATTCCCTGAGACTGAAGGCTTCTTACTTGTCATCCAGGATAAAGTCATATTAACCAGAAACTACCAAAAGTATATCATCAAAGACCCGACTATTGCAGAGGACAGATGTAGGAAATGCCACCAGCAGAAAGAAACGATCGAACACATAACGAGCGGATGTAAAATATTGGCCGGAACGGAGTACACAGCCAGGCATGATTCAGCTGCCAAAGTGGTTCACCAAGCACTAGCCACAACATACAGACTCATAGAAAACACAGATCCCTACTACAAATACACCCCAACATCCATACTTGAAAATGAAGATTACAAGCTCTACTGGGATATCGGTATCCATACAGATAAAACAGTCTCCGCCAATAGACCCAATATTACTTTTCAGTGCAAAAAAGGAAAAAGTCACCTATCTGATTGACATAGCTGTCCCCAACGACACAAACATCCAAGCGAAATACACAGAAAAAATTTCCAAATACACAGACCTTGCAACGGAAATAAAAAGGCTATGGAGACAGGAAAAAGTCATCATTGTCCCCCTCATTATATCAGCCACAGGCCTTACACCAATAACATTCACACCACATTTACTGCAATTGGGACTCAACACAGACATACACAGAAACATTCAGAAGTCAGTGATTTTGAAAACATGTAACATTGTCAGGTCATTCCTTAATACGGAATAGTAATAGCGTTTGTGCTGACTTGGTTTTGGCCCGTCAGCCAAACATGGAACCACATTGATCAAATGTGAGAAAGAAGAACTTTTTGTAATAATAATAATAATACTTACTTACTTACCATCGAGAGGAAGGCAGGAGGAAGAGGAATTATATACATCAGATCATTACACACAAAACAAATACAAACACTTAGAAAATTCTTTCACAGCAAGCAAACCAGCCTCCACACAGCGACAGTGAAAGCAGACAAAAACTACACACCTCTCGACTTAGCCCGGGCAGACCACTCAGCAGACACACACAGTCACACCCAATTACAACAGGAAAAGATGAAAACGTGGTCAGAGAAAACACTCCACGGAAAACACAGATACCACATAGAACAAGACCACGTAAATAAAAAACAATCATACACCTGGTTACAGGATGGGCAGCTATTCCCTGAGACTGAAGGCTTCTTACTTGCCATCCAGGATAAAGTCATATTAACCAGAAACTACCAAAAGCATATCATCAAAGACCCGACTATTGCAGAGGACAGATGTAGGAAATGCCACCAGCAGAAAGAAACGATCGAACACATAACGAGCGGATGTAAAATATTGGCCGGAACAGAGTACACAGCCAGGCATGATTCAGCTGCCAAAGTAGTTCACCAAGCACTGGCCACAACATACAAACTCATAGAAAACACAGATCCCTACTACAAATACACGCCAACATCCATACTTGAAAATGAAGAATACAAGCTCTACTGGGACATCGGTATCCATACAGATAAAACAGTCTCCGCCAATAGACCCGATATTACTTTTCAGTGCAAAAAAGAAAAAGTCACCTATCTAATTGACATAGCTGTCCCCAACGACACAAACATCCAAACGAAATACACAGAGAAAATTTCCAGATACACAGATCTTGCAACGGAAATAAAAAGGCTATGGAAACAAGAAAAAGTCATCATTGTCCCCTCATTATATCAGCCACAGGCCTTACACCAACAACATTCACACCACACTTAGTACAATTAGGACTCAACACAAACATACACAAAAACATTCAGAAGTCAGTGATTTTGAAAACATGTAACATTGTCAGGTCATTCCTTAATACACAATAGTAATGCGTTTGTGCTGACTTGGTTTGCGCCCGTTAGCCAAACATGGAACCACATTGACCAAATGTGAGAAAGAAAAACGAGAACAGTCATAATAATAATATTACAGAAGACAGATGCAGAAAATGTCACCAGCAGAAAGAAACGATCGAACACATAACAAGCGGATGTAAAATATTAGCCGGAACGGAATACACAGCCAGACATGACTCAGCGGCAAAAGTAGTTCACCAAGCACTAGCCACAACATACAAGCTCATAGAAAACACAGATCCCTACTACAAATACACACCAACATCCGTACTTGAAAATAAAGATTACAAACTCTACTGGGATATCAGTATCCATACAGATAAAACAGTCTCCGCCAATAGACCCGATATTACTTTTCAGTGCAAAAAAGAAAAAGTCACCTATCTAATTGACATAGCCGTCCCCAACGACACAAACATCCAAACGAAATACACAGAAAAAATTTCCAAATACACAGACCTTGCAACGGAAATAAAAAGGCTATGGAAACAAGAAAAAGTCATCATTGTCCCCCTCATTATATCAGCCACAGGCCTTACACCAACAACATTCACACCACACTTGGTACAATTAGGACTCAACAAAAACATACACAAAAACATTCAGAAGTCAGTGATTTTGAAAACATGTAACATTGTCAGGTCATTCCTTAATACACAATGGTAATGCGTTTGTGCTGACTTGGTTTGCGCCCGTCAGCCAAACATGGAACCACATCGACCAAATGTGAGAAAGAAGAACTTTTTTGTAATAATAATAATAAAATTGCTTAGTATATTCCCAATCAATGAAAAACCCTTTCCACTTGCCACCTCCTTCTCCTGTCCCTCTATTTTCCTCTCAAGATGAAGAAAAATCGTTTCCTCCCTATGCCACTTAATTTCCATACCGTTGAAAAATTTGCGTTCCCATTGGGTACTTTTTCCTTTCATACCAAAATTTCATTATATGACGTAGCACCTAATTTGTACTAAACCGGTTCTTTCCTGGTCGTTTAACCTTTTTCCTTTTATTTTGAGTGAACCCTTACATCTGTCAGGTGGTCGTCCTTTGTCAGCGCGTTGTCAAAATTGTCACTTTTCCTTTTAGATGGCAGGTGGTTAATTAATTTTGATTTTTCAGCATCCAAGGTTTCTAATGGCATCCTTGCTGTAAATGTCATATTTTTATATTAATATGTTAGTGAATAGTGGCTGTTTTATTTCAGTGTTGGTCTTTGTTATGGCAATTATTATTTATGGTCATTCTTGTTAGATTAATTTGCATGCTACATGTGAGTCACTTGCATTTTGTTTTGACATTTCCTCATGATAATAATAATTGTAATAATAATAATTTATGATTCTTTAGAACAATAATACTTTTAAACTACAATAGGTTTTTTATTAATAATTATAAGATTGAAATTAAAAATTACAAATTAATAATTAAAAATTAGACTCAACAATACCAATTCTTCATGCCTATTGGTTGCTTCGTTATCTCTTTTTCAGTTTGTGCCCTGATGAAGGTCCCAACCTAGGACCGAAATATTGGCTAAATGAATATAGTGTGAACATCTATTGATGCCCTTTTTTTCGAGTTCCCCAACTAGTTTCATAACCTAGGATTTTGTTAGATATGGCAACTTTTACTTTCTCTCTCTTTATTTATATATGTTATATATATATATATATATATATATATATATATATATATATATATATATATATATATATATATATATATATATATATATATATATATAATCCAGATGGTGTAACAAGAAACGAAATTGATTACGTTTTATCAAATGACAAGAATATTATGATCAACATGAGAGTCCTGAACACGATAAGCCAACATCGAAAAAAGAAGAATATTATTAAGAAATGACTCTACAAATGGCAGATTAAAACTGGCAGAAACAGACAAAAAATAAAGAAAAAGATCAGTGAAGATGTCAGACAGTATAGAAACTCGAAAATAGAAGAAATTTTGAAAGAGGGAAAAAGTTTGAAACACCTAAACAAACAAGGGAATGAAAGGAGACATCAAATAATAAAACTTATAAATAACCATAACCAAGAGTTCGCACTAATCAAAAAGATAAAGAAAGCTACAGAGAAATATTATCAAACATTATATGGCACGAAAATATCGCCACCGCCCGGGAAAGAAGAAGGAGATAGAATAACGGTAATACTATGTAATAACGGATAAAATAATAAACGCCCTACAATATATGCACAACCACAAAGGACCAGGAGATTATGAAATAACTATAGAAATGATAAAGTATGGAGGGACATCTGTAATAAAATCCCTTTAATCTCTGTTTAACAAATGGCTAATAGAAACTAAAATACCAACACCTTGGTTAAACGTCTTGATTATGCTTATTTTTAAAAAGGGGGACAAATTTAAATTGGAGAATTACAGACTCCCTGTTGTCGATACTATACAAAATCCTCACTAGAATCATAACATATGGATTAACTCTTTGCAGTACCTTGGTTGACAAATTGAACCACTTTTTTGCTGACCTTTTCTGTATGATGGTCCATAAAACGTACCACTTAAATCAAAATTATTTTTATTGCGTACGTCGGTTTAATAATCGTCCCTCCATAGCGAAACATCTCATTGGCCTATGATTAGTTGGGTGATACAAATTCATCGAACGCTGGCGTTTATTTTTACGGTTTTAGGTATTTATTTACTTCTCGCGTGCCCTGCTGTTATTTGAGGTTATTGTTTTTAAAAGAAAAGTGTTGTTTTTATTCATCTGGTGCATTACTTTATGAATTTCATATAAAAAACACATAATAAAGGTAGGTTAATCAGATTTCCTAGATAGCTAGTCAAAATCCCTTAAAAGTTATTTGTAACATAACTTTTATTATTTTCCATATTTTTCAGTAATATGCCCCTTCTGTAGTCGGCAAGTCGTGTTCAGAGCTAAAAACAAAGGGCTCCTGCAATTAGTAATTTTCGTCTTTAAAATTTAAATAAAACTTCTGTCCTCTACCCCAGATTATATATCTGCTCCTTGAAACTGCTTATATTTTTTGACAAATTTAAACTATTTTGACATGTTTAACGCGAAAGTAGCTCGAGTAGCATAAACAATATTATTGTACCATCTTTGATGTCTGAAGAGGGTATCTATGGGATTTTCTGATTTTGGTAGAAAGTTGTCTAATGATAAGCGCCAGGGAACTTCTCAAGCCACTATATTTAACCACCAGGATAATGAGCCAATGCCCAAGCTTGCAACGGCCTATAGTACACATTGAGATTTTTTAGCAACCTGTGGATTTAAAAGGGCTCTCGTGTTTCCATAGACAGCTTTTTTTCTGAGTTGCAGTTGTTTTTTTTTATACATTCACTATCACTGTCTTTCTAGTTTACACTGACAATATGCTAAAAAGGACAAAGAATCTAATCTACAGCTTTGCCGACGGTATTATGCTGCTTGTTTATATACTTTGAATGGTCGAACAACAACCATCC
Source organism: Pachyrhynchus sulphureomaculatus (assembly GCA_019049505.1). Lineage (NCBI taxonomy): Eukaryota > Metazoa > Arthropoda > Insecta > Coleoptera > Curculionidae > Pachyrhynchus > Pachyrhynchus sulphureomaculatus. The sequence continues at coordinate 12,234,535 of CM032455.1, read as the reverse complement.
ATGCAAATATCCACAGACAGCAGGAAGTTATATAAATTACAAAGTGCTGAAGAGATTTCTATATTGAGGTGACAATAATCGAGTAGAATTTAATGCTAGAAAAATCTAGATGACAGTTTTTTCTAAAAACGTTAACCTTTTGGAAGCCGACATATTTATGTCGCGACAATTAAATCTGTTTAAGACAATTGAAATAAAACGTATTTTATTTAGTGTGTTTAATCTGGAACATATTGTCAGAGAAAAGAATATAATAATTTATTTGTCTAATTAATAAATATGTTTCATTAATATAATAAATAGCCACATTAAAAAACTGGATAGACCCCAGAAGTGGCAATTCCACACATATTTGATCCACGCGATAATTTAAAATATCCATTGTCTCCCCAATAATCTCCCCAAGAGTTTTTAACCAACCAGTAATCCAAACCAGTCTCTTCATCTCTTCCATAGCCTACTGCTAATACAGCATGATTAAGATCATCAAATTCTTGTTGGCAGTCTTCGTCACGGAACACACCTAAAAAACAGAATTTAAATGTAAAAAAATGTACTGCTCAAAACGGCAACTTTCATTAGTTGTTTCTGACATTTATTCCATTAGATACTTAGTTGTAATGGTAGGAGTGACAGTGTGATTTGACAAAGAATCGCAAAATCACTCTTATTTTAAGGCTGATTAATGCTTATGGTTCATTAAATTTATATAAGTGGTATAAGTGATTTCGAAATGGTCGTGAGACATTTTGTGACTTTTTTTTCTCCTGTTACCTAATTTACTGGTCAGCGTTACAACTTGACCCTCAAAAGTATCCCGTTGTTTGTTTATGCAAAGATACTAAAAATTCTGTGCAATAAGGCTTGTGTGATAACATATAACAATATAATGTTTAATGCCACAGGCTTAATCAAAAAGAAAATACTGAAATTGAATCTGCACAGCAGCAAGAAAGTTCGCTCATAAAAGTTGTAGAAGCAAAATAAACTTAAGATAGTGCGAAATTCTGAGGAGTATAATACGCACCTCCGGCGTAAGAGGGTAGATAGTATGCATCAATTAGCACAGAAACTGGTCCCAACTCTCCCACCGCTGATTTTAAAGCACTTTCATCCTTTGACTTGAGTTGAACAAATTGGCTAATCTTTGTTAAGACTGCCGTTTGATTATAGCTACACCTTCTATTTACTGCTTTGTATGGGTAGTCGTCTTCTGTCTCAATCCCTATAAAAAATCGATAATATCACTCAGCATCAATTTAATAATTTAAGATAATGCTAGTTAAATATATACATATATATATATATATATATATATATATATATATATATATATATATATATATATATATATATATATATAAAGGGTGATTCATTTAGAGGTACTTTTTGTGATGGGGATTTAATTGCAGATTGCGCATGCGTCGTGTCAACTGAAGTGGCATTCCTGTTCAGTAGTGTTTGACAATTCATAATGGAAAGACTTAGCCCGGCACAGCGTCTACAAATTGTTCAACTTTATTACGAAAATGGGCGTTCTACGAGGAATGTGTATCGGGCGGTTAGAGGAACTTATGGTCCACATAATCGGCCTACCGAACGCACAATTCGCTCTACCATCAATAAGTTTGAGACCCAATTTTCATTACTGGATAATGCTCGACCGAATAGACCACATCCAGCACGTAGTGAAGAAAATATAGGGGCGGTAGCGGAGAGTGCACGCGAAGACCGTGAAGTGTCGATTCGTCGCCGTTCTCAACAGCTTGGCCTGTCATATTCAACAACTTGGCGTGTTTTACGTAAGGATCTTTCTTTAAAAGCATACAAAATGCAACTAGTGCAATAACTGAAGCGACCGACCTTCCGAATCGTTTCCGTTTTAGTCGTTGGGCTCTTGACAAGCTTGCAGAAAAATCCACTGTTTTCGAGAAAAATTTTGTTCACCGATGAGGCCCATTTTTGGCTTAATGGGTTCGTGAATAAACAAAATGCCCGTGATGAACAACCTGAATAGGTTCAAGAGCTGCCATTAAATCCAGAAAAAAACAACTGTTTGGTGTGGTTTATGGGCCGGTGGAATAATCGGTCCATATTTCTTCAAAACAGAGGCCGACCGGAATGTTACTGTGAATGGGGACCGTTATCGCGCCATGATAACAGACTATTTGATGCCAGAAATTGAAGCTCGTGGTCTCGACGAAATTTGGTTCCAACAAGATGGCGCCACTTGCCATACAGCCCCTGAAACCATGGCTTTACTGCGAGAGCAATTCGACGAACAGATCGTTTCACGCTTTGGACCAGTGAATTGGCCGGCTAGATCATGTGACATCACACCTCTTGACTTTTTCCTTTGGGGATATGTAAAGTCCAAAGTCTACATGGATAAGCCAGCTACAATTGAGGCATTGGAGGCCAATATTACTCGAGTCATTGGCCAAATACCACTTGAAATACTCACACGAGTCATTGAAAATTGGAACTTCAGAATGGACGTTGTTAACCGTAGTCGCGGACAACATTTGAAAGAAATTATCTTTAAGAAATAATTGTAAAGAATGGTTCTTTTATATGATAATAAAGATTATAAAATAAAATTGTTTTTATTCATTTTTTTTTATTTAAAAAAAAGTACCTCTAAATGAATCACCCTTTATATATACATATATGTATATGTGACGTTTCACGTCAACCGTGCCACCCATGAGACCAAAATTTGACGCAAGGTAGATAAATGATCGGGGGCTTAAAAAACTCGTATTGATGTGTACTTTTGAAATTCGGTGGGCCTTTTGAGAAATTCAATATGGCGGATGCAAAATGGCGTCGGTATCGTGTAAAAATTCCAGTTGATCAAATTATATGTATAAGTATAATAATGAAAAAAAGGCTCCTAATTATGTGAAATTTACTAACAAACATGTTTTTTGGTTCGCTGATTATGAATTCGAAGTCCAACTAGGCAAATTCTGTTTTGAGGTGACAGTAGTTATGCAGAAATTAATGCAAACAAAACCCCAGGCGGCTATTTTTTCTAAAAAAGTTAACGTTGCTGAAACCAACATACTCGTAGTTAAGTCTGGACACTTGATTCCTCCACCACCGTCAACTAATTTGCTGGGCGTTAATTTGGGAGAAAATATGTTTTGACATGAATATGTTTTATGCGTAGCAAAGAGAGCTTCTCAAAAGTTGGGAATAGTATTTTCAACTAGAAAGCTTTACACTTCACAAAAATTGATAACTATATACAAAGCTGGAATTCGATCAAGGATGAAATACTGTTCCCACGTTTGGGGCTTTGCTCCCACACATACACTGCATTTTTTAGATTCTATTCAGAAGAGATTTGTTCGGTTGGTTGGAGACTCAGAATTCAACATCGAACAAGAACGTTTGGTGACTTGAGTCTACTCTACAAATACTTTCATGAAAAGTATTGAAGGGATATAACCCGCTTAATTTCTCCCAGACATTCCGTTCCTCATGTTCCACCTCCCTGAAACTGAAAATATGTACTACAAAAACATGTGGTTATTTAATAAAGGCTTGCATTAGACAAAAGTATTTACTAACAAAATTCAAGGGAGATCTAACCCTAATTTTAATAATCTTTTTTTATAGTTTAATGTAAAACAACTGAAAACGGAGAAGGCCCATCTTCTAACAGTCCTCCAGTTCTCTCATTTGTCAATCTGCCTGCGTAGAATTGTTGTATTTGTCAACTACTCTGTTGACTTGTGGCTGCTGTCTCAGCATCCGATGGAGTATTTAGCATACGCACTTAGTACAATTCGTTGTATCTCACCAGTCTTTTTTTAGTTACGAGGCTGGTTTGAAAAGTCCGTGCAAAGTACGAGAGATGGCACCACCGGCGCGTATCGAGGTCATGTTTAGTTAGAAGCATCTCTTGAATGAACGCACACCAAGTTTCAGCCATATTGGTCTATTTGTTTGTGTTTGGCATTCGTGTGAATCAAGGAAGTCGAGTGATTTTCAAGAAATGGACAAAAAAGAATTTCGTGTGGTGATTAAACATTACTTTATAAAAGGCAAAACGCCTCAGGAGACTAAAGAGAAGCTTGATAAACATTATGGTGACTCTGCACCTTCGATTAGAACAGTTTATAAGTGGTTTCAAAATTTTCGGACTGGCCATATGGGCACAAGTGACGCTGAACGTTCTGGACGGCCTGTGGAGGTTACGACTCCAGAAATCATTGATCAAATCCATGATATGGTGATGGATGACAGAAGAGTTAAGGTACGTGAGATTGCTAGTGCTGTGGGCATCTCGACTGAACGGGTACATAATATTCTGCATAAATATTTGGACATGAGAAAGCTATCCGCAAGATAGGTGCCGCGATTGTTCACGCTTGACCAAAAACGGAATCGTGTGAAGTGTTGCAAGGATGGTTTGCAGCTGTTCCAGAAGATTCCGGAGGACTTTAAGCGTCGTTTCGCCACCGTGGATGAAACATGGATACATTACTATACTCCTGAGACCAAACAACAATCTAAACAATGGGTTACCAAGGGGGAATCTGCACCAAAAAAGGCGAAGACCGTTCCTTCGGCCGGAAAGGTTATGGCGACTGTCTTTTGGGATTCGCAAGGGATAATCCTCATCGACTATCTGGAAAAGGGTAAAACTATTACAGGTGAATATTATTCATCGTTATTGGACCGTTTGAAAACCGAGTTGCAAGAAAAACGTCCGCGATTGGCCCACAAGAAAGTCCTTTTCCATCACGACAACGCACCAGCACACACCTCAGCAGTTGTGGTCGCAAAATTAATGGAAATAGGATTCCAACTCGTTTCACATCCCCCCTATTCTCCAGACTTGGCTTCCTCGGACTACTATTTGTTCCCCAATTTAAAGAAATGGCTAGCGGGACAAAGATTTTATTCAAACGAGGAGGTGATTGCAGACACTAATGGATATTTTGCAGACTTGGTCAAATCCTATTATTCGGAAGGGATCAACAAACTAGAACATCGTTCGACGAAGTGTATAAGCCTAAAAGGTGACTATGTCTAAAAATAAAAAAGGTTTACCCCAAACACATAAGTAGTTTTTATTTTTGCACGGACTTTTCAAACCAGCCTCGTATTTTATTTTTGAAATAAAATTTAAAAATCTTCATTTTTATCATTAGCAGTTTTGTAAAATAAAAATTGACGTAATACATACCGTTCTTTTCAACATAACTCAACGTCCTATCTGGATATCCTCCATCACAGCCATAGTTGTCGGTTACGCAATCCACTAATTGTTGTTCGCTGAACAAGACCATTTTATTATATTTTAGATAATAAAAGCTTTCCAACGTTCCTGTCTAAAACATAGTAAAGTTATTTTTTACCCAATACTTTCCTTACAAAATTTAAAAAATAATTATTGAATTCGAAGTCACTCGGAATCACCTCTCTTTATTAATACTTTTCAGATTCATATGCTCTAGAAAACCAGAAGAGAAAAGGACGTATAGCAAAATATGTATATAAGAAGCAATCTCTAACTTCTTTCTCCACTTCTTCAATGTATACCTTAAAATAGAATAAAAGTTCGAGAGGGTGTGTAATACGATATACACAGAACAACTCCTCTAACTCCCTCGGTAACCCGTTCAATCCTTTATATGTTTATAATATTTGAAAATATATAACAAAATTTTAAAATTGCTTCACTCCCTGTAAAGACGAGTAAAATGATCTGTATGCCGAAACTCATTTAACTTTCCTTTCAAATTCCTTTAACCCTTTATATGTTTAAATATAAGGAGGAAATAACATAGTTTTCCCGAATTTCGTAACCATAAGAAGGTGTTATAGCATCCTCTCTCTCTCTCTCTCTCTCTATATATATATATATATATATATATATATATATATATATATATATACATATATATATATATATATATATATATATATATATATATATATATATATATATATATATATATATAATACTTAAAAAATTTTCTTGAACCATCAGTTTATATTTGTTTTCAATTCTTGGGCTTTGGGTTCGTTTTATGAATATTTGGTATTTAAATGAAACTTAAATTGACGCTTCGCCCTTTGGTTTAGAGCATTTTCATTTTTTTTCTTTATTTCTTGAATCTCACATATTTTATTTACTACTGCTACTTACTACAGTAGTAAATAAAATGTATCCATGAAGCAATCCTTTTAAATTTCTTCCCCACCTTTCCACTTTTTTATAAAAATATTTGAAAATAATGAAAAAACAACACAATTTTAAAATTTTTCGACATCCAGAACTCTTAAGATTAATTGTTACACAATATTATTATTACACAATATTTACAACCAATCTAATCTTTGCTTCCGTTGTTTTAGCTTCTTATGTCTTTGAATACAAACAATAATGTTTAAGACTATACAATATCTTAATTAAAAACCAGAAGAAATTCTCACGATATTGTAGAAAATGTATAAAGTTTTTTGAATCCACTCCCTTCCTCTTAAGCTATGTAACTGAAAAGCTAATTTGAAATCTTACATATGATAAAATCTACAAAAATTTTAGCACGATTCTCAAACAAAGATAGTTGATGTTATGTGTCCGCCAGGATCTATAGATCAGTTTAATTTGTTAATAAAGTTTTCTATGCCAGCTTGTAAAAAATGTTATTAAAAATTTTAACCTGAATTTTTTTTTTACAAATTGTTAAATCATAAGATTGATGCTTCGCAATTTTGAATTTGCCTCGGGTATATTTTAGATACTTCCAAATATTTTACTTAATTAACGTTAGAATAGATATCTCGTTGGATTGTCCTCTATTTGTAAATGTATTATTTATTAAAATTATTTATTTATTAATAAATAATAAGCTTTTGTCAGTGTGAAATAGTTTTACACTTACCACTGAAAATGCCCAACAAGATCCACATAAACCCTGATCTTTAACTTTTGATACTGCTCCTTCATCTCTCCAATCAATGGAAGTTGGTACATCATCACCGACGGATCCCTCGTAAACATCCTTTATCTCTATATTTGGGCGGCCAACACCTTTTAGGATTTGAAGAAATTCAGCTTTAGTCAAGTCAGTAAACTGGTTTACACCTTTAAAGTACGTCGCTTTCCCTGCTTCATATTTCTTATTGTGTTCTTCGATTTCCCGTAAATTTTTTTGGAATATAGAAAACCTTTGTTTTTCTTCTTCTATATTTTTGTAAAATTTTCTATGTTTATTCTGGAAACATAAATCTACTAAAATGGGGGAATTATTCTGGTGCCGATTAACGTTCATTAAAATTATTAATGGAAAACTATCACTTTAAATATTGAGAGGGCAAGCATTGTTATTATTTTACGGTTTAGTTTGAACTGTGTCGGACTTTTTAGTGTTCCGTACGGAATACTTATAAGATCACTTCGGTGTCTGTCCGTCTGTCTGTCCGTCTGTCACACCCGATTTTCTCCGAAACTATTTGTCATAGAAAGTTGAAATTTGGTAATAATATAGGAATTGATGGCTCCATCAGAGCCATGTAGTTTTGAAAGTTAAATTTTGACTTAAGGGGTTAGTTTTGGGGGGTGTGAAATCGGAAGTGAAAAAAAATTTTTTTACTAGGTAATCGAGTGTGGTGTCAAATGAAAGCTTATGAAAACACGAGTTAAATATATATATATATATATATATATTGATATAATATATATATATATATATATATATATATAATGTAATACTTGCGCGCACTTTTCTTTGTATTACTTTTAAAAAATCGCGAAAAATCGCTGTCCACCTGCCTTACCTCGAAAAGTACTTATCAAAAAATTTTGAAAAAACTCTGAAATATTCTCCACGGGGAGTGCATTACCGTTAATAACACAGGGGAACAGCTGTTTTGGTTGTCGAGGTTTTTTGAGCTGATTCTATATCAATTTGATGTCCTGAATTCAAATAACGTATTCATTTGTACTTAGGAGCTCAAATTTTTAAGATATACAATTTTAGAGAAATATAAGTTACATTATTGTAACTCAAATCCGTAAGTGTAGTAAACAAAAGTAGATACGAAATTTTTATTTTAGTTATACAAAATACAATATTATGTCGTACTTACAAACAAAAAAAAAACATTGAAGAAATGAAATAGTCACTCAACACTTGGAAAGGTTCTTTTCTGCGACATTCTTGAATGTTTTTTTAAACAGTCCCTTTTTAAACTCCAGCAGTAATCTGCCATCATGTGCATGTCCCATCTTCCTTGGTAGCGGTCCTCCATAACTTTAATATCTTGGTGAAATCTTTCACCTTGTTCCTCACTCATGTCTCCTAAATATTCTGGAAAACGGTCTAAGTGGCTGTGTAAATAGTGTATTTTAATACTCATATTGCACCCTAAGGATTTGAAACTATTAAGCATCTTGTTAACCATTTCAACATAGTTTTGAGCTTTATGTTTGCCTAGAAAATTTTCTACAACTGCAACAAATGATGTCCAAGCTTCTCGTTCAACTTGATTCATTGAATTTATGAAGGCGGGATCCTTAATTAATTGTCTTATTTGTGGGCCGTCAAATATCCCTGCTTTGAGTTTTTCTGTGCTCAACTGATGCATTTTTACCCCTATATATGCAAAACAAGACCCATTCTTATCAAGAGCCTTTACAAATTGCTTCATTAAGCCCAACTTTATATGTAACGGAGGAAGTATGATTTTTTCTCTTTCAACCAAAGCGTCGTTAATGACATTCTTTTCCCCAACGTCCATGTTTTCTCTCCGAGGCTAATCTTTTCTAACCCAGTGGTGTGTTTTGTCCCTACTATCCCAGAGGCACAAGAAACACGGATATTTCGTGTAACCACTTTGCTGCCCAAGAAGAAAGTTTACCATTTTTAAGTCTACACAAATCATCCATTGATGTTCGTAATACTTTATCTTCTGCAAGACCAAAGCTATGGTATTATATTCTTCTTTCAGTTTCGTTGAGTGAGCTATTGAACCATATTTTATTCCCATTATGTAGAAGGACACATTTTAAACTTCGCTTTGAACTGTCAATAAATAGGCGCCAATCATCTGGAATATATTCAGAAAGTCCCATTTCTTTCATGAGTCCCCTAATTTCGTGACAAAATACAAGATTGTCTTCTTGAGAAAAGAATGGTAGCAGATCTTTTTCTCTTGTACGGTAAAAGGTAATTTTGGTTCCTTGTTCCAGTAAATTTTTGTCGTTCAACCTAGAAGCCAGTACTTCAGAAGCTTTTTTTCGATAAATTGAGATCCCTGGTGAGATCATTTAATTCATTTTGATTGAAGCGTTGAGGAACTGATGACGTCCTCTCATAGTCACTGTTAGTTTCATTAGCATCAGAAGAGCGATCAGAGGGAAAATATTCGTCATCAGAGATATGTGGTAGCTGATGAAATGTTGGAATCGGTATTTCATCTGAGTGCGGGATAGGGCGTATTGCCGAGTCTAAATTGGGATAAGTCCACTTACTGCGGTTATTTCGATTGATTCCATTAGTATTTACTAAACAGAAATAACAATCATTGAAGTGGTTTTTTGGTTCTCTCCAAACCATTGGTACGCCGAATTTTAGACATTTTCTTTTCCCGGTAGTCCACTGCCGTAAATGCTCTGTACAAGTTTTACATACGAGATGCGGGGCCTACGTTTTGTCTTGATCACCAAGTTTAACTCCAAAGTATCCAAGATACGCTCGCTTTACAAAGTCAGTAATAGTTTGTCTGTTTTGTTGAAACATGTATTCTCCGCATATATAGCAAAACACATCAGGTTGATTTACACAACTTCTTCTTGAACTGGAACCTGAACTCATTTTAATTCTGTTCAATAACACAAAAACACTCTTTTCTTAACATAAAATAACACGCCGAATTCGATCTACTCTCATTAGTAAGAACGCACAAACTGACGAGATTTACCCGAGTTAGGTGATTAAAAGGGTCAGTTCAGGTACCTGATAGGCAATGGTTCCACTATTTATAGATTTACCTGGAATTTACTCAATTACAGACTGACAATAAAACCATTGTACCTACATTAATGAATATATAATAATTTTAGAACTCTCATAAATAAATATACTGAATAAAAACCACATTGGTAGATAAGTTGATGTATCTAAAAAAGTAGAGCTGATAGAGAAAAAACGGATTGCATGTATAGATTTAGCGTCCCAAATATAGTTAAAATCAGCTCTAAAATCCCAGGCACCAAAACAAAAATATTTTTTTGTTGCCCTGTGTAATTTATCTAGTATATAAAAAAAACAAAAAATTTCAAAGTCATCAGATTTCAGTAAAAATTGGAAACAAACTTTGTGAAGTGTGTTTGGTGAAGTCACTGATCATTTTGTACCTCGGTAACAAAATTTTTTATTTGAAAAGCAATCAACGTACGGAACACTAATTGCGCAAGTTCAACTTGCACTTGACCGGTTTTTTTTAATTTGTTTTCTTTTTTAAGTAGCATATTTCTGAATATTTCAAGCACAATATAAAACTAGTCTGAGAAATAACTAATGAGTTTTTCCTGGAAATATGTATATTATCTGGGATACTGTTTTATTAAACAGGAAATTTAAGTGTTTTCTTTTATTACTTACTACATTTTACTTTTTATATTTTCTCTGTTTTATAGTCTATTTATAGATGGGACTAATTTCTTATTTCATGTTAATAACTACTGCCTTTAGTTGGAAGTGGTTTGTAATTAAGAATTTTATTGTTGTTATATTTACATTTTCTGTAAAACATATTTTTATAATTTTGTAATAGCACTGTTATTTCGGCTCTTACGTAACAGTGTTATAGGGAAATTCCTTCTCATGCGGCTGATGTTTCACGTTAAACTATGGGTCTAGAATAGCGCAAGAACTATTTTCATATAAAGGCTGCCTTGGACAAGTAAATTAGCCTAAATTGAATAATACTAAACCTTTACACTTTTAAGGAGAGTCGTAAACAAAGAAAAAGTGTTACCAATAATTCCAATAAATCGTCGCATTGTCATATTCATTTAATTATTTTTCAGATCAGCTAAACAAGAAAATATTGACGGGAACAATACGTGCTCAAAATAATCTATAATATATATAAAATGCAACGTCTCTCTGTCTGTCTGTCTGTCTGTCTGTCTGTCTGTCTGTCCGTTAGTGCTTATCGCTAGAGAACCATTTATCCGATTTACTTACTTTTTTTTTTAAACATACATATGTTCTCTGGCCAGGTTATATAATAATAATAATAATAATCTATATAATATATATAAAACGCAACGTCTCTCTCTGCCTGTCTGTCTGTCTATCCGTTAGTGTGCTTTTCATTCGAGAACTACTCATCCGATTTACGTGTTTTTTTTTAATTCTTAATTTAATATATATCAAAAAAATCTATAATATATATAAAACATAACGTTTTCTCTGTCTGGCCAGTATTGCGCTTAGCACTCAAGAACCACTTATCCGATTTACATGTTTTTTTTTTTATAAAATATAAAGGGAATAAACAGAGACAAAATGCTAATATGTAGGAAAAAAGATGGACGTTTAGCAATAAGCTTGGCAGAAAGACTGAATAGATGGGCGAAATACTTTAAAGAAACAATAAATGGAGATAAAAATGAGGAGTTGAATGAGAAATAGGAAACAAAATTAACTGGAGGACAGGAGGAAACAAACAAACCCTGCAGAGAAAAAAATAAGAGAAATACTCAGAATCCCTAAAAAAATAAAGCCCCGGGTGGAAATTGTATAACATTAGAAATGATAAAAGCTGGAAGAGTAGATCTGGAAAATGAAATATGCCGGTTGGTGCAAGAAATATGGGAAACAGAAAAGATGCCAGTGAGCTGGAGAGAGTCGCTCATTTGTCCAATATACAAAAAGGAGAAAAATCTATATGTGCTAATTATATACCACTGGATGTTATGTACATGATAGTAGTAGTGACTATCAAAACCAGACCAGAAGAGAAAGCCAAGTCTATTCTGGGAGAGTACCAGTGTGGAATGAGGAAAAATAGTTCGGTTACAGACCAGATATTTTCGATTAAGCAAATCCAAGATAATACCTTAGAACAAAATTTGGCACTACACTTGGTCTTTGTGGATTTCAGAGAAGCATATGACTCTGTAAATAGAGAAGGAGTTTACAAGATAATGGAAGAACTAAAAATTCCAAGTAAATTGATTCTCATGATGAGAATGACCCTGAATGACACAGAAAATAGAGTGTTGGTTAAAGGCAAAGTATCAGACAAGTTTAAGGTGAAAAGAGGATTAAGACAGGGGGATCCCGTGTCGACATGTCTATTTAATTTGGTACTAGAGAAGATAATCCGGAGAAATAAAAACAAATGGAACGATATACCAACAAACCTGCCAATGCTTGGCCTATGCGGATGATGTAGCAGTGAGAGAACTCAAAAAGCCATAAGTAGGATAGAAGAAAGGGGAAGGATGAGAGGATTAAGGATAAATGAGGAAAAAACAAAATACATGGAAATTACAAAGAAGAAGGATAATAAAAAGAATAAAAGTTTAGATATAATAAACAACTTAGGGAAAATATATATATTTGAAAAAGTAGACAAATTTAATTATCTAGGAGTAACAATAACAGAGAGTTGACAAGAAAAGACGGAGATACAAGAAATAATAGCGAAAGGACAGATATGTTAGGGGGCAATGAATCCAATATTGAAATTAAAGAATGTATTAAGAAAAGCAAAAGAAAACATATATGCGACAGTTGCCAGACCCCCGGTGATATATGGATGCGAAACGTGGAAATTGAATGCAAGAGAAAAGGGGACGTTGGAGGTGTAGGAAAGGAAAGCTTTGAGAAGAACCTATGAAGAAGGGAAAGAAGAGGGACTGTGGAGAAGAAGAACAAACTACGAATTAAAATGCCTATATACGAAACCCCTTAAAAGCCAAATCATAAGCAGCCAGCGATTAAGATGGTTGGGACACGTGGCAAGGGTGAAGGAAGAAAGACAGGCAAAGCAAGCCCTAATAAGAGGAGTAGTTGGAAGAAGAGGCAAGGGTAGACCTCGATCTACATGGATTCAGGCAGTAAAGCAAGATCTGGAGTTGATAGGAATTCCGCACTGGGAAAAGCTAACAGGAGACAAAGAGAAGTGGAGACAAGTATGCAACCAAGCCCTGGGCCTCTAAGGCCCCTCAAACTATATAATAATATAAACATAATGAATAAGCAGTGACGATAAAGGTGAATCAAGTCCACGCGAGCGGAGCCGTGGGCACGGCTAGCGTATTTATAAGTAGAAGAATATAATTCTATTAAATCGTCCACCTGGACACGAAAATATTGCCAGGTACAATGGATAGCTGAAAAAATTAACGACAAAGAATTGGAGATTTTCCAATTTATAATTTTTTAAAAATCTACTACAATCATATCACTGACTTTTTTATTGTTATGTACCTTATCTTTTTTCTTTGGTAAGATCAATTCTTTGTGCACATCCTCTATTTGTTTTCCAGTAGAGTAGAAAAAATAGGAAAATGAATTAAAATTGTGGATATTAGAGAACATTATTTTACCTTAAACTTAAGCCACTGCTCTCTATCTTCAACCAAGGAACCAATCACGCCGCTGGCAATAAATAGCAATATTACTAACTTCATATTGTACTAGAATGTCGATACTATTATGCCAATGATAAAATGCTTTTTATCGTACTTATATACATTTTTGGAAAAAGATAAACTGCGTAAGTAAATTAAATATACCGGGTGGGAAAATAAAAAATGATTCCCAACGATATCTCAGGAAATGTTTGTTATGTACGGTTGAAAAAAACTCGACAACCAGATGGCTGGGAATAAAAGAACGAATTTTAGGAATAAGGAAGCAGCATGATTGTGCATTGCACCCCCTTCAACCTCCATTTTCACTCCATTTCAAAAGGTTGCATATGATCAAAATGGTCCCGAAATTAGATTTAGCGACCCCCGAGAAACCAGTTTTAAACGCGAAACTCTAATTCAGTTGAATATTATAATTTCTCTCTAACGCGTCTTTTTTTTATGGGTTCAGCACACGTGCTGCAGGGAAGTCCTTAAAGCGCTACAGGAGCGACACGTGTGCGGAGAAAGCGACTCACGCCGTTCTTGAATCGCTGTAAATTGTACTCGGTGGGAAACACAGTCCTGGGCAAATTATTCCAAAGGGATGATGTTCTCTGCTTGAAAAGCGTTGTGCGAGGAGTAACAAGCTGAACTTGATGTGAAGTATTAGCATGACGTGTACTTCTAACATGCACCGCTCTGGGAGGAATTAAGCGGGCCACATCCTTCGAACACTTTCCATGAAAATACTTGTAGAATATGCTCAAGTCTCCAACCGTTCTTCGATGTACCAGCGAATCAAGGCTGCCGGTGAGTTCCGGGTCTCCAATCAGACATCTCTGAATAGAATCCAACAAACGCAGTGTATGTTTGGGAGCGGAGCCCCAAACATGGGAGCAGTATTCCGTAGTTGGTCAGATTTGAGCTTTGTAAAGAATTAACAGTTGTGGAATGTAAAGCTTTCTGGTTCGAAATAATATTCTCAACTTGTGAGAAGCTCTCCTAGCTATGCCTGCAACATGTTCATGCCAGGACATATTTGCTCTCTAATTAACGCCCAACAAATTGAGTGACGATGTTAGAGGGATGGAGTGCCCCGACATAACTATGTCGGGTTCAGTAACGTTAACTTTTTTAGAAAAAACCGCCGCCTGGATTTTTATAGCGTTAAATTCCACTTGGTTACTGTCACCCCAAGATAGAATTTCTTCCAGGTCTTTGTCAAGTTGAATGACTTGCTGCTTTCTGCGGATATTCGTCTGAGTAGCTGATGTCCGAGCGTTCAAAGTGAGTGAAGAGATAAGCGTACTGTCATCTGCAAAGCTGTAGATTGGATTCTCGACCTTTTTCAGCAGATCGTTAATGTAAATTAGAAACAGATTGGGAGACAGTATGGAGCCTTAAGGTAGCACCGGCGTTGATAGTGAAGGTGTCTACGACTCGTCGACTGCCACTCGTAAAGAACGCTCTCTGATTAAACAAAAGAGCCACAAACAGAATTTTTCAGACATACCAAAAGAGCGTAGCCTAGCCAACAGCCTATCGTGCCAAACACGGTCGAATCCCTTGGATATGTCAAGAGCAACCGCCCGAAATTCTCCAAAGTGTTCAATTGCGTTATTCCAAATGTGTGTTACATAAGTCAGAAGATCTCCTGTTGATCTGTTTTTACGAAAGCGTATTGGTGATCGCTAATAATGTTAAATCCTTCAAGATATTTTAGAAGATGCTGATTAATAGCCTTTTCCATGACTTTCGATATTATTAAAAGCAATGCGATTGGTCGGTAGTTATTTGGCAAGGTCTTCTTGCCTTTTTTAGGTATCTGCTGAACTGTGGCACATTTCCAGCAGGAAGAAAATATTCGGTTTCTGTAGGATAGGTTGAAAAGTCTACAGAAAACTGGAGTTAGTTCCCTCGCACAGTTTTTGAGAACTATGGCAGGTATTCCGTTAGAGCCAGAAGCTTTTTTGGTGTCTAGCTTCATTAAAATACGTTTTATGATACGCTGCCGTGAAGAAAATATCGGGCATCCTTGACTGCACTACGGAAATAGTAGGTGGTGTTTTTCCTTGGAAATCGACAGTAGAATGTGAAGCAAAGAGTTCAGCCAACAAGTTCGCTTTTCTCAACAGGTGTCGTTGCAATAGAATTATCTAGCCGTGTGAGTGGTGCTGTGGTGGATTTGGTGAAAAATTTTGACTAACTGCCTTAGCGACTGACCAAAAGGACCTGGAATTGTTGGGACAAGCAAGAAGTTTGTTTCTAATTCGTTGATTGTGTGCCTCCTTGGTTTCGTCGTTAATTTCTTTGCATCTGTTCCTGACACGAACAAAGGTGTTACGGCTTATGGTGTTAGGATTTTCACGCCATTGTCGGTAGGCAAGATGTTTAGAAGCAACAGCTTCTTTGCATTTTCGGTCAAACCAAGGCATGCCGTTGGCAGGGAATTTCTTCGAAAAAGGGATGTAAGCCTCCATACCGGTCAAAATAACATCGGAAACCTCCCCGGCGCAATCAGATGGGTCGTCGGATCGAAAACAAACGTCTAACCAAGGGACAGTTCGAAAATATTCCATGAGATCTTCCCATTTCGCAGATTTGGTGGTTAAAAACAGATAAGACTGGCGAACTCCCCATCTCGATCAGGGATCCGTGTTGGTTCGTCGCGTACATGTGAAATAACGGGAACGTCGAAATTTCACCTCCCAATTCCGTGCCGCTTCGAGTATTTAAAAAAAAAATTCTGAGTTCATTTCTTGGTTGGCCCACTGTGCATCGGTGCATTATTGTGGTGCAGGAGGAAACTTTTCTCGCTTCAGAACTTTGATCGCGTTCTTCGAATATCTTCAAAACTTTATTAAAAGGTGCTTAGAATTGTTCGACGACGGTCTTCATGAATGATCTGTTGAACTTTTCCACTGAAGTTCGACCGGCCTTAAATCTCGAAAACACTCAAAAATTTGCGTACCGCTTTGAAACTGAGTTTCCTCCCTAAATGCTTTCCAAATCATTTCATATATTTCAGAAGCATTTTTCCTAAACTTAATACAAAACTTCACATACGCGCTGCTCCTTTTTTGAATCCGTTGTGAAAATAAGAGTATCAGAATTAGACCTTTTTACGCAAGCGTGTGTACAAAATAAGCTGCATGCAACGTTGTTAGGGATGTATCTACTGCCATTTATCGGTGCAAGTCGATACCATTTCGCGTTCTTACTATTTAGCATTAATCCGGAAATACTTACGATAGCGATGGAAGCTATAATTTTTGGGCGATATAGTTTTAGAAGAGAAGGCCGAATACGGTGTGGGTCAATAAATTTTTTGTATTTATTCAATATTACCTTGAGAATTTTTCGTGGTTTTTGTTTGGGGTAATGAACAAATTTTAAGCCTTGTTAATCGTAGTTAAACATATAAGGATTAAAGACTTGAGGATGGGTTGCATATATATGTATTATATGTCCTTTTTTGGGGATCCTTAACGTCTAAAAATTAAAAACGGTAATATTTTTTAATTATTTTTGGTCAAACATGTAAAGTGTTGTTGAAGTGGACTAGAAAGTTAGAAGGGTTACTTTTATATATCGTGTTCTAAGTTTTTTCAGTACTCTTCCAGTTGAGGGAAGCCAAAAATTCTGTTATTGTGTTACCTTAATTTTAATGGAAATAATATGTAGAGGAAAATATCAGTTTGTTGAGTTGTAGATACCACTGAAGCCTTTCCATCGCTTAATTTTTTTTATTTGTGAATAATGTCTCCCTATAAACTGTTTATTATTTAAATTATTAACTTGTAGTGCTTGGATTAGATTATTCTCTAGTGTGAGTAAGTCATAACTCAGTAGTTATTTGAGTAATACGTTTTTCTCATTACTTCCTGTATTTACAGAACTAGAAGGTAAGAGAATGTGATTATAGGATGACCTTAAAAATAATTATTAAATTTACAACGTGTATTTTTTTGCAAGAAAAGCACTGGATAAAAAAAATTTTAACAATCTTTTTTATTCGGTTTGCATTTACAGTCATTGCTTAAAAATTACTTATTCATAGCGTTTTCTTTAATTCCTTTTACAAAAACTAAGGTCACTTTTTAAATTTTCTGAAATTTTTATGACAAACTAGGAACAATATGGCTCAGATATATTTCTTTTTAAAAATTGTTAATATATTCGAGGTAGCAGCAAAATTTAGTCACAGATGGCACGAACTCTTCTTCAAACCAGTTAGTAAATAAAGTCGGCATTCATCCATGCGCTCTTCAGACTTTTGTAATAGACTGATAGGGCTTTGGGTGAGATGTCTTTTAAAGCTCTGGAACGTGCAGACTTGCCAATCGCCATCAGTGGGATTTTGTGCTTGCCAGATGCATTGGAACATACCATTATAGTTAATCTTTCCTTACTTCGTTTGTGCCAGGAGCTGATTTTTCCTGTCGAAATGCCAATGTTTTTGATGAAGCATTTTACAAATTCAGACTAGTTTCGTCACAGTTGTAAATTTGATTACATGTGTATCCGCAATCTTCGATTTGCTTTTTAAAGTTCTGCTTAAACTTCTCTATTGATAACACATCAGCAGAAAGTTTTTTCACCACATACAGTCAGTTGTCGTACACCGTACCGTTTTTTCCAGCGGTCAAGTCATCCAGAACTGGCGGTAAACTGATCTATCTCTGGAAATCGCCTACTAATCATCATTGCTTTCTGTTGTAAAAATTGGACCTGACAGAGGCACAATTTTTGATCTCTGTTGGTTAAAGCACATGAATATAACTTCATTAACCTTTTCATAGTCGCCGGTTTTCATTGATTTTCTTCCTGAGGACGAGGAGGCTTGATTTATATACGCACTCTTCTATTTTTGTGCGGTTTCTTTTCCAATCTCCAGCTGTTACCTCACCTACTCCATAATCTCGTGCAACAACTTTGTCTCTCCTGCTTACAATTCTTCTGATGGCTTTTTAATTTTTCTTGCAATAGGAACGACGACTCTTTTACGCTTGTTTTGCTCCATTATAATACGACAAACAAAAATTCACGCAAATTTATATGCTAAAAGAGTCCAAAAACATAAATAGGGGAACCTCTCACACGGGCCAGGGGGATTCCCCGAAGGCCCTGAAGATTTTAAATGGAAATATGTACATACATATTTTAGAAGCTCGTTAATACGCAGCATAGACGCGCGTACCTCGGATAATCAGGTTCTTAGATTGGCTCGGTTTAATCCGGAGCTCGGATAATCGCGACTCGGTTAATCGTGGTTCTAACCAGTAATGGAATGGAATGACAGAAGTCTAAAGATCTACTCCACTTCCTCAAAAACAGTAAAGTGAGAGGAAATAAGTAAAATAATGCCATATTCGAATTGGAGCATTTTAGGTACATGAAACGTTTTTTAAGTGTATCGCAAACTTAGCACAAATATTCTAATATGCTTTATACAAAAAAAGTACATTTTTAAAATTGTTCTTATTAATTAATACGGTTGAAGAGGAGGTTAGAAATTGAAAATACTTAAAATATGTTTAAATGTTCGCTATCAGCATTATTAGGCTATTGTCATTTCAAGGTGAGAATGATGACGAAAGTAATAATTTATTGAACTCTATACCGTCTCAGAATTTTGAAGTGTTTAAAACAAAACAGAATCTAAAAATTTATATTTTTGTTATTAATAATCTGATTTTGACGAACTTTGTCATGTTTGAAAAAGTCAGTCCTTGACTTGCGAGAATCTTGAATAATGCAATGCTTAATGGCCCTTTTACACGGTCATATCAGTGCTCAGTTCCGTCTCAGTTTCAGTAAGCAGTAGCAATTGTATTTCGCGTATTTTTTTTGTGTAATATATTCCTGCATATATTAAATAAATAAATAAATGACCCGAAAACACCCCTCTTGGGGTAGGGCCATCCTTTGGGTTCTCTAGATCAGACCCGTTTTCCTTGTTGTTATATTTCTCTGCTTAAGTGCTTCCAAAGTTTTCTGTTAGACGTCTTCTCCTTCCAGTTCGTAATCCCTGCCGCCTCCATGTCTTCCTTGATTTGCTGCAGCCATCCTATTCTCGGTCTACCTCTCCTTCTACGTCCCGGTTACCATTGAAGTATTTCATATATTGGTGCTCCTGGGCCTGCCTCTCCATGTGTGCCCTAGCTAATTAAATCTCTTCTGTTTTATTTTTTGACTATGTCCTCCTCCACTTTCTCCCAAAATTTTTTGATTAGTCCTCCCTTCTGTAGACTCCTTCACATATTCTTGTCATTGGCCCTAGGATCGCTCTTAATATCCTTCGTTCAACTCTTCTCATGTCTTCCTCTTGTTACTTTTGTCATGCTTATAACTTCCGTAGCATACATTAGTTTTGGGAGTATTATTGTCTTTATATCGTCATCTTATGTGTCTTCCTATTATCTTACTACTTAACAATTTCTTATTGCTATGGAACAACTTGTTTGCTCTTATTAATCTTTCCTTTACTTCCATTTCCTTGTTCCCATCCCAATACAGCGTCACTCTCGAAATATTTAATCTTCTCTACTTTTTCCAATTCCTGAACATTTTGTTTTCCATTTCTTTTATTTATTTTGGTTTTCTTCTTCATTTATCTTCAACCCATATTTTTGCTCCTTCTACGCTTATTTCTCTCACCAGTTCTTTCATTATTTTATGGTTGCAATAATTACTACATCGTCCGCATATGTCACTACCTGGCTGCCTCTTGTTCGTATTGAACCCTTATTTATATTCCTTAGTACATATTGTAGTGTTAGATTGAATAACGTTGCCGATAATGCATCTCCCTGTCTAACTCCTTTGTTAATTTTGAAATCTTGTGTTCTTTCTTTCTGTGTTTTGACATTGGTGACAGTGTCATCATACATAGTCGTCTTATCTTGCTCGGTACTCCCATAGTTCTTTTAGCACTATATTTAATCCAGTTCTCTTAACCGAGTCAAATGCTTGCTTAAAGTCAGTGTGAACAACAATTCCAAGTTTAGTGCATGTTGTTGTGCTCTTTCCAATGCTTGTTTGATCACATGTATTGCATCTACCGTAGATTTTTCCTTGTGTAAATCCACACTCGGTATTGTCCTAATTACATTTTTTATTTACATATTTTAGTTTTTCGTGTATAATCGTTGTGTCAAAATCTTGTAGGCGGTGTTGAGCAGGGTGATTCCTCGATAATTTTCGCATAGTCGTTGGTGGCCTTTCTTGTCTATTATTACAATTTCACCTCCTTTTCAATCGTGTAGCATGCGTTCTTCTTTCCATATCTGTTTAATTAGTACGTACATGCTTTCACAGAGTTCTTCTTCGCCGTATTTAAACAATTCCATGTTTATCACGTCTCTGCCTGGCTTTTTTCCGTTCTTACTTCTTAGTATTATTTCTTTTATTTCATCTCTGTTGGTTCTAGAATCGTTTCCGTTTCATTTTCTTCTTGCTCGTTTTCTTCGGTTATGTATTCTTTCTGTGTTTGTTCGTTTAAGAGGTGCTTGAAATGTTCCTTCCATATATTAATATACTTAATTAATATAAATTGTTTATAATTGCTTTTTCCCTCGGTTTTCATAACTAGAATATTTCATTTTTATTATTAACGAGCCGGGCCCGCGGCTCCGCTCGCGTGGACTTTATTCATTACTATCGTTAACTGATTATTCCTTATGTTACTCAACGTAATAAAATATCTCCCATTATTTCCCCTTAATCTCCCAATATTTTCTTCTTATCTCTCACTATCTCACCCTATTTCCCATTATCTAGGCTTATCTCGACTTATCTAGCAATATTTTCTTCTTATCTCCCATTATTTCTCCTTATCTCCCATTATTTCTCCTTAGCTACATTACATATACTTATCTTCCATTATCTCACCTTACCTCCCATTATCGAGGCTAATCTCAACTTATCTCCCCATTATTTCTCCTTATCTCCCAGTATCTCACCTTATCTTCCCATATATCGAATTATATAGACGATATGTATAAATATATAAAAACACGTAAATCAGATAAGTGGTTCTCGAGTAATAAACGCACTAACGGACAGACAGACAGAGACACGTTGCATTATTATATATATTATAGATATTCTTTGCTCCATGACATTGTTTTTTAGTTTGTGTTCCATATATTTAATGGTTTAGCCCGTGTTTTAAAAAAAAAGAAACGTAAATCTGATAAGAAGTTCTGGCGTGATACAACGCACTAATGGACAGACAGACAGACCCCTAGAGAGACATTGCATTTTAATATATATTATTATAGATATTCTCTGCTACATAATATTGTGTCCATATTTAGTAGTTTAGACTGTGTATTGCAAGAGAACGCGCTAGCGGCAAACTTTTTTTCCGATTTCATTCACTATTATCATCACTGCTCATTCCTTTATCCTACCTATCTAATAAAGCGTATAGCCTATAACCTGGCCGGAGAACATATGTATGTTTTAAAAAAAAAAGTACGAAAATCGGATAAGTGGTTCTCCAGTGATAAAGCGCACTAACGGACAGACAGACAGATAGAAAAATCGTTGCATTTTATATAAAATATAGAGATGTAATAAAAATATATATGTTATCTATAACCTGGTCAGAGAACATGTTATGAATTTAAAAAAAGCATGTAAATCGGGTAACTGGTTCTCGAGGGATAAGCGCACTAACGGACAGACTAGACAGAGAGAGAGACGTATGCATTCTGTATATATTACACTGGTCAACAAAAAAAGAAGAAATTGCTTGGTTTCCTGTGATTTTTTTTGTTTTCTTTCTCTCAAATTGACGCGTATTTTTTAAATATGGCAACAGCTTTTGTTTTTGAGTTATTAGCTAACTACCCTCATTTACTATTTGTACTTAGATTTTCGTTTTTTTATTGGACACTAAAATATATTTTGTTGTTGTTTTAGAGATATGGCTCTCGTTAAGAA
>CM032455.1:12101736-12211862 GCA_019049505.1 Pachyrhynchus sulphureomaculatus | reverse complement strand
CCTAACAGACAACAATATTCTCACAGAAGAGCAGAAGGGATGCAGGAAAAATAGTCGAGGATGCAAAGAGCAGCTGATCATAGATAGCGTGATTATGGGTCAAACCAGAAAAGAACACAGAAACCTTCACATCGGTTACATAAACTATAAAAAAGCCTTCGACTCCATTCCCCACAGCTGGTTAATTAAAGCCCTAGAAATCTATAAAATTAACCAACACCTCAGGGCAATTTCTCGCGCAAATTATGAAAACATGGAAAACCAAAATATGCCTAGAAACACAAACCGGACGGATCCAAACAGAAGAGCTGTACATCAGACGGGGTATATTTCAGGGAGACTCGCTCAGCGCTCTATGGTTTTGTCTCTGTGTCAATCCACTCTCAAATATACTAAAACAGAACAGAGCATGGCTTCAACATCAGACACCAAAAAGTGAATCAACATAAAATAAACCACCTCCTATATATGGATGACATAAAACTCTACGCTGCCACAAAAACACAGCTGAAAGAACTCCTCAAAATCACAGAAATATTCACCTTAGATGTCAATATGGAATTTGGTATAAGTAAATGCAAAGTGCTCCATATCAACAAAGGCCAGTGGAAGGGCCACCATGAGACAGAAACCATCAACAATGAAACACTCGATAACATGTTCGACAAAGAAACATAGAAATATCTAGGCTTCCAACAAAGCACCAAACTCAACCACACTCACATCAAAACAGAGCTCAGAAACCAATTCCAAAACAGACTGACGAAACTTTTACAAACAAAACTCAACTCTAAGAATCTCACTAAAGCCATCAACACGTTCGCTATACCTATACTCACATATTCATTTGGTATCATCAAATGGTCACAAACAGACATAGAAAATATTCACATCCTTATCCGATCTCAATTCACCAAATACAGGAAACTACACCCCAACGCATGCAAAGAAAGACTTACCATCGAGAGGAAGGCAGGAGGAAGAGGAATTATAGACATCAGATCATTACACACAAAACAAAATACAAGCACTTAGGAAATTCTTTCACACCAAGCAAACCAGCCTCCATACAGCAACAGTCAAAGCAGACAAAAACACTCCATGGAAAACACAGATATCACATAGAACAAGACCACGTAAATAAAAAACAATCATACACCTGGTTGCGGGATAGGCAGCTATTCCCGGAAACAGAAGGCTTCTTACTTGCCATCCAGGATAAAGTCATATTAACCAGAAACTACCAAAAGCATATCATCAAAGACTCAACTATTACAGAAGACAGATGCAGAAACTGCCACCAGCAGAAAGAAACGATCGAACACATAACAAGCGGATGTAAAATAATAGCCGGAACGGAATACACAGCCAGACATGACTCAGCGGCAAAAGTAGTTCACCAAGCACTAGCCACAACATACAGGCTCATAGAAAACACAGATCCCTACTACAAATACACACCAACATCCGTACTTGAAAATAAAGATTACAAACTCTACTGGGATATCAGTATCCATACAGATAAAACAGTCTCCGCCAATAGACCCGATATTACTTTTCAGTGCAAAAAAGAAAAAGTCACCTATCTAATTGGCATAGCTGTCCCCAACAACACAAACATCCAAACGAAATACACAGAAAAAATTTCCAAATACACAGACCTTGCAACGGAAATAAAAAGGCTATGGAAACAAGAAAAAGTCATCATTGTCCTCCTCATTATATCAGCCACAGGCCTTACACCAACAACATTCACACCACACTTAGTACAATTAGGACTCAACACAAACATACACAAAAACATTCAGAAGTCAGTGATTTTGAAAACATGTAACATTGTCAGGTCATTCCTTAATACACAATGGTAATGCGTTTGTGCTGACTTGGTTTGCGCCCGTCAGCCAAACATGGAACCACATTGACCAAATGTGAGAAAGAAGAACTTTTTTGTAATAATAATAATAATATATAAGTGTTTCATTTGTTCCCGTTAAAATGATAAATTACCACATAGTAACGGCCACGACGATCAATTATTTAATATATAATGAGTTAAAGGAAAGAGGAAAGAAAATATTTTTTTGTACAAATCATTTCATTATTTCTCAAAATATTCACCGCGGTCGAACAAATTCTCGAAACATTTTTTCCAGTCTGAAGTTGGTACCTCAAAAGCATGATTTTGGAAAGATTCAACAGCTTCTTGAGGTGATGAAAATCTCTTTTCACTCATTTTTTTTTTGACATTCGGGAACAAAAAGAAGTCGTTTGGCGATAAATCTTATTGTAACCGACCGTTGTTTTACTGGCTTAGTAAGTCGATCAAAAATAACACTTAATAAAAAACTTCCAACTATTTATTAAGAAAATTTCACTACATTTATCATCTCAATATGAGTATAATGCTATCGTTGTTTGCAAAAAATAATATTTAATACTTGGTACTTTGTTAATTAATTAATAAATAAGAATGTTACTGTAATAATGCGATACTAATAACTAATAATAATACTAATAATTTAATGTATAATATAATGTATAATATAATGTATAATATAATAACATAATAATATATATGTATATGTATGTATGTATATGTGTGTGTATATGTATATGTATATGTATGTGCCGTGTATGTACCATGTATGTGGGTGTGTGTATATGTGTATGTATGTGTATATGTGTATATGTATGTGTATGTATATGTGTATACCATATGTGTATGTATATGTGTGTGTATGTGTATGTATATGTATATAATAATAATAATAATAATAATAATAACAAGAACTCACAGATTATTGGAAAAGTATCTGGTCAGAACCCAAACAACACAATTAATAACACCCCCTGGATCAAAGCCGAAGAAGACAAACATAAACATGTGGCAGAACAAGAAAATACCACATTTAATACACAAGAAATTACAGAAACTATCAAACACACACACAACTGGAAATGTCCTGGAATAGATAATATACAAAACTTCTGGTACAAACAGTTTACCACCACACACGAAGCACTCACACACCAAATCAACAAAGCCATCCTACAACCACACACATTTCCCACTTTCCTCACACAAGGAATAACATACGTTAAACCCAAAAGCTCAGACACCACAAACCCGTCAAACTACCGACCTATCACCTGTCTTCCAACCCTATACAAGATCATCACAGCCACAATATCGAAGAAAATAGAACAACACCTAACAGACAACAATATCCTCACAGAAGAGCAGAAGGGATGCAGGAAGAATAGTCGAGGATGCAAAGAGCAGCTGATTATAGATAGCGTGATTATGGGGGACAAACCAGAAAAGAACACAGAAACCTTCACATCGGTTACATAGACTATAAAAAAGCCTTCGACTCCATACCCCACAGCTGGTTAATCAGGGCCCTAGAAATCTATAAAATCAACCAACACCTCAGGCAGTTTCTCGCGCAAATTATGAAAACATGGAAAACCAAAATACGCCTAGAAACACAAACCGAACGGATCCAAACAGAAGAGCTGTACATCAGACGGGGTATATTTCAGGGAGACTCGCTCAGTGCTCTATGGTTTTGCCTCTGTCTCAATCCACTCTCAAATATACTAAACAGAACAGAGCATGGCTTCAATATCAGACACCAAAAAGAGAATCAACATAAAATAAACCACCTCCTATATATGGACGACATAAAAACTCTACGCTGCCACACAAACACAGCTGAAAGAACTCCTCAAAATCACAGAAATATTCACCTTAGATGTCAATATGGAATTTGGTATAAGTAAATGCAAAGTGCTCCACATCAACAAAGGCCAATGGAAGCACCACCATGAGACAGAAACCATCAACAATGAAACGCTCGATAACATGTTCGATAAAGAAACATACAAATATCTAGGCTTCCAACAAAGCACCAAACTCAACCACACTCACATCAAAACAGAGCTCAGAACCGAATTCAAAAACAGACTGACGAAACTTTTGCAAACAAAACTCAACTCTAAGAATCTCACTAAAGCCATCAACACGTTCGCTATACCTATACTCACATATTCATTTGGTATCATCAAATGGTCACAAACAGACATAGAAAATGTTCACATCCTTATACGATCTCAATTCACCAAATACAGGAAATTACACCCCAACGCATGCAAAGAAAGACTTACCATCGAGAGGAAGGCAGGAGGAAGAGGAATTATAGACATCAGATCATTACACACAAAACAAATACAAAACACTTAGGAAATTCTTTCACAGCAAGCAAACCAGCCTCCATACAGCGACAGTGAAAGCAGACAAAAACTACACACCTCTCGACTTAGCCCGGGCAGACCACTCGGCAGACACACACAGTCACACCCAATTACAACAGGAAAAGATGAAAACGTGGTCAGAGAAAACACTCCACGGAAAACACAGATACCACATAGAACAAGACCACGTAAATAAAAAACAATCATACACCTGGTTACGGGATGGGCAGCTATTCCCTGAGACTGAAGGCTTCTTACTTGCCATCCAGGATAAAGTCATATTAACCAGAAAACTACCAAAAGCATATCATCAAAGACCCGACTATTGCAGAGGACAGATGTAGGAAATGCCACCAGCAGAAAGAAACGATCGAACACATAACGAGCGGATGTAAAATATTGGCCGGAACGGAGTACACAGCCAGGCATGATTCAGCTGCCAAAGTGGTTCACCAAGCACTAGCCACAACATACAGACTCATAGAAAACACAGATCCCTACTACAAAATACACGCCAACATCCATACTTGAAAATGAAGATTACAAGCTCTACTGGGATATCGGTATCCATACAGATAAAACAGTCTCCGCCAATAGACCCGATATTACTTTTCAGTGCAAAAAAGGAAAAGTCACCTATCTGATTGACATAGCTGTCCCCAACGACACAAACATCCAAGCGAAATACACAGAAAAAATTTCCAAATACACAGACCTTGCAACGGAAATAAAAAGGCTATGGAGACAGGAAAAAGTCATCATTGTCCCCCTCATTATATCAGCCACAGGTCTTACACCAATAACATTCACACCACATTTAGTGCAATTGGGACTCAACACGGACATACACAGAAACATTCAGAAGTCAGTGATTTTGAAAACATGTAACATTGTCAGGTCATTCCTTAATACGGAATGGTAATAGCGTTTGTGCTGACTTGGTTTTGGCCCGTCAGCCAAACATGGAACCACATTGATCAAATGTGAGAAAGAAGAACTTTTTGTAATAAATAATAATAATAATAAGCCCTCAGGGGCTAGGGGAATCCCAGGATTCTTCTAGTACGGGCATTGACGATCCCGAGGTACCTGAGTCATGTTGTGCTGTCTTGCGTTGTCCAGATTATGTGTAATAAAAACGCAATCTTAAGGTGTTTACCGTGCCGAGAAGATGAATGGCTCAGCGTTTATGAGTCGCGAACGGTTCCCCCGGATACCGGGCGCCCTCCGGGAGTAAGTAGCCTTGCTGTGGCATCCAGGCTCTGCCGCAGTCGACCTTTCTTTCCTAGGATACTCGTGGGAATACTATGTTAAATAATAATAATTATAATAATGAAAATGGAAGGGTGTTGCGGAGGCGGACCCCTGTCGTACAAACATCTACAGCAACACCACAACAACAACAACTACAGACGAACCAAACAACCGCCTCAGTCGAAACTACTCCCGATAGTTTTACCAGATCCGACATTGTAGGTGATGGAAATTGCCTTTTCCGTGCAGTTAGCTTACACTTATATGGCCACCAGAACCATCATGAGAAACTCCGAGAGGCTGCTCTAAGATATTTACAACAAAACTGGTCGGAACTTCACACATTTTCATTAATTGAAGTCGACGATATAAAAGACTTCAATAACTATTATAATTATATGCGGAAAAATGGCACCTATGGAACGAGCCTAGAGATACTTGCCCTCTCGGAAACACAAAATAGCAACTTTCATATCTTCTCAAAACAACGAAGAACAAGACATACAAAAATAACTTTTACGGACAGACCAACAATAATAAGCACGGGAAAATACAACAAAACCATTTACCTTCTACTAACAGGCAACACAATGTCGGGACACTTTGAGCTTCTGACACCACAAAACATTCCAGAGAACAACAGACCAATAACAGAAGCATCGGGCGAGCGACGTAACGGTCGAGGACGTCGCGGGAAATGGCAGCTCGACCAAAACCATGAAGACCAGGCAACCGAAAATGGACCTGCCAAAAGTGTTGTGTCGGCGACTAAGCCGACACCCACCAAGGCGGGAAAATCACAGCAGCGCATGAGTTGCACCACAGGAATCAACGAACACGCCATGCGTTGCTGTAATGAAAACACAAAACCTGACAAAGAAATCACTGAGAAGAGAATCACTCGCCGCTTGGACCCACCAACATCAATCCCAAGCACAACCGACGTAGATACGGGACAAACACAACCACCAAAGCCAGGCCAGGGCCCGTATGTTTTGCAAGGACAACATGCAACTACCAAGGCTGGAAAACCAAGGCAGCGGTTAAAGTGGACGGATGAGATGAATAGGACGGTGATGCGCTGTTACTACACCGCCACCAAACTCGAAACAATAACATCGGGCTACAGACAGCAACTGCACAGACTTTTCTTGACCGAATATCCACATCTGCAATTACTTGTTTCAGAACAGAGAGTAGTAGACCAAAAAAGAGTTATTACCAAGAAACAATCGTCTCACACCTCTCGAATTGCAAACCATCAAGGACACAGTGGCTGTTGAACTGAACACAGACCAACCAAACAATAGAAACAATAAAGCAGATTCCGAACCAGCCTCACACACACAACCACCCAGTCGAACACAACAATACCCACCACCCAGGAGGAGCATAACGCAAAATAATATTGCGAGTACCGCGCAACACCATATCACAGACAACAACATGAATCACTCGCCACCCTCAACGACATCCACACAACATCACCCCGAATCACCTCTCATACAAACACTTAAAGCAGAAATGGAGTCACATCTAGCTCGATGGTCAGGCACCGACCCCACAACAAGAAATCCCATCCCTCGTTTAATCTTCAGACAGAGCACGCAACCAATCCTCAACACACTAAACAAGCACATAATACCTCAGTATATAACAGACTTAAGCACAATCGAAGACATTCACACAATAATATACGCAGCAGCAATCACCACTCTAACACAAAATAATCAAAAAACTCCCTCAACGACAAGGAAACCCCAACAGGACAAAACCAAAATTCAAATGGCAAATAAGAATAGAAAACAAAATCAACAACATCAGGAGAGATCTAGGACATCTTACCCAGTTTATAAGCGGGAACGCGTCCAAACGTGTCACACAGGGGGCAAACAAGATCAAATCTAAGTCTCCCAACAGGACACTGCCAGAAATCCTCGATACCTTGAAACAAAAACTATCTGTATATGCCGCAAGACTCCGTAGATACAAAGAATCAAATGAGAGGAAAGACACCAACAACCTCTTCCGAAGAAGCGAAAAACAGTTCTACCGGAAAACGATGTACAACAAACAGATAGCAGTGACTGAACCACCAAACAAGCAAGAACTCACAGATTATTGGAAAAGTATCTGGTCAGAACCCAAACTACACAATAATAACACCCCCTGGATCAAAGCCGAAGAAGACAAACATAAACATGTGACAGAACAAGAAAATACCATATTTAATACACAAGAAATTACAGAAACTATCAAACACACGCACAACTGGAAATGTCCTGGAATAGACAATATACAAAACTTCTGGTACAAACAGTTTACCACCACACACGAAGCACTCACACACCAAATCAACAAAGCCATTCTACATCCACACACATTTCCCACTTTCCTCACACAAGGAATAAACATACGTTAAACCCAAAAGCTCAGACACCACAAACCCGTCAAACTACCGACCCATTACCTGTCTTCCAACCCTATACAAGATCATCACAGCCACAATTTCGAAGAAAATAGAACAACACCTAACAGACAACAATATCCTCACAGAAGAGCAGAAGGGATGCAGGAAAAATAGTCGAGGATGCAAAGAGCAGCTGATTATAGATAGCGTGATTATGGGACAAACCAGAAAAGAACACAGAAACCTTCACATCGGTTACATAGACTATAAAAAAGCCTTCGACTCCATACCCCACAGCTGGTTAATCAGGGCCCTAGAAATCTATAAAATCAACCAACACCTCAGGCAGTTTCTCGCGCAAATTATGAAAACATGGAAAACCAAAATACGCCTAGAAACACAAACCGAACGGATCCAAACAGAAGAGCTGTACATCAGACGGGGTATATTTCAGGGAGACTCGCTCAGTGCTCTATGGTTTTGCCTCTGTCTTAATCCACTCTCAAATATACTAAACAGAACAGAGCATGGCTTCAATATCAGACACCAAAAAGTGAATCAACATAAAATAAACCACCTCCTATATATGGACGACATAAAACTCTACGCTGCCACACAAACACAGCTGAAAGAACTCCTCAAAATCACAGAAATATTCACCTTAGATGTCAATATGGAATTTGGTATAAGTAAATGCAAAGTGCTCCACATCAACAAAGGCCAATGGAAGTACCACCATGAGACAGAAACCATCAACAATGAAACACTCGATAACATGTTCGACAAAGAAAAACATATAAATATCTAGGCTTCCAGCAAAGCACCAAACTCAACCACACTCACATCAAAACAGAGCTCAGAACCGAATTCAAAAACAGACTGACGAAACTTTTACAAACAAAACTCAACTCTAAGAATCTCACTAAAGCCATCAACACGTTCGCTATACCTATACTCACATATTCATTTGGTATCATCAAATGGTCACAAACAGACATAGAAAATATTCACATCCTTATACGATCTCAATTCACCAAATACAGGAAATTACACCCCCAACGCATGCAAAGAAAGACTTACCATCGAGAGGAAGGCAGGAGGAAGAGGAATTATAGACATCAGATCATTACACACAAAACAAATACAAACACTTAGGAAATTCTTTCACACCAAGCAAACCAGCCTCCACACAGCAACAGTCAAAGCAGACAAAAACTATACACCACTCGACTTATCCCGGGCAGACCACCCAGCAGATACACACAGTCACACCCAATTACAACAGGAAAAGATGAAAACGTGGTCAGAAAAAACACTCCACGGAAAACACAGATATCACATAGAACAAGACCATGTAAATAAAAAACAATCATATACCTGGTTACGGGATGGGCAGCTATTCCCGGAAACAGAAGGCTTCTTACTTGCCATCCAGGATAAAGTCATATTAACCAGAAACTACCAAAAGCATATCATCAAAGACCCAACTATTACAGAAGACAGATGCAGAAAATGCCACCAGCAGCAAAAGAAACGATCGAACACATAACAAGCGGATGTAAAGTATTAGCCGGAACGGAATACACAGCCAGACATGACTCAGCGGCAAAAGTAGTTCACCAAGCACTAGCCACAACATACAAGCTCATAGAAAACGCAGATCCCTACTACAAATACACACCAACATCCGTATTTGAAAATAAAGATTACAAACTCTACTGGGACATCAGTATCCATACAGATAAAACAGTCTCCGCCAATAGACCCGATATTACTTTTCAGTGCAAAAAAGAAAAAGTCACCTATCTAATTGACATAGCTGTACCCAACGACACAAACATCCAAACGAAATACACAGAAAAAAATTTCCAAATACACAGACCTTGCAACGGAAATAAAAAGGCTATGGAAACAAGAAAAAGTCATCATTGTCCCCCTCATTATATCAGCCACAGGCCTTACACCAAAAACATTCACACCACACTTAGTACAATTAGGACTCAACACAAACATACACAAAAACATTCAGAAGTCAGTGATTTTGAAAACATGTAACATTGTCAGGTCATTCCTTAATACACAATGGTAATGCGTTTGTGCTGACTTGGTTTACGCCCGTCAGCCAAACATGGAACCACATTGACCAAATGTGAGAAAGAAGAACTTTTTTGTAAAAATAATAATAATAATAATAAAGCATCAGATCATTACACACAAAACAAATACAAACACTTAGGAAATTCTTTCACAGCAAGCAAACCAGCCTCCACACAGCGACAGTGAAAGCAGACAAAAACTACACACCTCTCGACTTAGCCCGGGCAGACCACTCAGCAGACACACACAGTCACACCCAATTACAACAGGAAAAGATGAAAACGTGGTCAGAGAAAAACACTCCACGGAAAACACAGATACCACATAGAACAAGACCACGTAAATAAGAAACAATCATACACCTGGTTACGGGATGGGCAGCTATTCCCTGAGACTGAAGGCTTCTTACTTGCCATCCAGGATAAAGTCATATTAACCAGAAACTACCAAAAGCATATCATCAAAGACCCGACTGTTGCAGAGGACAGATGTAGGAAATGCCACCAGCAGAAAGAAACGATCGAACACATAACGAGCGGATGTAAAATATTGGCCGGAACGGAGTACACACAGCCAGGCATGATTCAGCTGCCAAAGTGGTTCACCAAGCACTAGCCACAACATACAGACTCATAGAAAACACAGATCCCTACTACAAATACACGCCAACATCCATACTTGAAAATGACGATTACAAGCTCTACTGGGATATCGGTATCCATACAGATAAAACAGTCTCCGCCAATAGACCCGATATTACTTTTCAGTGCAAAAAAGGAAAAGTCACCTATCTGATTGACATAGCTGTCCCCAACGACACAAACATCCAAGCGAAATACACAGAAAAGATTTCCAAATACACAGACCTTGCAACGGAAATAAAAAGGCTATGGAGACAGGAAAAAGTCATCATTGTCCCCCTCATTATATCAGCCACAGGCCTTACACCAATAACATTCACACCACATTTAGTGCAATTGTGACTCAACACGGACATACACAGAAACATTCAGAAGTCAGTGATTTTGAAAACATGTAACATTGTCAGGTCATTCCTTAATACGGAATGGTAATAGCGTTTGTGCTGACTTGGTTTTGGCCCGTCAGCCAAACATGGAACCACATTGATCAAATGTGAGAAAGAAGAACTTTTTGTAATTATAATAATAATAATATTACAGAAGACAGATGCAGAAAATGTCACCAGCAGAAAGAAACGATCGAACACATAACAAGCGGATGTAAAATATTAGCCGGAACGGAATACACAGCCAGACATGACTCAGCGGCAAAAGTAGTTCACCAAGCACTAGCCACAACATACAAGCTCATAGAAAACACAGATCCCTACTACAAATACACACCAACATCCGTACTTGAAAATAAAGATTACAAACTCTACTGGGACATCAGTATCCATACAGATAAAACAGTCTCCGCCAATAGACCCGAAATTACTTTTCAGTGCAAAAAAAAAAGTCACCTATCTAATTGACATAGCCGTCCCCAACGACACAAATATCCAAACGAAATACACAGAAAAAATTTCCAAATACACAGACCTTGCAACGGAAATAAAAAGGCTATGGAAACAAGAAAAAGTCATCATTGTCCCCCTCATTATATCAGCCACAGGCCTTACACCAACAACATTCACACCACACTTGGTACAATTAGGACTCAACAAAAACATACACAAAAACATTCAGAAGTCAGTGATTTTGAAAACATGTAACATTGTCAGGTCATTCCTTAATACACAATGGTAATGCGTTTGTGCTGACTTGGTTTGCGCCCGTCAGCCAAACATGGAACCACATTGACCAAATGTGAGAAAGAAGAACTTTTTTGTAATAATAATAATAAAATTGCTTAGTATATTCCCAATCAATGAAAAACCCTTTCCACTTGCCACCTCCTTCTCCTGTCCCTCTATTTTCCTCTCAAGATGAAGAAAAATCGTTTCCTCCCTATGCCACTTAATTTCCATACCGTTGAAAAATTTGCGTTCCCATTGGGTACTTTTTCCTTTCATACCAAAATTTCATTATATGACGTAGCACCTAATTTGTACTAAAACCGGTTCTTTCCTGGTCGTTTAACCTTTTTCCTTTTATTTTGAGTGAACCCTTACATCTGTCAGGTGGTCGTCCTTTGTCAGCGCGTTGTCAAAATTGTCACTTTTCCTTTTAGATGGCAGGTGGTTAATTAATTTTGATTTTTCAGCATCCAAGGTTTCTAATGGCATCCTTGCTGTAAATGTCATATTTTTATATTAATATGTTAGTGAATAGTGGCTGTTTTATTTCAGTGTTGGTCTTTGTTATGGCAATTATTATTTATGGTCATTCTTGTTAGATTAATTTGCATGCTACATGTGAGTCACTTGCATTTTGTTTTGACATTTCCTCATGATAATAATAATTGTAATAATAATAATTTATGATTCTTTAGAACAATAATACTTTTAAACTACAATAGGTTTTTTATTAATAATTATAAGATTGAAATTAAAAATTACAAATTAATAATTAAAAATTAGACTCAACAATACCAATTCTTCATGCCTATTGGTTGCTTCGTTATCTCTTTTTCAGTTTGTGCCCTGATGAAGGTCCCAACCTAGGACCGAAATATTTGCTAAATGAATATAGTGTGAACATCTATTGATGCCCTTTTTTTCGAGTTCCCCAACTAGTTTCATAACCTAGGATTTTGTTAGATATGGCAACTTTTACTTTCTCTCTCTTTATTTATATATATATATATATATATATATATATATATATATATATATATATATATATATATATATATATATATAATCCAGATGGTGTAACAAGAAACGAAATTGATTACGTTTTATGAAATGACAAGAATATTATGATCAACATGAGAGTCCTGAACACGATAAGCCAACATCGAAAAAAGAAGAATATTATTAAGAAATGACTCTACAAATGGCAGATTAAAACTGGCAGAAACAGACAAAAAATAAAGAAAAAGATCAGTGAAGATGTCAGATAGTATAGAAACTCGAAAATAGAAGAAATTTTGAAAGAGGGAAAAAGTTTGAAAACACCTAAACAAACAAGGGAATGAAAGGAGACATCAAATAATAAAACAAGCCAAACAAGACAAACATAAACATGTGACAGAACAAGAAAATACCACATTTAATACACAAGAAATTACAGAAAAAACTATCAAACACACACACAACTGGAAATGTCCTGGAATAGACAATATACAAAACTTCTGGTACAAACAGTTTACCACCACACACGAAGCACTCACACACCAAATGAACAAAGCCATTCTACAACCACACACATTTCCCACTTTCCTCACCCAAGGAATAACATACGTTAAACCCAAAAGCTCAGACACCACAAACCCGTCAAACTACCGACCTATTACCTGTCTTCCAACCCTATACAAGACCATCACAGCCACAATTTCGAAGAAAATAGAACAACACCTAATAGACAACAATATCCTCACAGAAGAGCAGAAGGGATGCAGAAAAAATAGTCGAGGATACAAAGAGCAGCTGATTATAGATAGTGTGATTATGGGACAAACGAGAAAAGAACACAGAAACCTTCACATCGGTTACATAGACTATAAAAAAGCCTTCGACCCCATACCCCACAGCTGGTTAATCAGGGCCCTAGAAATCTATAAAATCAACCAACACCTCAAGCAGTTTTTCGCGCAAATTATGAAAACATGGAAAACCAAAATACGCCTAGAAACACAAACCGAACGGATCCAAACAGAAGAGCTGTACATCAGACGGGGTATATTTCAGGGAGACTCGCTCAGTGCTCTATGGTTTTGCCTCTGTCTCAATCCACTCTCAAATATACTAAACAGAACAGAGCATGGCTTCAATATCAGACACCAAAAAGTGAATCAACATAAAATAAACCACCTCCTATATATGGACGACATAAAACTCTACGCTGCCACACAAACACAGCTGAAAGAACTCCTCAAAATCACAGAAATATTCACCTTAGATGTCAATATGGAATTTGGTATAAGTAAATGCAATGTGCTCCACATCAACAAAGGCCAATGGAAGTGCCACCATGAGACAGAAACCATCAACAATGAAACGCTCGATAACATGTTCGATAAAGAAACATACAAATATCTAGGCTTCCAACAAAGCACCAAACTCAACCACACTCACATCAAAACAGAGCTCAGAACCGAATTCAAAAACAGACTGACGAAACTTTTGCAAACAAAACTCAACTCTAAGAATCTCACTAAAGCCATCAACACGTTCGCTATACCTATACTCACATATTCATTTGGTATCATCAAATGGTCACAAACAGACATAGAAAATATTCACATCCTTATACGATCTCAATTCACCAAATACAGGAAATTACACCCCAACGCATGCAAAGAAAGACTTACCATCGAGAGGAAGGCAGGAGGAAGAGGAATTATAGACATCAGATCATTACACACAAAACAAATACAAACACTTAGGAAATTCTTTCACGGCAAGCAAACCAGCCTCCACACAGCGACAGTGAAAGCAGACAAAAACTACACACCTCTCGACTTAGCCCGGGCAGACCACTCAGCAGACACACACAGTCACACCCAATTACAACAGGAAAAGATGAAAACGTGGTCAGAGAAAACACTCCACGGAAAACACAGATACCACATAGAACAAGACCACGTAAATAAAAAACAATCATACACCTGGTTACGGGATGGGCAGCTATTCCCTGAGACTGAAGGCTTCTTACTTGCCATCCAGGATAAAGTCATATTAACCAGAAACTACCAAAAGCATATCATCAAAGACCCGACTGTTGCAGAGGACAGATGTAGGAAATGCCACCAGCAGAAAGAAACGATCGAACACATAACGAGCGGATGTAAAATATTGGCCGGAACGGAGTACACAGCCAGGCATGATTCAGCTGCCAAAGTGGTTCACCAAGCACTAGCCACAACATACAGACTCATAGAAAACACAGATCCCTACTACAAATACACGCCAACATCCATACTTGAAAATGACGATTACAAGCTCTACTGGGATATCGGTATCCATACAGATAAAACAGTCTCCGCCAATAGACCCGATATTACTTTTCAGTGCAAAAAAGGAAAAGTCACCTATCTGATTGACATAGCTGTCCCCAACGACACAAACATCCAAGCGAAATACACAGAAAAGATTTCCAAATACACAGACCTTGCAACGGAAATAAAAAGGCTATGGAGACAGGAAAAAGTCATCATTGTCCCCCTCATTATATCAGCCACAGGCCTTACACCAATAACATTCACACCACATTTAGTGCAATTGTGACTCAACACGGACATACACAGAAACATTCAGAAGTCAGTGATTTTGAAAACATGTAACATTGTCAGGTCATTCCTTAATACGGAATGGTAATAGCGTTTGTGCTGACTTGGTTTTGGCCCGTCAGCCAAACATGGAACCACATTGATCAAATGTGAGAAAGAAGAACTTTTTGTAATTATAATAATAATAATATTACAGAAGACAGATGCAGAAAATGTCACCAGCAGAAAGAAACGATCGAACACATAACAAGCGGATGTAAAATATTAGCCGGAACGGAATACACAGCCAGACATGACTCAGCGGCAAAAGTAGTTCACCAAGCACTAGCCACAACATACAAGCTCATAGAAAACACAGATCCCTACTACAAATACACACCAACATCCGTACTTGAAAATAAAGATTACAAACTCTACTGGGACATCAGTATCCATACAGATAAAACAGTCTCCGCCAATAGACCCGAAATTACTTTTCAGTGCAAAAAAAAAGTCACCTATCTAATTGACATAGCCGTCCCCAACGACACAAACATCCAAACGAAATACACAGAAAAAATTTCCAAATACACAGACCTTGCAACGGAAATAAAAAGGCTATGGAAACAAGAAAAAGTCATCATTGTCCCCCTCATTATATCAGCCACAGGCCTTACACCAACAACATTCACACCACACTTGGTACAATTAGGACTCAACAAAAACATACACAAAAACATTCAGAAGTCAGTGATTTTGAAAACATGTAACATTGTCAGGTCATTCCTTAATACACAATGGTAATGCGTTTGTGCTGACTTGGTTTGCGCCCGTCAGCCAAACATGGAACCACATTGACCAAATGTGAGAAAGAAGAACTTTTTTGTAATAATAATAATAAAATTGCTTAGTATATTCCCAATCAATGAAAAACCCTTTCCACTTGCCACCTCCTTCTCCTGTCCCTCTATTTTCCTCTCAAGATGAAGAAAAATCGTTTCCTCCCTATGCCACTTAATTTCCATACCGTTGAAAAATTTGCGTTCCCATTGGGTACTTTTTCCTTTCATACCAAAATTTCATTATATGACGTAGCACCTAATTTGTACTAAACCGGTTCTTTCCTGGTCGTTTAACCTTTTTCCTTTTATTTTGAGTGAACCCTTACATCTGTCAGGTGGTCGTCCTTTGTCAGCGCGTTGTCAAAATTGTCACTTTTCCTTTTAGATGGCAGGTGGTTAATTAATTTTGATTTTTCAGCATCCAAGGTTTCTAATGGCATCCTTGCTGTAAATGTCATATTTTTATATTAATATGTTAGTGAATAGTGGCTGTTTTATTTCAGTGTTGGTCTTTGTTATGGCAATTATTATTTATGGTCATTCTTGTTAGATTAATTTGCATGCTACATGTGAGTCACTTGCATTTTGTTTTGACATTTCCTCATGATAATAATAATTGTAATAATAATAATTTATGATTCTTTAGAACAATAATACTTTTAAACTACAATAGGTTTTTTATTAATAATTATAAGATTGAAATTAAAAATTACAAATTAATAATTAAAAATTAGACTCAACAATACCAATTCTTCATGCCTATTGGTTGCTTCGTTATCTCTTTTTCAGTTTGTGCCCTGATGAAGGTCCCAACCTAGGACCGAAATATTTGCTAAATGAATATATTGTGAACATCTATTGATGCCCTTTTTTTCGAGTTCCCCAACTAGTTTCATAACCTAGGATTTTGTTAGATATGGCAACTTTTACTTTCTCTCTCTTTATTATATATATATATATATATATATATATATATATATATATATATATATATATATATATATAATCCAGATGGTGTAACAAGAAACGAAATTGATTACGTTTTATGAAATGACAAGAATATTATGATCAACATGAGAGTCCTGAACACGATAAGCCAACATCGAAAAAAGAAGAATATTATTAAGAAATGACTCTACAAATGGCAGATTAAAACTGGCAGAAACAGACAAAAAATAAAGAAAAAGATCAGTGAAGATGTCAGACAGTATAGAAACTCGAAAATAGAAGAAATTTTGAAAGAGGGAAAAAGTTTGAAACACCTAAACAAACAAGGGAATGAAAGGAGACATCAAATAATAAAATTTATAAATAACCATAACCAAGAGTTCGCACTAATCAAAAAGATAAAGAAAGCTACAGAGAAATATTATCAAACATTATATGGCACGAAAATATCGCCACCGCCCGGGAAAGAAGAAGGAGATAGAATAACGGTAATACTATGTAATAACGGATAAAATAATAAACGCCCTACAATATATGCACAACCACAAAAGACCAGGAGATTATGAAATAACTATAGAAATGATAAAGTATGGAGGGACATCTGTAATAAAATCCCTTTAATCTCTGTTTAACAAATGGCTAATAGAAACTAAAATACCAACACCTTGGTTAAACGTCTTGATTATGCTTATTTTTAAAAAGGGGGACAAATTTAAATTGGAGAATTACAGACTCCCTGTTGTCGATACTATACAAAATCCTCACTAGAATCATAACATATGGATTAACTCTTTGCAGTACCTTGGTTGACAAATTGAACCACTTTTTTGCTGACCTTTTCTGTATGGTGGTCCATAAAACGTACCACTTAAATCAAAATTATTTTTATTGCGTACGTCGGTTTAATAATCGTCCCTCCATAGCAAAACATCTCATTGGCCTATGATTAGTTGGGTGATACGAATTCGTCGAACGCTGGCGTTTATTTTTACGGTTTTAGGTATTTATTTACTTCTCGCGTGCCCTGCTGTGATTTGAGGTTATTGTTTTTAAAAGAAAAGTGTTGTTTTTATTCATCTGGTGCATTACTTTATGAATTTCATATAAAAACACATAATAAAGGTAGGTTAATCAGATTTCCTAGATAGCTAGTCAAAATCCCTTAAAAGTTATTTGTAACATAACTTTTATTATTTTCCTTATTTTTCAGTAATATGCCCCTTCTGTAGTCGGCAAGTCGTGTTCAGAGCTAAAAACAAAGAGCTCCGGCAATTAGTAATTTTCGTCTTTAAAATTTAAATAAAACTTCTGTTCTCTACACCAGATTATATATCTGCTCCTTGAAACTGCTTATATTTTTTGAAAAATTTAAACTATTTTGACATGTTTAACGC
The DNA here is from genome assembly GCA_019049505.1 of Pachyrhynchus sulphureomaculatus. Taxonomy (NCBI): domain Eukaryota; kingdom Metazoa; phylum Arthropoda; class Insecta; order Coleoptera; family Curculionidae; genus Pachyrhynchus; species Pachyrhynchus sulphureomaculatus. The sequence continues at coordinate 12,193,326 of CM032455.1, read as the reverse complement.
GAAAGTAGCTCGAGTAGCATAAACAATATTATTGTACCATCTTTGATGTCTGAAGAAGGTATTTATGGGATTTTCTGATTTCTCAAGCCACTGTATTTAACCACCAGGATGATCAGCCAATGCCCAAGCTTGCAACGCCCTATAGTACACATTGAGATTTTTTAGCAATCTGTAGATTTAAAAGGGCTCTCGTGTTTCCATAGACAGCTTTTTTTCTGAGTTGCAGTTGTTTTTTTTTATACATTCACTATCATTGTCTTTCTAGTTTACACTGACAATATGCTAAAAAGGACAAAGAATCTAATCTACAGCTTTGCCGACGGTAGTATGCTGCTTGTTTATATACTTTGAATGGTCGAACAACAACCATCCATGCAAATATCCACAGACAGCAGGAAGTTATATAAATTACAAAGTGCTGAAGAGATTTCTATATTGAGGTGACAATAACCGAGTAGAATTAAATGCTAGAAAAATCTAGATGACAGTTTTTTCTAAAATCGTTAACCTTTTGGAAGCCGACATATTTATGTTTAAGACAACTGAAATAAAACATATTTTATTTAGTGTGTTTAATCTGGAACATATTGTCAGAGAAAAGAATATAATAATTTATTTGTCTAATTAATAAATATGTTTCATTAATATAATAAATAGCCACATTAAAAAACTGGATAGACCCCAGAAGTGGCAATTCCACACATATTTGATCCACGCGCTAATTTAAAATATCCATTGTCTCCCCAATAATCTCCCCAAGAGTTTTTAACCAACCAGTAATCCAAACCAGTCTCTTCATCTCTTCCATAGCCTACTGCTAATACAGCATGATTAAGATCATCAAATTCTTGTTGGCAGTCTTCGTCACGAAACACACCTAAAAAACAGAATTTAAATGTAAAAAAATGTACTGCTCAAAACGGCAACTTTCATTAGTTGTTTCTGACATTTATTCCATTAGATACTTAGTTGTAATGGTAGGAGTGACAGTGTGATTTGACAAAGAATCGCAAAATCACTCTTATTTTAAGGCTGATTAATGCTTATGGTTCATTAAATTTATATAAGTGGTATAAGTGATTTCGAAATGGTCGTGAGACATTTTGTGACTTTTTTTTCTCCTGTTACCTCATTTACTGGTCAGCGTTACAACTTGACCCTCAAAAGTATCCCGTTGTTTGTTTATGCAAAGATACTAAAAATTCTGTGCAATAAGGCTTGTGTGATAACATATAACAATATAATGTTTAATGCCACAGGCTTGATCAAAAAGAAAATACTGAAATTGAATCTGCACAGCAGCAAGAAAGTTCGCTCATAAAAGTTGTAGAAGCAAAATAAACTTAAGATAGTGCGAAATTCTGAGGAGTATAATACGCACCTCCGGCGTAAGAGGGTAGATAGTATGCATCAATTAGCACAGAAACTGGTCCCAACTGTCCCACCGCTGATATTAAAGCACTCTCATCCTTTGACTTGAGTTGAACAAATTTGCTAATCTTTGTTACGACTGCCGTTTGATTATAGCTACATCTTCTATTTACTGCTTTGTATGGGTAATCGTCTTCTGTCTCAATCCCTATAAAAAATCGATAATATCACTCAGCGTCAATTTAATAATTTAAGATAATGCTAGTTAAATATATATATATATATATATATATATATATATATATATATATATATATATATTTTATATTTTACGTGTTCTTGGAATTAGATCATTAAAACTGTTCTTGGTTCTGTTATATATTTACTAACGTTTCGACCTTCGGAAGAGGTCTTCTTCAAAATTTGCTCTAAAAGATTACATTAGAAGAATTAAATATAGCTAGTATTAATCCGTTTGTTGTGTATTTCGGGGTTAAATATTTGTGTCTTTTCGTAGTTTTTAATTTAATAAAATTAACTCTATACATTAATGAGGGCCTTACCTTAGAAAGTAGTTTCATTTGGTGGGGTGTTGAGTTTAAAACACTATTAATATCACATTTTTTCTTTCTACAAACAAACCACTTAACTTGAGGGACTTTATATGACTGGTAGGTAGATACGGTTTAGGTTCTTTACATCTGTTTTTTCGTTTATTGCAGTGGGTGTCAACCGAATATGAACGGATTCGAGAATTTCTCTTTTTTTTTGTATTTATTTCGGTGTTGATAATTTTGATGTTTTTGAAATCAAAGGTATGGCTTTTATTTATTTCATGATTCGTAAGTGCTGTACTATTTTTTTTGTCGTATTTATGGCCTTTGATTCTATTTTCTAGATATTGGATTGTTTGCCCGACGTATATTCCATCGCAGTTATTACATTTGATTTCGTAGACTATGTTACTTTTTTTATTATTTGGGGTTTTGGTTTTAAGCCTGGAAAAATTGGATGAGAGCAGATTATATGATTTATGACATAACCGGATTTTGTAGTTTTCAAAAAGTTTTTTGAGTGGTTGGGATAGGCCATTTATAAACGGTAGTGCAATATATGTTTTATGGTTGTTGGATGGTTGTTGGATGGTTTTTTACTTATTGGGGTATTGTAAAAGTTATGTATTCGTTGTTTGAAGATTTTGTTTATAAGGTACATCGGATATTTGTTAAGTGTTAATGCTTCTTTAGCTTTGGTTATTGCACTCTCCCTGTATTCTGTGTCAGAAAGCTTGATTGCTCTATCTGCTAGACCTATGATTTTTTTTGTGAATTCGGGTGGTGTGATTCATAATTAAGGTATCTAGAAGACCATGTATTTTTAGTGTACCATTCAGTTTTTATATTTTCATTATTGTGGTGTAAAGTTACATCTAAGAAATTTATCTTATTGTTGTCTTCTGTTTCGAATGTGAATTGAATGTTTTTGTGGTATCGGTTGAATTTTTGTATGATATAATTAATTTGGTTTTTAGGTATAGCGGTCAAGCCAACCACAGATCTATCAAAAAACTTAAGAAAAACTAAAAAATTTGCAAAAGAAAATCCTCAAATAAAAATATTAAGAGCAGATAAAACCAACAAAACAGTTATTATGAAATCAAGTGATTACCAAAACAAAATGGAAAATTTATTAAATGATAAAAAAACCTATAAACAAATTAAATTAGACCCAACAAATGTATACCAAAAAAATAACAATAAAACTAATTGATCGATGGGAACAAAAACAATATATATCCCCCAACACCGCAAAATCACTGAAAATTCGAAATGCAATTCCACCAAAAATATACGGTCTTCCTAAACTCCATAAAGAAAACGTTCCATTACGACCCATTGTATCAGGTATCCAATACCCATATGCTTCACTTTCCAAACACTTAAAAGATATCTTACACAAAATCTTATATAAAAATGACCACTACATTAAAGATTCTTTCCAATTTAAAGATAAACTTAAAAACATAAAACTTCCAAATAATTATATCTTAATATCACTTGACGTCATATCACTATATACCAGTATACCCATAGCATTAGCCGTTAAAACCATTAAGAAAAACTGGGATAAAATTAAACAATTCACCGATATCCCTATGAGTGAATTTATAAACGCAACAGAACTAATTCTAAAATCGATGTATTTCCAATACGAAAATAAAATTTACGAACAAATAGATGGGTGTGCAATGGGAGCATCTATTTCCAGCGTAATTGCACAATTAGTAATGGAAGACTTAGAAACTGATATCATACCAAAATTAAACTTCAACATTCCATTTTTTTACAGATATGTTGATGATTGCTTGACCGCTATACCTAAAAACCAAATTAATTATATCATACAAAAATTCAACAGATACCACAAAAACATTCAATTCACATTCGAAACAGAAGACAACAATAAGATAAATTTCTTAGATGTAACTTTACACCAGAATAATGAAAATATAAAAAAAACTGAATGGTACACTAAAAATACATGGTCTTCTAGATACCTTAATTATGAATCACACCACCCGAATTCACAAAAAAATCTGTAATCATAGGTCTAGCAGATAGAGCAATCAAGCTTTCTGACACAGAATACAGAGAGAGTGCAATAACCAAAGCTAAAGAAGCTTTAACACTTAACAAATATCCGATGTACCTTATAAAACAAAATCTTCAAACAACGAATACATAACTTTTACAATACCCCAATAAGTAAAAAAAACCATCCAACAACAACCATAAAACATATATTGCACTACCGTTTATAAATGGCCTATCCCAACCACTTAAAAAACTTTTTGAAAACTACAAAATCCGGTTATGTCATAAATCATATAATCTGCTCTCATCCAATTTTTCCAGGCTTAAAACCAAAACTCCAAATAATAAAAAAAGTAACATAGTCTACGAAATCAAATGTAATAACTGCGAAGGAATATACGTCGGGCAAACAATCCAATATCTAGAAAATAGAATCAAAGGCCATAAATACGACAAAAAAAATAGTACAGCACTTACGAATCATGAAATAAATAAAAGCCATACCTTTGATTTCAAAAACATCAAAAATTATCAACACCGAAATAAATACAAAAAAAAAAGAGAAATTCTCGAATCCGTTCATATTCGGTTGACACCCACTGCAATAAACGAAAAAACAGATGTAAAGAACCTAAACCGTATCTACCTACCAGTCATATAAAGTCCCTCAAGTTAAGTGGTTTGTTTGTAGAAAGAAAAAATGTGATATTAATAGTGTTTTAAACTCAACACCCCACAAAATGAACTACTTTCTAAGGTAAGGCCCTCATTAATGTATACAGTTAATTTTATTAAATTAAAAACTACGAAAAGACACAAATATTTAACCCCGAAATACACAACAAACGGATTAATACTAGCTATATTTGATTCTTCTAATGTAATCTTTTAGAGCAAATTTTGAAGAAGACCTCTTCCGAAGGTCGAAACGTTAATAAAAATATAACAGAACCAAGAACAGTTTTAATGATCTAATTCCAAGAACACGTAAAATATAAAATATATATATATATATATATATATATATATATATATATATATATATATATATATATATATACATATATATATATATATATATATATATATATATATATATATATATATATATATATATATATATATTGTAAGGTGTGAACTTTGCCCGCTTTTTGAGGCGTCATTTTGTAACATGCTAAACTGTCCTCAGTTTGAGGCATCTTTTTTTTTTGTACCCTGTGAGAAGTTGTTTGTCCCACGCTTGAGCGCAATTTTGTACCGTTTGAAATTTGGATGCCCCAAGCTTGAGCACAATTTTCTTGCAGCCCCGCTTTAATTTCTGATAATGAATTGAGTGAATCCTGATTTTAAAAGAACTAAAGAAATTAAACACACACTAGCTCAGTTTTCTTTGGTAGAGAGATATGGGTAAGAGATAATTTTTGTACGTCTTTTTGGAATTCTTTTCTATTTTTAAAGAAACCTCAGCTGTACGACTTTTTGGGCACCATTCATTTTAAAATAGAAAGGATCTAACTTCAGCTAAAAAAATGAAAAAAATGCTGAAAGGGTGTACTGTTGGTAAATAAAAAAATCAGTTTGGTACAGCCGTTCTTATCCTGAAAAGTAAGATAGGTATTCAGTGAGACACTAGCTTTAATCAACAAAAAGAAAATTTATTCAAGTTTTTAAAAATAAAAAGTTCTAACCTTTGCAGTTTTTACAGGATTACCAAGAAATTTTAGCCTAACTGGTAGTTATGACATTTAAATTCTAAACTCTGACTACTCCCGAAGACGAAAAATAGTGCTTTTCACTTCACTTTTTAGTCAGTTCATATTGCTGTTAAGGCACTACTCAGGGATAAGTCTATGGAAGGATGTTTTGGTAACTTACTGTTTTTATTTCGGCTTCGATGGAACACGACCGATTTCACACTTTTCTAGTAAACACTTAGAGAGCCCACTACGGCTTTTCGTTAAAAAACTTGTGCTTTATTTAGCTCTCATGATTGTTGTTATGAGCCTTTACTGCAGCTCTGTGGAAGGAAGCCTACTTGGCGGCTCCGATGAAAATTAGCCTGGCTGCGGCTTGATGGTACTCAGCCTCGGCGGCTAGATGGAAATAAGCCAAGACAGTAGTTTCTTCGGACCCTTAAATAAACCGTGCGAACTCTGCCTGTAATATGGCGACGCCGGAACCAAAACTGCGGATACACACATTTCACCAATCGCGGCGTAGCGGTAGATTCGGTCAGAAACCCGCACAGCACTCTTATATACCGAACGGCTTGGAATCTCTGATTAATATACCGTTCGATACAAAAATGAAAATAAGTACAATTTGAAGTGAAAAATCAGTAACATTACATGGTCTTAAAATCTAGGAAAAAATGAATGTTACAATATATATATATATATATATATATATATATATATATATATATATACATATATATATGTGACGTTTCACGTCAACCGTGCCACCCATGAGACCAAAATTTGACGCAAGGTAGATAAATGAGCGGGGGCTTAAAAAACTCGTATTGATGTGTACTTTTGAAATTCGATGGGTCTTTTGAGAAATTCAATATGGCGGGTGCAAAATGGCGTCGGTATCGTGTAAAAATTCCAATGGTTGATCAAATTATATGAAGTATAATAATGAAAAAAAGTCTCCTAATTATGTGAAATTTACCAACAAACATGTTTTTTGGTTCGCTGATTATGAACTCGAAGTCCAACTAGGCGAATTCTGTTTTGAGGTGACAGTAGTTATGTAGAAATTAATGCAAACAAAACCCCAGGCGGCAATTTTTTCCAAAAAAGTTAACGTTACTGAAACCAACATACTCGTAGTTAAGTCTGGACACTTGATTCCTCTACCATCGTTAACTAATTTGCTGGGCGTTAATTTGGAAAAAAACATGTTTTAACATGAATATGTTTTATGCGTAGCAAAGAGAGCTTCTCAAAAGTTGGGAATAGTATTTTCAACTAGAAAGCTTTACACTTCACAAAAATTGTTAACTATATACAAAGCTGGAATTCGATCAAGGATGAAATACTGTTCCCACGTTTGGGGCTTTGTTCCCACACATACACTGCATTTTTTAGATTCTATTCAGAAGAGATCTGTTCGGTTGGTTGGAGACTCAGAATTCAACATCGAACAAGAACGTTTGGTGACTTGAGTCTACTCTACAAATACTTTTATGAAAAGTGTTGAAGGGATATAACCCGCTTAATTTCTCCCAGACATTCCGTTCCTTATGTTCCACCTCCCTGAAACTGAAAATATGTACAACAAAAACATGTGGTTATTTAACAAAGGCTTGCATTAGACAAAAGTATTTACTAACAAAATTGAAGGGAAATCTAACCCTAATTTTAATAATCTTTTTTTATAGTTTAATGTAAAACAACTGAAAATGGAGAAGGCCCATCTTTTAGCAGTCCTCCAGTTCTCTCATTTGTCAATCTGCCTGCATAGAATTGTTGTATTTGTCAACTACTCTGTTGACTTGTGGCTGCTGTCTCAGCATTCGATGGAGTATTTGGCATACGCACTTAGTACAATTCGTTGTATCTCACCAGTCTTTTTTTTTAGTTACGAGGCTGGTGTGAAAAGTCCGTGCAAAGTACGAGAGATGGCACCACCGGCGCGTATCGAGGTCATGTTTAGTTAGAAGCATCTCTTGAATGAACGCACACACAAGTTTCAGCCATATTGGTCTATTTCTTTGTGTTTGGCAATCGTGTGAATCAAGGAAGTCGAGTGATTTTCAAGAAATGGACGAAAAAGAATTTCGCGTGGTGATTAAACATTACTTTATAAAAGGCAAAACGCCTCAGGAGACTAAAGAGAAGCTTGATAAACATTATGGTGACTCTGCACCTTCGATTAGAACAGTTTATAAGTGGTTTCAAAATTTTCGGACTGGCCATATGGGCACAAGTGACGCTGAACGTTCTGGATGGCCTGTGGACGTTACGACTCCAGAAATCATTGATCAAAACCATGATATGGTGATGGATGACAGAAGAGTTAAGGTGCGTGAGATTGCTAGTGCTGTGGGCATCTCGACTGAACGGGTACATAATATTCTGCATAAACATTTGGACATGAGAAAGCTATCCGCAAGATAGGTGCTTCGATTGCTCACGCTTGACCAAAAACGAAATCGTGTGAAGTGTTGCAAGGATGGTTTGCAGCTGTTCCAGAAGATTCCGGAGGACCTTAAGCGTTGTTTCGTCACTGTGGATGAAACATGGATACATTACTATACTCCTGAGACGAAACAACAATCTAAACAATGGGTTACCAAGGGGGAATCTGCACCAAAAAAGGCGAAGACCGTTCCTTCGGCCGGAAAGGTTATGGCGACTGTCTTTTGGGATTCGCAAGGGATAATCCTCATCGACTATCTGGAAAAGGGTAAAACTATTACAGGTGAATATTATTCATCGTTATTGGACCGTTTGAAAACCGAGCTGCAAGAAAAACGTCCGCGATTGACCCACGAGAAAGTCTTTTTCCATCACGACAACGCACCAGCACACACCTCAGCAGTTGTGGTCGCAAAATTAATGGAAATAGGATTTCAACTCGTTTTATATCCCCCCTATTCTCCAGACTTGGCTCCCTCGGACTACTATTTGTTCCCCAATTTGAAGAAATGGCTAGCGGGACAAAGATTTTATTCAAACGAGGAGGTGATTGCAGACACTAATGGATATTTTGCAGACTTGGACAAATCCTATTATTCGGAAGGGATCAACAAACTAGAACATCATTGGACGAAGTGTATAAGCCTAAAAGGAGACTATGTCGAAAAATAAAAAAGGTTTACCCCAAACACATAGGTAGTTTTTATTTTTGCACGGACTTTTCAAACCAGCCTCGTATTTTATTTTTGAAATAAAATTTAAAAATCTTCATTTTTATCATTAGCGGTTTTGTAAAATAAAAATTGACGTAATACATACCGTTCTTTTCAACATAACTCAACGTCCTATCTGGATATCCTCCATCACAGCCATAGTTGTCGGTTACGCAATCCACTAATTGTTGTTCGCTGAACAAGACCATTTTATTATATTTTAGATAATAAAAGCTTTCCAACGTTCCTGTCTAAAACATAGTAAAGTTATTTTTTACCCAATACTTTCCTTACAAAATTTAAAAAATAATTATTGAATTCGAAGTCACTCGGAATCACCTCTCTTTATTAATACTTTTCAGATTCATATGCTCTAGAAAACCAGAAGAGAAAAGGACGTATAGCAAAATATGTATATAAGAAGCAATCTCTAACTTCTTTCTCCACTTCTTCAATGTATACCTTAAAATAGAATAAAGTTCGAGAGGGTGTGTAATACGATATACACAGAACGACTCCTCTAACTCCCTCGGTAACCCGTTCAATCCTTTATATGTTTATAATATTTGAAAATATATAACAAAATTTTAAAATTGCTTCACTCCCTGTAAAGACGAGTAAAGTGATCTGTATGCCGAAACTCATTTAACTTTCCTTTCAAATTCCTTTAAACCCTTTATATATTTAAATATAAGGAGGAAATAACATAGTTTTCCCGAATTTCGTAACCATAAGAAGGTGTTATATCATCCTCTCTCTCTCTCTCTCTCTCTCTCTCTCTCTCTCTCTCTCTCTATATATATATATATATATATATATATATATATATATATATATATATATACATATATATATATATATATATATATATATATATATATATATATATATAATAATACTTAAAAATTTTCTTCAACCATCAGTTTATATTTGTTTTCAATTCTTGGGCCTTGGGTTCGTTTTATGAATATTTGGTATTTAAATGAAACTTAAATTGACGCTTCGCCCTTTGGTTTAGAGCATTTTGATTTTTTTTCTTTATTTCTTGAATCTCACATATTTTATTTACTACTGCTACTTACTACAGTAGTAAATAAAATATGTGAGATTCAAGAAATAAAGAAAAAAATGAAAATGCTCTAAACCAAAGGGCGAAACGTCAATTTAAGTTTCATTTAAATACCAAATATTCATAAAACGAACCCAAAGCCCAAGAATTGAAAACAAATATATATATATATATATATATATATATATATATATATATATATATATATATATATATATATATCAGGTGTACAAGTATGAAATGAATGGTGCACCAATGCAGTTTGTGCGATAAAGATTTGACACTGCCCAATTTTGTTGTATTATCAACAAGTGTCAGACGCGCACGAGTGATAAATTCGAAAAGTGAGTGTGTTGTTGTGTTCAATATGTCGAAATTTATAACGAACAAAGAGCATTCGCCGACAGCATTAATTTTTTGTTTTCATTTGAAGAAAACTGCTGTTGAATCATACCGATTACTTCGAGAAGCTTATGGTGAATATGCTCCATAGCAAGATACGTGTGAACGATGGTTTCGGCGAAGATGTGGAATTGCAAGCATTGATGATTCGGAAACACAAAAAGAACTCGCCGAGCAATTGGGCGTTAGTCAACAAGCTGTTTCCAATCGGCTACGAGACATGGGAAAGATTCAGAAGACCGGTAGATGGGTACCAAAAGAGTTGAACGACAGGCAAACGGAAAAGCGCAAAAACACGTGTGAGATTTTGCTCGCTCGATACAAAAGGAATCGTTTTTGCACCGTATAGTTACAGGGGATGAAAAGTGGATTGATTTTGAAAATTCCAGAGCAAAAAATCATGGATAGACCAAGGCGCACCATCCACATCGACCGCAAGACCGAATCGCTTTGGCAGAAAGACAATGCTCTGTGTTTGGTGGGACCGGAGGGGCGTGGTCTATTATGAGCTGTTAAAACCTAGGGAAACGGTTAATACTAAATGTCACCAACAACAATTGACCGATTTGAACAGTTCGCTGCTTGAAAAAGGGCAGAATACCGAAAGAGGCAACACAAATTTTTCTTCATGACAATGCTTCATCACATACGGCAAAATCAGTTGGCGGACACGTTGGAAGCACTCAGCTGGGAACTTCTACCCATACCGCTTACTCACCAGACTCGGCTCCTTCCGATTGCCACTTGTTTGCATCGATGGATCACGCTCTTGCTGAGCAGTGCTTTGGTTCGTACGAAGATACTAAAAAATGGCTCGATGAATGGTTCGCAGCAAAAGGGGAAGATTTTTACTGGCATGGTATTCACAAATTGCCGAAAGATGGGAAAAATGTATAACAACCGATGGAGCATACTTTGAATAAAGCACTTTTTATCATTCTTCCGAATTTAACATATTTTTTTTTAGAAAAAAATCCTCATTTTATACTTGTACACCTGATATATATATATATATATATATATATATATATATATATATATATATATATATATATCTATAAAGTTGAAAAGTCTGAAATAATAACACAGTTTTTAGATTCCTTGACTCCAAGGACTTTGAAAGCGATGGGTATCACAATAGGTACGGATACATTCTCTAACTCCCTTACCCATCTCTTTATTTTTTATATATTTGACTAAAAATATTAGAAAGTATAAAAAAAAATTCAAATTCCTTGATTTCAAGAACTACGAAAAGCACGTATAAAGATATAATTCGTAATAATTTTAATCACCTTCCCTTTCCTTTTAACCTTTCTTATATTTGATTATAGGTAATTGAAAATAGTAGAAAAATAACCCGTACTTATATATATATATATATATATATATATATATATATATATATTATATATATATATAAGTAAGTAGTAAATTTCTTCCCCACCTTTCCACTCTTTATATGTCTGAGTATAAATATTGAAAATAATGAAAAAAACAACACAATTTTAAAATTTTTCGACATCCAGAACTCTTAAGATAAATTGTAACACAATATTATTATTACACAATATTTACAACCAATCTAATCTTTGCTTCCGTTGTTTTAGCTTCTTATGTCTTTGAATACAAACAATAATATTTAAGACTATACAATATCTTAGTTAAAAACCAGAAGAAATTCTCACGATATTGTAGAAAATGTATAAAGGTTTTTGAATCCACTCCCTTCCTCTTAAGCTATGTAACTGAAAAGCTAATTTGAAATCTTGCATATGATAAAATCTACAAAAATTTTAGCACGATTCTCAAACAAAGATAGTTGATGTTATGTGTCCGCCAGGATCTATCGATCAGTTTAATTTGTTAATAAAGTTTTCTATGCCAGCTTGTAAAAAATGTTACTAAAAATTTTAACCTGAATTTTTTTTTTACAAATTGTTAAATCATAAGATTGATGCTTCGCAATTTTGAATTTGCCTCGGGTATATTTTAGATACTTCCAAATATTTTACTTAATTAACGTTAGAATAGATATCTCGTTGGATTGTCCTCTATTTGTAAATGTATTATTTATTAAAATTATTTATTTATTAATAAATAATAAGCTTTTGTCAGTGTGAAATAGTTTTACACTTACCACTGAAAATGCCCAACAAGATCCACATAAACCCTGATCTTTAACTTTTGATACTGCTCCCTTCATCTCTCCAATCAATGGAAGTTGGTACATCATCACCGACGGATCCCTCGTAAACATCCTTTATCTCTATATTTGGGCGGCCAACACCTTTTAGGATTTGAAGAAATTCAGCTTTAGTCAAGTCAGTAAACTGGGTTACACCTTTAAAGTACGTCGCTTTCCCTGCTTCATATTTTCTTATTGTGTTCTTTTCGATTTCCCGTAAATTTTTTTGGAATATAGAAAACCTTTGTTTTTCTTCTTCTATACTTTTGTAAAATTTTCTATGTTTATTCTGGAAACATAAATCTACTAAAATGGGGGAATTATTCTGGTGCCGATTAACGTTCATTAAAATTATTAATGGAAAACTATCACTTTAAATATTGAGTGGGCAAGCATTGTTATTATTTTACGGTTTAGTTTGAACTGTGTCGGACTTTTTAGTGTTCCGTACGGAATACTTATAAGATCACTTCGGTGTCTGTCCGTCTGTCAGTCACACCCGATTTTCTCCGAAACTATTTGTCATAGAAAGTTGAAATTTGGTAATAATATAGAAATTGATGGCTCCATCAGAGCCATGTAGTTTTGAAAGTTAAATTTTGACTTAAGGGGTTAGTTTTGGGGGGTGAAATCGGAAGTGAAAAAAAAATTTTTTTACTAAGTAATCGAGTGTGGTGTCAAATGAAAGCTTATGAAAACACGAGTTAAAAATATATATATATATATATATTATATATATATATATATATATATATATATATATATATATAATGTAATACTTGCGCGCACTTTTCTTTGTATTATTTTTAAAAAATAGCGAAAAATCGCTGTCCCTGCCTTATCTCGAAAAGTACTTATCAAAAAATTTTGAAAAAACTCTGAAATATTCTCCACGGGGAGTGCATTACCTTTAATAACACAGGGGAACAGCTGTTTTGGTGTCGAGGTTTTTCTGAGCTGATTCTATATCATTTGATGTCCTGAATTCAAATAACGTATTCATTTGTACTTAGGAGCTCAAATTTTTAAGATATACAATTTTAGAGAAATATAAGTTACATTATTGTAACTCAAATCCGTAAGTGTAGTAAACAAAAGTAGATACGAAATTTTTATTTTAGTTATACAAAATACAATATTATGTCGTACTTACAAACAAAAAAAAAAAACATTGAAGAAATGAAATAGTCACTCAACACTTGGAAAGGTTCTTTTCCGCGACATTCTTGAATGTTTTTTTAAACAGTCCCTTTTTAAACTCCAGCAGTAATCTGCCATCATGTGCATGTCCCATCTTCCTTGGTAGCGGTTCTCCATAACTTTAATATCTTGGTGAAATCTTTCACCTTGTTCCTCACTCATGTCTCCTAAATTTTCTGGAAAACGGTCTAAGTGGCTGTGTAAATAGTGTATTTTAATACTCATATTGCACCCTAAGGATTTGAAACTATTAACCATTTCAACATAGTTTTGAGCTTTATGTTTGCCTAGAAAATTTTCTACAACTGCAACAAATGATGTCCAAGCTTCTCGTTCAACTTGATTCATTGAATTTATGAAGGCAGGATCCTTAATTAATTGTCTTATTTGTGGGCCGTCAAATATCCCTGCTTTGAGTTTTTCTGTGCTCAACTGATGCATTTTTACCCCTATGTATGCAAAACAAGACCCATTCTTATCAAGAGCCTTTACAAATTGCTTCATTAAGCCCAACTTTATATGTAACGGAGGAAGTATGATTTTTTCTCTTTCAACCAAAGCGTCGTTAATGACATTCTTTTCCCCAACGTCCATGTTTTCTCTCTGAGGCCAATCTTTTCTAACCCAGTGGTGTGTTTTGTCCCTACTATCCCAGAGGCACAAGAAACACGGATATTTCGTGTAACCACTTTGCTGCCCGAGAAGAAAGTTTACCATTTTTAAGTCTACACAAATCATCCATTGATGTTCGTAATACTTTATCTTCTGCAAGACCAAAGCTATGGTATTATATTCTTCTTTCAGTTTCGTTGAGTGAGCTAGTGGTATTGAACCATATTTATTCCCATTATGTAGAAGGACACATTTTAAACTTCGCTTTGAACTGTCAATAAATAGGCGCCAATCATCTGGAATATATTCAGAAAGTCCCATTTCTTTCATGAGTCCCCTAATTTCGTGACAAAATACAAGATTGTCTTCTTGAGAAAAGAATGGTAGCAGATCTTTTTCTCTTGTACGGTGAAAGGTAATTTTGGTTCCTTGTTCCAGTAAATTTTTGTCGTTCAACCTAGAAGCCAGTACTTCAGAAGCTTTTTTCGATAAATTGAGATCCCTGATGAGATCATTTAATTCATTTTGATTGAAGCGTTGAGGAACTGATGACGTCCCCTCATAGTCACTGTTAGTTTCATTAGCATCAGAACTTTTATTAGCATCAGAAGAGCGATCAGAGGGAAAATATTCGTCATCAGAGATATGTGGTAGCTGATGAAATGTTGGAATCGGTATTTCATCTGAGTGCGGGATAGGGCGTATTGCCGAGTCTAAATTGGGATAAGTCCACTTACTGCGGTTATTTCGATTGATTCCATTAGTATTTACTAAACAGAAATAACAATCATTGAAGTGGTTTTTTGGTTCTCTCCAAACCATTGGTACGCCGAATTTTAGACATTTTCTTTTCCCGGTAGTCCACTGCCGTAAATGCTCTGTACAAGTTTTACATACGAGATGCGGGGCCCACGTTTTGTCTTGATCACCAAGTTTAACTCCAAAGTATCCAAGATACTCTCGCTTTACAAAGTCAGTAATAGTTTGTCTGTTTTGTTGAAACATGTATTCTCCGCATATATAGCAAAACACATCAGGTTGATTTACACAACTTCTTCTTGAACTGGAGCCTGAACTCATTTTAATTCTGTTCAATAACACAAAAACACTCTTTTCTTAACATAAAATAACACGCCAAATTCGATCTACTCTCATTAGTAAGAACGCACAAGCTGACGAGACTTACCCGAGTTAGGTGATTAAAAGGGTCAGTTCAGGTACCTGATAGGCAATGGTTCCACTATTTATAGATTTACCTGGAATTTACTCAATTACAGACTGACAATAAAACCATTGTACCTACATTAATGAATATATAATAATTTTAGAACTCTCATAAATGAATATACTGAATAAAAACCACATTGGTAGATAAGTTGATGTATCTAAAAAAGTAGAGCTGATAGAGAAAAACGGATTGCATGTATAGATTTAGCGTCCCAAATATAGTTAAAATCGGCTCTAAAATCTCAGGCACCAAAACAAAAATATTTTTTTGTTGCCCTGTGTAATTTATCTGGTATATAAAAAAAACAAAAATTTTCAAAGTCATCAGATTTCAGTAAAAATTGGAAACAAACTTTGTGAAGGGTGTTTGGTGAAGTCACTGATCATTTTATACCTCGGTAACAAAATTTTTTATTTGAAAAGCAATCAACGTACGGAACACTAATTGCGCAAGTTCAACTTGCACTTGACCGGTTTTTTTTTAATTTGTTTCCTTTTTTAAGTAGCATATTTCTGAATATTTCAAGCACAATATAAAACTAGTCTGAGAAATAACTAATTAATAAGTTTTTCCTGGAAATATGTATATTATCTGGGATACTGTTTTATTAAACAGGAAATTTAAGTGTTTTCTTTTATTACTTACTACATTTTACTTTTTATAATTTCTCTGTTTTATAGTCTATTTATAGATGGGACTACTTTCTTATTTCATGTTAATAACTACTGCTTTTAGTTGGAAGTGGTTTGTAATTAAGAATTTTATTGTTGTTATATTTACATTTTCTGTAAAACATATTTTTATAATTTTGTAACAGTACTGTTATTTCGGCTCTTACGTAACAGTGTTATAGGGAAATTCCTTCTTATGCGGCTGATGTTTCACGTTAAACTATGGGTCTAGAATAGCGCAAGAACTATTTTCATACAAAGGCTGCCTTGGACAAGTAAATTAGCCTAAACTGAATAATACTAAACCCTTACACTTTTAAGGAGAGTCGTTGTAAACAAAGAAAAAGTGTTACTTATAATTCCAATAAATCGTCGCATTGTCATATTCATTTAATTATTTTTCAGATCAGCCAAACAAGAAAATATTGACGGGCACAATACGTGCCCAAAATAATCTATAATATATATAAAATGCAACGTCTCTCTGTCTGTCTGTCTGTGCGCTTATCGCTGGAGAACCATTTATCCGATTTACTTACTTTTTTTTTTTAAAACATACATATGTTCTCTGGCCAGGTTATATAATAATAATAATAATCTATATAATATATATAAAACGCAACGTCTCTCTGTCTGTCTGTCTGTCTGTCTGTCTATCCGTTAGTGTGCTTTTCATTCGAGAACTACTCATCCGATTTACGTGTTTTTTTAAATTCTTAATTTAATATATATCAAAAAAAATCTATAATATATATAAAACGTAACGTCTCTCTGTCTGGCCAGTATTGCGCTTAGCACTCAAGAATCACTTATCCGATTTACATGTTTTTTTTTTTTTTATAAAATATAAAGGGAATAAACAGAGACAAAATGCTAATATGTAGGAAAAAAGATGGAAGTTTAGCAGTAAGCTTGGCAGAAAGACTGAATAGATGGGCGGAATACTTTAAAGAAACAATAAATGGAGATAAAAATGAGGAGTTGAATGAGAAATAGGAAACAAAATTAACTGGAGGACAGGAGGAAACAAACAAACCCTGCAGAGAAAAAATAAGAGAAATACTCAGAATCCCTAAAAAAATAAAGCCCCGGGTGGAAATTGTATAACATTAGAAATGATAAAAGCTGGAAGAGTAGATCTGGAAAATGAAATATGCCGGTTGGTGCAAGAAATATGGGAAACAGAAAAGATGCCAGTGAGCTGGAGAGAGTCGCTCATTTGTCCAATATACAAAAAGGAGAAAAATCTATATGTGCTAATTATATACCACTGGATGTTATGTACAAGATAGTAATAGTGACTATCAAAACCAGACTAGAAGAGAAAGCCAAGTCTATTCTGGGAGAGTACCAGTGTGGATTGAGGAAAAATAGTTCGGTTACAGACCAGATATTTTCGATTAAGCAAATCCAAGATAATACCTTAGAACAAAATTTGGCACTACACTTGGTCTTTGTGGATTTCAGAGAAGCATATGACTCTGTAAATAGAGAAGGACTTTACAAGATAATGGAAGAACTAAAAATTCCAAGTAAATTGATTCGCATGATGAGAATGACCCTGAATGACACAGAAAATAGAGTGTTGGTTGAAGGCAAAGTATCAGACAAGTTTAAGGTGAAAAGAGGATTAAGACAGGGGGATCCCGTGTCGACATGTCTATTTAATTTGGTACTAGAGAAGATAATCCGGGGAATAAAAACAAATGGAACGATATACCAACAAACCTGCCAATGCTTGGCCTATGCGGATGATGTAGCAGTGAGAGAACTCAAAAAGCCATAAGTAGGATAGAAGAAAGGGGAAGGATGAGAGGATTAAGGATAAATGAGGAAAAAACAAAATACATGGAAATTACAAAGAAGAAGGATAATAAAAAGAATAAAAGTTTAGATATAATAAACAACTTAGGGAAAATATATATATTTGAAAAAGTAGACAAATTTAATTATCTAGGAGTAACAATAACAGAGAGTTGACAAGAAAAGACGGAGATACAAGAAATAATAGCGAAAGGACAGATATGTTAGGGGGCAATGAATCCAATATTGAAATTAAAGAATGTATTAAGAAAAGCAAAAGAAAACATATATGCGACAGTTGTCAGACCCCCGGTGATATATGGATGCGAAACGTGGAAATTGAATGCAAGAGAAAAGGGGACGTTGGAGGTGTAGGAAAGGAAAGCTTTGAGAAGAATCTATGAAGAAGGGAAAGAAGAGGGACTGTGGAGAAGAAGAACAAACTACGAATTAAAATGCCTATATACGAAACCCCTTAAAAGCCAAATCATAAGCAGCCAGCGATTTAGATGGTTGGGACACGTGGCAAGGGTGAAGGAAGAAAGACAGGCAAAGCAAGCCCTAATAAGAGGAGTAGTTGGAAGAAGAGGCAAGGGTAGACCTCGATCTACATGGATTCAGGCAGTAAAGCAAGATCTGGAGTTGATGGGAATCCCGCACTGGGAAAAGCTAACAGGAGACAAAGATAAGTGGAGACAAGTATGCAACCAAGCCATGAGCCTCTAAGGCCCCTCAAGCTATATAATAATATAAACATAATGAATAAGCAGTGACGATAAAAGTGAATCAAATCCACGCGAGCGGAGCCGCGGGCACGGCTAGCGTATTTATAAGCAGAAGAATATAATTCTATTAAATCGTCCACGTAATTACCTGGACACGAAAATATTGCCAGGTACAATGGATAGTTAAAAAATTAACGACAAGGAATTGGAAATTTTCCAATCTATAATTTTTTAAAAATCTACTACAATCATATCACTGGCTTTTTTATTTTTTATGTACCTTATCTTTTTTCTTTGGTAAGATCAATTCTTTCTGCACATCCTCTATTTGTTTTCCAGTAGAGTAGAAAAAATAGGAAAATAAACTAAAATTGTCGATATTAGAGAATATTTTTTTTACCTTAAAGTCAAGCCACTGCTCTCTATCTTTAACCAAGGAACCAATCACGCCGTTGGCAATAAATAGCAATATTACTAACTTCATATTGTACTAGAATGTCGATACTATTATGCCAATGATAAAATGCTTTTTATCGTACTTATATACATTTTTGGAAAAAGATAAACTGCGTAAGTAAATTAAATGTACCGGGTGGGTAAATAAAAAATGATCCCCAACGATATCTCAGGAAATTTTTGTTATGTACGGTTGAAAAGAACCTGACAACCAGATGGCTGGGAATAAAAGAACGGATTTTAGGAATAAGGAAGCAGCATGATTGTGCATTGCACCCCCTTCAACCTCCATTTTCACTCCATTTCAAAAGGGTGCATATGATCAAAATGGCCCCGAAATTAGATTTAGCGACCCCAGAAATCCGCGAGAAACCAGTTTTAAACGCGAAACTCTAATTCAGTTGAATATTTTTATGAGTTTAGCACACCTGCTGCAGGGAAGTCCCTAAAGCGCTACAGGAGCGACACGTGTGCGGAGAAAGCGACTCACGCCGTTTTTGAATCGCTGTAAATTGTACTCGGTGGGAAACACAGTCCTGGGCAAATTATTCCAAAGGGATGATGTTCTCTGCTTGAAAAGCGTTGTGCGAGGAGTAACAAGCTGAACCTGATGTGAAGTATTAGCATGACGTGTACAACCGTTCTTCGATGTACCAGCGAATCAAGGCTGCCAGTGAGTTCCGGGTCTCC
This sequence comes from Pachyrhynchus sulphureomaculatus, assembly GCA_019049505.1. Lineage (NCBI taxonomy): Eukaryota > Metazoa > Arthropoda > Insecta > Coleoptera > Curculionidae > Pachyrhynchus > Pachyrhynchus sulphureomaculatus. The sequence continues at coordinate 12,173,456 of CM032455.1, read as the reverse complement.
AATCAGACTTCTCTGAATAGAATCCAACAAATGCAGTGTATGTTTGGGAGCGGAGCTCCAAACATGGGAGTAGTATTCCGTAGTTGGTCGAATTTGAGCTTTGTAAAGAATTAACAGTTGTGGAGTGTAAAGCTTTCTGGTTCGAAATAATATTCTGAACTTGTGAGAAGCTCTCCTAGCTATGCCTGCAACATGTTCATGCCAGGACATATTTGCTCCCAAATTAACGCCCAACAAATTGAGTGACGATGTTAGAGGAATGGAGTGTCCCGACATAACTACGTCGGGTTCAGCAACGTTAACTTTTTTAGAAAAAACCGCCGCCTGGGTTTTTATAGCGTTAAATTACACTTGGTTACTGTCACCCTAAGATAGAATTTCCTCCAGGTCTTTGTCAAGTTGAATGACTTGCTGCTGTCTGCGGATATTCGTCTGAGTAGCTGACGTCCAAGCGTTCAAAGTGAGTGAAGAGATAAGCGTACTGTCATCTGCAAAGCTGTAGATTTGATTCTCGACCTTTTCCAGCAGATCGTTAATGTAAATGAGAAAGAGATTAGGAGACAGTATGGAGCATTAAGGTACACCGGCGTTGATAGTGAAGGTGTCTGCCACTCGTAAAGAACGCTCTCTGAGGAAACATGAGAGCCACAAACAGAACTTTTCAGCCCATCGTGCCAAACACGGTCGAATGCCTTGGATATGTCAAGAGCAACCGCCCGAGATTCTCCAAAGTGTTCAATTGCGTTATTTCAAATGTGTGTTACATAACTCAGAAGATCTCCTGTTGATCTGTTTTTACGAAAGCCGTATTGGTGATCGCTAATAATGTTAAATCCTTCAAGATATTTTAGAAGATGCTGATTGTTAGCCTTTTCCATCACTTTCGATATTATTGAAAGCAATGCGATTAGTCGGTAGTTATTTGGCAAGGTCTTCTTACCTTTTTTTAGGTATCTGTTGAACTGTGGCACATTTCCAGAAGGAAGGAAATATTCGGTTTCTGTAGGAAAGGTTGAAAAGTCTACAGAAAACTTTAGTTAGTTCCCTCGCACAGTTTTTGAGAACTATGGCAGGTATTCCGTTAGAGCCAGAAGCTTTTTTGGTGTCTAGCTTCATTAAAATACGTTTTATGATACGCTGTGTGAAGAAAATATCGGGCATCCTTGACTGCACTACGGGAATAGTAGGTGGTGTTTTTCCTTGGAAATCGACAGTAGAATGTGAAGCAAACAAAGTGTTCAGTCAACAAGTTCGCTTTCTCAACAGGTGTCGTTGCAATAGAATTATCTGGCGGTGTGAGTGGTGGTATGGTGGATTTGGTGAAATTTTGACTAACTGCCTTAGCGACTGACCAAAACGACCTGGAATTGTTGGGACAAGCGAGAAGTTTGTTTCTAATTCGTTGATTGTGTGCCTCCTTGGTTTCGTCGATAATTTCTTTGCATTTGTTCCTGGCACGAACAAAGGTGTTACGACTTATGGTGTTAGGATTTTCACGCCATTGTCGGTAGGCAAGATGTTTAGAAGCAACAGCTTCTTTGCATTTTCGGTCAAACCAAGGCTTGCCATTGGAAGGATATTTCTTTGAAAAAGGGATGTAAGCTTACATACCAGACAAAATAACATCCGAGACTTCCCTGGCGCAGTCAGATGGGTCGTCGGATCGAAAACAAACGTCTAACCAAGGGACAGTTCGAAAATATTCCATGAGATCTTCCCATTTCGCAGATTTGGTGGTTAAAAACAGATAAGACTGGCGAACTCCCCGTCTCGATCAGGGATCCGTGTTGGTTCGTCGCGTATATGTGAAATAACGGGAACGTCAAAATTTCACCTCCCAATTCCGTGCCGCTACGAGTATTTAAAAAAAAAACTTTGATTTCATTTCTTGGTTGGCCCACTGTGCATCGTGGTGCAGGAGGAAACTTTTCTCGCTTCAGAACTTTGATAGCGTTCTTCGAATATCTTCAAAACTTTATTATAGGTGTTTAGAATTGCTCGACGACGGTCTTCATGAATGATCTATTGAACTTTTCCACTGAAGTTCGACCGGCCTTAAATCACGAAAACACTCAAAAATTTGCGTACCGCTTTGAAACGGAGTTTCCTCCCTAAATGCGTTCCAAATCATTTCATATATTTCAGAAGCATTTTTCCTAAACTTAATACAAAACTTCACATACTCGCTGCTCCTTTTTTGAATCCGTTGTGAAAATAAGAGTATCAGAATTAGACCTTTACGCAAGCGTGTGTACAAAATAAGCTGCATGCAACGTTGTTAGGGATGTATCTACTGCCATTTATCGGTGCAAGTCGATACCATTTCGCGTTCTTACTATTTAGCATTAATCCGGAAATAATTACAATAGCGATGGAAGCTATAATTTTTGGGCGATATAGTTTTAGAAGAGAAGGCCGAATACGGTGTGGGTCGATAAATTTTTGTATTTATTCAATATTACCTTGAGAATTTTTCGTGGTTTTTGTTTGGGGTAATGAACAAATTTTAAGCCTTGTTAATCGTAGTTAAATATATAAGGATTAAAGACTTGAGGATGGGTTCCATATATATTGTATTATATGTCCTTTTTTGGAGTCCTTAAAGTCTAAAAATCTAAAAACGGTAATATTTTTAGTGTTCCGTACGGAACACTTATAAGATCACTTCGGTGTCTGTCTGTCTGTCTGTCTGTCTGTCTGTCTGTCTGTCACACCCGATTTTCTCCGAAACTATTTGACATAGAAAGGTGAAATTTGGTAATAATATAGGAATTGATGGCTTCATCAGAGCCATGTAGTTTTGAGAATTAAATTTTGGCTTAAGGGGTTAGTTTTTTGGGGGTGAAGTCGGAAGTGAAAAAAAAGGTCATCGAGTGTGGTGTCAAATGAAAGCTTGTGAAAACACGAGTAAAAAATATATATATAATATTATACTTGCGCCCACTTTTCTTTGTATTATTTTTAAAAATTCGCGAAAAATCGCTGTCCTGGGCCTTATCTCGAAAAGTACTTATCAAAAAATTTCGAAAAAATTCTGGAATATTCTCCACGGGGTGTAGATTGAACGAAAATTATCACATAAAAATAATTTATATGGTATATAAAAAAAAACAAAATTTCAAGGTCATCAGATTTCAGTAAAGATTGGAAACAAACTTTGTTGAAAACTCATTTGGGGTGTGGTTTGTGAAGTCACTGATCATTTTATACCACCGTAACATAAATTTTGACTGAAGGGGTTCGTTTTGAGGGGTGAAATCGAAAGTGAAAAAAATTTTTTTTTTACTAGGTCATCGAGTGTGGTGTCAAATGAAAGCTTGTGAAAACACGAGTAAAAAATATATATATAATGTAATACTTGCGCACACTTTTCTTCGTATTACTTTTAAAAAATCGCTGTCCCCTACCTCATCTCGAAAAGTACTGATCAAAAAATTTTGAAAAAATTCTGGAATATTCTCCACGGGGTATAGATTGAACGAAAATTATCACGAGTACATTACCTTTAATAATTTATTTGGTATATAAAAAAAAAACAAAATTTCAAGGTCACCAGTTTTCAGTAAAGATTGGAAACAAACTTTGTTGAAAACTCATTTGGGGTGTGTTTTGTGAAGTCACTGATCATTTTATACCACCCTAACAAAATTTTTTATCTTAAAAACAATCAACGTACGGAACACTAATTGTGCAAGTTCAACTTGCACTTGACCGGTTTTTTTTTAATTATTTTTGGTCAAACATGTAAAGTGTTATTAAAGTGGACTAGAAAGTTAGAAGGGTTACTTTTATATATCGTGTTCTAAGTTTTTTCAGTACTCTTCCAGTTGAGGAAGCCAAAAATTCTGTTATTGTGTTACCTTTAATTTTAATGGAAATAATATGTAGAGGAAAATATCAGTTTGTTGAGTTGTAGATACCACTGAAGCCTTTCCATCGCTTAATTTTTTTTATTGTGAATAATGTCTCCCTATAAAAACTGTTTATCATTTAAATTATTAACTTGTAGTGCTTGGATTAGGTTATTCTCTAGTGTGAGTAAGTCATACTCAGTAGTTATTTGAGTAATACGTTTTTCTTATTACTTCCTGTATTTACAGAACTAGAATGTAAGAGAATGTGATTATAGGATGACCTTAAAAATAATTATTAAATTTACAACGTGTATTTGCAAGAAAAGCACTGGATAAAAAAAATTTTAACAATCTTTTTTATTCGGTTTGCATTTACAGTCATTGCTTAAAAATTACTGATTCATAGCGTTTTCTTTAATTCCTTTTACAAAACTAAGGTCACTTTTTAATATTTCTGAAATTTTTATGACAAACTAGGAACAATATGGCTCAGATATATTTCTTTTTAAAAATTGTTAATATATTCGAGGTAGCACACGCGATATATTATGTTTTTTTTTAATCATAATCCTTGTTCTGAGGCGAAGTACTGGTCTCTTATTCCCAAGTAGAGGACTTACCTAACCTTAGCTAGCCTGTCAGTATTCAGTAGTCAACAACCCTGTCAAGCAAGTCAATTTTTACAACGTCGCGTCGCTGAGGGAGAAATCTTTTAACATGTACTTTTAATAATTCAAATTTGTCTATGCAGAGTAGACTGAAGACACGCATAGTCAGCTATTCAATGATAACAGGAGGAATTTTAAAGTCGTCCAGTAGAATTTAAAATAAAACTGTTTGTTTAGACATACAGTAGAACCCCGGTTATCCGAGATAACGTGGGGGGGCACCCTCCTCGGATAACTGAAAACTCGGATAATCCGGATTTGTTTTTTATTTATTCAAAAAATAAACAGAAATACTTTAAACCGATGTATTAACGTTTTTAACATATAAATAGGTACATACATTATAAAACAGTGAAATAGGTATCTATGCGCTTCTGTCTCAAATTGTATCTCCTTTTTCTCGCTGCAATGTTTCTCCATCTATTAAGAAGAAGCAAATCCGCTAGGGTTGCCTCTGGTTATTGTTCGGTATACCTCAAAGCTTTTTCCGAAGAAGCAAAACCTTCTTGATGAGAGATCTTGGTGGGAGACTGTTCATCCACCGCCGCTTCGTCATCGTCATCTGATTTTTCGGTTTCCTGAAAGGCATTCGTTGTTTCTTCAATACTCATTTCTTCTTCTAAATCATCTGCTGTAACCCATTCAACATCATCTTCTCTTGTCACATTTTCGCAACCTTTTAATTTTTACATTAATTCAAATAAACTTTTTTCTTTTTCTTCTATCTTGCTGTCAAAATTTGAACAGGACATTTCTCCATGGCTTCTCAATTTCAAAGCTAATTCATTTAATGGAGTACCATCTTCACTATCATTATAGTCCTTAAAATCAATAACTTTTGACCAAGATTTTTGAATAGTGGTAGTACGCACAGAATCCTAAGCTTGACTTACCCAGTAAATAATATTTTTCAGTGTAACCTTTCTCATCCCATTGATAATATCCTCCTTTTCTGTGTATTCTAACAGATGTTCAAGATATAAACGCCTATAATTTTTTTAAATTTTTTCGAGGATGCCTTGATCCATTGATTGCATTATGCTGGTTACGTTTGGAGGAAAAAATTTTACAACAATTTCGCCCACATGCAATCCTTCTCCAGGGTGAGAGGGGGCATTATCCATTAACAAAATTGCTTTAATAGGAGGACGGTTTCTCTTCAAAAATTTAGTCACAGATGGCACGAACTCTTCTTCAAACCAGTTAGTAAATAAAGACGCATCCATCCATGCGCTCTTCAGACTTTTGTAATAGACTGATAGGGCTTTGGGTGAGATGTCTTTTAAAGCTCTTGGACGTGCAGACTTGCCAATCGCCATCAGTGGGATTTTGTGCTTGCCAGATGCATTGGAACATACCATTATAGTTAATCTTTCCTTACTTCGTTTGTGCCGAGGAGCTGATTTTTCCTGTCGAAATGCCAATGTTTTTGATGGAAGCATTTTATAATTCAGACCAGTTTCGTCACAGTTGTAAATTTGATCACATGTGTATCCACAATCTTTGATTTGCTTTTTAAAGTTCTGCTTAAACTTCTCAATTTATAACACATCAGCAGAAAGTTTTTCACCACATACAGTCAGTTGTCGTACACCGTACCGTTTTTTCCACCGGTCAAGCCATCCAGAACTAGCGGTAAACTGATCTATCTCTGGGAATGGCCTACTAAACATTATTGCTTTCTGTTGTAAAATTGGACCTGACAGAGGCACAATTTTTGATCTCTGTTAGTTAAACCACATGAATATAACTTCGTTAACCTTTTCATAGTCGCCGGTTTTCATTGATTTTCTTCCTGAGGACGAGGAGGCTTGATTTATATACCACTCTTTCTATTTTTGTGCGGTTTCTTTTCCAATCTCCAACTGTTACCTCACCTACTCCATAATCTCGTGCAACAACTTTGTCTCTCCTGCTTCAATTCTTCTGATGGCTTTTAATTTTTCTTCAATAGGAACGACGACTCTTTTACGCTTGTTTTGCTCCATTATAATACGACAAACAAAAATTCAAACAAAGCAATTCGTAATAATTACACTTAACTACCAGAACTCCAACCAAATAAATTATGTGAGTATACTCGTACTTCTCCGTAGTGAACGCTATAACGTACTGCATTCACGCAAATTTACATGCTAAAAGAGTCCAAAAACATAAATAAGGGAACCCCTCACACGGGCCAGGGGGATTCCCCCAAGGCCCTGAAGATTTTAAATGGAAATATGTACATACATATTTTAGAAGCTCGGTTAATACGCAGCATAGACGCGCGTACCTCGGATAATCAGGTTCTTAGATTGGCTCGGTTAATCCGGAGCTCGGATAATCGCGACTCGGTTAATCGGGGTTCTACTGTAATGGAATGGAATGACAGAAGTCTAAAGATCTACTTCACTTCCTCAAAAACAGTAAAGTGAGAGGAAATAAGTAAAATAATGTCATATTCGAATTGGAACATTGTTAGGTACATGAAACGTTTTTTTAAGTGTATCGCAAACTTAGCACAAATATTTTAATATGCTTTATACAAAAAAAGTACATTTTTAAAATTGTCTTATTAATTAATAATACGGTTGAAGAGGAGGTTAGAAATTGAAAATACTTAAAATATGTCTAAATGTTCGCTATCAGCATTATTAGGCTAATATCATTTCAAGGTTTGATGACGAAGTAATAATTTATTGAACTCTATACCGTCTCAGAATTTTGAAGTGTTTAAAAACAAAACAGAATCTAAAAATTTATGTTTTTGTTATTAATAATCTGATTTTGACGAACCTTGTCATGTTTGAAAAGTCAGTTCTTGACTTGCGAGAGCCTTGAATATGCAATGCTTAATGGCCCTTTTAGACGGTCATATCAGTACTCAGTTCCGTCTCAGTTTCAGTAGCAATTGATTCGCGTAGAATATATTCCTGCATATATTAAATAAATAAAAAAATGACCCGAAAACACCCCTCTTGGGGTAGGGCCATCATTTGGGTTCTCTAGATTAGACCCGTTTTCCTTGTTATATTTCTCTGCTTAAGTGCTTCCAAAGTTTTCTGTTAGACGTCTTCTCCTTCCAGTTCGTAATCCCTGCCGCCTCCATGTCTTCCTTGACTTGCTGCAGCCATCCTGTTCTCGGTCTACCTCTCCTTCTACGTCCCGGTTACCATTGAAGTATTTCATATATTGGTGCTCCTGGCCTGCTCTCCATGTGTGCCCTAGCCAATTAAATCTCTTCTGTTTTATTTTTTTGACTATGTCCTCCTCCACTTCTCCCAAAATTTTTTGATTAGTCCTCCTTCTGTAGACTCCTTCACATATTCTTATTGGCCCTAGGATCGCTATTAATATCCTTCGTTCAACTCTTCTCATGTCTTCCTCTTGTTACTTTGTCATGCTTATAACTTCCGTAGCATATATTAGTTTTGGGTGTATTATTGTCTTGTATATCGTCATCTTACTGTGTCTTCCTATTATCTTACTACTTAACAATTTCTTATTGCTATGGAACAACTTGTTTGCTCTTATTAATCTTTCCTTTACTTCCATTTCCTTGTTCCCATCCCAATACAGCGTCACTCTCGAATATTTAATCTTCTCTACTTTTTCCAATTCCTGAACATTTTGTTTTCCATTTTTTATTATTTTGGTATGCTTGTTTGATCACATGTATTGCATCTACCGTAGATTTTCCTTGTGCAAATCCACACTGGTATTGTCCTATTACATTTTTTATTACATATTTTAGTTTTTCGTGTATAATCGTTGTCAAAATCTTGTAGGCGGTGTTGAGCAGGGTGATTCCTCGATAATTTTCGCATAGTCGTTGGTGGCCTTTCTTGTCTATTATTACAATTTCACCTCCTTTTCAATCGTGTAGCATGCGTTCTTCTTTCCATATCTGTTTAATTAGTACGTACATGCTTTCACAGAGTTCTTCTTCGCCGTATTTAAACAATTCCATGTTTATTACGTCTCTGCCTGGCTTTTTTCCGTTCTTACTTCTTAGTATTATTTCTTTTATTTCATCTCTTGTTGGTTCTAGAATCGTTTCCGTTTCATTTTCTTCTTGCTCGTTTTCTTCGGTTATGTATTCTTTCTGTGTTTGTTCGTTTAAGAGGTGCTTGAAATGTTCCTTCCATATATTAATATACTTAATTAATATAAATTGTTTATAATTGCTTTTTACCTCGGTTTTTCATAACTAGAATATTTCATTTTTATTATTAACGAGCCGGGCCCGCGGCTCCGCTCGCGTGGACTTTATTCATTACTATCGTTACTGATTATTCCTTATGTTACTCAACGTAATAAAATATCTCCCATTATTTCCCCTTATCTCCCAATATTTCTTCTTATCTCTCACTATCTCACCCTATTTCCCATTATCTAGGCTTATCTCGACTTATCTAGCAATATTTCTTCTTATCTCCCATTATTTCTCCTTATCTCCCATTATTTCTCCTTAGCTACCATTACTTATACTTATCTTCCATTATCTCACCTTACCTCCCATTATCGAGGCTAATCTCAACTTATCTCCCATTATTTCTCCTTATCTCCCATTATCTCACCCTATCTCCCATTATCTAGGCTTATATCGAATTATATAGACGATATGTATAAATATATAAAAACACGTAAATCAGAAAAGTGGTTCTCGAGTAATAAACGCACTAACGGACAGACAGACAGAGACACGTTGCATTTTATATATATTATAGATATTCTTTGCTCCATGACATTGCTCCATATTTAATGGTTTAGCCTGTTTAAAAAAAAAAAGAACGTAAATCTGATAAGAAGTTCTGGCGTGATAAACGCACTAATGGACAGACAGACAGACAGAGAGACATTGCATTTTATATATATTATAGATATTCTCTGCTACATAATATTGTTCCATATTTAGTAGTTTAGACTGTGTATTGCAAGAGAACGCGCTAGCGGCAAACTTTTTTCCGATTTCATTCACTATTGTCATCACTGCTCATTCCTTATCCTACCTATCTAATAAAATATAGCCTATAACCTGGCCGGAGAACATATGTATGTTTTAAAAAAAAAAGTACGAAAATCGGATAAGTGGTTCTCCAGTGATAAGCGCACTAACGGACAGACAGACAGATAGAAAATCGTTGCATTTTATATATATTATAGATGTAATAAAATATATATCTATAACCTGGTCAGAGAACATGTATGAATTTAAAAAAGCATGTAAATCGGGTAACTGGTTCTCGAGGGATAAGCGCACTAACGGACAGACAGACAGAGAGAGAGACGTTGCATTCTGTATATATTACACTGGTCAACAAAAAAAAGAAAATTGCTTGTTTCCTGTGATTTTTTTTTGTTTCTATCTCAAATTGACGCGTATTTTTTAAATATGGCAACAGCTTTTGTTTTTGAGTTATAGCTAACTACCCTCATTTACTATTTTTACTTAGATTTTCGTTTTTTATTGGACACTAAAATATATTTTGTTGTTGTTTTAGATATGGCTTCGTTAAGAAGATGTTGTGTGCTTAATCCCGATTGTTTTTGCTATATTTGTGGTGAATATATATTTGCAAAATATCAAAAACCTATATAGGACTTTGTGAAAACTGCGTATCATCAATACTTTAAAATAAAAGTGTGTAATCAGGACAAGCCATGGGTTCCTCATATTGTATGCCAGAAATGTGTGGTATGTCTACGGTTATGGTCCAGTGGAAAAAGAGATGCAATAATGTTCGTAACACCCATGATTTGGCGAGAACCTCGAAACCATCATGACGATTGCTACTTCTGAGTTGTGAAAATAAACGGAATTAACACTGGAAATCGAAGTAAGTAGTCATATCCTAAGTTATCTTCTGCTTAACGACCTCAATTAAAATCACAAGAGGTACAACCCAGCACATCTAAATCTTCTGATGATCCAAATCTCTGTGAACCCGAACGAAATACATCAAGTGAAGACTCTGATTCAGACTACAAATATAGCCTTTCAGAACCTCAACCATTTAATCAGAAAGAACTAAATGACTTAGTAAGAGATCTCAACTTACCAAAAGAAGCTTCTGAAATTTTAGCATCTCGTTTAAAAGAAAAAAATTTGCTTACTCCGGAAACCAACATTACATTTTATCGTACCCGAGAAAAAAATCTGTTACCGTATTTTTCTCAAGAGAAGGATTCAGTTTTTTGTAACGATGTTGGTGGTATTTTGCAGCAGATGGGATTAAAACAGTACCAACCTAGTGATTGGCGTCTTTTCATAGAGAGCAGCAAAAGAAGTTTAAAGTGTGTTTTGCTTCATAACGGTAACAAGTACGGATCTATACCTATTGCACATTCGACGACTTTAAAAGAAGAATACGTAAATGTTTCTAAGGTTATCGAAAAAATTAAGTATCAAGGGTCATTTGTGTTGATCTGAAAATGGTTAACTTTCTTTTAGGTCAACAAAGGGGGTACACAAAGTTCCCTTGTTTCATGTGTCTCTGGGATAGTCGTGACAAACAACACCATTGGTCACAAAAAGTTTGGCCAGTGCGGGAAGAGCTAGAAGTTGGTACAAAAAATGTTATAAACGTGCCCTTAGTTAGCCGAGACCGCATCATACTTCCACCACTTCATATTAAACTCGGCATAATGAAACAGTCTGCGAAGGCGCTTGACAAAAGTGGCGAATGTTTTAATTTTCTCTCACGCAAGTTTTCAGGATTAAGTTCAAAAAAATTGAAAGCTGGTATTTTTGATGGGCCACAGATTAGGCAACTCGTGAAAGATCCTAATTTTGTCAAATCAATGACTGAAGTCGAATCCAAAGCTTGGAATTCATTTGTTTTGGTTATGAGTAACTTCCTAGGCAAACAGAAATCTGACGACCATGTCGAGCTTGTTGAGTGCATGCTATCGAACTTGCAAGAGCTAGGATGCAACATGATCATAAAAATCCACTTCCTGTATTCGCATTTAGACCGATTTCCACAAAATCTGGGTGATTTTAGTGAGGAGCAGGATGAAAGATTTCATCAGGATCTTCGGACAATGGAAGAGCGTTATCAGGGGCGGTGGGACTCACATATGATGGCAGACTACTGCTGGAGTTTGCAACGAGATCTACCTAAAGTCGTTCATTCAAGGAAATCTTATAAAAGATCATTTGCTAGTGTTCAATAGAAATTTTGTTAATTAATGTATTATTTTTTTGTATTTTTTGGCAAAATAATAAAACTGTATATTTCAAAAGGTAGAGTTGTTAGCAATCACCCAGTATTTTTTTCATAGTCAGGGCCATAGAAATACCCAATAACAGAAAAAAAAAATAAAGGAAAGACTTGTGTTGTTATAGATATAGATTATTATTATTATATAACCTGGCCAAAGAATATATGTATGAATTTAAAAAAAGACACGTAAATCGGATAAGTAGTTCTCGCATGATACACGCACTAATGGACAGATAGACATTCACATTTTATATATATTATAGATTATAGATTATAGATATTCTCTGCTATATAATATTGTTCCTTATTTAATGGTTTAGGCTGTGTACTGCAAGGCAACGCGCTAGCGGCAAACTTTTTTCCGACTTCAATCACTATTTTACGTCACTGCTCATTCCTTATGCTACCTATCGTAATAAAACATAGCCTATAACCTGGCCAGAGAACATATGTATGTTTTAAAAAAAAAAGTACGAAAATCGGATAAGTGGTTCTCCAGTGATAAGCGCACTAACGGACAGACAAACAGACAGACAAGCAGAGAGACGTTGCATTTTATATGTATTATAGATTATAGATGCTTATTTGCGAGCTAAAAATCTCGTTGTTTCTAACTTCGGTTTCATTATTTTTTCTTCACCTTTGTTCGATGCCTGTGTCGAATTATGTAGAATTTATCCACGTTTGTTTTTAACTATATCCAAATACATTACTGCATATATTCACTTTTAAAGTTTAGACAGTTAATAGCCAAATATTCTAAAGGGTATGGTACTGCTTCTGGTTTACATGTTATAATTAGCATAAAACTAGGTCAAAAGTTTTTACACGTTTTCTGTTGCATATAAACATTAATACGTTAGCATACGAAAGTCTACTATGCTATTGACAACTCTTGATTGAAACTGCTCGGGAGAACTCAGTTCGTTTATGATCATGCGCCGAGATTACTACGCTACATTTACAGTCATAGTAAAATTCCAACCGATAAGAGACTTTGTTGTGAAATTTTCTTTGCGGGAAACGACACGAAAAGGATAAATCACAAAGAATAGGTCTAAAATGATTCAATTTTGAAAGATTGACGAAAAAAAAATGGGGTAAGGCTGTTTTTGCTAACCTGAACTATCTTTGGTCTCCAGTCACTCATATAACACGTACGTCATTTTTTCACATTAAGGTAGGACATTTTTTTTTCATTATTTAATGTATTTTATAATTGCTGATTATTTAATTCAGGTTAGTTTCAGTTAGTTCAAGTTAACAAAAACGGTTACCTCCCGATTTTTTCTCATAAATCCTAAATTTAGGTCGTTTTTTATGCCTATTTAAAAAAAAATAAGACAACAATAAGATATAATACAGACAGCTTACAAAATGAAAGTATCAGAAATCTATACAAGAGTAGACTGGACCAAAAGATACAACGGACGGGATTTGTTAATATAGAAGAAGAATATAAGTATATAAAGGAATGCCTACACGCAGCCGCACTGGAAGCATTAGGGTACCAAGATAAAAGGGAAAAACAGCAAAAACCATATTGGTGGGATGAAGAAATTAAATACGAAATTGAAGAAAAACGGAAAAGCTATCAAAAATACTTAAGTTCAAAGAGCACAAACGACAAAGTAAAATACAAAGAATCCCAAGCTAGAGTACGTAAAATGATTAGTGACAAAAAGAACAACCAATGGGAAAAGACATGCTCAAGACTCAACACTTACATAGGAGGAAGAAAAAACACAGAAAGCTGGAGACTTCTTAAAAATATGAGAACAGAACGGAAAAGAGAAATCTTCTCACCAATAACACCAGAAAAATGGAACCAATATTTTACAAATATGCTAAGAGAAGATAGACCAGAGTTCAAAAGTACCCAACATGGAAACCCAAATATAGTTATACGAGGATCCCCAATAAGGATAACAACATCAGAAGTTAAAGAAGTAAGTAATACGCTAAAAAATGGTAGAGCTCCAGGAAACATCCCAGGAGAGATAGTAATATACGGAACTGAAAAGCTATTTAGTGCTTTGAGGAACTTATTCCAAAGATGCATTAACACATCACAAGTACCTGAGGAATGGAAAATATCATACATATCAACAATTCATGAGAAAGGAGACAAAAATAATTGCGATAACTATAGGGGAATAACGGTTACAGGATCTATTAGCAGAATATACGGAAAAATACTTAAAAATAGAATAGAAACGGAATACGCGTACGTAGAAGCTGAAGAACAGGCAGGCTTTAGAGCAGGAAGATCCACAATAGACCATCTCTTCTCACTGACACAAATCCTAGAAAAGAAAACCGCATTTGATCAGGAAGTCCATGTCTTGTTTGTTGTTTTAAAAAAGGCCTACAACAGCGTGCCCCTAATGAGATTGTGGGAAACACTACAACAGAGTAATGTAAGCACCGAAATAATTAAAGCCGTAAAATCCTTATAGCAAGACGCAAGAAGTAGTGTGAAAACCAAATATGGTATAACAACAGGGTTCCCGGTCACAAAGGGTCTCAAACAGGGCTGCTGTATATCCCCAACGCTATTTAAAATCTATTTGGAGAGTGCACTGAAGAACTGGAAAAGGAAATGCAGCAGTATGGGATTACCACTGGATGACGATACTACATTGTACACGCTATCATTCGCAGATGACCAGGTAGTAGTCGCTCAGGACATCGATGATATGGAATACATGACACGAAAACTTACAGAGAAATATGAAAAATGGGGCCTAGAAGTCAATATTAAAAAGACCGAGTACATGTGCGTCGGAGGACAACAGCAGGACTTGAAACTGGCCTCAGGACACACCATCAAACACTGTGCCAGTTATAAGTATTTGGGAACGAGAATATCTAGGGACGGAACACTGGAGGAAGCAATATTCGAGAGGAATATCCAAGGAAGAAAAGCGATTGCAATGCTTAATAGTATACTATGGGACAAAAACATAACCATTGAAAATAAGAAGAGAATTTACAACTCAATAATAAAAAGTATAATAACTTAAAGCTCCCAGGTGTGGCCATTGAAGGAAAGAACAGAAAAAATACTAAAAGCTACAGAAATGGATTTCTGGAGACGAGCAGCCAGAAAATCCAGAAAAGACCGCATACTAAATGACACGATAAGACGAGCTTTAGAAATAAAGCACGATATAGTGGACGAAATCAGAACCCAACAGTTGGTATGGTACGGACATGTACAGAGAATGTCACAAGACCGACTACCTAAAAAGATTTTAAATTAGAACCCTCATGGAAAAAGAAAGCGAGGAAGACCACGCCAAAGCTGGAGAGCAGGAATCAACAAGGAAGTACTAGAGAGAGATCTGGAGGAGGAGGGATGGAGAAACCCGGAGGAGTGGAAATTAGGCATCGGAAGACGGAAGACGTTATAAAACCGATTGATATATATATATATATATATATATATATATATATATATATATATATATATGTATATATATATATATATATATATATATATATATATATATATATATATATATATATATATATATAATCTTCCTTTTTCTGAAAAGCTCTCGTACCGTAGTTTTACCAAAAAATGACAATAAACAATTTTGTGATAAGATTAGATCATAACTGAAAAAAATTTAATAACTTTTTGAAAAGATTAGGCTTCACCCATTATTGTGAACGGAGCCTATTCTTCCGAAAACAACTGACAGTTTCGATCAGTGGTTATCAACAGTTGTCAGTGATATAGTTTAATTTTTATTTACCAAAAAAAAAGTGCAAAAACGGCTTCCCCCTAATAATTTCTCGTAAGTCTTTCAAAATTAGACCATTTTAAGCCTATTCCAAAAAAAAAACCGCTTTTTCTGTCCACGTAACGAAGTGTTTCTCACTTTGCAAAAAAAAAACGATTCTTATAGTGATATTTAGTTTTAACATACACCTATCCAAATTTTTAACCTAATCAAATGCTGGTATTAAATTGAGTTATTGTGAAACATTCCTATCCAACTTTGGTAAAGTTAGACACAACACCATAAACAAATATATTAGCGTATCTAGAATTAGGTATTTTACAAAATTAATAAGTAATATATAGAATGTTTCAATGAAAAAAAAAAAAAAAAAATCGTGTCACATATTAAAAATGCATTTCGCAATTGTTTTGTTTGAAAAAATTCTTTAAAAATGTTGCAACATCTGAACTTATGCAATATGTCTGCGTAACTCTTCAAATGAACAAATACATTAGACATCTGTTCGGATGACCTACATCTATATATGGAGTTAACAAATGGTTAAGTTTGTGGTTAAATCTTTCTATCAGTCTTTCTATTGTTATTTTGGGCCTTTTAAGCTGTTGTAATGCGTAGTTTTCTATGATAAAATGTATTAGCTCAAGATTCATGCTTTTACTCACTAACCTGAATCAAGTTAGTGCAGTCAAAAGTTACCCAAACAAAAGATTTATTTAATAAAAAATCTTCAATTCCACTAGTGAATCTAGGTCAAGGGTGCTCAAACGGTCGATCGCGATCGACAAGTCGATCCAGATTGCTTTTTGAGTCGATCTCGAGAAAAAAAAATTCCGATATAGAACTATTCACAGATTTTGTTTTAGGTAACTAAAACAAAATGTAATGAATAAACTACTAAAATTTATTCGATCCACAATTAGGCCAGAATAACCCCCTCATTACTTTCTTTTATCGTAATAACCCCCTGCTCGCGGCAAAAGGCGGCTTTATCAAAGGAACGCGCGGTACTTGTCAAAGAAAAGCCACGTTTTTGATTCCCGTCGATTTTTCTAGAAACTTCGGGCGGCGTGTTTGATGGGAACATTCGAGACTTCGTTCACGCCGATATAAATGTTGCGTCTGCACGAATAAGAATCAGTCTGAGTTGTAACTTGAAGGCGATACATCGATACAAAGTTTATTAATCCAAAGTCCAAAATGAGTGCGGCGAAGAAAAGTAAAACTTATCATTTTAATAACGATTGGGAGGAAGAATTTTTCTTTTGTATGGTAAAGAATAAGTGCATTTTTCTCATTTACCGTGCGTCAGTGGCAATACCTAAGCGTGGTAACTTAGAGAGGCATCATAAAACGGTTCATAAAAACTATAAAAAGGATTTTCCGTCACAGAGTGAATTAAGAAAATGAAAAGTACGTGATTTGATAACTTGTTTGAAAAAAGAACAAACCATGTTCACAACACCAGCCAAACAATCAAAAGCTGCAACGATCGCGTCATTTAAAATATCTCATATATTGGCGAAACACAATAAACCATTTAATGATGGATTGGTTGTGAAGAAAGCATTTATTGAAGCGGGTGAGACTTTATTTGAAGATTTTAAAAATAAAACAGAGATTATGTCTGCTATTAGAGAACTTCAGTTATCTCGTCCGACTGTCACAAGGCGTGTTGAAGTCATGAGTCAGGACATGGCAGATAAACTAAAACATGATACCATGGAATGTACATGCTTTTCTTTACAGTTCGACAATCCACCGATATGACAGACACTGCCCAGCTGTGTATTTTTATTCGAATGGTATTCAAAGACATGTCGGCTAAGGAAGAGTTTTTGACAATGATTCCTCTGAAAGGAAAGACCCGTGGCGAAGATATATATGACGTTTTCTTCAATTTTGTAACAAACTACAAGCTACCAATATATAAACTAGTGTGCATTACAACCGATGGAGATAGTGAGTTAGTTGAACACACTGATTTAGTTCTTCACACGGACGTCAGGTGGTTGAGTCGCGGAAAATTCCTAGAAAGGTTTCAAGAATTATTGCCCGAAGTAACAGCTTTTCTGGACGAAAGAGGTGATGTCACTCAGATGCTGAAAAACGGAAAATGGCTGCTTGATTTGGCATTTTTGACAGACATTACAATGCATTTAAACACCATTAATTTGGAGCTTCAAGGTAAAGGAAAAACTATTATTGAGATGATTAGCGCAATAAACGCATTCAAAAGTAAATTGCAACTTATGATAGATCAACTGAAAAGAAACGATCTGAAAAATTTTCCGTCTTTGAAAGCAAAGATTCCTCAGTTGAATTATGATATTTATGAGGCAGAATTATCAAATATTTTGGGCCAATTCGAAATACGTTTTTAAGATTTCAGTAAATTGGCAAATATCGCATCATTTATGAGTTATCCTTTTTTCGTGTAAAAACATTGAGGAATTAGCTACTGAAATAGCAAGTCAGTTTAACATGGACTCATGTTCTGTTGAAAATGAGTTAGTGCAGTTTATATCAGATATACATCTCAAAGCCACAGCATCTGATACAAAATTCTGCTGTTTTATATCTGAAGATAAATATCCGAATCTAAGGCAAATCGCCCTTCAACTGACGGCAATGTTTGGGTCAACTTACTTGTGCGAGTCTGCATTTTCTGAAATGAAGATAATTAAGCCAAAATATCGCAATCGACTAACTGACGAACATATGTCATCATGCTTGTGATTAGCACTCGGTAATTACGTACCATCTTATGAAAAGTATGCTGAGGACATGCAGTGCGACGCTTCAACATCCAAAGTCACTCTTTATTTAAGTTTAGACACTAGAACTCGTTTGTTTTGTAAGAACCAATAAACTCGCAATTTTGAATAATTGTGAGTTTTTTCATTGACATTTTAGAGCAGACTTACACTTACCTTGACTAAAAAAAATGCATATTGTGCGGAAAACTAATATCTATGCCACGATACACCCTACCTAGACGACAATCCTGCATCACACTTACTTGCAGCCTCTCAGAGTCGATCGATCGTAGTCTAACAATATTGAGGTAGATCGCCAGCAGTTCAAGTTTCAGCACCCCTGATCTAGGTTTCCACTAGTAGGTAGAATTTTTATTCACTTCAGCGGAACTCTTGTCCATACATACTTTTAAATAGAATATCTGTACTTTTAGGAAAAAATTACGAACGTTCTCCGTTTATACATACATCTCACTGGGGAAAATAATTCGAAGCTCTCAATTATGCTGTATTAGCAGTAGACTATGGAAAGTATGAAAGAATGGTTTGGATTTTTTGGTACTTAAGATTATTGCATGGAATTACCACTGAAGCAATTTATCCAGCTTTCTCAAGCTCTTTGTTTATTTTGGACCAATGGAAAATAATTACATAACATATATCGTTATAAACTCTTATATTATATTCCAAGAATTTCAGTTTCAGGTGACTCTTACTTTGATATTTTTTCAATTTAGAGCAGAGGTTCCCAAACTTTTTTTTTCTCGTAGATCACTTTCAAAATTTTACTGGTTTCGGTGGACCCCCTGCTGCTACATTTCTACCATATTCCCAAAACTCGTCAAAAAATGTGAAGATTAGATCTAACGATGGAAATTTGCGTCGTGGCTGAGTTCCAACCCTAAATTCGGAGTGGTAAAAATAAAAAGAAAGATAATATATTTTCTTGTGTTCTATTTATTAAAATAATATGATTACAGACTTAATAGAATTAAAATTAAACATTAATGACGTACCGTAATTTCAACAATGCAAATCAACAATTAAAAAAAAATAGTCATAGTTTTAATGGGAGGGATGTACTTGATGGATTGACAGCAAATTATCAATATTTGGCTTCAGTTTTGTAACGAATAACCGCAAATCGCCCGTTCTGTGATGTTCAATCTGTTCCTTTTTTTGTTAATAGGTTTGTAACGACACTAAAACTTTTTTCGATAAGGTATGACGAGGGAAACGCTATCAAAAGATTTCTCGCAATTTCCCACAACCCAGGATATTTTTCGGGTATTTCTGCCTGCAGCCAAAATGTTTGATAGCCTTTTTTAAATTTCACCTTCAGCTCCTCATTGGTGCTAAGCTCGAGTAGCTCCTCTTGTAATACCACTTTCGCCACTTTCGTTTCATCAAATGGATTTATGATCCATGGTGGTATTTCCATCGTCAGAATATCTTTAAATCTATTTTTGAAGTCATCATGCAGGGCATTTAAATGTTGAACGTATGTCTGAATATCGTCATCAAGACATTTTGTCTGTGACAAGTTTGGAAACTGGGAGAATTCGCGCCGACTAATATTTTGCTTCATAAATTTCAATTTTCCAAGAAAAGCCGAAATTACACCCTTTGTTTTTATTAAATTTGCGATGTCTGCTTTCAATTCGATCAGGTTTTCTTTTAAATCTGGATCTTTACTTTCCTAAAACTCTAAAACTGATTCAAAAAGTGAGTAAAATCTTGTTAAACATGCACCTTTCGACAACCAGCGTACTTCAGTAAGTAAGAGCAATCGTTAGAAGTCTTCATCATTTTCGTCGCACAATTGTCCAAATAAACGGGTATTCAACGCATTGCTTCTTGTTTTGTTAACTGCTTTAATCACAAATTGAAGCAATTGGTGCAATCTATCACTCAAATTTTTCGCTACCAGGTATTGTCGGTGGATGACACAGCAGTTACTCCTGGTATAATTCTTTTAAGATGGCTTATAAACCCACGATATCGCCCGAAGATGGCAGGAGCTCCATCTGCTGCCACCGAAATAATGTTTGTAAATGGAATCGATTTTTCCTTAAAAAAATCACTCAGGACATTAAATATTGATTCGCCTTTAGTGTCCGTCTCCAAAGTTTTCGCGAATAGCAGCCCTTCATGGATTTCTTCGTCCATAACAAATCGAACATATGCCAATAATAATGCTTCATTATCAGGTAAAGTTGACTCATCCAGTTGAATAGAAAAATGAGTTGTTTGCAGATAATTACACAAGAAGCTTTCAATATCAGAGCTCATTTCATTAATACGTCTTTGTACAGTGTTGTTACTCAAAGGAATTCTTTTGAATACGTCAAATGGAGGTTTGTGCAGAACAGTTTTTAAAACCTCTTCAATAGAAGGTAAAATTAACTGTTCTCAGATAGTGTGCGGTTTTCCAGATTTCGCTATAAGCAATGAGATATTGTAAGATGCCCGCAATCCATGATCGTTACTTTGAGACGTTGAAGCGAACATACTGTGCACGGTGGGTCTCTTTTTCTATTTTATCAGGATGACACCTTCTTAGATGATCTTCGAGCTTCGATGGTTTCATAGAGTCATTGCTCAAAACTTTGTTGCATAAAAGGCATATGGGCAATCGTTTGTCTGCCTTTGATAGAAGACAACCAAATTTCAAATAATCAACACTGTACTGTCGACATTTCTTCTTAGATTCAGCCATGTTTCGTATCAGTTACCTACATGTAAAGAAAAAAATGTTTGTTTTAGTAATCATAAGGCGACTTTAACAGGATATGGCTATTTTAACAGAATAAATAGGATTAATTAATTATTGCAATGAAAAAACCAAAATGCCGGCGGCAAAACTGATTTTAATTATTGAAAGCAATAAACTGCTAAGACCCATATAGAGGTTTTCACAAAACGACTGAACCTATTTTAATGTAATATAAAATATTTTTTGATTAATTATATTTTGATACATTTCTGTAAATTCGAGAGAAAATACTTTTAAAGAATATTTTGACATCAAAACTCCGCGATTCTAATGATTTATTTATTACTTTAATGTACGTTACGAGTGGTACATAAAGACACGTACAATTTATGAAAATATTTTTTAGTCATTTGGTATTAGCAACTACGAGGGCACTGAAATATGTACAAACGTGCAGCTCAATAATATATCTCTCCTTTAGTGAATCACCACAGTCAGGTAAATAAATAATTTTATAATAAAAAGTACTAAAAGTTCAATCTTTCTCGGCTTTCTGTTCTTTTATAGAAGTATCGAATAATGGCCCTGTTCAGTATTTAACTTTTACTACGTACCTACTACACGCAAACATAACAAATATAATATTATTACAATATAAAATAAAAGTATGAATAACAAATAGGCAGGTACTTACTTTTTCCGGCACTGGCAAACACTGACATCGATTCACTCACACTTTTCTTTTCAAAATTCCGGAAACAAATGAGTAACGTTTGTCCTTGGCATTCGTATTTATATTGGTGAAGAATCAAACAAGCACAGCACAAGTCGTATTTCGTCCCTTTGCACGTCTGAACGTGTTGCGTTGAGGGCGGGCGGGCGGCGCTTCGCAAGTCTCGACGCACGTTGTACTGAATATCGAATATGCAAGTTTTTACAAGTAACAGTCACTGACCTTCTTAAAATACACTACTCAAAAAAATTAAGGGAGGTTTTAAAACAAGGAAATTAATGCTAAATAAACAGGCTATCTGATCCATATGCCGGCCTAACTGAAAAATTTTTTTTCAAGCCCGTGGACCAAAAAAAAAAGCAAAATATTTGCAATATTATTTTTTCGCGCTGTCTGTTAGGATTGCATGAGAACCGTAGCTCCTAAAAAATTTTAGCCAAAAAATCTTAAAGCTTCAAAATGCTTTTTTTTTAAGTTTCAATACGACCATTTTTCACCGAAATACAGCCTGTCAAAAATCACCGAAAAATTTGGAATTTTTTTTGCTACCTTAATTTTTTTGAGTAGTGTATTATCTGCCTACATTGATAGGTAAAGCCAAGCCAACATTTTTGTTCTTTACTATCGAAACCAGATAAATTTTCGTGGACCCCCACTTGTGAACCCAAAATTTTTTTTTCACGCCAACGTAGACCCCCGTCGAGTCTCTCTTGGACCCCTGGGGGTCCACCTGAACCACTTTGGAAATCACTGGTTTAGCGTTAGTAGCCCATAAAATGATACTCACATACCATTCAGAAACAAACTGAAGTATCTAGCTGTTATTATATACACTTATAGCACCTCACACGTGGATCCAAGAAATAAATTTATGATTTACACACAAATAATAAAATCAGTACTAATGTATGCAGCAACAATATGATGCGGCATATCCAACACATAAACGGAACGACTACAACGCACACAAAACTGCATCCTGAGATGCTTTACATCTACTGGGCGATACATATGAATCAATGAACTACACCAAATGGCTAAGATGCAAACTATAAGACAATATAGAGAAGATATATCTAATAAATTCTACAAATATAAACAAGAAATATTTACTCTAACAAGTAACATCACATAAACTAGACAACTAAATTAACCAAAACATTAACCATTATATATATTATTATTACCCATTCAATACGACATCTCACGGCTCTTTCAGGAATTAAACTTGAGGTGCATTTTTAAATCTGTCATAAGCGTCTGTGTAAATTAGTATTACAAATTTTCTTAAAAATGGACACCGAAATTTTTGCTTTTCGTGAAAAATAAAAAGAAGGCTTTTATGCTGTGTTTAAAATTATGAAATTGGCCTACAAAAGGATTTAAATATAGATTTAAAAGTTTTTAAATATTACTAACGCATTCGGGCAAGTGGAAAAAGTTGACACACTGAAAGTATGGAAAAAAAGTTTCGAATTGAATGAAAAATCTCAATTGATGCTAAAGTCTGTTTTAAACATTTTAAAAAGAAGATTATATTCTTCTAGGTAAGCAAAATTATTTATTTTTGAACAGTCATTTGTTTTTTTTTATAATTTGTGTAGGTATATCAAACAAAAATTCCTTATTAGATAACATTTTTTCGGATTTTATTTTGATAAAATACTATCTCAATTATTTTGTATTCATTCAAAATAATAAAAGTTAATAAAAAGTAATCTCCGAAGTGAATTGGCATTTGATTTGCAATCAGTTAAAATTGTTCTCATTGTCATTGATTGTAACGTATCATTTCACAAAAATTTGTATAAATATTATGGAATTAAATATATTCTTTGCGTTACAGATACTCCATCTTTAAGAAGGCGGTTGAAAAATCGTAAAAAAATTAATTTTCATACAAAAATTGAAATATAAATATTAGACATTTATAGGTTAGAATCTTACCGGTAACAATACAAAAGAGTTGCGAAAATATGTATGCATTTTGTACCTTCACCGGCTTTAGGAGAGCATGGCATACATAACATTTCCCCTGCTATTTATCTCAAACACTACTCTTCGCAATTGGGCCATGGATATACAGTGGCGTTCAAAAGTTTCCGGCCAGTGACATTTCGTACTCCAATTTATTAAAAGAAAAGACTAATGATTTTTAATCATTATGAGATGTAAGTTATAGGAAACAAAATAATATAGTAAAAGAATATTATTTATGTTTGTGAATATATTTATTATTATTATTATTACTATATTTATATGTGCAAAAGTTTCCGGCCACATAATATACATTAACGGAGTAGGACGTTCAAAGACGAATATACGAATAATAGCGCGTTGAATCTTCACATTTAGTTCATAAAAGGTCTTGGGAGCATAGACATGGCTCGGCATATGCAAATCCAAATTCGTGGTAGAGTAATAAAATTTTCAAAAGAAGGAAAGTCGATCGATAGGTAAATCAACCTTGAACGATATTATTGTAAAATACCGTTGTGGATATGGTTTAAAAGATCGTCCGCGTAGTGGAAGACCAAGAAAAACGTCTAAAAAAGTACATTGTATCATTAAATGCAAATCAACTGCGGATGTCAAAAAAACTGCTGTCGAAATTGCTCGCGAGCTAAAGGATGAAAACCTAGCTAATGTTAGTCATAGTACTGTGATACGAAGACTATATGATGTGGAACTTTTTGGCCATATAGGTATTAAAAAATCATTAATCAGTAAAAAGAATAAGAAGGCCCGATTACAATTTGCCAAAGATCACCTAAATTGGACAATTAAAGATTGGAAAAAAGTACCTTTCTCAGACGAATCTAAATTTAATCTTTTTGGAAGCGATGGTAGACAACATATACGACTTCCTAGTCGTACGAGAAATGATGTTCGGTACAAAATTCCTACTGTAAAACACGGTGGAGGAAGTGTGATGGTCGCGCTGATATTTACAAGGACATTTTAGAAAACAATTTGTTATTATATGCTGAAGAAACATTGCCGCAGAATTGGATATTTCAGCAGGAGAATGACCCCAAACATACATCCAAGTTGTTGAAACAGTGGTTTTCTACTTCAAATGTGAGAGCTTTAAGCTGGCCATCTCGATCCCGGACTTGAACCCAATAGAACACTTATGGGAAACGCTAGATCGTCAAGTTCGAAAGCATACATATTCAAATAAAGCCGCATTATTCAAATCACTGCTTGTATTAATCGATTAATTGAGTCAATGCCACATCCTTGTGCGGCTGTTATCGCTGCAAAGGGGATGGCTACAAAATATTAACATAAAAATATAATTTAAGTCTATTATAGAGCATATGGACTAATAATTTTTCTCGTAGTGCAAAGTGACCGGAAACACACATATAAATATAAGAATAATAATAATAAATATATTCACAAACATAAATTCAATCTTTTACTATATTATTCTGTTTCCTATATCTCATACTCACATCTCATAATGATTAAAAATCATTAGTCTTTTTTTTTAATAAATTAGAGTACGAAATGTCACTGGCCGGAAACTTTTGCACGCCACTGTACATGCTGCTTGACTTTTCGATATGTTGGGCGCCATAATTTTGTCATCGATTATTTCACATCCAAGGAAACGATTTGATTTTAAAAGTTTTTCACCGAGTGTGAAATTCCTTCGGGCAGGATTTGTACCGGCCCATTTGCAAATACTGCCAATTGTTAGTAATATTTTTAAAAATACTGTTACACTCCCTATGCTTCACACGTTACAAAATTAAATCTGCACCCATATTTCGGCCGTCTTAATAATAAACATAGTAGGCTCCGCTCACAGGTAAGATCCCAATACTCCAGATTACCATTTTATTTCGAGGACCCATAATTCTCATAAAATTTGACGAATTTACTTAAAATCATAAACAAATCCAGTAAAGTAAACAAAAACGTAAACAGTAGAAGAAAAAAATTAACGGGTAAGCACGTAACACCAGATTTAACAATTTATCTATAATATATATTAAATGCTACGTCTCTCTGTCTGTCTATCCGTTAGTGCGCTTATCAGTCGAGTACTAATTATCCGATTTATGCCCTTTTTTTTAAAAACATATATATTTTGTTATGTTATGGAACATAAGGAATGAACAGTGGCGATAATAATGAATCAAGTCGGAAACAAGTATGCCGCTAGCGCGTTCTCTTGCAATACACTGCCTAAACCATTAAATATGGAACAATAACATGTAGCAAAGAATATAATCTATATAAAATGCAACGTCTCCCTGTCTGTCTGTCTGTTCGCAGTACGCTTATCGCTCGAGAATCACTTATCCGATTTACGTGTTTTTTTTTTATTTATACATGTGTTCTATTTCTAGGTTATATAATAATAATAATCTATAATCTGTAATATATATAAAATGCAGCGTCTCTCACTCGAGAACCACTTATCGGATTTACGTGTTTTCCGATTTATACATATATTCTCTGGCCCGGTTATAGGATATATTTTATTACGTTAGGTAATATAAGAAATAAGCAGTGCCGATAATAGTGAATCAAGTCGAAAGTAAATAGCCGGTCAAGTGCAAGTTGAACTTGCGCAATTAGTGTTACGTACGTTGATTGCTTTTAAAATAAAAAATTTTGTTACAGAGGTATAAAATGATCAGTGGCTTCACAAAGTACACCCCAAATGAGTTTTCAACTAAGTTTGTTTCCGATCTTTACTAAAAACCGATGGCCTAGAATTTCTTTTTTTAAATACCAGATAAATTATTAAATGCACTCTGGATAATTTTCATTTAATGTACACCCCGTGGAGAATATTCCAGAATTTTTTTTTTTAATTTTTTTGATCAGTACTTCTCGAGATAAAGGGGGGACAGCGATTTTTTGCAATTTTTTAAAAATAATACGAAGAAAATTGTACGCAAGTATTACATTATATATATTGTCGAACTCGTGTTTTTACAAGCTTTAATTAGAGACACCAGTCGATGACCTAGTAAAAAAATTTTTTTCACTTCCGATTTCACCCCCCAAAACTAAACCGTTAAGTCAAAATTAAACTTTCAAAACTACGCGGCTCTGATGAGGCCATCAATTTCTATATTAGTACCAAATTTTAACTTTCTTTGTCAAGTACTTTCGGAGAAAATCGGGTGTGACAGACGGACAGATACCCAAGTGATCTTATAAGTATCCCGTACGGAAAATTAAAATGTTTGTCGCTAGTGCACTCTCTTGCAATACGCCACCTAAACCGCTAAATATGGAACAATATAATGTAACAAAGAACAAAATATATATAAAATGCACCGTCTCTCTATCTGTCTGTCTGTTAGTGCCTTATCACTCAAGAACCACTTATGCGATTTACGTGTTTTTTTTTTAATTCATACATATGCTCTCTGGTTAGGTTATATAATAATAATATAAATCTATATAATATATATAAAAACGCAACGTCTCTCTGGCTGTCCGTAGTGTGCTTAGCACTTATCCGATTTACGTGTTTTTTTTTTAAACTTGTATATATGTTCTCTGGCCAGATTATAGGATATATTTTATTATGTTAGGCAACATAAGGAATAAGCAGTGACGATAAGAGTGAATCAAGTCCAAGCGAGCGGAGTCGCGGGCACGGTTAGTTAAGTTAGTTAAGGTAGCCTCAAATGTAAATATTTTTAAATTTATACTAATTGTGAAGTGTTTAAAGTGAAATAATAGCGAAGTGTCCAGTTAATTTAATATAAATAATGAGCGTCAATATAAGATAAACATTGTACTATACTGTAACTAAATAAACAACAAATGAGTGACTGATTGTACATAGGGACGAAAGAGAAAGATAGTGGAAGAGATGAATATATGCGGACCAGAATGAAAGGATCACAATATTGTCAAAAAACAAGTAAGTCAAATTATCTTGATAAAACTCTGTACCTTATAAAATCAAGCTGGGTTTTTTTTTCTTCGCATAATTTTTTCCAGTAAAATCAAACAAACAAATAAGCACCACAAATACAAACAAAAACAACAGAACCCTTCCAATCAATCAAAGGAAAAAAAGTCAGTAAAGATATAAACCGGAAGTGATTGGGAATACTTAAAAAACCATTGAACAAAGCTACTCAAAAAAGACCAAATCACAAGCCTGTGAAAGCTTGACTGATAGGAGATAATTTTTTCCATGACACTAGACTGGAATTTAATCCATTGCTTTCTACTTTCTAATGGATCATTGAGTTGGCAGGAAATGATGTTATCAATTACATACTTTGTATATGTTTTTTAAATATCTAAAAATTTTCTATATAATACAAGTTATAATTGCGTGGCATCTCTGAGAATCGCAGCGAGGCACATTTTAATGTTTTAGTCAACCGGCTTGGTTTTGCGGCGACGTTTCATTCCATATGATTGTCTTTCTGAAGCGATAGCTATATTTTCTGTAACAAGCACCTATGTAAGACTACCCCATGGAAACTAAAAATTGAATTAAAATTGTTTACTATAATGTGAATGTGTTCAGTTGTTTCTTTTTAAATTTTTAAAATTTTGTAAATATCTTTTTTACATCCTCTTTAGAATATCGAGTAGCTTAATTTAAAATAATATTGTTGACTGCTAGTTTTTTTTTTAAATAACATGTCATTCCGAAAAATATTTTATTACATCAACTATATTTTAACAGCATGAAGTTAACATACAATACGAGGCTGGTTTGAAAAGTCCGTGGAAAGTCCGAGAGATGGTATCACCGGCGCGTATCGAGGTCATATTTAGTTAGTAGCATCTCATCACACCAAGTTTCAGCCATATTGGTCTATTTCTTTGTGTTTGGCGTTCGTGTGACTCAAGGAAGTCGAGTGATTTTCAAGAAATGGACGAAAAAGAATTTCGTGTGGTGGTTAAACATTACTTTATGAAAGGCAAAACGCCTCAGGAGACTAAAGAGAAGCTTGATAAACATTATGGTGACTCTGCACCTTCGATTAGAACAGTTTATAAGTGGTTTCAAAAATTTTCGGACTGGCCATATGGGCACAAGTGACGCTGAACGTTCTGGACGGCCTGTGGAGGTTACGACTCCAGAAATCATTGATCAAATCCATGATATGGTGATGGATGACAGAAGAGTTAAGATGCGTGAGATTGCTAGTGGTGTGGGTATCTCGACTGAAAGGGTACATAATATTTTGAATAAACATTTGGACATGAGAAAGCTATCCGCAAGATGGGTGCCGCGATTGACCAAAAACGGAATCGTGTGAAGTGTTGCAAGGATGGTTTGCAGCTGTTCCAGAAGAATCCGGAGGACTTTAAGCGTCGTTTCGTCACTGTGGATGAAACATGGATACATTACTATACTCCTGAGACCAAGCAACAATCTAAACAATGGGTTACCAAGGGGGAATCTGCACCAAAAAAGGCGAAGACCGTTCCTTCGACCGGAAAGGTTATGGCGACTGTCTTTTGGGATTCGCAAGGGATAATCCTCATCGACTATCTGGAAAAGGGTAAAACTATTACAGGTGAATATTATTCATCGTTATTGGACCGTTTGAAAACCGAGCTGCAAGAAAAAACGCCCGCGATTGGCCCACAAGAAAGTTCTTTTCCATCACGACAACGCACCAGCACACACCTCCTCAGTTGTGGTCGCAAAATTAATGGAAATAGGATTCCAACTCGTTTCACATCCCCCCTATTCTCCAGACTTGGCTCCCTCGGACTACTATTTGTTCCCCAATTTGAAGAAACGGCTGGCGTGACAAAGATTTTATTCAAAATCCTATTATTCGGAAGGGATCAACAAATTAGAACATCGTTGGACGAAGTGTATAAGCCTAAAAGGAGACTATGTCGAAAAATAAAAAAGGTTTACCCCAAACACATAAGTAGTTTTTATTTTTGCACGGATTTTTCAAACCAGCCTCGTAATAAGAGTTTATGTTACTTAAGACACATAATTTTTGTTAAGATTATTATTTAATTTACGGCCATTTTTATGCTAGTGTAGCCTAAATGCAGAATTTTTTGATAATTCATTTGAAGTGTATGGATATTTTTCCAAATTTTGAGACTAAACTCGAATTTACCTTTAGAAATTTGAAATTTGTATTGTATTAATAGCTACAGTTTTGACCATTTCATTACGTAAACTTAAGAGTAGATTAGTAAATTACCACTAACTTTGTATTACTAATATCGTATGAGAGATAATGTAATTATTTACCACTTCCTAGAGTTTAGACCGTGCGTGTATCCTCCACGCACTATTTCTCAAAGTTTTTAAAATTGATTTTAGCAGTTAAAGATAAAAATTATATCCTGAATCATCCTGTATTGTGTTGCGATGTTATTAGTGAAAACGAACCCGAATTATTTCTTACACAACGCAACCATTCAAATATAATTTACCTCTGCATCATTAAGGACTTTTTCAAAATGAAAAAGGTAAAATATTTTATATTTTTATACACAACATAAAAGAATTTTAATTTCTGGTATGACAACACAACTGCTTAGGTCAGAGTCAATGAGGTCCGAGGTGTGTGTTTGCTGCAGTCATTGGCGTACATGCTGTAAAATCGAAACTATTTATGGTCGATTTTCCCATTAGTTATGGAGGAGAGACACAGTGGCTTTTGATACAAGATTTTACTTGCTCAAATATACTAAAAGGTTCATAATATCCTGTGTATAAACAAACATTGGATAGGTAATCTAAAATGTAGCTACTAATATTACTTGAATAAGGAAAATATTGCGATGTTGCCATTTTTTACCTAGACACGTAAAGCACACAGAGCAATATTGCAAGTTTATTTCCATATATCGCCAATTGCAACCGTTTATTACCAACAGAACATTCGGGGCCTCACGTTCCACCTCCCTTCATCCACGAAATTCTGGACGTTAAGGTACTATAAGAATTACGTTCCTTAACATCGTTTATTCAATCAAACTCTAATGGAAACTGACTTGCATCCCTTGTCTATAAATCAGATTTCCTAGATAGCTAGTCAAAATCCCTTAAAAGTTATTTGTAACATAACTTTTATTATTTTCCATATTTTTAGTGTTCCGTACGGAACACTTATAAGATCACTTCGGTGTCTGTCTGTCTGTCTGTCTGTCACACTCGATTTTCTCCGAAACTATATGACATAGAAAGGTGAAATTTGGTAACAATATAGGAATTGATGGCCTCATCAGAGCCATGTAGTTTTGAGAATTAAATTTTGACTTAAGGGGTTAGTTTTGGGGGATGAAGTCGGAAGTGAAAAAAAAATTTTTTTACTAGGTCATCGAGTGTGGTGTCAAATGAAAGCTTGTGAAAACGTGAGTAAAAAATATATATATAATATTATACTTGCGCGCACTTTTCTTTGTATTATTTTTAAAAATTCGCGAAAAATCGCTGTCCCGGGCCTTATCTCGAAAAGTACTTATCAAAAAATTTCGAAAAAAAATTCTGGAATATTCTCCACGGGGTGTAGATTGAACGAAAATTATCACGAGTGCATTATCTTTAATAATTTATATGGTATATAAAAAAAACAAAAATTTCAAGGTCATCCGATTTCAGTAAAGATTGGAAACAAACTTTGTTGAAAACTCATTTGGGGTGTGTTTTGTGAAGTTATTGATCATTTTATACCACCGTAACATAAATTTTGACTTAAGGGGTTCGTTTTGAGGGGTGAAATCGGAAGTGAAAAAAATTTTTTTTTACTAGGTCATCGAGTGTGGTGTCAAATGAAAGCTTGTGAAAACACGAGTAAAAAATATATATATAAATGTAATACTTGCGCACACTTTTCTTCGTATTACTTTTAAAAAATCGCTGACCCCTACCTTATCTCGAAAAGTACTTATCAAAAAATTTTGAAAAAATTCTGGAATATTCTCCACGGGGTATAGATTGAACGAAAATTATCACGAGTGCATTACCTTTAATAATTTATTTGGTAAATAAAAAAAAAAAAAAAATTCAAGGTCACCAGTTTTCAGTAAAGATTGGAAACAAACTTTGTTGAAAACCCATTTGGGGTGTGTTTTGTGAAGTCACTGATCATTTTATACCATCTTAACAAAAAATTTTATTTTAAAAACAATCAACGTACGGAACACTAATTGTGCAAGTTCAACTTGCACTTGACCGGTTTTTTAGTAATGTGCCCCTTCTATAGTCAGCAAGTCGTATTCAGAGCTAAAAACAAAGGGCTTCTGCAATTAGTCTATAATATATATAAAATGCAACGTCTCTCTGTCTGTCTGTCTGTCTGTCTGTCTGTCTGTCTGTCCGTTAGTGCCCTTATCACTGGAGAACCACTTATCCGATTTACGTACTTTTTTTTTTAAAACATACATATGTTCTCTGGCCAGGTTATAGGCTATATTTTATTACGATAGGTAGCATAAGGAATGAGCAGTGACGTAAAATAGTGAATGATGTCGGAAAAAAAAGTTTGCCACTAGCGCGTTGCCTTGCAATACACCGCCTAAACCATTAAATATGGAACAATATTATGTAGCAGAGAATATCTATAATCTATAATCTATAATATATATAAAATGCAATGTCTCTCTGTCTGTCTGTCCATTTAGTGCGTTTATCACGCGAAAAACCAGTTATCCGATTTATGTGTCTTTTTTTTTAATTCATACATATATTCTTTGGCCAGGTTACATAATAATAATAATAATCTATATCTATAATATGTATAAAATGCAACGTCTCTCTGTCTGTCTGTCTGTCCATTAGTGCGCTTATCCCTCGAGATCCACTTATTCGATTTACGTGATTTTTTAAATTCATACATATGTTCTCTGACCAGGTTATAGATATATACTTTATTACATCTATAATATAATATATATAAAACGTAACGTATATCTGTCTGTTTGTCCGTTTGTGCGCTTATCACTGGAGAACCACTTATCCGATTTACGTGCTTCTTTTTTAAACATGCTAAACATTAAATATGGAACAATATCATGTAGCAAAGAATATCTATAATATATATAAAATGCAACGTCTCGCTGTCTGTCTGTCTGTCCGTTAGTGCGCTTATCACTGGAGAACCACTTATCCGATTTACGTGCTTTTTTGTTAAACATACATATGTTCTCTGGCCAAGTTATAGGATATATTTTATTACGTAAGGTAACATAAGGAATAAGCAGTGACGATAATAGTGAATCAAGTCGGAGAAAAGTTTGCCGCTAGCGCGTTCTCTTGCAATACACTGCCTAAAGCATTAAATATGGAACAATATCATGTAGCAAAGAATATAATATATATAAAATGCAACGTCTTTCTGTCTGTCTGTCTGTCCGTTAGTGCGCTTATCACTTGAGAACCACTTATCCGATTTACGTGTTTTTTATAAATTTAAACATATGTTCTATATAATTCGATATAAGCCTAGATAATGGGGGATAAGGAGAAATAATGGGACATCGAGATAAGGCTCGATAATGGGAGATAAGGTGAGATAATGGGAGATAAATATAAATAATGGGAGATAAGGAGAAATAATGGGAGATAAGTAAAGATAAGTCTAGATAATGGGAGTTATGGTGAGATAATGGGAAATAAGGAGAAATAATGGGAGATAAGAAGAAATATTGAGAGATAAGTCGAGATAAGCCTAGGTAATGGGAGATAAGGTGAGATAATGGGAGATAAGAAGAAATAATGGGAGATAAGGAGAAATAATGGGAGATAAGGAGAAATAATGGGAGATGAGCAGAGTTAAGCCTAGATAATCGAAATTATTTAGAGATAATGGGAGATAAGGAGAAATATTGAGAGATAAGGGGAAATAATGGGAGATATTTCATTACGTTGGGTAAATTAAGGAATAAGCAGTGACGATAGTGGTAAATCAAGTATACGCGAGCGGAGCCGCGGGCCCGGCTAGTAATTTAATAAAAATTTAAATAAAAACTACTGTTCTCTATCCCAGAATATATATCTGTTCCTTGAAACTGATTATATTTTTTGAAAGATTTAAACTATTTTGATATTTTTAACACGAGGTAGCTCGAGTACCATATAAAAATATTATTGTACCATCTTTGATATCTGAAGGAGATTATGCGATTTTCTGATTTTGATAGAAAGTTATCTGATGATAAGCGCCAGGGAATTTCTCAAGCCACTGTAGTTAACCACCGGGATGATGAACCAATGCCCAAGCTTGCAACGAGCTATAGTACACATTGAGATTTTTTTAGCAACCTGTGGATTTAAAAGGGCTCTCGTGATTTTTAAGAGAGCATTTTTTTTGAGTGGCAGTTGTTTGTTTTTTTTTTTATACATTCACTATGACTCTCTTTCTCTTTTACACTGACAATATGCTAAAAAAGACAAAGAATCTAATCTACAGCTTTGCCGACGACAATATGCTGCTTCCTCATTTATTTTGAATGCTCGAACAACAGCCACCTATGCAAATATCCACAGACAGCAGGAAATTAATTAAATTACAAAGTGCTGAAGAGATTTCTATATTCAGGTGATAATAACCAAGTAGAATTTAATGCTACAAAAATGTAGATGATAGTTTTTTCTAAAAACTTTAACCTTTTGGAAGCCGCCATAGTTATGTCGCGACAGTTAAATCTGTTTAAGACAATTGAAATAAAACATATTTTATTTAGTGTGTTTAATCTGGAACATATTTTCAGAGAAAAGAATATAATAATTTATTTGTCTAATTAATAAATATGTTTCATTAATATAATAAATAGCCACATTAAAAAACTGGATAGATCCCAGAAGTGGCAATTCCACACATATTTGATCCACGCGCTAATTTAAAGTATCCATTGTCTCCCCAATAATCTCCCCAAGAGTTTTTAACCAACCAGTAATCCAAACCAGTCTGTTCATCTCTTCCATAGCCTACTGCTAATACAGCATGATCAAGTTCATCGAATTCTTGTTTGCAATCTTCGTCACTGAACACTCCTGAAAAACAGAATTTAAATATAAAAAAATGTACTGCTCAGAACGGCAACTTTCATTAGTTGTATTCTGACATTTATTCCATTAGATACTTAGTTGTAATGGTTGGAGTGACAGTGAGATTTAACAAAGAGTTGCAAAATCACTCTTATTTTAAGGCTGATTAATGCTTATGGTTCATTAAATTTATATAAGTGGTATAAGTGATTTCAAAGTGGCCGTGAGACATTTTGTGGCTTTTTTATCTCTTGTTACCTAATTTACTGATCAACGTTACAACTTGATCCTCAAGAGTATCTCGTTGTTTGTTTATGCAAAGATACTAAAAATTCTGTGCAATAAGGCTTGTGTGATAACATATTATAACAATACTGCACTGACTTAGCCGTTAGTTGATGGAGATCCATTATAACTAGAAATAAAAATTTTAAACGATTGTTTAAGATCACCACTTACGTTTATTATTGCTGACAATTGTTTCGACACACCGTGTCTTCTTCTGGAGCACGATGTAAATTAACTAACAAAGTATGTTTCAGAATACATAGTTTACCTAATTACAAGTACTAAATTCATAACCAATATTTACCTTAATACCTAGAACAAGTTCAATAAAGGAGACCCTCCCCCAGCTAATTGATCGTTGAGTAATAGACCTCAGGATTTTTTCTGATTAATTTCTACCTGTTCTAAACAGTTCAGTAATTTTCCTTTCTTTCCGTTATGCAAAATTTTGAAATCTTCATTGAATGTATCATTTTCCTCTGTTAAATGTTTGGCATAATGAGATTTGTTATTTTTCATTCTAAAGCTATGTTTATTCTTTTATAAAAATGTCTGCTTGTTTGTCCTATATACGTTTTATTGCAAGTGCCACAGCATAATTCGTAAACCCCTGATTTATTTTCTTTTTTTGTTTTACTTTTATTATTTTTAATATGTCGAGATAATGTGTTATTTGTACGGAAAGCGATATTTACATGATTTCTATGGAAAAATTTTTGAATATTATTAGTTAATTTTCCGGTATGGGTGAGTGTATGAAATTTTTCTTTGTTTAGTTGTTTGTACGCGTACACCAGTCCTATTACTTTTTTTAAATTGGTTTTTCATTAAAATATTATCTACGAAATCGCTACTACATCCATTGTTTATACTAATTTGTTTTATAATACGTAATTCTTTCTGAAAATTTTCTTCCGTTAATGGTGTATGGATGAAACTATTATAAGCCGAGATTTTATGTGTGAACGGGTGGTTAGAATTAGCGTGTATAGTTATATCTGAGTATGTTGGTTTATGGAAGATTTCAAAATCGTATTTATTCATTTTGTTTGATATTTTTAAATCTAGGAAATTAATCGATTTATTTGTTTCAATTTCTGTTGTAAAAGTAATATTATTATGAAGTTGGTTAATATAATCTAAAAAAAAGTTTTAATTGTCGATCTGTGCCTGTAAAGCAGGTCAATATATCATCTACATACCGGTACCAATAAAAGAAATTTTTAAAAAGATGAGAATTACCGATTTCTTCTTCTAAATGGTCCATGAAAATTTCAAATAAGATTGGACTAAGAGGGTTTCCCATTATTAAACCTTTCTTACTTATGTAAATGTTATAGTTAAATTCAAAATAATTCTGGTCTAAGCACAATGTTAAGATATCTAATATTTCTTGTTTAATTATTGGGTTAACATTATTTTTATTGAGTAATCTTTGGACCAAATTTATAGCGTCTGATGGTGGTATATCAGGAAAAAGATTTTGTACATCAAACGATATAAATTTGGAGTTACTTGGTATTATTAACGGATTAATTTTTGCTATCAATTCATTACTATTTTTAAAATTAATATTCATTCAATTCACATTCGATGAATATTTCAAAATTTTGCATAACGAAAAAAAAGGAAAATTACTGAATTGCTTAGAACAGGTAGAAATTAATCAGAAAAAATCCTCAGGTCTATTACTCAACGATCAATTAGATGGGGGAGGGTCTCCTTTATTGAACTTGTTCTAGGTATTAAGGTAAATATTGATAATGAATTTAGTACTTGTAATTAGGTAAACTATGTATTCTGAAACATACTTTGTTAGTTAATTTACATCGTGCTCCAGAAGAACACACAGTGTGTCGAAACAATTATCAGCAATAATAAACATAAGTGGTCATCTTAAACATTTGTTTAAAATTTTTATTCCTAGATATTATAACAATATAATGTGTAATGCCACAGGCTTAATCAATAAAAAAATACTGAAATTAAGTCTGCACAGCAGCAAGAAAGTTCACGCATAAAAGTTGTAGAAGTAAAATAAACCTAAGATACAGCAGTATATAATACGCACCTCCGGCGTAAGAGGATATATAGTCTGCATCAATTAGCACAGAAACTGGTCCCAACTGTCCCACCGCTGATTTTTTAAAGCACTTTCATCCTTTGACTTGAGTTGAACAAATTTACTAATCTTTGTTACGACTGCCGCTTGGTCATAGCTACACCTTCCATCCTCTTCTGTGTACGGGTAATCGTCTTCTGTCTCAATCCCTATAAAAAATCGATAATATCACTCAGCTTCAATTTAATAATTTAAGTTCATATATATATATATATATATATATATATATATATATATATATATATATATATATATATATATATATATATATATACATATATATATATATATATATATATATATATATATATATATATATATATATACACAAAATAAAAATAAATAAAAATATATTTATCCCTACCAACAAATCATAGTTGTTACACATTAAACTTAAACTTAATACTACGAGAACCAATACAAGAAAAGGCAATTTCCCTAGCAGTAAAACCAAATTACAAGGCAATAACACGTTTTAAGCGATGCACAATTTTCTTAAAGAAGAATGTGCGTACATCACCATTTCATAATCTACTATTAGTGCTTATTACAAATGTACTAGACCCATCTTATTTTAAATACATACTTTATTAATTTTCTCAATAATGACCTCTTTAGTTATCAAGCAACCAGTTAGTCAATTTATTTTTTACCAACCTATATGACTTCACTTTCAGTTCGTGAGGAATTATATTAAAAATCCTCGGAGCAGAAAAAGATCGGGACCTTTGAGTAGCACTAAAGGAGGTAGATGGTACATACATATTGTTCAGGGTAATTAGTCTAGAAGAGAAGAGTGATCGACTCTGTTTACCTTATGTTTGTTATTCAGTAAAATTCTTACCACCGATTTTATGTGTAATTGCTTCAGCGACAAAACCCTAGCCCCATCGTATAGTTGGTACGTAGGAAATCTTCGCGGTTTAAACAGTATTATTTTTAGAACCCTTTTCTGGGCTATTAACGAAGATACCGAATCAAGCACGGACCCCCAAACTACCAAGCCATAACCTATCACTGACTCCACAAGTGCTTTATATACATATAATAAATATTTCTTGGGTAACCACTGCTTAATCTGATAAAACCTAAAATACAATTTTCGAATTTTACTTGTTATATAATCTGTGTGAGAATCCCATCTTAAACGCGAATCTAGGTATACACCCAAATATTTTAATGTTATCGGTGGAGCAGATCTTCAGATTGCAATCACAAGCAGCAAAGTTATTACAGCCAGGTTCATGAATTTTTATAAAATTCTTGTCGGGATAATTCCTTTTATTAAACGTAAAGGCTATAAATTTCGATTTATCAATATTTAAGGTTCAAATCCAACCACAACTTTACCTTACTCGTAGCCAGTTCTGCCTTCTCAAAGACCGGCCCCATATTTTCTCCCGTAACATTATGACAGTATCGTCGGCCTAAAGAGTATCGCATATATATATATATATATATATATATATATATATATTATATATATATATATATATATATATATATATATATATTATAAATAACTCTCTGGCCCAAGCACTGTACTCTGCGGCTCACACGCACTCAGTTGGAAGTGATGAGCTCATCGATTCTCCTATTTTTACTTGTTGCGTACGTCCGGTCAGATATGATTTTACTAGATCATACGGGATACCTCTAATTCCAATATGCTCAACTTTCTCTAACAATATGCGGTGAGACACAGTGTCAAAAGCCTTTGTCAGGTCCAAGAATATCAGAAGTGATTTATTGCCATTGTCGAGGTTCTCAGAAATATGGTTTACTGCCCTTATAAGAGCATCTTCAGTGCCCAACTTCTATCTAAAACCATACCGCGCATCGGATATTAATTTATTTTTATTTAAGTAATCGTCCAGGCGCAACTTGATACATTTCTTAATAATTTTACTCTGGTTGGTGGTAATTGCAATGGGACGATAATTCGTAATTTCGTTAAGCGAACCACCCCTATGTATAGGCGTTATGATACATTTCTTTAAACTATCAGGAAATAATCCAGCTCGAAAAATTAAATTTACTACATGGGAAATGGGTTCGAGAATAAATCTGTGGTATCGTTTTAGAAAATCGACTTTAAGGTTGTCGTCGCCAGCACTTGAAGCATTTTTAAGTGAGTTTATAATTCGAATTATTTCAAAATCCATTATCGGGGCCAGAAAAAGTGATCCAGATACTCTAGGGACACTATGAATGGCATCTATATTAGGAATAGGTATACTATTAGTTAGTTTCTTTCCTATCCCAGAAAAAAATTTATTAAACTAATCTGCTCTGAGTTTTTCGTCTAGAATTTCAATTCCTTTATCGTTGGAAATCACTCCTATTTTCTGATTATTTGTTTGACTATTGCTAGCCGACTTTATTTTTTTTTAGAGTCACCTAAGTTTAGCTGAAATAAATTAGTGTAATAATCAACTTTGGTTTTATTTATTAGCTTAGTCAACATCTTACGGTGATTTTTATACATATTAAGGGCTACAAAATTCTCAGGATCTCTAAAGGATATTCTTTTTAATTTGTCGCGCTGACGTATAGAATTGAGCAATCCTTGGGTAATCCAAGGTTTAGTTCGTCTCTTATTGCATACAGTATATTTGCGAAGTGTGGATCTGTCAATAATAGACTTTAGTTTATTTATAAAAAAATATACATTCGTTTACATCCTCACAGTTCAAAACATCCCACCAATGTTCCCCTTCCAAAATTTGTTTTACTTTAGTAAAGTCTATTTTATCAGCAAACTTTTTAGACAATAAATTTTCATTTATCTTACTTATATTCATATTTAAGAGAATAGGAAAATGATCAGTAAAGCCATGGTTCAGAATCACCCCATGGACTGTACACCGCTGCCCGTGCTTTACAAGAAAATGATCTATACAAGTTGCACTGTTTCTATCTTTCCTGGCTGCTTGATTAATTATACAATTAAAACCCTTTTCGTTTAAAGAATCTATGTAATTAACAACAATTAAATTATTTCTATCTAGAAGGTTTTTATTTGTATCTCCGCAGAAAATTTCATTATCATAAAAATGTAAATATTTGTCATTTAGAAAAATTTCCAGACAATTCAAAAATACAACAACTTGTACAGATGGAGGTCTATATAAAGCAGTCAAACACAAATTTACATTGTTTTTACATACCGTTACCCTCAGAAAATTTCAGATGTCAATCGGAATAATTTTACAGTCAACAAGCAACGCACTTCTAATGTACACTATGCATCCGTCACATTTGTTATTCTTACTTTCATTATAAACTATTTCGTATTGTTCAATATTGAAATCTCGAGGATTATCCACTGTATTGGTTTCGGAGCAGACTATAATATCAAAGTTTTTGTTTAGTGACTCAAGGTACAGTAGTAACTCATCATAATTTTTACGAATACTTCTAACATTAACGTGAATCACATTTAAATCATTTGTTGGCTTGTCAAAACACTCTACTTCTTCAATATTATCGCAAAACAGAGTTTTATAGTTTAAATCATCATCACACAGTGTATTGTAAGGCATTACAACAGTTCCAACAATTGGACACGGGTTTGTCCGTGCAAGAGAAGTCGACATGTTAGATAAGGGAAGTCAATTGATCCTGCTGTATAATCCTGATGACTTCAGAGTCATCTGTTATATACATATACATACATATATATATATATATATATATATATATATATATATATATATATATATATATATATAAGAAAGAGGAAGGACAGTAAACAGGGCACTGGCAACAAACAAACCTAAGTTTAACCAATGGGAAACGCCCTTATAAGGAAAAGAGATGAGCAATCAAAGATCTAGAGGCTCTAGTATCTGCTTTTTGTTTTTATTATCGAGCTTTCGCTGCCTAATGGTAGCTTCTTCTGGATTCTAAAAATGCAAACGAAGTACAGAAAATAAACCAAAACGTTCATTTTTTAAAATGTGATTAAATGAATTGTACAACTGTAAGTGAAATTACTTACAAAAAAAAAATTTTAGCAGTTAGTTCATCTCTGGTGAAGACAATGAAATTTGCATTTTTATTGGCCAGGTAGTATGAATGATTACACAAACATGATTAAAAGACATTTAGAGAGTTACACAAATATTGAAAATAAAACTTTGTCAATACACATTAGTTAAAAACACTTTTTGAAGACCGAAACATAACTGCAAGAAACACCATGATGTTGAAATGGTACTCCATTTTAAAATTTTTTGACGTCGAGTTTAGTAACTATTTAGTGATATTTGAGTCCGAAACGGATGTTGTTGGTAGTCTATGTCGTCATCAGGTCGACAAAAAACCATAAAAAACATTGTAGTTAGGGATGTGGTAAATTTTTTAGGTGGATGCTAATTTTAGATAAATTATTTATTATTAATGATGAATGATGATGATGAAATTAAAAATAAAAACAGATATCATTAAAAATAAATATCTAAAATTAGCATCCACCTAAAAAATTTACCACATCCCTAACTTCAATGCTTTTTATGGTTTTTTGTCGACCTGATGACGACATAGACTACCAACAATATCCGTTTCGGACTCAAATATCACTAAATAGTTACTAAACTCGAAGTCAAAAAATTTTAAAATGCAGTACCATTTCAACATTATGGTGTTTCTTGCAGTTAGGTTTCTGTCTTCAAAAAGTGTTTTTAAACTAATGTGTATTGACAAAGTTTTATTTTCAATATTTGTGTAACTCTCTAAGTGTCTTTTAATCATGTTTGTGTAATCATTCATACTACCTGGCCAACAAAAATGCAAATTTCATTTTCTTCACCAGAGATGAACTAACTGCGAAAATTTTTGTAATTTCACATACAGTTGTACAATTCATTTAATCACATTTTAAAAAATGAACGTTTTGGTTTATTTTCTGTACTTGGTTTGCATTTTTTAGAATCCAGAAGAAGCTACCATTAGGCAGCGAAAGCTCGATAATAAAAATATAAAAAGCAGATACTAGAGCCTTTAGATCTTTGATTGCTCATCTCTTCTCCTTATAAGGGCGTTTCTCAGTGGTTAAACTTAGGATTATATATATATATATATATATATATATATATATATATATATATAGATATATATATATATATATATATATATATATATATATATATATATATATATATATAGATATATATATATATATATATATATATATATATATATATATATATATATATATATATAAAATTATATATATATATTATATATATATATATATATGGCGTTGATGAAGCAACTAAAGGCGAATCGAAAGATCCGCTCTTCAGAAGTTTTCAAAGTGTTCTTTGTATTTGTCTGACCATCCCAAAACACGTTTCGCCGTATCACGGCTCATCAGTTGGGCTAGGTTCGGCAAATACAAAGAACAAAATTTCAGTCCTTATCCAGGAATTAACGGAGAACCATGATAAAATAGATGCTTATACTGCACTCTGTCGATGCCTTATTTAAAGTATTTCTAAATAACTGGCCTTTAGTTGCTTCACCAACGCTATCTATGCCTTCAAGCGGGAAACTGGAGAAGGTGCGCTTCTACAATAAACTGCCTGCTGTACTGGCCGTTTTGTTTGGAAAGACTTTAAATTAATCACCGACAGAGCGCAGTATAAGCATCTATTTTGTCATGGTTTTAAGTTAGTACCTGGATAAAGACTGAAATTGTGTTCTTTGTATTTGCTGAACCTAGCCCAACTGATGAGCCGTAATATGGCGAAACGCGTCTTGGGATGGTCCGGCAAATACAAAGAACACTTTGGGAACTTCTGAAGTGCGGATCTTTCGATTCGCCTTTAGTTGCTTCACCAACGTCATCTCTGCCTTCGAGCGGGGAAGCTCGAGAAGGTGCTCTTCTGCAATTAAGTGCCGCTTCGTTCGGAAAGACGTCAAGTAAGTCACCATATATATATATATATATATATATATATATATATATATATATATATATATATATATATAAAAATATGTATATACATATATATATATATATATATATATATATATATATATATATATATATATATATATATAGATATATATATATATATATATATATATATATATATATATATATATATATATATATATATATATATATATATATATATATATATATATATATATATATATATATATATATATATATATATATATATATATAGATATATATATATATATATATATATATATATATATATATATATATATATATATAAGGCTGGTTTGAAAAGTCCGTGCAAAGTCCGAGAGATGGCACCACCGGCGCGTATCGAGGTCATGTTTAGTTAGTAGCATCTCTTGACTGAACGCACACCAAATTTCAGCCATATTGGTCTATTTCTTTGTATTTGGCATTTGTGTGAATCAAGGAAGTCGAGTGATTTTCAAGAAATGGACGAAAAAGAATTTCGTGTGGTGATTAAACATTACTTTATGAAAGGCAAAACGCCTCAGGAGACTAAAGAGAAGCTTGATAAACATTATGGTGACTCTGCACCTTCGATTAGAACAGTTTATAAATGGTTTTAAAATTTTCTGACTGGCCATATGGGCACAAGTGACGCTGAACGTTCTGGACGGCCTGTGGAGGTTACGACTCCAGAAATCATTGATCAAATCCATGATATGGTGATGGATGACAGAAGAGTTAAGGTGCGTGAGATTGCTAGTGCTGTGGGCATCTCGACTGAATGGGTACATAATATTTTGCATAAACATTTGGACATGAGAAAGCTATCCGCAAGATGGGTGTCGCGATTGCTCACGCTTGACCAAAAACGGAATCGTGTGAAGTGTTGCAAGGATGGTTTGCAGCTGTTCCAGAAGAATCCGGAGGACTTTAAGCGTCGTTTCGTCACTGTGGATGAAACATGGATACATTACTATACTCCTGAGACCAAACAACAATCTAAAGAATGGGTTACCAAGGGGGAATCTGCACCAAAAAAGGCGAAGACCGTTCCTTCGGCCGGAAAGGTTATGGCGACTGTCTTTTGGGATTCTCAAGGGATAATCCTCATCGACTATCTGGAAAAGAGTAAAACTATTACAGATGAATATTATTCATCTTTATTGGACCGTTTGAAAACCGAGCTGCAAGAAAAACGCCCGCGATTGGCCCACAAGAAAGTCCTTTTCCATCACGACAACGCACCAGCACACACCTCAGCAGTTGTGGTCGCAAAATTAATGGAAATAGGATTCCAACTCGTTTCACATCCCCCCTATTCTCCAGACTTGGCTCCCTCGGACTACTATTTTTTCCCCAATTTGAAGAAATGGCTGGCGGGACAAAGATTTTATTCAAACGAGGAGGTGATTACAGACACTAATGGATATTTTGCAGACTTGGACAAATCCTATTATTCGGAAGGG
This sequence comes from Pachyrhynchus sulphureomaculatus, assembly GCA_019049505.1. NCBI lineage: Eukaryota > Metazoa > Arthropoda > Insecta > Coleoptera > Curculionidae > Pachyrhynchus > Pachyrhynchus sulphureomaculatus. The sequence continues at coordinate 12,128,967 of CM032455.1, read as the reverse complement.
ATCAACAGACTAGAACATCGTTGGACGAAGTGTATAAGCCTAAAAGGAGACTACGTCGAAAAATAAAAAAGGTTTACCCCAAACACATAAGCAGTTTTTATTTTTGCACGGACTTTTCAAACCAGCCCCGTATATATATTCAAAATTTCCCTAAATTGACTATACCACCACTTACACGGTTAGATTGTAGTATTGCAGTAATACCTCTTAAGAAAGTCAACTTGGCAGCTGGATTCTTTATTTCAGTTTGTTTTGAGACAGAGTATTATAAAACGAATTTTAATGAAACTAGCCACCAAAAAGGCTTCTGGCGCTGATGAAAAATCGACCATATTACTCAAAAATTCTGCGTACACCAGTTTTCAGTAAGTTTTTCAACTTATTCTAGAGAAAGAGGATATAACCTTCTTGCTGGAAATACGCTATTGTTCAGCCGATATCCAAAAAAAGGCAAGAAGATATTGCCAAACGACTTCCAACCATTCAAGCTGCTTTAAATAATCTCAAGACTTAAAAAAAGGTTCAATCAGCATATTATAAAATTTGTCGAAGCATTTGGTATTATTAGCGACCATCAATATGGGTCTTGTAAGCAAGGTGTATTCTTTACGATTGGCAGTCGCCGGATTCCTTTTTAATACCTTCTATTAACGCCCGTGTGCTCCAAGGCTTCTCCTGTTCTCTTTCTGATTTACATTAACAATCTTCCGGAAAGGATCACGACTTCAATCTACGGCTTTGCAAATTATAGCACACTTTCTTCTTCATTCCCTTTGAATGCTTGAACATCGGCTACTCGTTCAAATTTACGAAGGCAGCAGTATATTTAACAAAGAGTTGGTAAAAATTCTGTTTTAAGGTGACAGTAGTTATGTAGAAATTAATGCAAACAAAACCCCAGGCGGCAATTTTTTCCAAAAAAGTTAACATTGCTGAAACCAACATAGTTATGTCTGGACACTTGATTCCTCTAACATCATTAATTAATTTGCTGGGCGTTAATTTTTGAAAAAATATGTTTTGACATGAATATGTTTTATGCGTAGCAAAGAGAGCTTCTCAAAAAAGCTAGGAATAGTATTTTCAACTAGAAAGCTTTACACTTCACAAAAATTGTTAACTATATAAAAAAGCTGGAATTCGATCAAGGATGAAATAGTGTTCCCACGTTTGGGGCTTTGTTCCTACACATACACTGCATTTTTTAGATTCTATTCAGATGAGATCTATTCGCTTGGTTGGAGACTCAGAATTCAACATCGAAGAAGAATGTTTGGTGACTTGAGTCTATTCTACAAATACTTTCATGAAAAGTATTGAAAGGATATAACCCGCTTAATTTCTCCCAGACATTCTATTCCTTATGTTCCACCTCCCTGAAACTGAAAATATGTACAACAAAAACTTGTGGTTACTTAACCAAGGCTAGCATTAGACAAAAGTATTTACTAACAAAATTGAAGGGAGATCTAATCCTAATTTTAATAATCTTTTTTTGTAGTTTAAAAGTAAAACAACTGACAACGGAGACGGCTCATGTTTCAGCAGTCCCCCCGTTCTGTCATTTGTCAATCTGCCTGCGTAGAATTGTTGTATTTGTCAACCACTTTGTTGACTTGTGGCTGCTGTGTCAGCATCCGATGGAGTATTTGGCATACGCACTTTTTTTAGTTATTTCATTTTTGAAATAAAGTAAAAAAATCTTCATTTTTGTCATTAGCAGTTTGATAAAATAAAAATTGACGTAATACATACCGTTCTTTTCAACATAACTCAACGTCCTATCTGGATATCCTCCATTACAGCCATAGTTGTCGGTTACGCAATCCACTAATTGTTGTTCGCTGAACAAGACCATTTTATTATATTTTAAGTAATAAAAGCTTTCCAACGTTCCTGTCTAAAACATAGTAGAGTTATTTACCCAATACTTTCCTTACAAAAGTTAAAAAATAATTATTGAATTCGAAGTCACTCGGAATCACATCTCTTTATTAATACTAATCCAATTTTCACATTCATATGCACTAGGAAACCAGAAGAGAAAAGGACGTATAGCAAAATGTGTATATAAGAAGCAATCTCTAACTTCTTTCTCCACTTCTTCAACATATACCTTAAAATAGAAAAAAGTTCGAGAAGGTGTGTAATACGATGTACACAGAACAACTCCTCTAACTCCCTGGGTAACCCGTTCAATCCTTTATATGTTTATAATATTTGAAAATACTCGTATATAACAAAATTTTAAAATTGCTCCACTCCCTGTAAAGATGTGTAAAGTGATCTGTATGCCGCAACTCATTTAACTTTCCTTTCAAATTCCTTTAACTCTTTATATGTTTAAATATAAGGAGGAAATAACATAGTTTTCCCGAATTTCGTAACCATAAGAAGGTGTTATATCATCCTCTCTCTCTCTCTCTCTCTGGTACACTAGTGCAGTTTGTACGATAAAGTTTTGACACTGCGCAATTTTGTTGTATCATCAATAAGTGTCAGACGCGCACGAGTGATAAATACGAAAAGTGAGTGCATAGTGTTGTGTTGTTGTGTTCAATATGTCGAAATTTATATCGAACAAAGAGCATTCGCCGACAGCATTAATTTTTTGTTTTCATTTGAAGAAAACTGCTGTTGAATCATACCGATTACTTCGAGAAGCTTATGGTGAATATGCTCCATCGCAAGATACGTGTGAACGATGGTTTCGTCGTTTCAAAAGTGGAACTTCGATGTTGCAGACAAGTAACATGGAAAACTGCCAAAAAAATACGAAGATGTGGAATTGCAAGCATTGTTGGACGAAGATGATTCGCAAACAAAAAAAGAACTCGTCGAGCAATTGGGCGTTCGTCAACAAGCTGTTTCCAATCCTCTACGAGAGATGGGAAAGATTCAGAAGACCGGTATATGGGTACCACATGATTTGAACGACAGGCAAATGGAAAAAGCGCAAAAACGCGTATGACATTTTGCTCGCTCGATCCAAAAGGAAGTCGTTTTTGCATCGCATAGTTACAGGGGATGAAAAGTGGATTTATTTTGAGAATTCCAAGCGCAAAAAATCATGGATAGACCAAGGCGCATCATCCACATCGACCGCAAGACCGAATCGCTTTGGCAGAAAGACAATGCTCTGTGTTTGTTGGGACCGGAGGAGCGTGGTCTATTATGAGCTGTTAAAACCTGGGGAAACGATTAATACTAAATGTTACCAACAACAATTGACCGATTTGAATCGTTCGCTGCTTGAAAAAAAGGGCAGAATATCGAAAGAGGCAACACAAATTTTTCTTCATGAGAATGCTTCATCACATACGGCAAAACCAGTTGGCGACACGTTGGAAGCACTCAGCTGGGAAGTTCTACCCCCATGCCGCTTACTCACCAGACTTGGCTCCTTCCGATTACCACTTGTTTGCATCGATGGGTCCCGCACTTGCTGAGCAGTGCTTTGGTTCGTACGAAGATACGAAAAAAAATGGCTCGATCAATGGTTCGCAGCAAAAGGGGAGGATTTTTATTGGCATGGTATTCACAAATTGCCCGAAAGATGGGAAAAAATGTATAACAAGCGATGGAACATACTTTGATTAAAAGCACTTTTTATCATTCTTCCGAATTTAAGTTGAAAAGTGTGAAATAATAACACAGTTTTTAGATTCCTTGACTCCAAGGACTTTGAAAGCAGTGTGTATCACAATAGGTATGGATACATTCTCTACCTCCCTTCTAAATTCCTTGATTTCAAGAACTACGAAAACTAGTATAAAGATATAATTCGTAATAATTTTAATCACTTTCCCTTTCCTTTTAACCTTTCTTATATTTGATTATAGGTAATTGAAAATAGTGGAAAAATAACCCGTACTTATATATATATATATATATATATATATATATATATATATATATATATATATATATATTTATATATATATACGAGTATATATATATGTGTATCCATGAAGCAATCCTTTTAAATTTCTTGCCCACCCTTCCACTCTTTATATGTCTGACTATAAATATTTGAAAATAATGAAAAAACCAAACACAATTTTAAAATTTTTCGAGATCCAGAACTCTTAAGATAAATTATTACACAATATTATTATTACACAATATTTACAACCCATCTGATCTTTGCTTTCTTCGTTCTAGCCTCTTATGTCTTTAAATACAAACAATAATGTTTAAAATTATACAATATCTTAATTAAAAACCAGAAGAACTTCTCACGATATTGTAGAAAATGTATAAAGTTTTTTGAATCCACTCCCTTCCCCTTAAGCTATGTAACTGAAAAGCTAATTTGAAATCTTACGTATGATGTTTACAGATAAAATATACAAAAATTTTAGCACGATTCTCAAGCAAAGATAGTTGATGTTATGTGTCCGACAGGATCTATCGATCGGTTTAATTTGTTAATAAAGTTTTCTATGCCAGCTTGTAAAAAATGTTACTAAAAATTTTAACCTGAATTTTTTTTTTACAAATTGTTAAATCATAAGACTGATGCTTCGCATTTACTGAACTTCGTAATTTTGAATTTGCCTCGGGTATATTTTAGATACTTCTAAATATTTTACTTAATTAACGTTAGAATAGATAACTCGTTGGATTGTCCTATATTTAAGTTGGGAATGTGGAATCTTTGGCATAATGTTACTACTACTATCACCACTAAGATATTCCTCAGATTGTCTGATGACTTATAGACTAAGGTGAGGCCTACCTTATTAAATACCTTATTGAGTCCCCGGCTATATTTCGGATTATATGGTATGGAAACATACTTGGAGTTATTTTCTTCGCGTGTAAAAAAAGGTGGAATTCTGAATATTAAACCTAAACTTATGTCTATTTATTAGCTTATTTACTAAGTCATCGTCATAATCATTAACTCTAGTTATATTTCTAATACGATTCCTTTCTTTATTAAAGTTTACTCTATTCAGAGGGAAAGTGATTAAACGATGAACTAAAAAATGTAATGAGGCTAATTTGTGTTGTTTGCAATGAAATGAATCATTAGGAATATATCTATCTGTTACTGTGTCCTCCCTATAGATATCAAATTCTAATCTATTATTATTTTTAATAATTAAAATATCTATAAAAGGCAATTGTCCTTTGTTATCAACTTCGTAAGTGAATTTAATGGAATCATACCGGCTATTTATTTAGAAAAAAAATCATAAATGTTTGATTTCTTTGTATCAAAAATCGCGAAAATATCATCATCCACATACCTATACAAAGAAAGCAAACATTGATGATTTTGTTTCTAAATTAAATAGCCGGTATGATTCCATTAAATTCACTTACGAAGTTGAGAACAAAGGACAATTGCCTTTTCTAGATATTTTAATTATTAAAAATAATAATAGATTAGAATTTGATATCTATAAGAAGGACACAGTAACAGATAGATATATTCCTAATGATTCATTTCATTGCAAACAACACAAATTAGCCTCATTACATTTTTTAGTTCATCGTTTAGTCACGTTCCCTCTGAATAGAGTAAACTTTAATAAAGAAAGGAATCGTATTAGAAATATAACTAGAGTTAATGGTTATGACGATGACTTAGTAAATAAGCTAATAAATAGACATAAATTTAGGTTTAATATTCAGAATTCCACCTTTTTTACACGCGAAGAAAATAACACCAAGTATGTCTCCATACCATATAATCCGAAATATAGCAAGGGACTCAATAAGGTATTTAATAAGGTAGGCCTCACCTTAGTCTATAAGTCATCAGACGATCTGAGGAATATCTTAGGAAATCCCAAAGATAAGATTCCTAATTGTGAGAAAAGTGGAATTTATGAAATTAGTTGTTATGATTGTGACAAAAAAGTATGTTGGGCAAACTAAAAGGTCAATTAAAACACGATTTAAAGAACATTTAGCACGCTTAAAATACAGTAGAACAGAAAAGTCTAGCATTGCCGAACATGCCCTTGAAGCTGATCATATTGTAACATCAGATAATCGAAGATTAATAAAAAAATGTATCTGATAGGAGATTGTTAAACGCGTACGAAAGTATGGAAATTATAAAATGTAAAAGTAGTTTAAATAAAGACAGAGGGCCTATTCCTTATAGTCCCCTCTACTGGTTACTTGACCGGAACTGATGGCCCTGCCTGTTCCATTAGTTCCGCCTGAGTAATTCTAAGTATAAATAGGGTAGATTTGTAGTTTAGCTTTAGTCAATCATCGCTCCTGATGAAGCTAACATGGTTAGCGAAGCGCGCGTCGAGTGCAAAAATAAGGTGTTTGGTGTAGTGGTGATATATACTGAGTAATGTCCTATATTTGTAAACGTATTAGTTATTAAAATTATTTATTTATTAATAAATAATAAGCTTTTGTCAGTGTGAAACAGTTTTACACTTACCACTGAAAATGCCCAACAAGATCCACAAAAACCCTGATCTTTAACTTGTGATACTGCTCCTTTATCTCTCCAATCAATGGAAGTTGGTACATCATCACCGACGGATCCCTCGTAAACATCCTTTATCTCTATATTTGGGCGGCCAACACCTTTTAGGATTTGAAGAAATTCTTCTTTAGTTAAGTCAGTAAACTGATTTACACCTTTAAAGTACGTCGCATTCCCTGCTTCATATTTCTTATTGTGTTCTTCGATTTCCCGTAATTTTTTTTGGAATATAGAATACCTTTGTTTTTCTTCTTCTATATTTTTGTAAAATTTTCTATGTTTATTCTGGAAACATAAAGCTAGTAAAAAGGGGGAATTATGGTGCCTATTAACGTTCATTAAAATTATTAATGGAAAACTATCACTTTAAATATTGAGTGGGCAAGCATTGTTATTATTTTACGGTTTTTAGTTTGAACTGTGTCGGACTTTTTTTTAATTTGTATCCTTTTTTTTAAATAGCATATTTCTGAATATTTCAAGCACAATATAAAACTAGTCGAAGAAATAACTAATTAATTAGTTTTTCCTGGAAATATGGATATTATCTGGGATACTGTTTTATTAAACAGGAAATTTAAGTGTTTTCGTTTATTACTTACTACATTTTACTTTTTATATTTTCTCTATTTTATAGACTATTTATAGATGGAGCTAATTTCTTATTTCATGTTAATAACTACTTCCTTTAGTTTGAAGTGGTTTGTAATTAAGAATTTTATTGTTGTTACATTTACATTTTCTGTAAAACATATTTTTATAATTTTGAAATTGTACGGTTATTTCGGCTCTTACGTAACAGTGTTATATGGGTCTAGAATAACGCAAGAACTATTTTCATACAAAGGCTGCCTTGGACAAGTAAATTAGCCTAAATTGAATAATATTAAACCTCTACACTTTTAAGGAGAGTCGTTGTAAACAAAACAAAAATTTTTCAGATCAGCTAAACAAGAAAAAATTGACGCGCTCGATACGTGCCCAAAATAATTTGAAATAAATTGAAAAAACTATTATAAATTATAATATATTAAAAATGATTTGATCTGAAGTGATGAAAAAAAATATGAACTGACGAAATCAAAATTATCTGAAATCAGACTATTGTTCTCCATTCAAGTATTTGTTTCCTGGATTCACAAAACTGTTATTAACACTTAGTAAAAAGGTTCATGACATTAGCCTTATTTTTTTAGTGTTCCGTACGGACCACTTATAAGATCACTTCGGTGTCTGTCTGTCTGTCTGTCACACCCGATTGTCTCCGAAACTATTTGTCATAGAAAGTGGAAATTTGGTAATATTATAGGAATTGATGGCCTCATCAGAGCCATGAAGTTTTGAAAGTTAAGGGGTTAGTTTTGGAGGGTGAAATCGGAAGTGAAAAAAAAAATTTTTTTACTAGGTCATCGAGTGTGGTGTCAAATGAAAGCTTGTGAAAACACGAGTAATATATATATATATATATATATATTATATATATATATATATATATATATATATATATATATATATATATATATATATATATATATATATATATATATATATATATATATATATATATATATATAATGTAATACTTGCGCACACTTTTCTTCGTATTACTTTTAAAAAATCACTGTCCCCTACCTTATCTCGAAAAGTACTGATCAAAAAATTTTGAAAAAATTCTGGAATATTCTCCACGGGGTTATAGATTGAACGAAAATTATCACGAGTGCATTACCTTTAATAATTTATTTGGTATATAAAAAAAAACAAAATTTCAAGGTTACCAGTTTTCAGTAAAGATTGGAAACAAACTTTGTTGAAAACTCATTTGGGGTGTGTTTTGTGAAGTCACTGATCATTTTATACCATCCTAACAAAAATTTTTATTTTAAAAACAATCAATGTACGGAACACTAATTGTGCAAGTTCAACTTGCACTTGACCGGTTTTTATTTATTTTTTTATGTAATTGTCTAATATTTTATGTATTTATAAGTAGAAGAATATAATTCTATTAAATCGTCCACGTAATTACCTGGACACGAAAATATTGGCAGGTACAATGGATAGTTAAAAAATTAACGACAAAGAATTGGAGATTTTCCAATGTATAATTTTTTAAAAATCTACTAAAATCATATCTCTGACTTTTTTATTTTTTATGTACCTTATCTTTTTTCTTTGGTAGAAAAAATAGAAAAATAAATTAATATTGTGGATATTAGAGAATATTTTTTTTACCTTAAAGTTTAGCCACTGCTCTCTATCTTCAACCAAGGAACCAATCACGCCGCTGGCAATAAATAGCAATATAACTGACTTCATATTGTACTAGAATGTCGATACTATTATGCCAATGATAAAATGCTTGTTATCGTACTTATATACATTTTTGGAAAAAGATAAACTGCGTAAGTAAATTAAATGTACCGGGTGGGTAAATAAAAAATGATCCCCATCGAAATCTCAGGAAATTTTTGTTATGTACGGTTGAAAAGAACCTGCCAACCAGATGGCTAGGAATAAAAGAACGGATTTCAGGAATAAGGAAGCGGCATGATTGTGCATTGCACCCCCTTCAACCTCCATTTTCACCCCATTTCAAAAGGGTGCATATGATCAAAATGGCCCCGAAATTAGATTTCGCGACCCCAGAAACCCCGAGAAACCAGTTTTAAAACGCGAAACTCTAATTCAGTTAAATATCATAATTTCTCTCTAACGTGTTTTTTTTATTTTTATTTTTTTATGGGTTCAGCACACGTGCTGCAGGGAAGTCCCTAAAGCGCTACAGGAGCGACACGTGTGCGGAGAAAAGCGACTCACGCCGTTCTTGAATCGCTGTAAATTGTACTCGGTGGGAAACACAGTCCTGGGCAAATTATTATATATAAGGGATGATGTTCTCTGCTTGAAAAGCGTTGTGCAAGAAGTAACAAGCTTAATTAGTTTTTTCCTGGAAATATGGATATTATCTGGGATTACTGTTTTATTAAACAGGAAATTTAAGTGTTTTCGTTTATTACTTACTACATTTTACTTTTTATATTTTCTCTATTTTATAGACTATTTATAGATGGAGCTAATTTCTTATTTCATGTTAATAACTACTTCCTTTAGTTTGAAGTGGTTTGTAATTAAGAATTTTATTGTTGTTACATTTACATTTTCTGTAAAAACATATTTTTATAATTTTGAAATTGTACGGTTATTTCGGCTCTTACGTAACAGTGTTATATGGGTCTAGAATAACGCAAGAACTATTTTCATACAAAGGCTGCCTTGGACAAGTAAATTAGCCTAAATTGAATAATATTAAACCTCTACACTTTTAAGGAGAGTCGTTGTAAACAAAACAAAAATTTTTCAGATCAGCTAAACAAGAAAAAATTGACGCGCTCAATACGTGCCCAAAATAATTTGAAATAAATTGAAAACTATTATAAATTATAATATATTAAAAATGATTTGATCTGAAGTGATGAAAAAAAATATGAACTGACGAAATCAAAATTATCTGAAATTTTTCAGACATTAAGATTAGAACTGTATTCAAGCATTAAGTGGTTTTATTGTTTTTAAATGACCCAGACTATTGTTCTCCATTCAAGTATTTGTTTCCTGGATTCACAAAACTCTTATTAACACTTAGTAAAAAGGTTCATGACATTAGCCTTATTTTTTTAGTGTTCCGTACGGACCACTTATAAGATCACTTCGGTGTCTGTCTGTCTGTCTGTCACACCCGATTGTCTCCGAAACTATTTGTCATAGAAAGTGGAAATTTGGTAATATTATAGGAATTGATGGCCTCATCAGAGCCATGAAGTTTTGAAAGTTAAGGGGTTAGTTTTGGAGGGTGAAATCGGAAGTGAAAAAAAATTTTTTTACTAGGTGATCGAGTGTGGTGTCAAATGAAAGGTTGTGAAAACACGAGTAAAAAATATATATATTTAATGCAATATTTTTTTTGTATTATTTTTGAAAAATCGCTGTCCACCCGCCTTATCTCGAAAGATACTTATCAAAAAATTTTGAAAAAATTCTGGAATATTCTCCACGGGGTGCAGATTGAACGAAAATTACCACTAGTGCATTACCTTTAATAATGTATCTGGTAAAAAAAATAAAAAAAACAAAAATTTCAAGGTCATCAATTTTCAGAAAAGATTGGCAACAAACTTTGTTGAAAACTCATTTAGGGTGTGTTTTGTGAAGTCACTGATCATTTTATACCTCCGTAACAAAATTTTTTTATTTTAAAAGCCACTTGCACTTGATCATTTTTTTTTTTCTTTTATGGATCTAGCACACGTGCTGCAAGGAAGTCCCTAAAGCGCTACAGGAGCGACACGTGTGCGGAAAAAGCGATTCATGTTGTTCTTGAATCGTTGTAAATTGTACTCCGTGGGAAACACAGTCCTGGGCAAATTATTCCAAAGGGATGATGTTCTCCATATAATAAACTGCTTGAAAAGCGTTGTACGAGGAGTAAAAAGCTGAACCTCATACGGATGTGAAGTATTAGCGCGACATGTATTTCCCACATGCACCGCTCTGGGAGGAATTAAGCGGGCTACATCCTTCGAACACTTTCCATGAAAATACTTGCATCCTTATGTCTCCAACCGTTCTTCGATGTTCCGGTGAATCAAGGCCGCCAGTCAGTTCCGGGTTTCCAGTCGGACAAACAGCTCTTCTCTGAATAGAATCCAACAAATGCAGTGTATGTTTGGGAGCGGAGCCCCAAACATGAGAGCAGTATTCCAGAGCTGGTCAAATTTGAGCCTTGTAAAGAATTAACAGTTGTTCTGGAGTGTAAAGCTTTCTGGTTCGAAATAATATTCTCAACTTTTGAGAAGCTCTCCTTGCTATGCCTGCAACATGTTCATGCCAGGACAAATTTGCTCTCAAATTAACGCCCACAAATTAAGTGAAGATGTTAGAGGAATTAAATGCCCCGACATAACTATGTCGGGTTTAGCAACGTTAAGTTTTTTAGAAAAAACTGCTGCCTGGGTTTTTGTAGCGTTAAATTCCACTTGGTTACTATCACCCCACGATAGAATTTCTTCCAGGTCTTTATTAAGTTGAATGACTTCCTGCTGTCTGCGGATATGCGTCTGAGTAGCCGATGTCCTAGGGGTCAAATTGAATGAAGAGATAAGCGTACTGTCATCTGCAAAGCTGTTGATTGGATTCCCGGTCTTTTCCAGCAGCTCGTTCATGTAAATGAGAAAGAGAGTAAAAGACAGTATGGAGCCTTGGGACACACCGGCGTTATAGTGAAGGTGTTAGAAAGAAATCCGTCGCCACTCGCCAAGAACGCTCTCTGAGGAAACATGAGAGCAATAAACAGAACTTTTCAGACATACCAAAAGAGCGCAGTTTAGCCAAGAGTCCATCGTACCAAACACGGTCGAATGCCTTGGATATGTCAATAGTAACTGCTCGAAATTCCTTAAAGTGTTCAATTGCGTTGTTCCAACCATATGTTACATAAGTCAGAAGATCTCTGGTTGATCTATGTTTACGAAAGCCATATTGGTGATCGCTAATAATGTTGAATCCTTCAAGATATTTTAGAAGATGCTGATTGATAACTTTTTCCATGACTTTCGATATTATTGGAAGCAGTGCGACCGGTCGGTAGTTATTTGGCAAGATCTTCTTGCCTTTTTTACATATCGACTGAACTGTGGCACATTTCCAGCAGGAAGAAAACATTCTCTTTCTGTAGGATAGGTTGAAAAGTCTACAGAAAACTGGTTGTAGTTCCCTCGCACAATTTTTGAGAACTATGGCAGGTATTCCATCAACGCCAGAAGCTTTTTTGGTGTCTAGCTTCATTAAAATACGTTTTATGATAAGCTGTCTGAAGATAATATCGCGCAACCTTCACTGCACTATGGGAATAGTAGGTGGTATATTTCCTTGGAAATCGACAGTAGAATGTGATGCAAAGAGTTCAGCGAACAGGTTCGCTTTCTTAACAGGTGTCGTCGCAATAGAATTATCTGGCCGTGTGGTATGGTGGATTTAGTGAAATTCTGACTAACTGCCTTAGCGACTGAACAAAAGGACCTGGAATTGTTGGTATAAACGAGAAGTTTGTTTCTAATTCGTTGATTGTGTGCCTCCTTGGTTTCGTCAATAATTTCTTTGCATCTGTTCCGGGCACGAACAAAGATGTTACGATTTATGGTGTTAGGATTTTCACGCCATTGTTGGTAAGCAAGATGTTTAGAAGCAACAGCTTCTTTGCATTTTCGGTCAAACCAAGGCTTGCCATTGGAAGGGTATTTCTTTGAAAAAGGGATGTAAGCTTACATACCAGACAAAATAACATCCGAAACCTCCCTGGCGCAGTCAGACGAGTCGTCGGATCGAAAACAAACATCTAACCAAGGGGAAGTTCGAAAATATTCCTTGAGACCTTCTCATTTAGCAGATTTGTAGTACCAAATTTTGCGCAGTTTAGGCGCCTCTCCGTCATTGATTGGTGGGATACTCCATGTTGAAAGCAGTTTTTGGTCGGAAGAACCTAACGGCGGATTTACGGTGACCGTGTAAATCTCCGGATTGGAGGTTAGAAACAGATCAAGAAGACTGGCGAACTCCCCGTCTCGATCAGGGATCCGTGTTGTATCGGCAATAAGCTGAGTTACGCCACAACTGATTGAGAAGGATTCAGCTTCACGACCTTGTTCGTCGGTTATTAAGTTAGAAATAAAAACGTATTTTATAATATTTTTTTTCCAGTTGTTAGTCTCAGTTCTCTTGTTTGTAGATTCTAGCTCAGATAATGAGTCATAATGTGGCGGAGTGCGTCTCGAGGTCGATTAATACATCAAAGAACACTAGCCGCTGCTATATTATGGACTTTGTTCATTTTTCGTAGATGTTGTAGATTTTATTACGGGGTTAGAACTCTAACCCTTGAGCTGCCAAGCGGTAATAGTCAATAGCAATTCCTCTGTCTGTCTGTAGCCTTAACCAAATAGGGCAAGTATTCTGAATGTCAAAATATTTTCATGTAAATAGGCAGGAAATTTTGTTACTTTTAATTCCTTGCCTTTATATTTTTGTGCACTTAAACAATAGTATAGAACTTGTGTCTGAAAAATATTAGTACATCTTTTGTACAATATTGTGCGTATTATCTGGTATATTGTTTTATTAAAAAGATAATTTAAGTGTTACCTGTTATGGTATTCAAGATTTTGTCGTATGCTAGAGTAACGTATACAACGTACCTTTTTAAATAAATGTGGTGTCTCATTGGCCAATGACATATCTGTTACATTTAATTTTCACATCAGATATTTTTATTTTAATTTGGTACTTCCCTTAGTTTAAAGAGTAAACCTCTTTTTAGTGTTCCGTACGAAGCACTTATAAGATGATTTCTTTGTCTGTCTGTCCGTCTGTCTCTCTGTCTCCGTCTGTCTGTCTGTCACACCTGATTTTCTCCGAAACTATTTGTCATAGAAAGTTGAAAATTAGGTAATAATATAGGAATTGATGGCCTCATCAGAGCCATGTAGTTTTGAAAATTAAATTTTGGCTTAAGGGGTTAGTTTTGAGGGGTGAAATCGAAAGTGAAAATAAAATTTTTTTACTAGGTAATCGAGTGTGGTGTCCAATGAAAACTTGTGAAAAATACGAGTAAGAAATATATATATATATATATATATATATATATATATATATATATATATATATATATATATATATATATAATGTAATACTTGCGCGCACTTATCTTTGTATTATTTTTAAAAAATCGCGAAAAAATCACTGTCTTATCTCGAAAGTACTTATCAAAAAATTTTGAAAAAATTCTGGAATATTCTCCAAGGGGTGTAGATTGAACGAAAATTATCACGAGTGCATTACCTTTAACAATTTATCTGGTATATAAAAAAAAACAAAAATTTCAAGGTCATCAATTTTCAGTAAAGATTGGAAACAAATTTTGTTGAAAACTCATTTGGGGTGTGTTTTTGTGAAGTCTCTGATCATTTTATACTTCCGTTACAAAATTTTTTATTTTAGAAGCAATCACCGTACGGAACACTAATTGCGCAAGTTCAACTTGCACTTGACCGGTTTTTTTTTTATGTAATTGTCTAATATTTTATGTATTTATAAGTAGAAGAATATAATTCTATTAAATCGTCCACGTAATTACCTGGACACGAAAATATTGGCAGGTACAATGGATAGTTAAAAAATTAACGACAAAGAATTGGAGATTTTCCAATGTATAATTTTTTAAAAATCTACTACAATCATATCTCTGACTTTTTTATTTTTTATGTACCTTATCTTTTTTCTTTGGTAGAAAAAATAGAAAAATAAATTAATATTGTGGATATTAGAGAATATTTTTTTACCTTAAAGTTTAGCCACTGCTCTCTATCTTCAACCAAGGAACCAATCACGCCGCTGGCAATAAATAGCAATATAACTGACTTCATATTGTACTAGAATGTCGATACTATTATGCCAATGATAAAATGCTTGTTATCGTACTTATATACATTTTTGGAAAAAGATAAACTGCGTTAGTAAATTAAATGTACCGGGTGGGTAAATAAAAAATGATCCCCAGCGAAATCTCAGGAAATTTTTGTTATGTACGGTTGAAAAGAACCTGCCAACCAGATGGCTAGGAATAAAAGAACGGATTTCAGGAATAATGATGCATGATTGTGCATTGCACCCCCTTCAACCTCCATTTTCACCCCATTTCAAAAGGGTGCATATGATCAAAATGGCCCCGAAATTAGATTTCGCGACCCCAGAAACCCCCGAGAAACCAGTTTTAAACGCGAAACTCTAATTCAGTTAAATATCATAATTTCTCTCTAACGTGTTTTTTTATTTTATTTTTTTATGGGTTCAGCACACGTGCTGCAGGGAAGTCCCTAAAGCGCTACAGGAGCGACACGTGTGCGGAGAAAGCGACTCACGCCGTTCTTGAATCGCTGTAAATTGTACTCGGTGGGAAACACAGTCCTGGGCAAATTATTATATATAAGGGATGATGTTCTCTGCTTGAAAAGCGTTGTGCAAGAAGTAACAAGCTGAACCTGATGTAAAGTATTAGCACGACGTATACGTATACATGCACCGCTCTGGGAGGAATTAAGCGGGCCACATCCTTCGAACACTTTCCATGAAAATACTTGTAGAATAGGCTCAAGTCGCCAACCGTTCTTCGATGTACCAGCGAATCAAGGCTGCCGGTGAGTTCCAGGTCTCCAATCAGACGAACAGCTCTTCTCTGAATAGAATTCAACAAACGCAGTATATGTTTGGTAGCGGAGCCACAAACATGGGAGCAGTATTCCGTATTTGGTCGAATTTGAGCTTTGTAAAGAATTAACAGTTGTTGTGGAGTGTAAAATTTTCTGGTTTGAAATAATATTCTCAACTTGTGAGAAGCTCTCCTAGCTATGCCTGCAACATGTTCATGCCAGGATATATTTGCTCCCAAATTAACGCCCAACAAATTGAGTGACGATGTTAGAGGAACGTTAACTTTTTTAGAAAAAACCGCCGCCTGGGCTTTTGTAGCGTTAAATTCCACTTGGTTACTGTCATCCCAAGATAGAATTTCTTCCAGGTATTTGTCAAGTTGAATGACTTCCTGCTGTCTGCGGATATTCGTCTTAGTAGCCGATGTCCGAGCGTTCAAAAGTGAGTGAAGAGATATGCGTACTGTCATCTGCAAAGCTGTAGATTGGATTCTCTACCTTTTTTCCAGCAGATCGTTAATGTAAATAAGAAAGAGATTAGGAGACAGTATGGAGCCTTAAGGTACACCGGCGTTGATAGTGAAGGTGTCTACGACTCGTCGACTGCCACTCGTAAAGAACGCTCTCTGAGGTATCTGCTGAACTGTAGCACATTTCCAGTAGGAAGGAAATATTCGGTTTCTGTAGGATAGGTTGAAAAGTCAACAGAAAACTGGAGTTAGTTCTCTCGCACAGTTTTTGAGAACTATGGCAGGTATTCCGTTAGAGCCAGAAGTTTTTTTGGTGTCTATCTTCATTAAAATACGTTTTATGATACGCTGTCTGAAGAAAATATCGGGCACCCTTGACTGCACTACGGGAATAGTAGGTGGTGTTTTTCCCTTGGAAATCGACAGCAGACTGTGAAGCAAAGAGTTCAGCCAACAAGTTCGCTTTCTCAACAGGTGCCGTTGCAATAGAATTATTTGGCCGTGTGAGTAGTGGTATGGTGGATTTGGTGAAATGTTGACTAACTGCCTTGGCGACTGACCAAAAGGACCTGGAATTGTTGGGACAAGCGAGAAGTTTGTTTCTAATTCGTTGATTGTGTGGCTCTTTGGTTTCGTCGATAATATCTTAGCATCTCTTCCTGGCACGAACAAAGGTGTTACGGTTTATGGTGTTAGCATTTTCCCGCCATTGTCGGTAGGCAAGATGTTTAGAAGCAACAGCTTCTTTGCATTTCCGGTCAAACCAAGGCTTGCCGTTGGAAGGGCATTTCTTCGAAAAAGGGATGTAAGCCTCCATACCGGCCAAAAGAACATCGGAAACCTCCCTGGCGCAGTCAGATGGGTCGTCGGATCGAAAACAAACGTCTAACCAAGGGAAAGGGGAAGACTGGCGAACTCCCTGTTTCGATCATTGATCCGCGTTGGGTCGTCGCGTACATGTGAAATCACGTGATTGTCGAAATTTTACCTCCCAATTCCGTGCCGCTACGAATATTCAAAAAAGAAATTCTGATTTCATTTCTTGGTTGGCCCACTGTGCATCGGTGCATTATCGTGGTGCAGGAGGAAACTTTTCTCGCTTCAGAACTTTGATCGCGTTCTTCCAATATCTTCAAAACATTATTAGAGGTGCTTAGAATTGTTCGACGACGGTCTTCATGAATGATCTGTTGAACTTTTCCACTGAAGTTCGACCGGCCTTAAATCACGAAAAAAACACTCAAAAATTTGCGTACCCGTTTTGAAACTGAGTTTCCTCCCTAAATGCTTTCCAAATCATTTCATACATTTCAGAAGCATTTTTCCTAAACTTAATACAAAACTTCACATACGCGCTGCTCCTTTTTTGAATCCGTTGTGAAAATAAGAGTATCAGAATTAGACCTTTACGCAAACGTGTGTACAGAATAAGTGGACTGCAGCCTGGTTAGGGATGTATCTACTGCCATTTATCGGTTGCAAGTCGATACCATTTCGCGTTCTTGCTATTTAGCATTAATCCGGAAACTTGAGGATCACACCACATATAATACTTACAATAGCGGTGGAAGCTATAATTTTTGGGCGTTATAGTTTTAGAAGAGAAGGCCGAATACGGTGTGGGTCGATAAATTTTTGTATTTATTCAATATTACTTTGAGAATTTTTCGTGGTTTTTGTCTGGGGTAATGAACAAATTTTAAGCCTCGTTAATCGTAGTTAAACATATAAGGATTAAAGACGTCAGGATGGGTTGCATATATATTATATTACTTTTCGAGTTGAGGAAGCCAAAAATTTTGTTATTGTGTTACCTTTAATTTTAATGGAAATAATATGCAGAGGAAAATATCAGCTTGTTGAGTTGTTGAAGCCTTTCCATCGCTTATTTTTTTTTTTATTGTGAATAATGTCTCCCTATAAACTGTTTATCATTTAAATTATTAACTTGTAGTGCTTGGATTAGGTTATTCTCTAGTGTGAGTAAGTCATACTCAGTAGTTATTTGAGTAATACGTTTCTCTTATTACTTCCTGTATTTACAGAACTGGAAGGTAAGAGAATGTGATTATAGGATGACCTTAAAAATGATTATTAAATTTACAACGTGTATTTGCAAGAAAAGCACTGGATAAAAAAAATTCAACAATCTTTTTTATTCGGTTTGCATTTACAGTCATTGCTTAAAAATTATTAATTCATAGCGTTTTCTTTAATTCCTTTTACAAAACTAAGGTCACTTTTTAATATTTCTGAAATTTTTATGACAAACTAGGAACAATATGGCTCAGATATATTTCTTTTTAAAAATTGTTAATATATTCGAGGTAGCACAACGCGATATATTATGTTTTTTTTTTTTTAAAATCATAAACTAGCATCGGTCATAATCCTTGTTCTGAGGCGAAGTAATGGTCTCTTATTCCCAAGTAGAGGACTTACCTAACCTTAGCTAGCTTGTCGAATACATTTCTTTATTCAGTAGTCAACAACCCTGTCAAGCAAGTCAGTTTTTACAACGTCGCGTCGCTGAGGGAGAAATCTTTTAACATGTACTTTTAATAATTCAAATTTGTCTATGCAGAGTAGACTGAAGACACGCTTAGTCAGCTATTCAATAATAACAGGAGGAATTTTAAAATCGTCCAGTAAAATTTAAAATAAAACTGTTTGTTTAGACATACAGTAGAACCCCGGTTTTCCGAGATAACGTGGGGGGGCACCCTCCTCGGATAACTGAAAACTTGGATAATCCGGATTTGTTTTTTATTCATTCAAAAAATAAACAGCAATACTTTAAAACCGATATATTAACGTTTTTTAACATATAAATAGGTACAAACATTATAATACAGTGAAATAGGTATCTATGCGCTTCTGTTTCATATTGCATCTTCTTTTTCTCGCTGCAATGTTTCTCCATCTATTAAGAAGAAGCAAATCCGCTGGGGTTGCCTCTGGTTGTTGTTCGGTATACCTCAAAGCTTTTTTCAAAGAAGCAAAAACCTTCTTGATGAGAGATCTTGGTGGGAGACTGTTCATCCACCGCCGCTTCGTCATCGTCATCTGTTACGTCACCGTCACCAGTTAGTAAATAAAGTCGCATCCATCCATGCGCTCTTCTGACTTTTGTAATAGACTGATAGGGCTTTGGATGAGATGTCTTTTAAAGCTCTTGGACGTGTAGACTTGCCACTCACCATCAGTGGGATTTTGTGCTTGCCAGATGCATTGGAACATACCATTATAGTTCATCTTTCCTTACTTCGTTTGTGCCCAGGAGCTGATTTTTCCTGTCGAAATGCCAATGTTTTTGATGGAAGCATTTTAAAATTCAGACCAGTTTCGTCACAGTTGTAAATTTGATCATATGTGTATCCGCAATCTTCGATTTGCTTTTTAAAGTTCTGCTTAAACTTCCCAATTGATAACACATCAGCAGAAAGTTTTTTCACCACATACAGTCAGTTGTCGTATACCGTGCCGTTTTTTTTCCCAGCGGCCAAGCCATCCAGAACTGGCGGTAAACTGATCTATCTCTGGGAATCGCCTACTATCCATTATTGCTTTCTTTTGTAAAATTGGACCTGACAGAGGCACACTTTTTGATCTCTGTTGGTTAAACCACATGAATAAAACTTCGTTAACCTTTTCATAGTCGCCGGTTTTCATTGATTTTCTTACTGAGGACGAGGAGGCTTGATTTATATACCACTCTTCTATTTTTGTGCGGTTTCTTTTCCAATCTCCAACTGTTACCTCACCTACTCCATAATCTTGTGCAACAACTTTGTCTTTCCTGCTTCAGTTCTTCTGATGGCTTTTAATTTTTCTTCAATAGGAACGACGATTCTTTTATGCTTTTTTTGCTCCATTATAATACGACAAACAAAAATTCAAACAAAGCAGTTCGTATTAATTACACTTAACTACCAGAACTCCAACCAAATAAATTATGTGAGTATACTCGTACTTCTTCGTAGTAAACGCTATAACGCACTGCATTCACGTAAATTTACATGCTAATAGAGTCCAAAAACATAAATAGGGGAACCCATCACATGGGCCAGGGGGATTCCCCGAAGGCCCTGACGATTTTAAATGGAAATATGTACATACATATTTTAGAAGCTCGGTTAATACGCAGCATAGACGCGCGTACCTCGGATAATCAGGTTCTTAGATTGGCTCGGTTAATCCGGAGCTCGGATAATCGCGACTCGGTTAATCGGGTTTAATGGAATGGAATGACAGAAGGCTAAAAATCTACTCCACTTCCTCAAAAACAGTAAAGTGAGAGAAAATAAGTAAAATAATGCCATATTCGAATTGGAGCATTTTTAGGTACATGAAACGTTTTTTAAGTGTATCGCAAGCTTAGCACAAATATTTTAATTTGCCTTATACAAAAAAGTACACTTTTAAAATTGTTTTATTAATTAATACGGTTGAAGAGGAGGTGAGAAATTAAAAATACGTACAATATGTCTAAATGTTCGCTATCAGCATTGTTAGGTTAATGTCATTTCAAGGTGAGAATGATTACGGAGTAATAATTTATTGAACTCTGTACCGTCTCAGAATTTTGGAAGTGTTTAAACACAAAACAGAATCTAAAAATTTATAATTTTGTTTATTAATAATCTGATTTTGACGAACCTTGTCATGTTTGAAAAGTCAATCCTTGACTTGCGAGAGCCTTGAATATGCAATGCTTAATACTATACCGAGAATCTAAATAAACCGGTCAAGGGCAAGTTGAACTTGCGCAATTAGTGTTCCGTACGTTGATTGCTTTTAAAATCAAAATTTTCATTACGGAGGTATAAAATGAACATTGACTTTACAAAACACACCCCAACAATATGATGGGGCATATCCAACACATAAACGGAACGACTACAACGCACACAAAACTGCATCCTGAGATGCTTTACATCTACTGGACGATACATGAGAATCAATGAACTACACCAAATGGCTAAGATGCAAACTATAAGACAATATATGAAAGATATATCTAATAAATTCTACAAATATAAACAAGAAGAAATATTTACTCTAACAAGTAACATCACATAAACTAGACAACTGAATTAACCAAAACATAAACCATTATATATATATATATATATATATATATATATATATATATATATATATATATATATATATATATATACATATATATATATATATATATATATATATATATATATATATATATATATATATATATATATAATTATTATTATTACCGATTCAATACGACATCTCGCGGCTCTTTCAGGAATTAAACTTGAGATGCATTTTTAAATCTGTCATAAGCGTGTTTTGTAAATTAGTATTACAAATTTTCTTAAAAATGGACTCCGAAATTTTTGCTTTTCGTAAAAAAATTAAAAAAGGCTTTTATGCTGTGTTTTAAAATTGTGAAATTCGCCTGCAAAAGGATTTAAATGTAGATTTAAAAGTTTTTAAATATTACTAATGCATTTGTGCAAGTGGAAAAAGTTGACAGACTGAAAGTGTGGAAAAAAGGTTCGAATTGAATGAAAAATCTCAATTGATGCTAAAGTATGTTTTTAAACATTTTAAAAAAGAAGATTACATTCTTCTAGGTAAGTAAAATTATTTATTTTTGAACAGTCATTTGTTTCTTTTTATAATTTGTGTTCGTATGTCAAACAAAAATTCTTTAGTAGATAACATTTTTTTTGATTTTATTTTGATAAAATACTGACTCAATTACTTTGTATTCATTCAAAATAATAAAAGTTAATAAAAAGTAATCTCCGAAGTGAATTGGCATTTGATATGAAGTTAGTTAAAATTTTTCTCATTGTCATTGATTGTTATGTATCATTTCACAAAAATTTGTATAAATATTATGAAATTAAAAATATTCTTTGCGTTTCAGATGCTCCATCTTTAAGAAGGCGGTTGAAAAATTGTAAAAAATGAATTTTCATACAAAAATTGAAATATAAATATTAGACCTTTATAGGTTAGAATCTTACTGGTAACAATACAAATGAGTTGCCAGAATATGTTTGCATTTTGTACCTTCACCGGCTTTACAAGAGCATTTCATACATAACATTTCCCTGTTCTACTGTTGAATGTGCCATTTATCTCAAACACTACTGTTCGCAATTCGGCCCGTAGATATACATGCTGCTTGATTTTTCGATATATTGGGCGCCATAATTTTTCCATCGATTATTTCATACCCAAATAAACGATTTGATTTTAAAAGTTTTTCACCTAGTGTGAAATTCGTTTGGGCAGGATTTGTACCGGCCCATTTGCAATTCAAAAAATATTGTTACATTCCCTATGCTTGACACGTTACGAAATTAAATCTGCACTCATATTTCGGCCATCTTAATAATAAACATAGTAGGCTCTGCCCACAGGTAAGATCCCAATACTCCAGATTACCAGTTTATTTCGAGGATCCATAATCCCCATAAGAGTTGACGAATTTACTTAAACTCATAAAAAGAAATAGAGCAAATTAAACAAAACTTAAACAGTGAAAGCGGATTAGCGGATAAGCAGGTAACACCAGATCACAGTAAACATACTACAGTAGCGAAACTGAGCTCCAATTTGGTGACAAAATTCTGACGGCGCATGTGTCGACGGGTCCTTTTTCAAAATGGCCGCTCAGTGTTTACATCCGATCTCGGTATGTGTCTTTGGAAATGTATTGTCCATCGTTTCTTGATGTGATTGCAGTTTATATGAATTATAAAGACAGAAGGAAGAGAGAATTTGTAGAAAAAGAGAATTAAAAACGTTTGTAACTGAAGAGAATCGAAAAGGTTGAGAAACAATTTATTGTTGTGCCGTTGAGAATTGCAATATTCCATATAATTATTTTCGCAAATTATTTGCTCGAGTCACACTTTTTTATGCTCTAAAATTTGCAAATAAGAAATTTCTAACTCAATCAGGGCGCGCTAAGACTATTATTCTAAATCATAACTAAATTTAATTATGCTTTATTTGCATCACATGTAATCATCAATAGTATTATCAGTCAAAGTTTAAGTTGCTGCATTAATGATTTTTTTTGCAGTTCCTCTGTTTTTAGTTGAAACAATGATTTCATAGAAATCATGGTATGCGATGAAAGTTGTTGGAGTTGTTGATTATTTTAATAAACCTCTATTGCTTGCTTTCACAAGACAACTTTTCACTATCTTAAATGCATTTTTTTTGAAAAAATACATATGCATAAAACAATATTATCATTACTAATGTGTGTTTTGTTTAGACGTATTTTGCTCAAGAGACGGCCTTCCAGGGAACCTTGATTGATTTAATAAAACGTTCGTATTGGTAGAGTGGTTTGGTCATTAAAGCTTGAAATTTATTTCTAAACTTAGTTCGGCTGGTTATTTAAAAAATCCTGACGTGATTGCTCAATTCTGACCTCAGATTCGTTTCAGCGTCCAAAAATACATATAGGTATAGCGATCTGTTCGGTAGTGAAAAACTTTTTTTGTGTGCCTGTGTAATTTTTTTATGATTAATAAATAATCCTCCAAATTCTGGTTTTTAGAAAGATTTATTTTTGTGTAAACTAATATTCATTATTTAAAACTATTTATATTTGTGTAAATTATAAATAAAACATTTTTTTTCTTAAAGGTGTATTTTCAAGAGGTTTCTAGTTTTCAATAACTTTCATCTGTATTAATTGTTTGACACACCTTTTTCTAATAATAAACTTGATAAATTTAACACTGTTTAATTGCAAGTACAATTAATACTCTGAAAGTGATTTTTTTTTTATTTTTCTCTATAAATTACATTGCTCCCTTTTTCATGCCACTCTTTCAAAAGTTTCTGTGAATATATTGTAAGGAATACAGAACCTATAACAACATATTTATTATTTTCAAATTTTAGACAGTATATTTTATTTTCTTATAAGCTGGGTTTGAAAGTTTAAATATTAAGTGTCGTGTTGAGATCACAAAACCACTGGGGAATGGGATTATTGAAATAACTGATATAAATCGATTATTGAACCAAATATGCTATTAAAATAAGAAAAAATTTTATGTGATTCCAAAGAAATTTTTGTAATATGATTTTGTCACACGATGTGTGCCAAAAGGGTAAAATATTCTCAAAATAAGTTCGTTAAATGGACAGTACACTTAATCGAAGTCCATTTTGATGGTAATTATGCCTACTATTAAAATTCTGTGAAGATTTAGTTACCTGTTATTAATATATCCTCCTAATAAAGAACTTATTTCTATTGTTCTATACCATACTATATAATTAAACATAGTTATTTTCCTTTTAAACTGTAATTGACAATACTCAGTATATATGAGTCAATCATTTCTCCTAATGAAGCTAATATGGTTAGCGAAACGCGCGTCGAGTGCAAAAATAAAGTGTTTGGTGTAGTGGTGATATATAACTAGAGTAGTGTCATTGTGCCAAAGATTCCACATTCCCAACATAGTTGTAATTGACAAGTGAGCTTGGTCATAACTAAGTATTGTATGTAAATATAATTAGGAAATTACTGTATTGACTCTTTGATGTAAATATTAATTCATTGTACATAAAAATTTCAAGCGTTAATTACGTTATCAAAAGGCAATACGGATAACAGAACACAAAAAGATATGGAACCTCTAAGAATCATTCACATAGAAAATAGAGGTCTATACATATACGTTCATAATTCATTAATAATATTATATTAACCTTTCTCGAAGTTACACAATATAGTTTTGTAGTTTAAGAAAAAATAAGTACCAAAAAAACTAGATACAGTGTTTTTTTAATTAACAAGATATCTATCACACCAAACAACACAAAACTGCTTAGAAAAAAAATTGCTCTTATTTTAAAGATGTTGACAATATGTTTTTATTTCAGGGTACAAGAAAAATAGCATTAAGTATTACGTATGTTTAAAATTAAATTAATTTAGTCCTTAAAAAAACATCTTTAATCACAAATTTACTTGAAAAAATGATGTAAACGATAAAACTTTAACCTCAAACATGACGTTTAACTTGATAGACTTTTAAATTTTTGGATAAGATTATTAAAAACTGAAGTTGAATATGAAGAATTCCATCAAATACCTTCCTATGAAGTTTTTTCTTCCCCTGTATTCATTTCTTTTCTAACAAAGTGCTCCTTTCTTTTTGTTTTTTTTATTACTCATGCTGCATTAACTTTTATATTATTCATGCTGTATTAAATAACAAATCAAAAATTTTCAAACATTTCTATATCTATGATTTTGAATGATAAAACTTTTCACAACTTTATTTGTATTTCAATCTCGCGCTGGTCCACTTTTAACATGGCGGATTGCCACGTGACCTTCTGAAAACGAACCCGATTTTTCCTATGCGGTTATCCTTGAGTTTCGCTACTATATATATATACGCTACGTATAGTGTGTTTACTGTGACCAGATCAACAATTTATTAAGGTATAACTAGACCCAAATGTAAATATAGTGGGACCTCCGTTATCCAGGATAATGACGGGAGGGGGGTCCACGGGATAATCGAAAACCCCGGATAAACGAATCACAATATTTTATTGATTAAATGTGTTAGGTGGGAATATTAATTAAGAAATACTGGGTAGAAGGATAATATTTTTATTCAGAAAAAAAACGTTTTACATTATTATTAATTTTCAATATATACATTAGGTAGTTAAATTTTTCATTTAGACAAAATCGGTAAATTTTTTGTTTTTTTTTAATTTTTTCTAATATCTGTTTCTCATGGCCCGTAACCGCGATGATTCTGCTATAGTCGGCGTTCTTCTGTTCAAAATAATTTAACAGAAATTCCATCGCCTCTAATTGCTTGATTGTATTTAATTTTCTTTGTTTCCAAAACAATTAACGAATCTTCGTTGTTATCGTTCCATGGTCAATTTGCAAAGAGTCGATGGACTGTCTTTTCTATGGAGATCTGTTATTTCGGTTTCTGTTAGTTTTTCGAAACCATCTTTCGTTTATGTCTTTTCCCAGTCAAAATTTATCATATCATCCCTGCAACATGGATGAAATCCGGGAGAGCTTTAGCGGTGTCGAGATATGAGTCAGTTTCAATATCTTCTGAGGTTTGCTGGATTAAATCTTCCTGTTTTAATATCTTTGCCCATGAAAGTTTTAATGTTGTAGGGAGTAAATTTATCCAGGTCATCGCACATAGCGAAATAACGTATTTTATTGTCTACTTCTTTAGGATTTTTTTTATTGACTCGATCCTACTATTTTCATCAAGTAGAAAATGAAGAATTATTTTTTGTATCTTCGTTTTAAACTTGATATTACCCCTTGATCCATCGGCTGGATTAGTGACGTTACCTCTCTAGAAAATGATGAATCGAAAATATTCCCATCTTTGGTGGCCAAGATAGATTCAGCTGAATGGGACGCCAGCATTATCGAGCAATAAAACAGCTCTAAGGAGTAGATCTTTCTCTTTTAAGAGTTTAAAACGTACTGAAAGTACAAATTTGTCTTTAAGCCACGACGCAAAAATTGCTTGATTCATCCAAGCTTTCTGAATGATTATAATAATCGCAAGGAATACTTCTAATTTCGGTTCCTTCAAATAATCGAGATTTTTGCCTTCGCTATAACAATTTAATTTTAACTTGTGTTCTTCTGAAGCATTAAGAACAAATCAATAATTGTGAGTCATTTTTTGCTGAATTGTGACCAGGGGCAGATTTTTCGGGGATTGAGCTGCTAAGGTTTTTGAAGGGAACAATTCTCCAAAATAATTCCTGATTCATCCGCATTCTAAATATGAGCGGGTGTTAAATTCAAATTTTGTAACCAAAAAGTTAAAATGTCCAATAAATAATGTGGCTGCAACATAATCACCGCTAAATGACTTCTCACCTTGAATGTCCAACTGTCTAATACCGTTAATCTTTTTTGAACTTCTGCAAACCATCCTTGAGAAGTGGAGAATGCTCCTTAATTTTAAAATCTTCATGAAACCTTAACGCTTTT
>CM032455.1:11944765-12101636 GCA_019049505.1 Pachyrhynchus sulphureomaculatus | reverse complement strand
AGACTTAGAACTAGTAGGTAAGTTCAGATTGTATAAATGATTAATAATAAAGAGATTTTTGACTTCGACTTAATATGATAACAAGTTTCTACATTATATGGTATATAAGGTGTGCCCAAGAAAGTTTAAAAATTTTAAAATACTTAAAATAGTAAAAAAATAATTTATCTGTTTATACAGATAAATGGAAAAAAAAAAAAAAAACATTTATTGTATATCAAAAGAAAAGGCCAACAGCTCTTTTAAAAATAATTTATTAGGGAAAATATCGTGAATGATAGATAAAGAAGTGTTGGAAGTATGTTATGTACGTTTTCTGTTGATAGCCATTAAACTTTTGTGAACCCTCACACTCCGCTCCGAATTAATAGTTCTAGTGCAGGCGTCAGTCTTCCTCGAAGATGTAGAGCCTAACTATTTTATATGCTGTAAGTAAACTCTCATTTGAGAGGAATGTAAAATCTTTTACTGCTGTAGTTTTAAACTTCTCCAACTCCAAGAACAGTAATACTGTATACTGACGTGGTCATTGGAATTTAAATATGGTTTATCCTAGAGATGTTGGTTAAAGGACGATTCTGTGTAAAGAACTCCTGGACACATGTATAATTCTGGACTTTTTGCGGATTTAGAGGTCGGGATTCTTGGGAACTGACACTCGAACCCAGTCCACGTTTCTTTCTTATTTTTTTTACATAGACGAGCGTTTCTCAACCTTTCAGTATTGGCGACCCAATTTTAAAACATAATTTTCATCGCGCCTGCCCCCTTCTCATACAATAACAATGCATGCAATAATAATAAATTTTCAGTATTTTGATGCCAAAGTTACACTATGACCTTAATTACAAACCTTACACACTACCAAGAATAAGTAAATTTATTTATATTTGGCAACACATATCTGCAGCGTTGACGAAACTAGAATTGATGCCTCTCTATTTCTTTCTGTCACGTTCACCATATCGGTAGCGTCTTCGCGAGAAAATTCCAAGTTGTCTCGAACATTCGGAAAGTCTGCCCAAAAGTGTATAAATGCTGCACCTCGTTCAACTACAGCCCGTCTCAGTCGAGTTGATTCTTCTACTGCTATCGGATTTATCGTGAAGGTGTATGTTGTAATTTACATGTTAATTGAAATTCAAGGTATTAAGTATTCACGGCAGTAAATTTATATAAAATGATGGATAAATTTTTAAGTGGACGTAAGCGAGCATTAGACGATAGTGAAGCATCAACAAGTGCATAGGCGAACGTGGCTACGAAAATAAAATCAAGAAAATGTTCTCAAGAATACTTAAATTTAGGGTTTACCAGTACTGAAGTAAATGAAGAAGAAATGCCCTTGTGTGTTATTTGCTCAAAAATTTTGGCAGCAGACAGCATAAAACCAAACAAACTTAAACGACATTTGGAAACGCTTCATAGTGAGTACTTTAACAAAGCTTGAGAATTCTTCAAATTAAAATTAAAATCATATGTAAAGCAGAAATCATTTTTTAAAAAAATTTGTCAGTGGATGAAAAAGCTTTACTTGCCTCTTACAAAGTTTCATATAAAATAGTCAGATGTACAAGACCTCACACCATTGGTGAAGAGCTTGTTTTGCCAGCAGCAGTTGAGATTGTAGAAACTATGTTTGGAGATAATTTTGCCAAACAGTTGCTATCCATACCTACGAGTATATCAAATGATACTGTTGCCCGTCGAATTGGTGATATAGCTGAAGATGTACAGCAACAGCTTTTCGGGGAGTGGCGTGACAAATTGTTTTCAATTCAGCTTGATGAGGCAACAGCTGGCAATAAAGATGCTCACTTCATTGCCTATGTTCGATTTTGTGATGGTATGTCAGCAGTAGAAGAACTATTTTTCTGCAAACCAATAGAACTCAAAGCAACATCACTAGCATTATTTGCTATTTTAAATAATTTTGTAAACGAGGCAAATATGGAGTGGAAAAATTACGTCGGAATATGTACCAATGGTGCTCATTCAATGTCTGGAAGATTTCAAAGTGTGCAAGCACTTGTGAAACAAAAATCTCCACTGTGTGTGTGTGGACACATTGTATGATCCACAGAGAAGCTATGGCTTCCAAAGAAATGAGTCCTGCTCTCAATATTGTGCTCACTATAGTTGTAACTGTAGTAAATTATATTACACCCCTAAAATCTAGGATTTTTTATGCACTTTGTAAAGACATGGGTGCCGAACATTCAGCGTTACTATTTTATTACGACGCAAGATGGTTATCATGTGGGAAATATTTACAACGTGTTTATGAATTAAGAAATGAAATCGCCGTTTTTCTAGAAGAGGAAAACCGACCGGAAGCCTAGAAGTTTTAAGATAGTTTATTTGTGATAAAATTGAGCTTCTTGATCGATATATTCGAGAAACTAAATACCTTAAATCTTCAACTCCAAGAAACAAATACACATATATTCGATACAAGTGATAAAATTAATGCTTTTTGTAGAAAACTGGAATTGTGGAGCAGAAATGTAAAGCAAAAAAAAAATCTAGAAATGTTTGCAAATGTGAGTGGATGTGTTAAAACATACAAGGCTGAAGAACAACATGTGAAAGTTGTTTTAGTAACCATTGAAAATCATCTAGCCGTGTTGACAAGGATTTTAAAAAATATTTTCTTACTGACGACAACTTGGTAGCAACTTACGAGTGGGTTAGGGATCCGTTTCAAAATAGTCCCGAAGGACTCTAAACTTCCGAAGAAGAAATCTTCATACACTTCACGGCAAGTGGCGAAATCAAAAGACAATTTAATAATACATCACTCTTTGAATTTTGGGCAGGGGTGAATGATGAGTTTCCTGCACTGAAAACAAGAGCATTTCGTATACTATTACCATTTTCAACATCCTACTTTTGCGAAACCGGATTTTCTGCTGTGGCTGCTTTGAAAACAAAATATAGATCTCAACTAAATATAGAAAAATAACTCAGAGTATCTATTTCTAATATTAAACCATCCTTCGAAACAGTCCCAAGGGAGTTACTAATAATTATTAAACTTGTTTTTAATTTAGTATTGATATGTTAATTATTAGGTAAATACATTGTGCAGTACTAATAGAATCCTATTTATATTTGTATTATATCAGTGTAAATGTGTTTTTTATTTTTTATTATGTCAGAGTGTATTTTGTTTTGCTTTCCTTTCAATAAATTATATTCAATGTTTTTAATAATAATTTCTTTTCGATACGCTCGCGCCTCCCAATAGTGTAATCACGCCCCTCTACATCAATTTTTAATCTGTTTTATACTTAGACCTTTATTTGCGCTCTGTAAATGAAACTGAACGTAAAATTTTTGTCGCGCCTTATTTGTAAAACTCTAGTACATAAAAGGCGCATTTTATTCAAGTGAAATTTAAATGTGAAATCTATCGTGAAGTCAAAAGCAGATTCACATCTAGACGAGAGAACGCTTTAGAGATCCTGGATTTTAATGTTATGTGGTTAAATATAGTAATTCAAAGAACAACTACAGATAGGTAGAGATATGCAAACTCTATAGCAGCAAGTTACTCGGATTGATTTTCCCTCCCTATGAGCATTAAGTATATTTCTTAAAATTTAAGATATCCTTCTTCAAGGACTATCGAGGTCTTGTAGACGTAATACTTTAGGACTATACGCCCATCTGTCCCACTTCTTAACTTCAGCAAGTCTAAAACCTTCCGATTATTGTTAACCTAAAATGATGTCTTAACATGATTATCGTCTATCCACTCACATGGATTAGCAGTTTCTGGTTCTATAAGTAGAGTACACAGGCAAGTTTAAAAAATAAAATAGAATTAGGAAACAGTTACATGGCGCCGAAGAACAGTCGAGTTTTAGAGCCGACAGATCACCAGTGGATCATATATTCACCGTTTCACAGCTACTACAATAAAATGATTGAAAATCAAGAAATACACCTTCCCTTTGTAGACCTGAAAAAAACCTAAGACAGTGACTTCCTAGTAAAACTGTGGCAACTGTTTTGTAGCTCATTTAATAAATATAATTTTCAAACATAATTATTTATTGTTAAATAGGCAAGAAATTAAAGAGGAGGGGCAGGGTACAGACAAGGTTCCTTCGTATATATCATGTTACATGTGATTTTCAAGGTTATCGAATAAGAAAAATCTAAAAATCGGCATTAATTTCCATTATGGTAAATCCCAAGATATAAGATCCTGCTTTTTGCTTTTTCAATGGGGCAATAAACGACCCTATTAAGGTTATGTGCATAGTTGCCAGGTATTGCGATAAACGTATTTTTATTTTACCTGCTTTGTATACCGCCCTCATTTGCACCTGCAATCATATTGGATCTACTTTTACCTATATATTTACTAACTGGCAACCCGGTTTGAAGCCCTTTAAGTATTTGATAATACAGGCCTAATGACCACAGGTCCCCATTATGATTCGAAAGGTACTTTTTATTATTTTTAGTTTTACTTACAACTTACAACGTAACGGTTCTATTTTAATTATGTGGCGTCCGTGGGAAAATTGCAATAGTGGGTATCGCAAGAGAAAACAATTATCACTTGACGCTAAACAAATAGTGAAAAATGTTTACGACAGTTTGGTAAAAAGAAATTTGAATAAACAAAGTGCTTTGCAAGAAACCAGTGAACTAACAAAAACCCCAATTTTTACGATTAAGGGTATTGTACGAAACCATCACTCAGTAACAGGAAAAAACGGAAAGATTTTCAAATGCATCATGTATACGATTGCGAAAAAGACGTCATCAGGGGAAAAATATATTCTATGTATGAAGAGCAGTTGGTGCCGACACTAGACGAAATGAAATTAAGACTGGTGCAGGACGGGACCAATATACATTGTGGCCGATCAACCCTTCACAAAATTCTCTTAAAAATGGGATTCACGTTCCGAAAAATCAACAAAAGGCAAGTAGTGATGGAGTCACAAAGATTACGAATCTTGCGACATACATATTTACAAGAAATTAAAAAGTATCGATCAGAGAACTGGCCAATAATTTACCTTGACGAAACATGGTTCGATACCTATGACAGTGTGCAAAAAGGGTGGGTTGACAACAGTACAAAATGTCAGACTAACGCCCCTTCAAATAAAGATAAACGAACAACCATTTTGCATGCTGGATTTGAAAAGGGCTGAGTTTCAAATTGTCTACTATTATCTGCAAAAAACATAAAAGATACTAGTTTGGACTATCACGAAGACACGACCGCAGAACTTTTTGAAAATTGGTTTCAAAATTCCCTTTTGCCAAATGTTCCCGAACAGATAGTTATGGATAATGCAAGTTACCATAGTCGCCTACTAAATGAGGTTCCTAATGCAGCCAACACCAGATCGGAAATACAGGAATATATGTTAGAAAATGACATTTATTTTGATTTTAGTTATAAAAGAAGTGATCTTTTGGAAGTTTTGAAAGACTATAAATTGAAAAAGAAATATGTTTGTGATAGTATGGCTGAGAAAATGGGACACAATGTTTTCCGGCTTCCTCCGTATTATTGTGTGTTTATTCCAATTGAACATATTTGCCATCAAGTTAAATCGAAAATAAGGGCACAAAATGTTTCTCCTACATCAAGCGTGCCAGTGGTTGAATTAGTAAAAAAAGTTATAAATGATATACCTTGTGAAAGCTGAAAGAATTCCATTCACCACGTTGTTAAAGTTGAAGATTCATATATTTATGTAAATAATATAAAACCACTGATAATTACCTCAACGGATGACAATGATAGTGAAACCGAATTAGGCTTAAGTTAAAATATATTTTTATTTATACAATATGTCCCATCTTGTAAATCCCATTCTTTCATATCATCATTGTATATTTGTACTTCTTATCCATTTGTTGTTACATGAATCTATAAATAAACATCTCTAAAAACACTTATAATTTTATTTATTTGCATTAATTAATAAAATTCTTAAGTCCATCTTTGCAACCTATCATAAACAAAAGGTCAGAATTTTTATATTGCCCACTTAAAACGGCAAAAGCATTATCTTATATTTTGGGACAGGCTATACCTGTAATTATCTTTTGGCATATAAAATGGTATCATTACTTTCTTTTATTAATATTTTTTTAGCCAATAAATATTCATAATTCTCTCCTACCAAATAAAACCTAACAGTTGTATTAATACATAAATTTTATTAAACTTATATTTAAAATTCAGGGTCATTTTAATATATATCTTTTGCACATACCTTATATATTTATATATAATCAGAGTTTTTTTTTCTAAAACTATTAAATAGGCTGAAAGTAACTTTTGACCCTTTCTTGACTAGATATTAATAATTCTTTTTTTCCCAATTTTTTTCGCCTTGATTCACTACATTAGCCCGCAAGATCAGCTCATAATAAAATAAAAGTTGGTGGCTCCGACCACATTTGAGTGTGACAAGCTAATAGTGACAAATTCTAGACGAAATTGGTTGGAAATACAAGAAGAACAAATCTATTCTGAGATGAGCTAGCAGAATATAGGACTGTAGATAATTGAGACTTTTGGTCATTTATAGGTAAGTGCTGACCTGTACAACCTGTCTGGGTTTGAGACTTAATACTAAACTATTTTATTGAACCGTTGTAAATATAAAAATATTAAGATTCAGCTTGGTAAATTTTCTAACATAATAGTGTTGGCTTTGGTTAATTTTATGTTTCTTGTAGAGGACTTAGCAGAAAGACTAAGCGCAGTAACAGAACATTCTTCCTGGACTACTTGGAGTTTTTATACCGTACTAAAGTTTTATCGGTGGAGCCCAGGAAACTTCAGGCTGACATAAATCGGTTATCCTCGACAGTTTGTAGCAGTTTATTGGCGAGTCTCAAGCGAGGGGGATTTAGGTATTAATGAAGCCAAGGATTTTGAGAGAAAGTTCATTTCATATTTCAGTGGCTGCCCAACGTTTATTTTATATATTTCAATCTTTATCAATAAAAAATTATCGATTATTATTTCATTCTTCTTTTGCTTCAAACACTCCATAATGTAAGTTGAAGTATAGTTATTCAAAATATAAGTATGTTATCTTTCTGACGTAAAAATTATATTGGAAACACAATGCCGACAGCCATAATCTAGACAGATTCATCTTATTATTGATTTTTAATTTCCTTCTCAACACAATCAATTGTTAAAAAAAATGTTTTAAGTGTTCCTCTATAGGGTGTTTTAATTCATATATGTGGAACTTTCAGACAAGCTTCAAAAAATTTTGATGCACTTAACCATGTCATGTATAATTTATTTTTATTATTTGGCTTCTTTCTCACAACGACGCCATTTTACTGCATTTTTCATAAATGAAGTAAATCTGTGACCTCTTCCATTTCAGAGCCGTCCATATAATTTTTCTACTGGATTCTCCGAAAAAATGGTTGCGTGTTTATATTCGAGCTTTACTTCCCTTGTTAAGCGTATAGGTAAATGACACTGAAATTTTGGTTTGCCTTCATTTTTCGAGGTCCCTAGATTATGAAAATCATGGCCCATTATTTCCGTCGGTCTATTGTCTATCTCTTTATCTGTCGACACTATAACTCTTGAAAAAAATGAGATGTCAATTTCGAATTTGGTACACATATATTACTTGAGATAAAAATAAAATCTATAATTTTTCATTTTAAAGAATGGGGATGAAAGTGGTGAGGATCGACAAATTTGGAAATTTTTGTTAACAATATAAGAATTTTTCTTGTTCTGTAGCTGATTTAATAAATAATTATTAAGCATAAGTCTTTATTGTTAAATAGGTATATATTATATTATTTGTTATTTTCAGGGTTATCGAATAGAAATAATCTAAAAATCATGTTATTTCTAGATTATTTTTAATTATTTGTGGTCAAACACAGAAAGGATTCATGAGTTATGGGCGGAAGTTAAAGTAGATGCTTCATATATATAGTGTTGGGTTTTAGTAACCTAAGAGTTCTGCAATTTTTTATTATTTTCAATTATTTATTGTCAAACACATAAAGGGTACATGTGGTAGGAGTTGGGGTTAGAGGGGATGCCGTATATATATATATATATATATATATATATATATATATATATATATATATATATATATATATATATATATATATATTGGCGTCACAAAATATTTGCCCATCTAGTTATTTCAGTCCCAAGACAACAAAAACCCAGTTAATATATATTTTTTTTTAATTTTTAATGAATTATTATTTATTTTTTCACATTATTTACGGTCTAGAAAATCAGAAAAATATTCATGATTTCATCCAGGATTTTTCTCATCTATGTGACCTCCTTTGTTTTTAATTACCGTTTTACAGAGTTTCGGCAGCCTGTCCAATAGTTTCTTTAGAATTTCTTCCGTTATTTTAACCCATTCTGCTTGCAAAAGTTCCTACAAGTTATTTTTCGATGTTGGATTGAGTTTTCGAACACACCTGTCCAAATGGTCCCACAGAAAATCAATGGGGTTCAAGTCGGGTGATTGTGGAGGCCAAGTCATCACTTCCAGGACGTCGTCGGATTTCCATTGGTCCAAAAGTTCTCTAATTTGTTTAGCAGAATGTTTAGGGTCGTTGTCATGCCGAAAAATATGTTTTCCCCTGAAAAATATCTCTTCCAGAAGGAAGCATTTGAGTTAGCAAAATTTCTTGATATGGTTTTTTTCGCATGATTCCTTTTATCCTAAAGATTTTCCCAACTTTACCGTTACCAGAACAACCCCAAACCATTACTGAACCTCCACCATGTTTTACTGTAGGCAACTGACAGGTTTCTAGCATCCTCTCTCCAGCTGACCGCCGTACCGTAAATTCGTGGATTTGAACCGAAAATTTCGAATTTAGATTCGTCGCTCCAAAGGACGGAATTTCATTGTTCTGATGTCCAATCTTCATGTTCTCGAGCCCATTCTAATCGTTTACGTTTATTCACTTGTCTAAGAAGTGGTTTCCTTACTGCAACTCTCCCGTGTAGTCCATCTTCTGCTAACCTGTTACTGTTTGCGAATGGTTAATTTCCAAAAGGGCAATGGTATTTATAGTATAGTTTTTTATCATAAAATGCCACTAGGAATTTCCATAATCCCTAGAAACTTGAAATGAGTTCTTACTTCAACTGGAATTCTCAGAAATCGCCTCAAAACGATTATGATGCAAAACTTGGAAATTTGTTCTAATTGGTTTTTAATTTGTTATTTCACCAAAAAGGCTTATTTAAATAGTTTTATAATGGACACTTGTTAAGAACAATTAAATTTACCTAATATAAAAAAAGGGTTTAATTAGGTATTAAATTTTGACAGTTACATTGAAATTCCTAGGTGGGCAAATACTTTCTGACCGTAGTGTATATATATATATATATATATATATATATATATATATATATATATATAATATATATATATATATATATATATATATATATATATTATATATATATATATATATACATATATATTGCTATATGTCTTTTTTACGGTTCTTGAAGCCAAGGAATCTAAAAATTGTGTTATTTTTCCACTACTTTAAATTGTTCATAGACAAGAATATAAGGGGTTAATGAAGTAGGGGAAGGGGTTATAGCGGGAGGTTTTGTATATGTCATATAGTCATATTATATACTCTTTCTAATATTCTTGAAGTCGAGGAATGTGAAAATTGTGTTTCTTTTTCATTATTTTCAGCTTTTACTGATACAGTATGTAGATAGAAATATCAGGTTTCAGTTTTAAATAATTTTGAAGCCCGACCTTTGCTTTATTTTTGTAGTATCTCATAATTGTATTAAATTGTGCTATTGTAAAATATATAACCTGTTCAGCCTTATTTACTTCTATCGCTATTGGATATGTTATTGAAAAAAAAACCGTTTGAGGTTTTTTTACATTACAAAAAGAATATTCCTAATGCCGTAGGTTTTCCTGTTTCTTGTGTTTTTGCAATAATTGCCGAACGAAACGAGATGTTGATTTAAAACTTGGTACATTTGCTCGCCACAGAGAAGAAATCTAGAGTTTTTGAGTCAAATCGCTACAGTCACAGGAGTGGTGACGCAAAAGTTTCGTTGATCCAGTCCTCACGGAATGGAGGAGACAGGAGTATGGTTATGAATAACTTTTGAAAAATTGAAATGTTTTCCAACTTTTTATTTCAATTTTTTTTTTTAAATAGATATTATTAATTTCGCATAAACACGATATATTAGCTTGGTGAAGTAGCAAGAGGTACCAACATTTTATTATATTTGCTAGGGAAGTAAAAAACTGTACTAATTTTTGCAAATACAAGTGTTCGCTAGATAGTAAGGGATGTAGTCTAAGCAGTATTCTGCTAATTTTGTTCTTAATTATGGGACAAAATGGAAGGTAGAACCGGATTTGGAAAAAGAATTAAAAAAGCAATAAATCAGTAATTTCATTGCTTATTACCTCAATAAAAACGTCCAAAAAAAGGTGATTGGTCAGAAATGTTTTTTAATCAATTAAATAAATATCAAATTAACTGCTTAAAACCTCTGGAAGTAGGTTTTTAATGAAATTAACTAGACGAAATTTTTACCTTTTTTATCTGGTCACCTGGTACACTTAAAATAAGTACACACTTTATCCTTATCGAAAAATGTATATAAGGAGACGAAAAAGACGTTTTATCACTGCGACAGCAAAAAAAATAAGAAGAATGAAGTCGATAATATTGCTGTGCATAGTTGGTACTGTGCTTGGTTCCCTACTTGAAGATAGACAAGAATGGTTAAACTTTAAGGTAAGAAATATTTCTTGATCTTTACTATCCACAATTTTATTAATTTTTTTTTGTTCTCAGTTCTGTTTAATCTCTCGATATTCAAGTTTCTTACATTGTTGAAATTAAGAAGAATCTTTTATAATTTAAAAACTCCTAGAATATATATATATATATATATATATATATATATATATATATATATATATATATATATATATATATATATATATATATATGTATATATGCTACAGTAGAGGTTTTCACGGATGGTAGAATGTAATACATTAAAATTCCAGGTTTCAATCCGTTCGCCTAACAATGAATTTGCACGACGTTTCGCCAAAATATCATTTGGCATTTTCAAGTGCTCTTGCTGCTGCTGCTACTCGATACTATGATCTCGCTGCTGCTGCCGCTCGAAGATAACTCGTTAGTAGATTTTTGCGAAACATCGTGCAAATTCATTGTTAGACTAACGGATTGAAACCCGGAATTTTAATGTATTATATATATATATATATATATATATATATATATATATATATATATATATATATATATATACAGTCGACACTCTATATAGTGAAAGACCAAAATGTTGACCGAAATTTCACTATAGAAAGTTTTTCACTATATAAAGAACAAATCTGTACATATTGCTATGTATGTATTTTATATTGGTAATCATTTACTTGTATTTTATAAGGTACAAGCAACAAAAAAAATTGCAAAATTGAATTATTAGAAAAGATTTTATTAAACATTTGAAAATTTAAATAGTACATAGCATGTACAGGGCTAAATACATACGTAAAGTCCGTACGTTATATCTTTACCCGTGCGTCATAGTTTTCAGGCCATATAACAGACGACTATTATATTATATGTCTCTTTTCACCAATAAATCGTAGGTATTGGTAAAAAGAGACAAAAAAGATAATAGTCGTCTGGGATATTGCCTGAAAACTATGACGCACGTGTAAAGATATAACGTACGGACTTTATGTATGTATGTACTACATATAAAATAAAAAGAATACAAAATCTGTTAATACATATGTACATACTACGTACATACGTACTAGGAAAAATAATCAGTTATTTTCTTTTGAACATTACTTTTGAAAAATAATTGTTGCTCAACAAAATTCTCGCATTTATTCAAATGCATAAAGATTTGATCAGGTACACTTTCTTGGCCCCTGGCACAATGTCAAATGCATTTCTTATTTTATTTTCACTAAATTTAGCAGGACATTCCCCGGTTTCAGTTTCTTCTTCATGATCTTCTGTACTTTTTATATCGTCAATTATGTCTTGGTCAGTTGCAAGATCTATCGTGCCAACATCATTGTCGATTTCTAAGAAATCTTCAAGTAAAAAATCTGCGTCGACGGTAGCAGTTTTTTGTAGCATACCCCATTGCCTTTTTACGGTAGCGAGTTCCATTTCGTCTCCTTTTTCCCATTCGTCAATTTTTTCAGTAAAACCTTCTTTAGAAAATCAGTTTTTGATAGTTTTCTGAGAAACATTTTCACTCCATACTTTAGCGACTTCGGTTATACACTCTTTAAGGGTAAACAAATTTTTGGACTGGAAGGTTGTTATCAATCGCATTAACAATTTTGTGAACAATTCTGTTTCGGTAATGATGTTTTACGTATTTTATAATACCCTGGTCCAAAGGTTGCAATTTGGAGGTCATGTTTGGTGGAAAAAAGATCAATTCAATAGTCCTTAATTTTTTACTTACAGTAACTGAATGCGCAGGACAATTGTCTATAAACATCACAATCTTTCGCTTTTGGCTTTTCATTTTCGTGTCCAGTTCTTTGATCCATCTTTCGAAAATCTCAGAAGTCATCCATGCCTTTTTATTATTGGCGTAATCTAACTCCAGAGATTTAACTCCCTTTAAACAACGGGGATTTTTGCTTTTACCTATGAGCAGTAATTTCAGTTTTTCTGAGCCATCCATGTTTGCTCCAACCATAAGTGTCACCCTTTCTTTACTTGTTTTAACACCAAAACATTTATCACTTTTAAAAGCAAAAGTTTTATTTGGCATATATTTAAAAAACAGTTTCAGTCCAAATGTCACAGCCCTCCTGACTAACGCTTGCACTCTCGCCAGACACCGTCTTGAAAACAATTGAATTGCGAGTCTTCTAGGCACACAACCACCCTTCACTAGCTTGAAAATTAACGCAGTTAAATTCTTTAGCAAATTGTAGGCCTTTTGCTTTATTAAATTTCCCGATATTGATACGTTTTGATGCGTACGGGCCACTTGAAACCATCGTAAAACTGCTTTATTTACATCCTCATAAATACTCACCCGTACTCGTTTTCGACTGCTTGGAACACTAGGTTTCTTGATGATACTGTCGCGACTTTTTATTATCAGAGAGACGCAACTTGGAGAAACAGCAAATTTTGCAGCAACATCAATTTTTTTGCAGCCTTTATCAACTTCCTCCAAAACTTTAATTTTCTCAGCTAAACTTAAATACAATCGCTTGGACAACTTACTTGATTCTTAAACAAAAAGAAACTGAACCTGAATTTGCGAATTACTAGGCCTCCACTATAAAATGTGTTTTTTTCCCCGGGTTTCTATAAAATGAGTTATTCCCCGGGTTTCTCACAGAAATCTACCTGATTTATTGCCAACCATTAGGCGTTATAAACACGTTAAGAACCTTTTCAAAAGAATGCGTCATAAAAATGGAATTCGTGCTAATGTTAGATAAAAATGGGAAACCCGAAATGGCCAAAATCTTAATAAATGCATAAAAATTTATACATAAAATTCCGGTAAAAATTTTATTATATAGAATGTTACTATTTTACAGATTCACTATATGCAGGGCTTTTTACATGAAATTTCATTAAAATATTCTAGGTCTTGAAAAAAATTGCACTATAAAGAATTTTTCACTATATAGAGTTTCACTATAAACAGTGTCGACTGTATATATATATATATATATATATATATATATATATATATATATATATATATATATATATATATATATATATATATATATATATATATATATATATATATATATATATATATATATATATATATTTAATTTGGGTAAAAAGAAAATAACTTTATCTGACAAAACGAAACCAAAAAATGTTTAAAGACTTTTTTATTTCTGTTATCCAGAAAATTTCAAATTCCCGAACATTGTGAATTTTTGGATGTTTTACACGTTATGTTTTATAAGTTCAAATAAGGTTTTTAGTGTTCCGCACGGAATACTTATAAGATCACTTCGGTGTCTGTCCGTCTGTCTGTCTGTCACATCCGATTTTCTCCGAAACTATTTGACATAGAAAATTGAACTGTCGTACTAATACAACAATTGATGGCCTCCTCAGAGCCGTGTAGTTTTAAAAGCTAAATTTTGACTTAAGGGGTTAGTTTTGGGTGGTAAAATCGGCAGTGAAAATTTTTCTTTTACCAAGTCATCGAGGGGGTGTCAAATGAAAAGTTCAAAAATATATATAACGTAATACTTGCACACACTTCTCTTTGTATTATTTTTATAAAATCGCGAAAAATCTTTGCCCTCTCTTATCTCGAAAAGTACTAATCAAAAAATTTTTAAAACATTCTGGAATATTTGCCACAAGGTGTAGAATGAATAAAAATTATCACAAGTGCATTCATTACCTTTAATAATTTATCTGGTATACAAAAAAACAAAAATTTACAGGCCATCAGTTTTCAGTAAAGACAGAAAAAAAACTTTGTTGAAAACTTATTTGGGATGTGTTTTGGGAGTCCAACTTGCACTTGATCGTTATTTAATTTAAAAACTCCTAGAATATATATATATATATATATATATATATATATATATATATATATATATATATATATATACTTAAACATGAAATTAGTTGGGAAACTCGGCAAAGGGCGCAACAGGTGTTCACACAATGTTCATTTAGCTAATATTTCGGTCCTAGATTGGGACCTTCTTCAGGGCACAAAATGAGGGGTGTGATATTAATCTAACAAAAATGGCCATAAAACCAATTACACAAATGAGACTAACAATTGAGTAAATCTACACATTAACATATTAAGTAAAAAGGGATGCCATCAAAAACCTTGGATGCTAAAATCAATTCAAAATAATTCAAATTTAATTAACCACCTGTGACCTGCAATTTAGGTGTCAAATATGTCATATAAATTGCAGGTCACAGGTGATTAATTAAATTTGAATTATTTTGAATTGATCTTAGCATCCAAGGTTTTTAATGGCATCGCTTTTGTAAATGCCTTTTTATTTAATTAATATGTTAATGTGTAGTGTAAGATTTACTCAATTGTTAGTCTCATTTATGTAATTGGTTTTATGGCCATTTTTGTTAGATTAAAATCACACCCCTCATTTTGTGCCCTGATATCATACAAACCTCTATAATGAATTAATTTTAATAATTTTTTATGAACATTGGTTACACTAAAAGTTAGAAAAAACTTATTCGGATACTTTAAAAGTGCTACCAGCTACCAAATTTCTCTATAAGATTCGAATTAAAATTATTCTTAAGACCTAATAACAAAATCGTTGAAATTATGTAATAATAAAAAAAATAAACTGGGACACTAGTAGCAAAATTAATGGTGTAACTGAGACGCTCGTAGCGTGTGTTGCCTCCTCTACTTCGGATGACAGCGTTTATGCGCCTAGGCATGCTTCTAATTAAATTTTGGATAAAATCTTGAGGAATATGCTACCATTCTGTGCTAACTGCATTTTCAAGTTCCCTCAGGTTTCTAGGTGCAGGTATATGACGTTTCACATTTTTCTTAAGGTGATCCCATACATGTTCTATCGGATTCAGATCCGGGCTTTTTGGTGGACATTGCATAATCGGTATATCGACTTGATTAAGATAATCGAGTACCTCCCTAGCCACGTGAGGTCGAGCGTTGTCTTGCATAAACAGGAAATTGGGCCCCACAAAATGACCGAAAGGCATGTCATGTTCTATTACAATATTCTCAAGATAGTAGTCAGCATTTATGGAGCTCGTGCGGACAGGAACTAACTCTGCGCGAGCATCAAAGCAGATGCCACCCCACAACATAACAGAGCCACCGCCGAATAGAATCCTTGCAGAGATATTGCAAGGAGCAAACCTCTCTCCTGTCTTCGCCATACTCGCTCACGACCATCTGGATGTTTTAGACTAACCCTAGTTACATCTGTGAAGAAAACTTGTTTCCAATCATCCACAGACCAGTTTTCGTGATTTCGAGTAAAACGTAACCTGGCAACTCTGTTCTCTCTAGTAAGCAAGGGCGCATTGGCTGGTCTCCTATTGTTTAATCCAGCTTCATTTAACCGTCTTCTAACTGTTTTTAGAAGAAATTGTGACATTGCGAACAGCTTCGAGTTCGTTTCTTATTATAGAACTAGTGACAGTCCTGTTTCTTAAAGCATATTGTCTTATAAAACGTTCATCTAGGTCGCTAGTGCATCGTTTTCGTCCTTGCCCTAGCCTTCTAGAATAAGTTCCTACTTCATTCAAGCGTCTTACCATACGACTTATTGTGGAACGATGTTTGCCTAACAAATTGGCAACATAACTCTGACAATATCCCTCGTCCAATAAAACTGAGGCTCGCACTACCTCGTGTTCAGTTAAATTCCTTGTTCGATTCATTTATCTAATTCTTCGGGGTCAAAAATAAAACAGTCTACCACAAAAACGTATTAGTTTGAAAAAGGGAACAATTTATAAGCTTACTTTTAAAGAAAATCTATCGCATTATTACAGAAAATTGTTTATCTTCTAAAAAATTCTTTAAAACTGTAAATCTAAACGAATTGTTTTGATTTCTGTCATGAACAACGAAACAAAATATGCATAGCCTACTATTCAAATACTCGATAAACTTTAAAACTGACATAAGAAAAAGATAAATTAATTTTCAGATTGTTGCGTTAATTTTGCCCAGGAGTTTATATATATATATATATATACATATATATATATATATATATATATATATATATATATGTATATATATATATATATATATATATATATATATATATATATATAAGTTGGATTGAATTCTTTCTTGAACCTTGGAATATTGAATATATATTTTTTCAATTTCTTGGGCTTTATGGTTCTTTTGTTTTAAGGATAGAGAAATTACATCATGTTCTAGTTAGAATTTATTGAAAACGTTTC
Source organism: Pachyrhynchus sulphureomaculatus (assembly GCA_019049505.1). Lineage (NCBI taxonomy): Eukaryota > Metazoa > Arthropoda > Insecta > Coleoptera > Curculionidae > Pachyrhynchus > Pachyrhynchus sulphureomaculatus. The sequence goes on along the minus strand of CM032455.1, from coordinate 12,084,608 downwards.
GCCCGATTTTCAGGCTTCTTCAGTTCATCTAAAAATTGAAATTTTCTGTTTTGGATATTCAATAGGACGCACAAATTTTTTTTTTAATTATGAATATATATCAATATATATTCATAATTAAAAAAAAAAATTTGTGCGTCCTATTGAATATCCAAAACAGAAAATTTCAATTTTTAGATGAACTGAAGAAGCCTGAAAATCGGGCGAAACGTTTTCAATAAATTCTAACTAGAACATGATGTAATTTCTCTATCCTTAAAACAAAAGAACCATAAAGCCCAAGAAATTGAAAAAATATATATATATATATATATATATATATATATATATATATATATATATATATATATATATATATATATATGTATATATATATATATATATAAAGGGCAAAAAGAAAATAACTTTATCTGGCAAAATCTAACCAAAAATTTTTTTACGTCTGTTGTCTAGAAATTTTCAAATTCCCTAACATTGTCAATTTTTTTATGTTTAACGCGCTAGGTTTTATAAGTCCAAATAAGTTTTTTTAATCCGCACTGTACTACTTACGGAAAAATAAAATTTTAAAAAATTATGCCGGTAAACTTTTTTACGCATCCATTTCGCCTGTCAATAATATGTGCATATTTAACTGACTACAATAAATAAAATTAATTAAAAGACCATGACAATCGGATAATTTATATTTTTTAATTTACATGTAAATTATTCGTGGGATATTAGAAACCTATTGTTGATATGAGTCTCATGCGACTTAAGTGCACAGTGGTAATATGGTAGTGTAAAAGTCAGCAGAAGCAATACTATAACCAATAAATTTCAAATGTACATAAGAGCGCTAGCAATATTATCTATAATATATATAAAATGCAACGTCTCTCTCTCTGTCTGTCTGTCTGTCTGTCTGTACGTTAGTGCGCTTATCACTGGAGAACCACTTATCCGATTTAAGTACTTTTTTTTTTAAAACATACATATGTTCTCTGGCCAGGTTATAGGCTATATTTTATTACGATAGGTAGCATAAGGAATGAGTAGTAACCTAAAATAGTGAATGGAAAAAAGTTTGCCGCTAGCGCGTTGCCTTGCAATATACCGCCTAAACCATTAAATATGGAACAATATTATGTAGCAGAGAATATCTATAATCTATAATATATATAAAATGCAATGTCTCTCTGTCTGTCTGTCGGTCCATTAGTGCGTTTATCACGCGAAAACCACTTATCCGATTTATGTGTCTTTTTTTAAATTCATACATATATTCTTTGAAGAGAGAGAAATAATAATAATAATCTATATCTATAATATATATAAAATGCAACGTCTCTCTGTCTGTCTGTCTGTCCATTAGTGCGCTTATCCCTCGAGATCCACTTATCCGATTTACGTGATTTTTTAAATTCATACATATGTTCTCTGACCAGGTTATAGATATAAATTTTATTACATCTATAATATATATAAAATGTAACGTATATCTGTCTGTTTGTCCGTTTGTGCGCTTATCACTGGAGAACCACTTATCCGATTTACGTGCTTTTTTTTAAACATGCTAAACCATTAAATATGGAACAATATCATGTAGCAAAGAATATTTATAATATATATAAAATGCAACGTCTCTCTGTCTGTCTGTCCGTTAGTGCGCTTATCACTGGAGAACCACTTATCCGATTTACGTGTTTTTTTTGTTAAACATACATATGTTCTCTGGCTAGGTTATAGGATATATTTTATTACGTTAGGTGACATAAGGAATAAGCAGTGACGATAATAGTGAATCAAGTCGGATAAAGTTTGCCGCTAGCGCGTTCTCTTGCAATACACTGCCTAAAGCATTAAATATGGAACAATATCATGTAGCAAAAAATATAATATATAAAATGCAACGTCTCTCTGTCTGTGTGTCTGTCCGTTAGTGCGCTTATCACTCGAGAACCCCTTATCCGATTTATGTGTTTTTGGGAGATAAGCAAAGATAAGTCTAGATAATGGGAGTTATGGTGAGATAATGGGAGATAAGGAGAAATAATGGAAGATAAGGAGAAATAATGAGAGATAAGGAGAAATAATGGGAGATGAGCAGAGTTAAGCCTAGATAATCGAAATTATGTAGAGATAATGGGAGATAAGGAGAAATATTGAGAGATAAGGGGAAATAATGGGAGATATTTTATTACGTTGGGTAAATTAAGGAATAAGCAGTGACGATAGTGATGAATCAAGTCCACGCGAGCGAAGCCGCGGGCCCGGCTAGTAATAGGATAAGTCTCAAGTTCAAAACATTTTTGGGCGTTTCTAGAGAAGTAACTTTCGTGCCCTTCTCTCATTCCATCGACCTATCCTTAGTTCTCTCAAGCTCTTTGACGTAGCATAGTTTCTCTCATTCTCTATACATGACTGAATCATTGCTTTGTTTCAACATCCGCTCACTAAGAATCATCCAGTCTCATTTTTTGTCGTTTATCTTCGCTTCGGATTCTGTCATTTCTAAGTATTAGCAGAGGCCATCTAAACGCGATTTTTTCGCTTCTTTTTCTTTCATGTCTCAGCATCATAAAATTTTTTCTAGAATTTTCATATTATTCCATTAAGATAACCAACTATTGCCATTAACTGGGTTATTACCTTAATAATGTTCCTGTCACCTGCTCCTATTATATCGAAATTTACTTTTAAGTAGGTATAATTGATACAATTTGTATTTCCTGTCTCTGTAATTGAATGTTGATTCTATCCCTGCGAAAACATATTCTGTTCTCTGCATGTTAAAATTTAATTTCGCGTCATATATGTCAGATCGTCGATATAACCGAATATTTAAACATGTTGCTCCTAAGTTAACGACAATGTGGTCCCATTCCCTTTTCCATAGATTTAGAGATTTAGTAACATATAGTCAATGAGTGTAGGTGAGATACAACATCATTATCTCAAACTCCTACTTACAAGAAAAGCGAGTAACCTATTTTTATTTTTGACAATCACCTGTCATACAAGTTTTTAGGAGTTTAATAGTCGCACGCTTTACAATTTTTTAACCAGCACTGTGTGATTTTGGATGGATGTGTAGGAATATAAAATGAATCTCTTAGAGTGTCTTTGACGTTTGTTCTAGTGATTTTTTGAGATAAAAAATATTATCTCTACATGTCCGTCTATTCTTAAATCCAAATTTTACTTTTTTCTCTTGCTCTATCTCAGTTAAGACCCTAAGAATGCTTCCATATACTTAAGGCACTAGTTTCTGATATACTCTGATAAATGGAGCAATCTAATGTATTTTTGTATAGGTGGGATGTTTGCAACTTTCCATTTGTCTAGTCTAGGAGCACTATTTATATACTGATTCATGCACCATGTTAGCCCTTCAACGAGATTGGTTTTGTTACATTTTGTTAGTTCTGTGCAGTAATTCCTTGCTAACCTGTAGCACGTCTACTTTTAAATTGTTATGCCATAGTCGTAACGGTTGCAACTTCAATGTGGATTCATATCTAAACTTGATTAGCAGTTTACAATGTTGAAATCACGGTTTCATGAGTATATATTATATGTTAAACTACTTTGTCCCAGAGGTTTGTCCCTTTACATTAATTTCTCCACTTCTAAGAACTTCTTCTCTTCTCTTCTAAATGCTTATTGACTATTTTGCATTATTTAACTTACATTTCACTATTTTTTTTTATAATAATTATGCTGGTTATTCCTTTTATTTCGAGGCAACTGTCGTTAACTTTTTTTTGTTTAGCTCTAAGCTACTTTAAGTGGAACTCTTACTTCTAGAGCATCAATGTTTCTACTTCATTTTTTCACCCAAGGTTTTCCAAGTAATTTTTATTTTTTAATTTAAGTGCTTTCTCTATGGCTTTTTGTAGACTATCTTGCAATAACTTACGTTTATTATATCAAAGAGTTTATTTTTATCTAATCTGTGTCAATAAGAAGTCCTTGTATTGTCGCGGTCTGGGCTATTGTAATTACAGTGTTTGGTTAATATTTCTTCTATTTTTGCAATATCCTTTATAGTCAATTCAATAGATACTTGAATGAAATAAAAATATAATGTTTGTCTACTCACCTAATTAAACAGAATATTAGTTACGCAAATTGAAGATAAAAGTTTTAAGTTAAAAGATAAAGTATACCAGATAAGTAATTGCCAAATAAATTACTGAGCACTACCATTTATTTAAGCAACTCCTAATATATATATATATATATATATATATATATATATATATATATATATATATATTAGGAGTTGTATATTTAAACAACGGGGATTTTTGCTTTTACCTATGAGCAGTAATTTCAGTTTTTCTGAGCCATCCATGTTTGCCCCAACCATAAGTGTTACCCTTTCTTTACTTGTTTTAACACCAAAACATTTATCACTTTTAAAAGCAAAAGTTTTATTTGGCAAACATTTAAAAAACAAACCGGTTTCATCACAATTGAAAACGTTTTTTGGCTTGTACTTTTTCAATGCACTTTTTAAAACAGTTTCAGTCCAAATGTCACAGTCCTCCTGACTAACGCTTGCACTCTCGCCAGACACCGTCTTGAAAACAATTGAATTGCGAGTCTTCCAGGCACTCAACCACCCTTCACTGGCTTGAAAATTAACGCAGTTAAATTCTTTAGAAAATTGTAGAGCCTTTTGCTTTATTAAATTTCCCGATATTGGTACGTTTTGATGTGTACGGGCCACTTGAAACCATCGTAAAACTGCTTCATTTACATCCTCGTAAGTACTCAGCCGTACTCGTTTTCGACTGCTTGGAATACTAGGTTTCTTGATGATACTGTCGCGACTTTTTATTATCAGAGAGACGCAACTTGGAGAAACACCAAATTTTACAGCAACATCAATTTTTTTGCAGCCTTTATCAACTTCCTCCAAAACTTTAATTTTCTCAGCTAAACTTAAACACACTCGCTTGGACATCTTACTTGATTGAACTGAATTTGCGAATTACTAGGCCTCGACTATAAAATGGGTTTTTCTCCGGGTTTCTATAAAATGGGTTATTCCCCGGGTTTCTCACAGAAATCTACCTGATTTATTGCCAATCATTAGGCGTTATAAACGCGTTAACAACCTTTTCAAAAAAATGCGTCATAAAAATGGAATTCGTGCTAATGTTAGATAAAAATGGGAAACCCGATATGGCCAAGATCTCAATAAATGCATAAAAATTTATACATAAAATTCCGGTAAAAATTTATTATATAGAGTGTTACTATTTTACAGATTCACTATATGCAGGGCTCTTTACATGAAATTTTATTAAAATATTCTAGGTCTTGAAAAAATTGCACTATAAAGAGTTTTTCACTATATAGAGTTTCACTACAAACAGTGTCGACTATATATATATATATATATATATATATATATATATATATATATATATATATATATATATATATATATGTACATATACATATATATATATATATATATATATATATATATATATATATATATATATATATATATATGTACATATATATACATATAAATATATATATATATATATATATATATATATATATATATATATATATATATATATATATATATATATATTAGAGTGGGACGATAATTTTTTTCTAAATTTACCCCACTGACAATTCTTTGTGAATAACAACTGATCCATTTTTTATTGAAATTGAGCCACATCAATGGCTCAAACCCTAACCTCAAATAGATTTAAATATCGAAGAAAATTTAACCTTATATATATCTAGATTTGAAACTAGAAACTAAAAACCTGAACTAACCTGAACTAAACTGGACTAACCTAAAGAGATTGAAAATGAAGAACGTATGTTACAGACATTAAGTAGTTTTTTACTCGTAAGTTCTTCGTTCTCTATCTTTTTAGGGTAGTTTTTAGTTTCGAGTCTAGGTCTGTAAGAATTTTTTTATAATACTTATATTTTAGTTTTCTTTTGGTATTTAAAGGAGAAATCTATTTAGGGTAGGGTTCAAGCCATGTCGCTCAAATTAAGTAGAATTTGGACCAGTCTTTATTCACAAAAAATAAAAATTTTTCAGGTGGGTAAATTTCCAAAAAAAATTGTTGACATACTTTAATATATATATGTAGGGGTCGAGACAGTCTTTATGTGCCGCTGAGTCGGTTGAACATCGGTAAAAACTCTCCACACCGATTCAAGAACAACCTGAATCTCTTTTTTTTCCGCACATGTGTCGCTCCTGTAGCGCTTTAGGGACTTCCCTGCAGCACGTGTGCTAGACCCATAAAAAAAAAACAGAACTTGGGACGTGCTGTGTTCAACCGGCTTCGCGGGCATGCTTGCTCAGACCATGGTTTTTTGAACTTTAAAAGAAATCTTAAGCGTTTTTTAATCAATAGAGAATTCTATAGTTAGTAAAATGTGGCTGGAGAAATAAAAGTATTATTATTATTATATATATATATATATATATATATATATATATATATATATATATATATATATATATATATATATATATATATACATATATATATATATATATATATATATATATATATATATATATGTATATATATATATATATATATATATATATATATATATATATATATATATATATATATATATATATATATATATATATATATATATATATATATATATATATATATATATATATATATATATATATATATATATATATATATATATGTATATATATATATATATATATATATATATATATATATATATATATATATATATATATATAATAATAATAATACTTTTATTTCTCCAGCCACATTTTACTAACTATAGAATTCTCTATTGATTAAAAAACGCTTAAGATTTCTTTTAAAGTTCAAAAAACCATGGTCTGAGCAAGCATGCCCGCGAAGCCGGTTGAACACAGCACGTCCCAAGTTCTGTTTTTTTTTTATGGGTCTAGCACACGTGCTGCAGGGAAGTCCCTAAAGCGCTACAGGAGCGACACATGTGCGGAAAAAGACATTCAGGTTGTTCTTGAATAGCTGTGGAGAGTTTTTTACCGATGTTCAACCGACTCAGCGGCACATAAAGACTGTCTCGACCCCTACATATATATATTAAAGTAGGTCAACAATTTTTTTTGGAAATTTATCCACCTGAAAATTTTTTATTTTTTGTGAATAAAAACTGGTCCAAATTCTACTTAATTTGAGCAACATGGCTTGAACCCTACCCTAAATAGACTTCTCCTTTAAATACCAAAAAAAAACTAAAATATAAGTATTATAAAAAAATTCTCGAAGACTCGAAACTAAAAACTCGTAAAATTTAACCTAAAAAGATAGAGAATGAAGAACTTACGAGTAAAAAATTACTTAATGTCTGTAACATACGTTCTTCATTTTCAATCTCTTTAGGTTAGTCCAGTTTAGTTCAGGTTTTTAGTTTCTAGTTTCAAATCTAGGTATATATAAGGTTAAATTTTTCTTCGATATTTAAATCTATTTGAGGTTAGGGTTTGAGCCATTGATGTGGCTCAAATTCAATAAAAAATTATCGTCCCACTCTAATATATATATATATATATATATATATATATATATATATATATATATATATATATATATATATATATGTATATATGTATATATATATATATATATATATATATATATATATATATATATATATATATATATATATATATATATACATATATATACAGTCGACACTGTTTGTAGTGAAACTCTATATAGTGAAAAACTCTTTATAGTGCAATTTTTTCAAGACCTAGAATATTTTAATGAAATTTCATGTAAAAAGCCCTGCATATAATGAATCTGTAAAATAGTAACACTCTATATAATAAAATTTTCACCGGAATTTTATGTACAAATTTGTATGCATTTATTGAGATCTTGGCCATATCGGGTTTCCCATTTTTATCTAACATTAGCACGAATTCCATTTTTATGACGCATTCTTTTGAAAAGGTTGTTAACGCGTTTATAACGCCTAATGGTTGGCAATAAATCAGGAAGATTTCTGTGAGAAACCCGAGGAATAACCCATTTTATAGAAACCCGGGGAAAACCCATTTTATAGTCGAGGCCTAGTAATTCGCAAATTCAGTTCAATCAAGTAAGATGTCCAAGCGAGTGTGTTTAAGTTTAGCTGAGAAAATTAAAGTTTTGGAGGAAGTTGATAAAGGCTGCAAAAAAATTGATGTTGCTGTAAAATTTGGTGTTTCTCCAAGTTGCGTCTCTCTGATAATAAAAAGTCGCGACAGTATCATCAAGAAACCTAGTATTCCAAGCAGTCGAAAACGAGTACGGCTGAGTACTTACGAGGATGTAAATGAAGCAGTTTTACGATGGTTTCAAGTGGCCCGTACACATCAAAACGTACCAATATCGGGAAATTTAATAAAGCAAAAGGCTCTACAATTTTCTAAAGAATTTAACTGCGTTAATTTTTCAAGCCAGTGAAGGTGGTTGAGTGCCTGGAAGACTCGCAATTCAATTGTTTTCAAGACGGTGTCTGGCGAGAGTGCAAGCGTTAGTCAGGAGGACTGTGACATTTGGACTGAAACTGTTTTAAAAAGTGCATTGAAAAAGTACAAGCCAAAAAACGTTTTCAATTGTGATGAAACCGGTTTGTTTTTTAAATGTTTGCCAAATAAAACTTTTGCTTTTAAAAGTGATAAATGTTTTGGTGTTAAAACAAGTAAAGAAAGGGTAACACTTATGGTTGGGGCAAACATGGATGGCTCAGAAAAACTGAAATTACTGCTCATAGGTAAAAGCAAAAATCCCCGTTGTTTAAAAGGAGTTAAATCTCTGGAGTTAGATTACGCCAATAATAAAAGGGCATGGATGACTTCTGAGATCTTCGAAAGATGGACCAAAGAACTGGACACGAAAATGAAAAGCCAAAAGCGAAAGATTGTGATATTTATAGACAATTGTCCTGCACATCCAGTTACTGTAAGTAAAAAATTAAGGAATATTCAATTGATCTCTTTTCCACCCAACATGACCTCCAAATTGCAACCTATGGACCAGGGTATTATAAAAAACATAAAACATCATTACCGAAACAGAATTATTCACAAAATTGTTAATGCGATTGATAACAACCTTCCAGTCCAAAAATTGATTACCCTTAAAGAGTGTATAACCGAAATCGCTAAAGTATGGAGTGAAAATGTTTCTCAGAAAACTATCAAAAACCTGCTTTTCTAAAGCAGGTTTTACTGAAAAAATTGACGAATGGGAAGAAGAAGACGAAATGGATCTCGCTACCTTAAAAAGGCAACAGGGTATTCTACAAAAAACTGCTACCGTCGACGCACATTTTTTACTTAAAGATTTCTTAGAAATCGACAATGATATTGGCACGACAGATCTCCCAACTGACCAAGACATTATTGACGATATAAAAAGTATAGAAGATCATGAAGAAGAAACCGAAACCGGGGAATGTCCTGCTAAATTTAGTGAAAAGGAAATAAGAAATGCATTTGACATTGTGCGAACTACTCTCAGGGGCCAGGAAAGTGTACCTGATCAAATCTTTATGCATTTGAATAAATGCGAGAATTTTGTTGAGCAACAATTATTTTTCAAAAGTAATGTTCAAAAGAAAATAACTGATTATTTTTCCTAGTACGTATGTTCGTAGTATGTACATATGTATTAACAGATTTTGTATTATTCTTTTTATTTCGTATGTAGTACATACATACATAAAGTCCGTACGTTATATCTTTACACGTGCGTCATAGTTTTCAGGCAATATCCCAGACGACTATTATATTTTTTGTCTCTTTTTACCAATACCTACGATTTATTGGTGAAAAGAGACAAATAATATAATAGTCGTCTGTTATATGGCCTGAAAACTATGACGCACAGGTAAAGATATAACGTACGGACTTTATGTATGTATTTAGCTCTGTACATGCTATGTACTATTTAAACTTTCAAATGTTTAATAAAGTATTTTCTAATAATTCAATTTTGCAATTTTTTTTTTTGTTGCTTGTACCTTATAAAATACAAGTAAATGATTACCAATATAAAATACATACATAGCAATATATACGGATTTTTTCTTTATATAGTGAAAAACTTTCTATAGTGAAATTTCGGTCAACATTTTGGCCTTTCACTATATAGAGTGTCGACTGTATATATATATATATATATATATATATATATATATATATATATATATATATATATATATATATATATATATATATATATATATATATATATATATATATATATATATATATATATATATATAGAGAGAGAGAGAGAGAGTAAGGCGAAACATCTATAAAATTCCAGGATCACCATTCAAGGTAATCGGCACCAACAATGAATTTTAACAGTGTTATCTTACCTAACGGTAGATGAGAGTCTCTCGACAATATCTTTTATTTCCCATTAAAATGTATTGTATTGTATTTCCAGAGTAAACAAGGCAAATTGTACAAAAATATAGAAGAAGAAAGGCAAAGGTTTTCTATATTTCAAAAAAATTTACGGGCAATTGAAGAACACAATAAGAACTATGAAGCAGGGAAAACGACCTATTACAAAGGAATTAACAAGTTTACTGATTTAACTAAAGAAGAATTTGTTGCGAGGTTAAAACGTAGTGGCCGTCCAAATCTAGAAATAAAGGATTTTTATGAACCTCCTCTCGGTGCCGATGTTCCAACCTCCATTGACTGGAGAGATCAAGGAGCAGTCTCAAAGGTTAAAAATCAGGGCGATTGTGGATCATGCTGGGCTTTTTCAGTGGTAAGTGTACGAGACTGTTCTGCAGATGATTTGCACTGATTAAAAAATTCGCAAACTTAGAGAAAAAATTTGATTGCTAAGTGAAATTCATCTAAATTTTATATTGGATATATTGAAGGGGGTTTTGTTATTGCAGTAATAAAGGGAGAGATGCATGCTTTGAAAAATAAGCCACGTTTGCTTGAGAATGGTAATGTATTAATATTAGCGCTAGCTATATATAACGGCCAAATTGATATGCTATCAATAATGAGAAGTATAACTTGAATCGGATGGTAACAATCCGTTTTGTAACGCCAAACCCACTGTTCAATAACGCTCGTTAAAAGATTGTGATAAAGCAACTTCCTCACATTTTTCAATTCCTATATATATATATGTATATATATATATATATATATATATATATATATATATATATATATATATATATATATATATATATCTTCATCATAATATTAGCCTCTGTTGCACCCAATATTGAGCATAGGCCTCTCTCTTATGTTCCCAGGTTTTCCTATTCTGTGCTGTTCTTATCCATCCCAATCCTGCAACTCTTTTGATGTCGTCGTACCAGCGCATGATTGGTCTCCCTCTTCCTCGTCGTCCGTCCCATGGTCTCCATTGTATGACCTTGTTGTTACATCTATTATCTGTAATTCGTGCTACGTGTCCGGCAAAGTCTCATTTTAACTGAGTTATTCTTCTTACGATATCGGTGACTTTAATTCTTTGCCTTATCCATTCATTTCGTTTCCTATCTCTCAGTGAAATGCCTATCATCGCTCTCTCCATTGCTCTTTGTGTTGTTGCCATTTTGTTCGTTATTTGTTTTGTGAGAGTCCAGGTTTGTACTCCATATGTTAGCACTAGTATTACACATTGGTCAAATATTTTGGTCCTGAGATATTCAGGAATTTTCTGCCAAATGCAGCCCATCCCAATTTTTTTCTCCTTTCTAGTTCATTTTCTTTGTTTCCTTTTCCTATCTTCACTAGCTGTTCTAGGTATATATATTGATTGACATTTTCTATTGGCTTTCCTTTGATTGTTATTTCTATTTGTTGCTGGCTCATTATTTTTGTGTTATCTAAATTCATTTTTATTCCAGTGGCTTTTGATTCTTTTTCTAGATCCGTTAGCATTTTTCTTAAGTCATCTCCATTGTCTGATATTATGACGATATCGTCGGCGAAGCTGAGGTGGGAGAGTCGTTGTCCATTGATATTTACACCAAATTCTTCCCATTTCAATTTTTTAAAGATTCCTTCTAGAGCCAGATTGAACAGTTAGTTGGGGTGATATTGTGTCCCCTTGCCTTATACCTCTTTCGATTGGTATCTGTTTCGTATCTTCAGGTAGTCTGATAGTGGATTTGGCTGGTTTGTGTATACTATCTAGTATGTTTTTGTAGCGATGGTTTATACGTACTTTTCACAGTTCTTCCATTATCGCCCAGTGTTCTATGGAGTCAAATGGCTTTTCGTAGTCCACGAAATTATCTTCTCTATCAGTAGTTTCATAGTGAGCAGGTGATCGCATGTTCCATATCCTTTACGGAATGCTGCTTGCTCAGCAGGTTGGTAGAGATTCAGTTTGTTCTCTATTCTGTTGCTGATTATTCGAGTAAACAATTTGTATAACTGCGATAGTAAGCTTATTGGTCTATAACTTTTTAGAACTGTTCTATCCTTTTTTTTGAATAGAATTATTATTATCGCTTCGTTCCAGTTTTCGGGCATCGTTTGTTGTTCTAGGCATTCCTTAAATAAATGTTCTAATGTTGGTAATATTATTTCTCGTGCTCCTTTTATCATTTTAGATAGAATGTCATCGTTTCCTGGAGCTTTATTAGTCTTTATTGATTTTAGAGCATGTTCAATCACTTCCTTTGTGATTTTCGGGATATCTTCTGATCCCACGTTAACTACTTTGCGGCGCTAGTGTTTGTGGTTGATTTTATAGTTCTTTGTAGTATTCCTCCGCTATTTTTATTATTTTGCTTTCTTATTCCTGTGCCGTTTTTGTCTGTTAGGGCGGTTATTTTTTGTTTTTTTTTCTTTTTTTCCTCTCTCCTCAGACATTTGAGATTTTTGTTTTTATCTATAATCTTTTCTGCTTTTAGCCTGTAACGTTCTTCTAGGAATTTTCTAATCATTGGTCTTGTTTCTTTTCTAACTATTTTATAGTTATCTGTTGCTTGTTGCCCCGTTCCGTATAATAACCGTCATTGTTCTATTTTTTCTCTTAGTTTCTAGTGATATTCAACTTTGTTTTGTTTGTTTTCTTTTTTGCTGTTTTTTCCGCTGCTCTTTTCATTGCTGTTGTGAGTTTTCGTGATATTTGATTTACGTCTGTGGTTGCCCCTGTTTCGTATATGTATCTTCTTATTTCATTTCTATATGACTCTGCATTCTGTTGGAGCAGTTCTGTGTCTATTGTTATTTTTTTTGTTTTTTTGATATTTATATTTGTTGTGCTGTTTTTTTTCGGCTGCTCTTTTCATTGCTGTTGTAAGTTTTCGTGATATTTGATTTACGTCTGTGGTTCCCCCTGTTTCGTGTATGTATCTTCTTATTTCATTTCTATATGACTCTGCATTCTGTTGGAGCAGTTCTGTGTCTATTGTTATTTTTTTGTTCTTTTGATATTTGTATTTGTTTCTCATCGTATTTGAAACTACACTTGCTCTCATTAAACTGTGGTCGCTGCCTGTGTTGAGTGTATTCAACACCGTAATGTCAGAGATTAAGTTTTTTGAGGTTGAGAGGATGTAGTCTGCTTGTTTCTTTGTTTTCACGTCAGGGCTTATCCATGTCCACACTAGTTGTTTTTTCTTTTTGTAAAATGTGTTCATGGCATATAGTCGTTGTTCTTTTAGAAAATTGGCAAGCATGTTCCCTCTTAGGTTTCTTTCTCCCATGTTTTCCTTGTTCTCTTCCTCCCGTTCTCCCAGTATGGCATTGAAGTCTCCCATAATTATGTCTTGGTTGCATTTATTTTCTTTTCTCGCTTTATCTATATCTTCGTAACGGAGTTCCACTTCCTCGTCTGGGTATGTCGCTGTCGGAGCATATACCTGAATCAGCTTAAGTTTTTGTTTGTCAGAGATCTCTATTGTTATATAAGCAATTCTGTCAGAAATTTCTCTTATGTTTTCTATTGATTGCATCATTTTTCTTTTTATGAGAGAAAACCTACTCCCGTTGACTATATATATATATATATATATATATATATATATATATATATATATATATATATATATATATATATATATATATATTATATTATAAATATATATAGATATATATATATATATATATATATATATATATATATATATATATATATATATATATATATATATATATATATATATATATATATATATATATATATATATATGTAAGTATGTATTAACATATTAGACCGGCCACAAAAAAAAAAGTTTTCACTATTTTTTGTCGGTACTACCAGCTAAAAATCTTCTATTATGTGTAAATAGAGATATCAGAAATTTTGGTCCAAAAATATATTAAGGGGAGGATGCTAAAGTCGATTTTATTGGTAACATTTGTGTATTGTATATTTTACGGGGTAAAAAACATAATTGTACGTTAAAAACATTACTAAAAACATTACTTTTTTGACTTCTCAGGTGCATGGGTATGTAGAATTGACAATTACGTACAAACTTAGATCACGAGAGACCAAATAAATTCAAATTATTAACAATTAAAAGACGTTTAACATGCACAAAGAGGCCAAGTTTTTCAGGTATAAATTGCATAAATATTCTGTACTGACAATTACGAACAAATTTAGACCACTTGCAACCATGGATTACCAAGTAAAGTCGAGTTATGAGCAATTAAAAGACGTATAAAATTCAAAAACACAACATTTTGTATTTAATGGTTACTGTTTGTTGTGCATCTTATTTTTTTAACGTATAAATTGCACAGATATTCAGGACTAATAATATTTAATAATCTTAGACTATATATGATCATGCTCGATTACGTAAACTTTAGTTGTGAACTGACAATTTTGAACATTTAGACCATGTGCAACCATGGGCGACTAAGTAGACTCAAATTTTGAACAACTAAAAATGTACAGAATGCACAGATGAGTCAAAATTCTTATTTATTGGATATTTGATGTTGCGCACCTTATTTTTTTTTATGTTTAAATTGCATACCTGTTAAAATTAAAACCGGATGCGACCATGGACGACCAAGTAAACTCAAGTTATGAACTATCAAAAAACGTATGAAATGCATAAATATGCCAAATTTCGTATTTAACGGTTGCATGTTCCGTAATTTTTCAAATAGAGTAATGAAATAATTATCACACAATAATCAATAGTTTAGAAAAAAACAATTAATACATTATTTTCGTAAATAAATATGACGAATAAGTAGTTTAATTATATATAGAAATCTATAAAATATTTAAAATCACCTTATTGCTTATGTACTTTTACAGAATATTATAAAATCCAGCTATAATCTTGAGTCTAGGAGAAATTTCTCCAGTTCGTGCTAAGAATAATATGTGTTACGACTTTTGCGCTGATAAGTAGTTTTTGTTAAAACTTTTATTATAAACTAATAATATTAATAATGTAAAAAGAAGCCTATTTTTGAATTTTATACGTCTTTTAATCGATCATAATTTGACTTTACTTGGTCGCTCATGGCTGCACGTGGTCTAAATTTGCTCGTAATTGTCATTCCTGCATATTTGTGCAATTTATACTTCAAAAAAATAAGGTGCGCAACAAAAAGTACCCATTAAATATGAAATTTGGTCTATTAAACGTCGTTTATTTGCTAATAACCCTAGTTGATTTGGTCATCCATAGTAACCTAAAATTATTTGAAATTGTCAGTTCTGAATATCTATGCCCATCTACTGCTCACAAAAATAATGCGTGTAATGCAAAGTAACCATTAAGTTTAAAATTTGGTTTATTTGTCCATTTTAAACGTCTTTTATAGTTATATTTTATTACGTTAGGTAACATAAGGAATAAGCAGTGACGATAATAGTGAACCAAGTCGGAAAAAAGTTTGTCGCTAGCGCGTTCTCTTGCAATTCACAGCCTAAACCATTATATATGGAACAATATCATGTCTGTCCGTTAGTGCGCTTGACCTGAGCACCACTTATCCGATTTACGTGTTTTTTTTTTAATTCATACATTTGTTCTAGGACAAGGTTACCTATAATTTTCTATAATATTTATAAAATTCAATGCCTCTTTGTCTGTCTGTCTGTTAGTGTGCTTATCACTCGAGACCGCTTATCCGATTTACGTGTTTTTTTTTTTTTAATTCATCCATTTGTTCTCTGGACAGATTATCTATAATATTCTATAATATATATAAAATGCAACGTCTCTCTGCCTGTCCGTCTGTACGTTAGTGCGCTTATTACTCAAGAACCACTTATCGGATTTACGTGCTTTTTTTTTAAAACATACATATGTTCTCTGGCCAGGTTATTGGCTATATTTTATTACGATAGATAACATAAGGAATAAGCAGTGACGATAAGAGTGAATCAAGTCGGAAAAAAGTTTGCCACTAGCGCGTTCTCTTGCAATACACAGCCTAAACCATTAAATATGGAACAATATTATGTAGCAGAGAATATCTATAATCAAACAATGTCTATAATATATATAAAATGCAACGTCTCTGTCTGTCCATTAGTGCGCTCATCATTCGAGAACCGCTTATCCGATTTACGTGTTTTTTTTTAGACATACATATGTTCCCTGGCCAGGTTATAGAATATATTTTATTACGTTAGGTTACATATAATTTATTTTATTACGTTAGCTAATAATATAATAAGCAGTAACGATAATAGTGAATCAAGTCGGAGAAAAGTGAGCCGTTAGCGCGTTCTCTTGCAATCCACTGCCTCAACATTAAATATGGAACAATATCATATAGCAAAGAATATAATATATATAAAATATAAAATCTCTCTGTCTGTCTGTCTGTCTGTTTGTTTGTTCGAGAGCTTATCACTTATGCGAATTACGTATTTTCTTTTTATTCATACGTATACATATACTCTTCCCATCTATAATCTATAACATATATAAAATGCAGTCTTTCTGTCGGTCTGTCCGTTAGTGCGCTTATCGCTCGAGAACACCTTATTCGATTTACGCGTTTTTTTTAGATTTATACATATGTTCTCTGTTAGATAATATAAAAACTAAGCAGTGACGACAATAGTGAAAGTTTGCTGCTCGCTCTCTCTCTTGCAATACGCTGCCTAAGCCGTTAAATATAGAACAATACCATGTTACAAAGAATACAATATCTATAAAATGCAACATCTCTCTGTTTGTCTGTCTGTCCTTTAGTGCGCTTATCATTCAAGAACCACTTATCCGATTTAAGTGTCATTTTTTATCAAAAAAAATCTATAATATATATAAAACGCAACGTCCCTCTGTCGTTCTGTCCGTTAATGCGCTTAGCACTCAAGAACCATTTATCCGATTTACGTATTTTTTCATAAAATACGTAAATCAATGAATATTTGTTTTACGTTACGTTAGGTAACATAAGGAATAAGCAGTTACGATAATAGGGAATCAAGTTCACGCGAGCGGAACACCGGGCACGGCTAGTTTGGGAATAAACTTATCCCGATGACGGTACAGATGCCATTTTAAAACTATTTCAGATAAAATAATGAAATTTCATATGTGAAGTAAATTGAACATAATTCAGATTTTTTTTTTTTTAAAAATCCACTTTCACTTGCTAACCTAAACTTATATCTTTTTAAACCGAATAACTTGTGCATATTTTATTATTACACTTTTTTAGACAGGGACACTGGAAGGATTTTACTATTTGAAAAATAATGAAATGATCTTGTTCAGTGAACAACAGTTGGTGGATTGTGTAACGGAAAACGATGGCTGTGGTGGAGGATTTGAAGATACGGCCTTGAGTTATGTACAAAAGAACGGTATGTATGTATGTGTTGTTTTATTTTACAAAAATTTCGTTCCCAACTAGGGTAAATCCGGGGTATGTGCCCAACTTTTTTTTTATTTTACTCATACCTCTTAACATACAAATAATACGCACATGATTTTCATATGTGCACTAACTTTGGTACTTCATTTAATCACCTCGTACTACTTTTTGTAGACTAGTCAATAAATAAACCGTATATTTTGAGTTTAAAATAAAACTGCATAACGGGATTGATGCCTCGTATGCGGTATATATGCCCCAGACCTAATTTTTTTGGAGGGGATAGATGCTCTTTGCAAGAAAACAAACATTTTGAATATATGTTTGAATCAACATTATTATTTATTAAATATATACATATATATATATATATTTTTAGCTATTTTTTTCAATTATTTAAGATGTTTAGTTTACTAAACATGGACAAAAATAAACATATTAATTAAAAACACTAGGTATAGAGATCAATCATCTTAGGTACAAAAATATAATCGTCTTAAAAACTGCAAAACTATTTAGCCATTTTGGTGGCAATAATCTGCATTCGCCCACATTTGTTGCAATAATTGCGATATAATGTGCATGTTTCGTGGAGCCACTTGTGGCACATAACACAACGGATCCAATCTACTTTGGATTTGGTGTTACTATAATAGTCAAGACATTTCACGCAATGATCCTCATCTAGATTCTTATCATCTACTCCATCATTTTCATCAACTATATATTAAAGCGGGCTTTGCCTTTTTGAATGTTTCTTTGGTTTTGGAATAAGTTTTGTCGTGTTTTTGTTTCTTTATCTTTTGCTTTTTTTATTTCTTCAATTTCAAGAGAATGAGAACAGTAGTCTCATTCTCTTTATTATCGTCTTCACTAGAACTGTAAAATTTCATAGCTGTTCGCTTCCTCAGTTTTCTTTTAATTTTCTCTTTATCTTTTCTTTGTTTTTCAATGCTATTCTTTTTGTTGTTTTCTTTTTCATTTTTATCAGTTTCAATACTATCCTCAGTAATATCTGTATCGCTTGACTTATAATCACTTGACTTATTTCTTTTTTGCTTCTTAGCTTTAGTTCTTTTCAAATCAACTTTTTCTTTAACTTTTTACTGATCTTTTCTGCTTTTCACTGGTATGCCTTGTTCTAGCTTATGAATATGTGTGACCAGCCGACGTTTATTTTCGAATCCAAGAGTTGGATGTTTTCTTAAAAAAATTGTAGGTATTAGTTAGGCAAAATAAAAAAAAATTACTACCTGCCCATAATTATAGGAGGTAGGTAAGTATTCTCAATCCGAAGCAATATTATTATAAATGCACACGTGCAATCATAAAAGTAGGTACCTACCTAATGGTATTATTTTCTTATTTTGTGTAGCAAACCGCCGACGTAACGTCCTAGATGGTATTCCGTGTCTTTTTGCTATATCATTGACGCTAAGTCGTTTATCTTGCATTTCTGCTATTGCTGCAGCCAATGTGTCCTCGGTCCAAGTAATGACACGCGGTTGGACTCCGGCTTTACGCTTGTATTTACGGGGCATTTCCAATCTGAATCATATAACATACACTTAAGTACGGCAAGGGATAGATGCCCTTAAAGCCAGCATGCATTCGAAAAAAAATGGTAAATACGTTTATTTTATCCTAAAAATGTAATTAATAATAATCTACATACCCTACTCCTTATTCAGAAGTAAAAATAAAATAAACTTACATGTTAACTCCAAAATTATAAAGGGCTGAAAATCATCCACAAAGTAAAATCTCGACTGTTTGGCTCGTCACTGTTATTGGCGCTCCTACGCACAACCGCACGCACCAACGCTTTGTGGCAGATTGAAGTGAGGGAGGGGCACGTTCGTATTATAAGGCATTCTTTTGTTTACGCGTCTTACATTTCACACAAATGTAATGAGGCGTCTATCCCGCTGGAGCGTATATCCCGGACTTACCCTATATGTAATAAAAAAGAATTGCATTGTCCATTCATATTATACACACTTTTCATAGCTGTTCCTGTTTTTATCTAACTTTAAACAAAGTTGTGTAAGCATAAATATGTGGAATATACTATGCAAGAATATTTTGGTGCGAATTGATTTGTGCTTTACCTTCAGACTTATTCATGGATTGATAGACTGTCCCCGTCTCTTGTCCAGAATTAATTTTAATACCCCCTGTCATGACTTGCATAACCTTCAAATCTTTCATATATTATTATTATAATTACGGAGCACGATGGTAGGATACAACGAATTGTATTAAGTACGCATACGTATTACTTCATCGAAAGCTGACACAGCAGCTTTCGAACCGACAGAGTGGTTGACACAGTCAACGCTTTAAAAGCAGGTAGCGCTTTTTCGAGGGATCCTTCCTCAAGTATATATAATTATTGTAAAGCAACTGAAAATAGACAGAAGTCCATATTCCGGCAGCTTACTAGCTGTTCTATTGTCTGTCAAATCCATCCTGAGACGCGTTTCGCCGTATCATGGCTCGTCAGTTAGGCTAGGATTGACAAACAAGAGAACAGTACCAAGTGGTACTTATCCCAGAAGTTACGCCGCTCGAGATATATGTTCTTTATGCGATTTTCAGAAGATCTACCAGTTTGTCCTACGTAGGTTTTAGTACAAGATCCACATTTTAATAAATAAACTCCTGATTTTATGGATTTATTAGATTTGGTTTTGTTATTCAAAATTATATTCCCTAAAGTATTACTGGTTTTAAATGCTATTTTATTGTTATTTTTTGTTAAATGTTTTGAAATTGTTCTAGTTATTTTCCCTGTGTACGCGAGTGTACTAAATTTTCCTTTTTTGTCATTAATGGTGGGATAAATTGGAGAGATGGCTTGTTTAAATGATTTTTCATTCAAGATATTATCTATAATGCTAGGGTTATATCCATTATTAATTGCTATTTGTTTGATTGTGTTGAATTCTTTTTTAAAATTAGTTTTAGTCACAGGAATATGTAACAGTCTGTGTATGAAAGAGTTAAAAGCTGCCATTTTGTGAGTAGTGTAAGGGTGGGATGAACTATTGTGTGCAACTATGTCAGTATGTGAATTCTTGTGAAAAATAGAGAAATCGTGTTTATTGTTCATTTTTGATATAGATATGTCTAAGAAATTTATAGAGTTATTGGTTTCTAATTCTATGGTGAATTTAATGTTAGGATGAAAATTATTTAGGAAGTTAAGGAAGATTGTTAGTTGTCTATCTGTTCCCATGAAACAGGATATGATATCATCAACATATCTATGTCAGTAAACAATATTTTTACTTACCGCGTTTTGATGAATTTTTAATTCTAAATGAAAATTTCCGCTAGTAAAAGGCTTAAAGGATAACCCATTATTAGACCTTCTTTAAATGTAAGCCCTTTATTAGCGGAAGTTTTCATGGATCATTTAGAACTAAAATTAATCAAAATGCGTTAAGCAAAAATATTGTTTACTGGCATAGATATGTTGATGATATCATTTCCTGTTTTACGGGAACAGATAGACAACTAACAATCTTCCTTAACTTCCTAAATAATTTGCATTCTAACATTAAATTCACCATAGAATTAGAAACCAATAACTATACAAATTTCTAAGACATATCTATATCAAAAGTGAACACTAAACACGATTTCTCGATTTTTCACAAGCCTTCACAATAGTTCATCCCACCCTTATACTCACAAAATGGAAGCTCTTAACTCTTTCATACATAGACTGTTATATATTCCTATGACTAAAACTAATTTTAACAAAGAATTCAACATAATCAAACAAATAGCAATTAATAAAGGATATGACCCTAGCTTTATAGAGTATATCTTGAATAAAAAATCGTTTAAACAAGCAATCTCTCTAATTTATCCCACCATTATTGACAAAAAGGAAAATTTAGCACACTCATGTACACAGGGAAAATAACTAGAACAATTTCAAAACATTTAACAAAAAAGAACATTAAAATCGCATTTAAAACCAGTAATACCTTAGGGAATATAATTTTAAATAACAAAACCAAATCTAATAAATCCATAAAATCAGGAATTTATTTATTAAATTGTGGATCTGGTACTAAAACCTACGTAGGACAAACTGGCAGATCTTTTGAAACTCGCTTTAAAGAACATAAACATAGTTACTTAAAAAACAAGAACAATTCACATTACGTAGCCCATATAAAAAACGAATCCCATAATTTTGATGAGACATTCAAAATCCTGCATCTAGAAAATAAATCTAAAAAATTAAATATGCTTGAATGTCTTGAAATTAATAAACGGAAAAACTCCAATCTATTATTAAACGAACAGATACTTAATCTTTATTAGTTCTCTGCAGTAGAATTGCATCTTTAAAATAACTTTATCAGTAAATAATATAATAACTTTATCAGTAAATAATATAATAAAATAATAAGAAAACGATTAACATAGTCTTATGTAATTAACAATAATTTTAAGCACTATATAACCAGTATTATTACCAAATATTTTTCATTCTAATTCACTTCTGAAGAAGCCATTGTATGGTGAAACAATTGTCAAGTCATTTTAAATATATTGGAAATTAAAACATAGTGTTGTTTTTATATAATTTTATAATATAACATATTTTATACCTATTTATTGATATTATTTTAATATTTTTGTTAATCTCTTATTTGTTTATTTTTTATTCTTGCCTATTTTTTTTTTCATATTTGTGAAAGATGAAGAACGCATTTTATTTAAAAAAAAACAATTATATTTTTGCACAGTTCCATGAATGGAACGAATATCAAAAATCTAACTTGGTACTGTTGTAAATGTTAACTATTGTTATTAAAACTAGTTTATTCACCAAAATTATGAACAGATTGAAAAAAAAAAAAATTTTAAAAACGCTCTAATAAGTGCAAAATCAAATAAACAAAAATAAACAAATTTCTAAAAATCTTTCCGCTACTTAATTTAAAAAACAATTAATTTTGAAAATAGCATTAATATTCAGATATGTGAAACCGAAATTTAGCGTTTGGTTCCTGTTTAATAAAACTATATGTATTTTCTGTAGGTATTCAATCAGAGGAAACATATCCATACAAAGGAGATGATGCAAGATGTAGCTATGATAAATCGGCTGTAGTAGCACAAGTTAGTAAATATGTTCAGCTTAAAAGAAAAGATGAAAATGCTTTAAAATCAGCAGTTGGATTGTTGGGACCCATTTCTGTAGCAATTGATGCAGACGACTTATATTCTTATGAAGGAGGTACGTATATTCTTATAATTCTTTCATAATTTAACTGAACCTTCATATTTTATGAATTAACGATTTATTTTACTTTTAGTCTAATTTTTATTTGCCCACTAAAAACTTTGTTGTTTTAAATTACATTTTTCTGTTCACTTTCGTACGACGCCTATGACGAATTCTACGGAATTTTTCTATGTCTATTTTTAACTAAATTAAATTATTAAAATCTTTACAAAATTCAATTACATTTATACCTTTTTGACCTAATACAGATCCTATAGGAGGATTAAGGCTAGCTTCTTGAGCAGGAATCTGAAGTTTTATACAAAAATCTATCTTATTTTTCATTTATATAATTAATAAAATTAGTTTCTTTCTGCTTGATTAAAATTTAATTCAACAGGAGTAGATCTTCCAAATATTAATATAGAAACAATCAATCTATTTTTAGAATAATCAATATTTTCTACTATACCATCTCTCTCTCTATTCGTTTCCTCAGTCTTGAGGGTCGTGATCTCTATGGAATGACTTCACTGTTCTGTTCACTATTTCTCTCCATTTCTCTCGATCTTCTGCCAAGTGCAACGATACATGGAGTGGTTGATCCATAACTTGTTTTATTTGATCTGACCATCTTGTTGGCGAACGGCCTCTCCTCCTTTTACCCTGGACCTCTCCCATTATTATTAGCCGCTCTACATTATTGCCTAACCTTCTAGCTACATGTCCAAAATACTGAAGAATTCTTTTCATGCATAGTGATGATAACCTTACAGTTACATTTAGTTCATTCAGTATAGATTGATTAGTTCTTCTGGCGGTCCAGGATATTCTCAACATCCTCCTATAACACCACATTTCAAAGGAATCAATAGATTTACGTTCCTTTACTCGTAAGTGTCCAGAATTCTACACCATACGAAAATATTGGAAATACTAAGGTCTGTACGAGATTTAATTTCGTTCCTTTAGTTATGTATGGACTTTTCCATATCTTAGTAAATCTCGTCATAGCATTTCTTGCTAGAGATATTCTTCTTTTTATTTCATTCTCGCATCCTCCCATACTACTTATTGATGATCCTAGATGTACAAAGGTTGTTACTCTCTTAATGCCATTGAGTAAGTCGGATCTTACTATTTGGTCAGACTTATCGATTATCATCAGCTTCGTTTTGTCCTTATTTATGGTCAGACCTAGTTTCTCACTTTCTTGCTCTATTCGATTTAAAAGTGTAGCCATCTCTTCCTCGGTCGCTGCAAATATGGTGGTATCATCAGCGTAACACAAGTTGTTTATTCGCTCACCTCCCATTAGGATTCCACCATCCCATTCATTCAGCGCATTTCTCATTATAAATTCACCATAAACATTAAATAATGTAGGAGACAGAACACAGCCCTGTCTTACACCTCGGCGAGGATGAAACTGATCGGATATTGTATTGTCTATTCTCACCACTGCAGTGCTGTCCAAGTAGAGGTTTTTAATCAGTTTAATCAGATGATAAGGAACACCCATTTGCTCTAGTACCTCCCAAAGCTTTTTCCAGTTGACAAAATCAAAAGCCTTATTATAGTCTATGAAGCACATTACCATAGACATATTATACTCTCTACATTTCTCTATCAATTGTCTTATGTTAACAATCTGATTTCTTGTGCCTCGTCCTTTAACGAATCCCGCTTGTTCTCTAGAGATTTGTCGGTCAATATAATATCTTAAACGATTATTTATGATATGTAGCATTACCTTACTTGGATGTGATAATAGAGATAATGTACGATAATGACTACATTTACGGGTAGAGCCTTTCTTATGTAGTGGTATTATTATAGAGGTCGTCCAATCTTTCGGCCATATTCCAGTTTTCCAGATGTTATTACATATTTTATAGATCATCCCCACTGTGTCATGATCTAGTTCCTTAAGAATATCTCCCGTGATGTCATCGTAGCCAGGTGCCTTATTGCTTTTCAGTTTCTTAACAGCATCCTCTACTTCACTCCTCATTATTTCAGGTTCTTGCTGCGTGGTATTGATCTGTTGGTGTATGTCTTGTTCTTGTGCATCATAATAAAGATCTTCACAATATTCTCTCCATCTGTCTATTATTCTTTCTTTCTCTGTAAGCAGTGTTCCATTTTTATCCTCGATTGCCCAAGTTTGAGGCTTGAAATCCTTATCTATCTCTTTAATTTTTTTAAAAAGATCTTTAACTTGATTTTTCTCTGCATATGCTTGTACTTCTTTACATTGGTTATTGAGATATGTATTCTTATCTTGTCTACAGTTCTTCTGTATAAGTCGATTTAAATCTTGGTACTCTTTTATCTGCTGATCATCGTTTAGTCCAGTTTTCTTTACGTTTTTCCTATGCTCTATAAGTTGCCATGTTTCTGCAGACATCGAAGATTTTTTAATACCTTTTCTTACTCTTCGGGATGCTATTTCTTCGTGTGCATCTTTTATCGATGTTTTCACTTTGTTCCACATCTCTTCATTATTTCCAGGATCTTCATTATATTGGATATTTCGGATATTTTTATTTACTAGTTCCGTAAATTGTTGTTTTTCTGGAGGATATATCTTCATTCGTTGCACCTTTATATTTTTTTGAGAAGCTTTGAATTTAATACGAAGAACTGTAACTAGAAGTTGATGGTTGGAATTACAGTCTGCTCCTGGGTAAGTTCTCGTGCCCAGTATAGATGGTTTCCACCTTTGGCTTACCATTATATAATCTATTTGATTTCTGTATCGATCTCCTGGAGATTTCCAAGTATAAAGACGGCGGATATGATGTTTGAACAGGGTATTGGTGATAGCCAGTTTATTTTGTATACAAAAGTTAGTCAATTTTTCACCTCTAACATTTCTCTTCCCCATTCCATACAGCCCAATAACATGTCTTAGATGGTCATCATTCTTTGTTTCCCCAATTTTCGCATTTAGATCTCCTACAAGCAAGGTAATTTCTCTTGTTGGGATTTTTCGCATTATTTCTTGCAGTTTTAGATAAAATTCATCTATCACATTATCATCTGCTGCTGCTGTAGGGGCATGTACTTGAATTATATTGAATCTAACCGGTTTAATGTCCAGTTTTATGGTGATTATTCTCTCTGTAGCACCTGAGTAAGACAAAACTAAGTTATCAAGTCTCGAAGGTACAATAAAAGCAACACCACTATAATTTTGTTCTTTCTGCCCAGCAAAGTATACTGTGTTACCATGTGACGTGGTGAAATGACCTCCATCTTCACCTTTCCAGTGTGTTTCACTCAGTCCCAAGATATCTATATTGTGTTCTCCCATTTCTTTTTCTACCACGGCCAGTTTTCCCGGTTCCAGTAACCCTGTCACATTCCATGTGGATATTCGATGTTTCGTTCTAAGTTTAAAGTATGGATCTTTAGATATTCCAGTCGCCTTTTTTCTATATACCGCCTGGTCTCCTACGGACATATGGCCGGTAGCACATTTCACACCATGAGGCCCGGAAACCTCACGGTGCCGATCGCTAGTCGGGTCGCCCGGCTCCAAATCCAAATATACATCGTCCATTCCATAAGATTCTCGTGGAAAAATAATGAGGTAGTTTTCCATTGCTTTCCTCATCCTATGCCGTTGACTAACTTTAGTTCATCCGCCTTAAGGACAAAAGGGTGCTCTTGCTTTTACTTATCTCCTAAAAGCTGGATTGCCACTTACGCCGAGTCCGCCACCTTGAAAATACTCTTCTGTGCCTTTATCACCGGTGTGGTCTTCACCCGTATCCCTGGGCAAGGGGAAAGCGTTATACCCCGCTATACTGGGTCCTCAGCAGAACTTAGCCACCGACTTGATAGTCGGGCCCACCCCCCGCGACGTGGACGCGCCGGCTGAGAATTGTCCAAGTGGGTTCAGAGAAGGTGTCTCTGGTTCTTCTTGGACCGGGTTAATGCTCGTGTATGGTGCCACGAACAAAGGCTACTATACCATAAAAATCAGAAAATGGATCATAATTAACTCTTACTTTTTCTCCTATACTAAATATAATTTTAGGTTTAGGATTCTTATTAGATTTATTCATCTTATCTAAAATTAAGTCAATTTCTTTTTCTTTTATAAAAGAGGGATTATTACAATCAGATCCTAAAAAACCAATAACACTAGGTACTTTTTTTTATAAAATTTAAAGTATTATTATTTAATATCATTTTAATTAAAATATATCCAGGAAAAAAATTTCTCTCGCTTTTTTTTCTATTACCTGATTTAACTTCTATAACTTCCTCTTTAGGCATAATTAGAATTATATTATTGAATATTTTAAATTTTAA
The DNA here is from genome assembly GCA_019049505.1 of Pachyrhynchus sulphureomaculatus. Taxonomy (NCBI): domain Eukaryota; kingdom Metazoa; phylum Arthropoda; class Insecta; order Coleoptera; family Curculionidae; genus Pachyrhynchus; species Pachyrhynchus sulphureomaculatus. The sequence continues at coordinate 12,057,198 of CM032455.1, read as the reverse complement.
GTTTATTTAGTGCCCAGGTGTTCATTATACACATTATATCATATGAAAAATATTGAACTGAAATAACTGACAAGAGACAGAATAGAAAATTATAATTTTAAAGCTGGTTAGACAATAGTTCTTCTTTGGAGGAGGGGGCAGGATATTAATTAAATACTAAATATAGTGTCTCGAAATAGTGTGCTACTACTTCTACTTTGAATTTTGCAATATCCTTAAATACTGGTTAGATTTGAATATTTTCATTCCTCATGCATTCTCTATTATTGAGATTAAAAATAACGAAAAATAGAGATTACTTTCAAATTCCCATTTAATTGTAACTTACTACCATCAAAATTCTAAAACCTAATCAAATGCCTCTGTAGAGTTAAAAAAACCGGTCAAGTGCAAGTTGAACTTGCACAATTAGTGTTCCGTACGTTGATTGTTTTTAAAATAAAAATTTTTGTTAGGATAGTATAAAATGATGACCTTGAAATTTTTGTTTTTTTATATACCATATAAATTATTAAAGGTAATGCACTCGTGATAATTTTCGTTCAATCTACACCCCGTGGAGAATATTCTAGAATTTTTTCGAAATTTTTTGATAAGTACTTTTCGAGATAAGGCCCGGGACAGCGATTTTTCGCGAATTTTTAAAAATACTACAAAGAAAAGTGCGCGCAAGTATAATATTATATATATATATTTTTACTCGTGTATATATATATATATATATATATATATATATATATATTACTCGTATTTTCACAAGCTTTCATTTGACACCACACTCGATGACCTAGTAAAAAAATTTTTTTTTCACTTCCGACTTCACCCCCCAAAACTAACCCCTTAAGTCAAAATTTAATTCTCAAAACTACATGGCTCTGATGAGGCCATCAATTCCTATATTATTACCAAATTTCACCTTTCTATGTCAAATAGTTTCGGAGAAAATCGGGTGTGACAGACAGACAGACACCGAAGTGATCTTATAAGTGTTCCGTACGGAACACTAAAAACTACCTTAAACAAATATTTTATTGTTTCTAGAAATAAACATTTTACAAAATTGAGTATTTTTAACTTATAATAGTTTTATTATTAATAGAAAGTGGGTGCCATGTGTCCAAAATGCAATGAGCAATGGTTTTGGTATGATAAAATTCCTTAGAACCTTTTTATTTCTTTAGCAATTTAAAATTTTCATCTTTCAGAATGACGGCTCGCAATCGTATAATTGTATTGCCAGAACTACTTAAATTTAACAATACGAAAAAATGTATTTTCATTTCTGATTACAACCTAAAAAATTGTATTTTCTATTTGTTTTTATCGAATGATTATTTTTAATTGGATATTCTTCGTGTGCCTTAACAAAAGATGCAAAAACAATATGGAAATATTAACGAGATGCAGAAAAAGACTCGAATATATATATATATATATATATATATATATATATATATATATATATATATATATATATATATATATATATATATATATATATATATATATATATATATATATATATATATATTTATATATATATATATATATATATATATATATATATATATATATATATATATATATATGACATTAATCATAATAAAAGTTCATCATCCGAAATATTACACAGTCCAACAAAAAACTTGTTTGTAAAAACTTTTTAGACCAATACATCTAAGTGTTATATATTTTTGGGTGCTGAAACCGTATCTGGTATCAGTTTTTTGTATCACCCACAGTTTTTCTCACAATATGACATCGATTAAATTTCAAAATAGGGAAAATTAAATAATTAAATCATAAATAATTAAATTAAATAAAAAATTTGGACTGTAAAACGTCATCAATAGGCTGAGGTGGCTCAGGGACAGAAAGTCCCTGTGAATGTCCTACCGGCCGATTAGCTGAAGTAAAGTTAGGATAGACTATTACTTTCTTATTTTTGGAGTTATATCCAGAAACATTAACGTTGCAAAAATATCAATATTTTGAATGATTTTCTTGCTCTCTCCATACCATGGGTACTGCAAATCTAAAAGCTTTCTTTTTTTCTTATACCATTTCCTAAAATCCCCGACACAAACATAATATAATTTGTGAGGAGCCCAACATTTTTCTTTATTACCGATTTCTACATCAGTAGTCTTTCTTTGATGTTTTTTAACTACAAACTCACCACCACATATATAACAAAAAGTGTTGGGAGAGTTTTTACAACCACGATTAGCCATACTCTGAGTGTGAATTAAAGCACATGGGTTAAACCCTGCAATGCGAGGTTATATTAACTGGAAGAAAACAAACAGCTGTGACATTTATCGGAACTCCCAACCTAATAACATTTGATTTTACTGCCAACCTTATAAAATTCTGATTTTATTGTCAACCTAATAACATTCGAATGATAAAAAATAAACTTTTCACATTTTGAATATTAAAATGTGAAAAATTGGTGGGCGATACGACTCAGCACACCAAAAAACATAGGAATCAAGTAAAATTCTTAAAAAAGTTTTTTCGTCGTTGGCCTGTGTTACATATATCGGACGTCTGTTCAGCAGAACCCACCTATATGTAGGTACATTCTCGACAAAGAAACATACAAATATCTAGGCCTCCAATAAAGCGCCAAACTCAACCACACTCACATCAAAACAGAGCTCAGTACCAAATTCAAAAACAGACTCACGAAACTTTTGCAAACAAAACTCAACTCCATGCCTGCAAAGAAAGACTTACCATCGAGAGGAAGGCAGGAGGAAGAGGAATCATAGATATCAGATTATTACACACAAAACAAATACAAGCACTTAGGAACTTCTTTCACACCAAGCGAACCAGCCTCCACACAGCAACAGTAAAAGCAGACACCTCTCGACTTATCCCGGCTAAAACACCAAGCAGACACACACAGTCACATTCAATTACAGCAGGAAAAGATGAAAACGTGGTCAGAAAAACACTCCACTTAAACAAAGATACGACATAGAACAAAAGCATGTAAATAAAAAACAAACATACACATGATTACAAGATGGGCAGCTATTCTCTGAAACAGAAGGCTTCTTACTCGCCATCCAGGATAAAGTAATATTAACCAGAAACTACCAAAAGCATATCATCAAATACCCAACTATTACAGAAGACAGATGCAGGAAATGCCGCCAGCAGAAAGAAGCGAACGAATATATAACAAGCGGATGTAAAATATTAGCTGGAAAGGAATACACAGCCAAACATGACTCAGCGGCAAAAGTAGTTCACTAAGCACTAGCTACAACATACAAACTCATAGAAAACACAGATCCTTACTACAAATATACACCAACATCCATACTTGAAAATAAAGATTACAAGCTCTACTGGGATATCAGTATCCATACATATAAAAAAGTAGACCCGATATTACGTTTCAGTGCAAAAAAGGAAAGGTCCCCTATCTAATTGAGATAGTTGTCCCCAACAACACAAACATCCAAACGAAATACACAGAAAAAATCTCCAAATACACAGACCTTGCAACAGAAATAAAAAGGCTATGGAAACAAGAAAAAGTCATCATTGTCCCCCTCATTATATCAGCCACAGGCCTTACACCAATAACATTCACACCACACTTAGTACAATTAGGACTGAACACAAGCATACACAGAAACATTCAAAAGTCAGTGATTTTGAAAACATATAACATTGTCAGGTTAAAATACACAATGGTAATGTGTTTGTGCTGATTTGGCTTTGACCCGCCAGCCAAACATGGAACCACATTGACCAAATGTGAGAAAGAAGAGCTTTTTTATATACAAAGGTTCATCATCCGAGATATTACAAATATCGGACGTCTGTTCAGCAGAACCCCAATCTATATGTGGGGTTAACAAATTCATTAGGGTTCTAGTTAAATCAATTGCTAGTCTGCGCCCTATTTAAATAATTTCAGTCTTTCTATTCGTATTCTTGATTTCTGTAGCTCTAGTAATTCGTAGTGTCTCATACTAAAATGTAAAAGCCCAGCATTCATGCTTCTACTCACTCACCAGAATGAAATTGGTGAAAGCAAAGTTATCCATAAAACAGATTTATTTATTAAAAAAATTTAGTTCCATTAGTGAATTTAGGTTTCCACTCAAAATAACTGTCGATTCATTTCGGTAGAAATTTTGTTAATACTTTTGAATAGAAAATATGTGCTTTTAGAAATAACCGGTCAAGTGCAAGTTGAACTTGCGCAATTAGTGTTCCGTACGTTGATTGCTTTTAAAATAAATAACCGGTCAAGTGCAAGTTGAACTTGCGCAATTAGTGTTCCGTACGTTGATTGCTTTTAAAATAAAAAAAAAAATTGTTACAGAGGTATAAAATGATCAGTGACTTCACAAAATACACCCCAAATGAGTTTTCAACAAAGTTTGTTTCCAATCTTTACTGAAATCTGATGACCTTAAAATTTTTGTTGTTTTTATATACCATATAAATTATTAAAGGTAATGCACTCGTGATAATTTTCGTTCAATCTACACTCCGTGGAGAATATTCCAGAATTTTTTCGAAATTTTTTGATAAGTACTTTTCGAGATAAGGCCCGAGACAGCGATTTTTTTTTCGCGAATTTTTAAAAATAATACACAGAAAAGTGCGCGCAAGTATAATATTATATATATATTTTTTACTCGTGTTTTCACAAGCTTTCATTTGACACCACACTCGATGACCTAGTAAAAAATTTTTTTTTCACTTCCGACTTCACCCCCCAAAACTAACCCCTTAAGTCAAAATTTAATTCTCAAAACTACATGGCTCTGATGAGGCCATCAATTCCTATATTATTACTAAATTTCACCTTTCTATGTCAAATAGTTTCGGAGAAAATCGGGTGTGACTGACAGACAGACAGACAGACAGACAGACAGACAGACAGACACCGAAATGATCTTATAAGTGTTCCGTACGGAACACTAAAAATGTTGTAACGGAAGTATAAAATGATCAGTGACTTCACAAAACACACCCCAAATGAGTTTTCAACAAAGTTTATTTCCAATCTTTACTGAAAATTGATGACCTTGCAATTTCTGTTTTTTTTTGTATACCAGATAAATTATTACAGGTAATGCACTTGTGATAATTTTCGTTGAATCTAGACCCCGTGGAGAATATTCCAGTACTTTTCGAGATAAGGCGTGTGGACAGCGATTATTCGCGATTTTTTAAAAATAATACAAAGAAAACTGCGCGCAGGTATTACATTATATATATATATATATATATATATATATATATATATATATATATATATATATATATATATATATATATATATTTTACTCGTGTTTTCACAAGCTTTCATTTGATACCACACTCGATTACCTAGTAAAAAAATTTTTTTTTCACTTCCGATTTCACCCCCCAAAAACTATTTCCTTAAGTCAAAATTTAACTTTCAAAACTACATGGCTCTGATGAGGCCATCAATTCCTATATTATTACCAAATTTCAACTTTCTATGACAAATAGTTTCGGAGAAAATCGGGTGTGACAGACGGACAGACGGACAGACACCGAAGTGATCTTATAAGTGTTCCGTACGGAACACTAAAAAAAGACAAACGTTCTTGTGCAAATATTAATTTAAGGAATAAGACAATATATTATCATACATTCTTTTTGAGTGACATTAAATTGGACTTTTACTCCCACATCTAAATAATTGTTTTCTAAATGTATATTTTTCTGTTTAGGTGTGTTCAGTTATGACTATTGCGAATCAGACTACAATGACCTCGATCATGCCGTATTAGCAGTAGGCTATGGAAAGGATGAAAAGACCGGCTTGGATTACTGGTTGGTTAAGAACTCTTGGGGAGATGATTGGGGAGAAAATGGATACTTTAAAATATTGCGTGGATCAAATATGTGTGGAATTGCTACTGATGCAATGTATCCAGTTTTTTAAAGTTGTTTTTGTTTGTTACGTATCAATCAAAAACAGTTAATATATACAAATTATTTATTATTTGCTGAGTTTTTCTGTAAAATAGATACTAGTTTATCGCTAGTATATAAGAGTGTATTTTTTTCAAATTGGTTACGGCAGGATTAATTCGTCATTGTTTGGACGTCATATGAAATAATGCTTGATTAATTCAGTCGTTTCGAAAGAATTTAAAATAAAATAGCAGAGAATTACAAAATTCTGATTACGATAACCTGCCAACCTGACAATCTAAATTAAATTATAGATCTTTTATCAGACTGCCTTTCCCCTTATTAATGCTTTATTGATGAGTGGAAATTCGACATCTTTCTATTGGTTTTAAAACAATATAACTATTCTGTAGCATTTTTTTTTTTAATTATTCTTATTATATACGTAAGATCTTATATTAGTAAGATTTTAACATTAAACTAAAATATATTGTAGTCAATTTTTCTCAAATCTCAAAACTTTGCAAACATACCAGGAGGTAAGTTTCTTACAATTTTATAACATATAGGTCTTAGATTACACTGGGGTCTACAAAAAAAATTTTTTTCTTTCACAAGGGCTAAATTAACGGAATATATTTATCTTTTTCATGCTGATTTTAAATATATTCTGAGATTGTATCCATCAGGCAGGGTTTTTTTTTGTGGCACGTGTTTAAAATCTTAAAATAACTAGTACTTACAAAACACTGAATAATAAATACACGGCTAATTTTGTCTAACCTAAAAAGTTTTATATGGTTATTTTCGGTCATATTTTGCCTTCGGGATGTCTCTTTTCATGGTCCAGCAGTAGTCGGCCAGCATACTCGGACTCCATTTGCCCTGGTACCTCTTTTCCATAGTAGAAATCTGCTGATGAAACCGCTCACCATGCTCATCAAAGACAGCCCAAGATTTTCAGGGAAGAAGTCTAGTTGGGAGTCCAAGAAATGAAGTTTTAAGGACATATTGCAGCCCATTTCTTGGTATGAAGTCAGAAGATCACTCACTATTTCACTATAGTTTTCTTCTTTATTATTGCCAGTAAATCCACAACAGATATTTTTGAATGATTCGCACGCTGCTTTTTCCGGTGGATGTAACAGTTCCTCAAAATGTTCATCATATTATATGTAATAATAATCTTATTTGGGGCCCTATAAAAATTCCTTCCTTCAATTTTGCTTTATTTATTTTAGGAAATTTAGATTCCAAATACGAGGCTGGTTTGAAAAGTCCGTGCAAAGTCCGAGAGATGGCACCACCGGCGCGTATCGAGGCCATGTTTAGTTAGTAGCATCTCTTGAATGAACGCACACCAAGTTTCAGCCATATTGGTCTATTTCTTTGTGTTTGGCATTCGTGTGAATCAAGGAAGTCGAGTGATTTTCAAGAAATGGACGAAAAAGAATTTCGTGTGGTGATTAAACATTACTTTATGAAAGGTAAAACGCCTCAGGAGACTAAAGAGAAGCTTGATAAACATTATGGTGACTCTGCACCTTCGATTAGAACAGTTTATAAGTAGTTTCAAAGTTTTCGGACTGGCCATATGGGCACAAGTGACGCTGAACGTTCTGGACGGCCTGTGGAGGTTACGACTCCAGAAATCATTGATCAAATCCATGATATGGTGATGGATGACAGAAGAGTTAAGGTGCGTGAGATTGCTAGTGCTGTGGGCATCTCGACTGAATGGGTACATAATATTTTGCATAAACATTTGGACATGAGAAAGCTATCCGCAAGATGGGTGCCGCGATTGCTCACGCTTGACCAAAAACGGAATCGTGTGAAGTGTTGCAAGGATGGTTTGCAGCTGTTCCAGAAGAATCCGGAGGACTTTAAGCGTCGTTTCGTCACTGTGGGGTGAAACATGGATACATTACTATACTCCTGAGACCAAACAACAATCTAAACAATGGGTTACCAAGGGGGAATCTGCACCAAAAAAGGCGAAAACCGTTCCTTCGGCCGGAAAGGTTATGGCGACTGTCTTTTGGGATTCGCAAGGGCTAATCATCATCGACTATCTGGAAAAGGGTAAAACTATTACAGGTGAATATTATTCATCGTTATTGGACCGTTTGAAAACCGAGCTGCAAGAAAAACGCCAGCGATTGACCCACAAGAAAGTCCTTTTCCATCACGACAACGCACCAGCACACACCTCAGCAGTTGTGGTCGCAAAATTAATGGAAATAGGATTGCAACTCGTTTCACATCCCCCTTATTCTCCAGACTTGGCTCCCTCGGACTACTATTTGTTCCCCAATTTGAAGAAATGGCTGGCGGGACAAAGATTTTATTCAAACGAGGGGGGGTGATTGCAGACACTAATGGATATTTTGCAGACTTGGACAAATCCTATTATTCGGAAGGGATCAACAAACTAGAACATCGTTGGACGAAGTGTATAAGCCTAAAAGGAGACTATGTCGAAAAATAAAAAAGGTTTACCCCAAACACATAAGTAGTTTTTATTTTTGCACGGACTTTTCAAACCCGCCTCGTCCATGAATGCAGCAGAACCTTTATCCATTTTTTTTTTAATTTTATAAGCCCCAGTTTTATGTGCAGAGGAGGTAAATACACCTTTTCGGGATCCACTAATGGGGTATTTGATACAGTTTTATGCCCAGGAATAAGAGATTCACGTTTAGGCCATTGTTTCCTTATGTTTTGAGACTCCTTATCCCTGCTATCCTATTCACACAAGAAACAGCAGAATTTCGTGTATCCAAGTTGCAAACCTAACAATAAAGCTATAACCTTCAAATCACCACAGATATTCTGAATTTTTTCTAACAGCAATTTCATAGTTTCATATGTCTCCTTCATATCACTGGCATGCGCGACAGGTATTGATGGTAATTCATTCCCATTATGGAGTAATACAGCCTTCAAACTGATTTTCGATGAGTCTATGAACAATCGCCACTCATCTGGCTGGTGTTGATGTCCAAGAGCCTCCATTACTGCACAAATATCATTACAAAAAACTACATGGCCTCCTTTAGAGAAGGAGTCACTGAAATCACTATGACGATAAACACATATCCTTATATCTTTTTGGAGTAGATTCCAACCTTTGAGCCTGGAACTTAAAAGCTCAGCTGACTATTTAGACAAATTTAAAACCCGTATAAGATCATTAAAATCTTCTTGAGATAAAAAGTGAGGTTCTAATGAACTACTCGCTTCAAATGTAGGGTTACTTCCCTCGCTTTTTCCGTCTTCAGTATGAACTGGGCCGGAGTCGGAGTTATCACTTAAGGTCATGAAATCTGGAAATTTTGGTACAGGATACTCTTCACTATGAGGCACAGGTCTAATTGCATATGCCAAATTGGGGTACTTAACTGTATATTTTGTTTTGGACGTAGGTAATTCTTTTAATATTAGTTAAGCAGAAATAACAATCAGTTAAATAGCCCTTCTGTTCCCTTCAAATCATAGGGACACTGGGCATATGATGAGTACCATTTTTCCAACCAGTGAGAAGCATGACACACAGCATAAATTTGCGGGCCAGTCTTTATCAAAATCACCAGCGTTACACCCAAAATAAAGCTCATAACATTTTTTCACAAGCGGTTTGTAAAATTTCGCCTCTAAGACTTGAAGGTCAGTTCACCACACACGTAGCAGAAATTGTTTGGTTGATTTACACATTTTCTTGGCATTTTGAAACGTTTTATAAAAAAAACTTACAAATATAAACCATAAACATCACAAAAATAAGTAGGTACACATATTACCTGACCCTCTGCTTGCTAAAAAAAGTGCAATATTTGTACAATGTAGGATAGGTTTGAACACCATTAAGCCTGGACAGAGTTAAAACATATTTCAACATAAATAAGTCTGCCTGGTGCCAAATTATTCTGAATACAAATTCCTACTTCTATATTTACAAGACTTATAACGGTGAAATCCTAATATAGAGATGTATTATACAAAAATGACAAGAAAATTATGCCTGATAGAAGAAATCTATCTAACATATTTGAATTCAGCATAAAAAACTGAACTAGGGTCTCTATTTAGTTTCCTTGTGAAAAAACTCATGTTGACCAGCGTTATTCAATTCGAGTGTACAGTTTGAGAGGAGCTTACATTCTGATAATGTACACCTGAATGTGGTCAATTTAAAATAAATGTATTGGTTTCTTATTCGAGTGTCTTTCTAAATTATTAGGTTTTTTAGCCTAGGCTAACTAAATGTTACCAGGACTTGATTTATTAGTAATTATCCTTTATCTAAGTTTGTTCTTATTTTGCTCCATTGGCTTTCTCTATTTTGACAAAATTTTAATAGTGGCAAGGACTAGATTAATTTGATACGCAAAACCAAAACAACACATCTACGCTGAGATCTACCGTTGCAAATATGAGTACATAGTAATGTCCAAACATTTTTGACTTAATAATATTAAAGAAATAACAGAACGAAACACAAAAACTTTGAATTTTTGTATCTAAAATGATCCAATACTGCCAAAATAACCTCTTCATCACATGTAAATTTCTTGCCCTGGCCCGATTTCAGTTTAAAATATAAAAAATCGTGGCTAAAGTTTAGATCGTGCCTGTAACGTGGGTGATATAATTCCTGGAAACCATATATTGAATAGTCATGGAATAACCTGACCCCCCGAGACAGCTTTCGGTGAAATTTTTATGTTGTGGCAATCCTCAGTTTGTGCATTAATAACGTATAATATCTACCAGTGACTGTAGCATTTGGTTCTTTAAAATCAACTAGCAAAATCAGTTGATAATTTCATAAGATCGTGGTTATGATCCAGAATGATGCTATTCCATAGATACCCATTTGGACAGAGGCCCACGATACAGATCCATGGTTTCGTCTCTTGTTACCATTGATCAATCACAACTTTTTATGGCCTCTTACAAACTGGTAAAAACTTAGTGCAGAATTCTACATTTCTTTGTTTGTAGATAACGTTCAGTTGTTCAGGAACCTATGTTGTACTTATTTTGTTCCGACAGAGATTAACGTATAAAATTAAAAGTTTTTGAAAATCCACACCTTCCTCACAATTCTTTAGTATTCAATCTTCTATCTTTTGGCACTTTTTCTTGTATCAGCATCTTCAGCAGAATCTTTCCCTAGTAGAAATTACTCATTCTCTAATTGTCGAACATAATGAGGAATATTTGCCATGCACAGTAACTAAGTGCCATTTAATTTCTGGTATTCTTTTGTCAATAATTTGAATACTCGTTACTCGAGTTTAAACGTTTTAAAATATTACAGCCAGAGCTTTCATTTATGACAATGGAAGAAGTGCTATTGATAGTAGGGCCACAAAATTATAACGGCGGTACAATGGCATACTGAATAGACGGTTGACGGAGTTAAACTTGTTTCAACATGTTTGAGCTGGAAGCTTTTAGAATTTACTATTTAGATTTTCAACAAGCAGCTTGGGATATTCATTGCTTTTAGGTAAGTGAAGGTACTTCTTTAATAATATTTATAATCTAAGACCTGCAAACAGCAATTACCTCTTGAAATTATTAGACGAGACGAGTTTCATTTAAGTCCGCTGTTATGAAGTTAAGCCAACTAGAACTGAAGAAGTCTTCATTAGTTACTGTTATTTGTTTTCTGTGAAGGGTGTGGTGTACATCTTTATTTGAAACACTAAATTTTTTGCAATTTGCCGTTTACTATACACTTGCTTATATTGAGTACAGATGGCTGTTTAATACTTAGCTGCCTTCTTAATGCCATTTTATAAAGTAAATTTCCGACTAAACAAACGCATGAACATTTTGAAGCACAATACAATCAGAAATCTCACCTTGGAGCTCTTAAATACAACTGCTAATATGTGTAATAAATGTAAAACTATTTATTACACAACCCTTATTAAGATAATTTTATTTATTTTGTTCTCTATCAGTTAAAACTAAGCATGACAATATTACTTCATTATATCAGACTTTTAAAATCTTTGCGAAAGCTGGTGAATCATTAAATTTTAGAAATCCGGCAACACTTCGATTTAACCAAATCTTTACCCGCCGGTATTAGGGTCGGTATAATTGCCCTAATTCGAATATACTGTTAATGTTATATCTCGTAAACATGCAGAACTTTCGAGAGACTCGACGTATCACATTTCAGCAATCCGGCGCACATTGGGGTCAAAACCCGAAAAGGTGGCCAAAATATGAAGGTGTTATTTATGTCAAAATTTAACTTTCAAAACTACATGGCTCTGATGAGGCCATCAATTCCTATATTATTACCAAATTTCAACTTTCTATGACAAATAGCTTCGGAGAAAATCGGGCGTGACAGACGGGCAGACAGACGGACAGACAGACGAACAGACAGACGGACAGACACCGAAGTGATCTTATAAGTGTTCCGTACGGAACACTCAAAATGTGCAAGTGCGGACAGCTGATTTTGCTTCTATATTATTAAAAAATATTAGAAAACACTATAAAATTGGTTTGACAGTGGGATGTCGGGGACTTTTAACTTATATATATTTTAATTTTGATGTTTGAAACTAAAAGTTCTAAAAAAGTGACATTTTAAACGTTACAATAATTAAATGATAATCAAATTTTATTGTAATCAATTTTATTCGGAGAATCCATTTCACGAAATTAAATTAACTTCAAATACAAAACATTTGAGCACAATTGAATCTGCCTGTCTAACTCAAACAGAACAAGCTAAGAATCTGGCCTGCTCGACGCTCTAACAACAATAGGTGTCAAGAACGACGGGTGCACACTTGATTATTATAACCGGTCGTTTCGAATAGCGCAGGTACCAACTCACATACCTCGAGCCTGAAAGTCCCTCAATCGAACATTCATTTTAGGGACTTATGGCCACCTTTTCGGTATTCGGTCCCAATGTGCGGCGTTAGATAGTAGTCTTTGTTGAACAGCAACGTACCTGTCTATGGCATCAGGTATATTTTGTATGCTGTTGCGGAAAGTCGTCTGACTTAAGCCATAAATGCACTTACGGTTCATTTATACAATTGTCCTATTATTAGAATATAAATGGATTATTCTCTTTATTTAATTTAAGTACATACGTGAGAAAGTAACGAAGTCACTTTTTTTATTACGTCAAACGTTTTTAGATTTTATTAAGGATTTGATTAAAGACACTAAGGACTACAAAAATCCAGGCGGCAGTTTTTTCTAAAAAAGTTAACGTTGCTGAACCCGACATAGTTATGTCAGGGCACTCCATTCCCCTAGCATCGTCGCTCAATTTGTTGGGCGTTAGTTTGGGAGCTAATATGTCCTGGCATGAACATGTTGCAGGCATAGTAAGGAGAGCTTCTCAAAAGTTGGGAATATTATTTCGAATCAGAAAGCTTTACACCCGACAACAACTGTTAATTCTTTACAAAGCTCAAATTCGACCAACTATGGAATTCTGCTCCCACGTTTGGGGCTCCGCTCCCAAACATACACTGCATTTGTTGGATTCTGTTCAGAGAAGAGCTGTCCGTCTGATTGTAAACTCGGAACTGACCGGTGGCCTTGATTCGCTGGAACATCGAAGAACGGTTGGCGAGTTGAGTCTGTTCTACAAGTATTTTCATGGAAAGTGTTCGAAGGATGTAGCCCGCTTAATTTCTCCCAAAGCGGTGCATGTTAGAAATACACGTCGCACTGGTGCTTCACATTCGTATGAGGTTCAGCTTGCTACTCCGCGTACAACGCTTTTCAAGCAGTCTTTTATATGGAGGACATCATTCCTGTGGAATAATTTGCCCAGCGCTGTGTTTCCCACCGAGTACAATTTACAGCGATTCAAGAACAACGTGAAATGCTTTTTTCCGCACACATGCCTCTCCTGGGGCGCTTTAGGGACTTCCCTGCAGCACGTGTGCTAGACCTATAAAAAAAAAAGGATATTAAATCTATTATTGCTTTTCCTATAGACACATTATATTCTAATAAGGGGTTATCTACTTCTTCAACAATAGAAATTATATTTTGACTACATATTCAACATAAAATATAGAAAATAATTACTAGATATTAACCAAGTTTAGCGAAATCATGCATGCATGCGAAGTATACAATCTTCTACCACTCTAAATTAAACGATGTATCAGCAATGATAAGTGTCTCTTATCTTTCCATTTTTCTTCATATTAGATCTTTAGAAGATTTTATCTAGGTAATCTCACTATGTACCTATTTTCTGATATTTTAATATTAATAATCCGTCGCTTAACTGTACGCTCAGTAAAGAAACCTGTATGATCTTGTCAGGATATTTTTAGTAGACCTCTTAGTGTCTAGAAATGAAATTAATATTTATTGTCAAACATATTACTATACTGGTGAGCAAAAAAATCGACCCAAACGATTTTGCTTCATTTAACAACGATACTTGAATTTAATTTTCACACAGTGGTATTATTTTTAATAAAAAAAGTACAAAGATGGAAAGAATTTATATACCTTTTTAATGATGAACAGCGAAGTTCAACATCAGACGATATCCTGGACGATACTGGCCCGGATATAATGAAAGAGAAATTAGAGTACGCCCTAAAACATGCAAAGAAGGGTAAAGCAACCGGACCTGACGATATACCGGTTGAGCTGTTAAAACTGATGACGATTCAATCTCAATTCTTCTAAAACTGTTCAACTTAATATATAAAACTGGTATAATACCCAAGGATTGCCGCTAAAGAATGTAGTGACCATCGGACTATATCTCTTATGAGTCATACCTTAAAGCTTTTCCTAAAGATAATACACAATTGGATCTACAAAAAGCTTGAAATGGATATTAGTGAGACCCAAATGGGATTCAGAAAAGGAATGGGCACACGCGATAAACGTATTGTCACAGAGATGCATGGACATGAATCAGGAGCTGTACGTTTGCTTTATAGACTTTGAAAAGGCATTCGATAAAGTTCGACATGATCAATTAAAGAGAATCCTCAAATATAAAAATATCGATGATCTAGATATCCGCATCATATGCAATCTATATTGGTACCAGACAACGAGAGTAAAAGTGGAGAACATGATTACGGAAGAGATAGAGATCCGCCGGAGAGTACGTCAGGGCTGCATACTGTCACCCCTTTTGTTTAATATCTATAGCGAGAGTGTATGTCAGGAAGCTCTGCCTGAGGCAAACGAAGGCATAACGGTAAACGGTGAAACCCTGAATAATGTAAGATACGCCGATGACACAGTTCTGCTAGCAGAAAGTTTAGAAGACCTACAACATCTTGTTGAGCGGTTAAATAACAGCTGCAATAAATTTGATCTAAAGATAAATCTAAAGAAAATAAAATTTATGGTGATGGCAAAATCTCAAAATAACCAGGATCGTCTTCTGATTAATAACATAAGTGTTGAGAAAGTCAATTGCTACAAATACTTGGGAACATGGCTGAACGAGAACACAGATCAGACAAAGGAGGTTAAAACCCGAATAGAGATATCAAAATCAAACTTTAATAGAATGAGAAAACTCTTTTGCAATCGAGATCTAAGCCTGGTACTGCGGTTACGAATGCTGCGTTGTTATGTCTTCTCAATGTTTGTTTATGGAGTGGAAGCATGGACTTTGAGGCGGAACAATACTAAAAGTATTGTAGCTTTTGAGATGTGGTGTTATCGGCGCATTCTGAAAGTGTCATGAATTGATAGGGTAACCAATAACGAGATTCTCCAAAGACTAAACAAAACCCCAGAAATAAGGAACACTATTAAAAAAAGGAAGCTGGAATATTTGGGACATGTGTTCAGGGGATAAAGGTATTCACTGTTGCGGAATATTATGCAGGCCAAAATTAAAGGGAAGAGAAATTTTGGATGAAGAAGAATATCGTGATTGCGTAACTTGCGCGACTGGTTTGGCTGCAGCTCAATTGAACTGTTTAGAAGAGCAGCAAATAAAGTGAGAGTAGCTGTGATGATTTCTAATCTCCGATAGGAGTGGCACTCGAAGAAGAAGAAGGTATTATTTTTAGTATCATTAGAATGCTGATTTTCTACTTTTTCCAATAATACCAAAAATATTTGTATTTCCAAAAAGTTTTACTGATTAAAATGGTTTTACTTAATAGAACCGTTTTTGCTCGCTCAGCAATGTACTGGTTATGAGCTATTCTTCCCTATAAAAACACATGCAACTGCATTTTCTTTTCGTTTCTTTATCGGAACTTGAACCGTGAACATCTCTGCTACACCTGCTCAGTAATTACGTCAGAAAGAAACGACACAAGCCGTTGCCCTATTGTGTAGTACCCGCGCAACTGCACTTGAGCCAGTCAGCTGTCTTCAGAGTCTACAAATGTTACCAAGAGACTGGCGCCTTTACACGGAGACCAGGATCAGGAAGAAGAAGGTGTACCTCGGAGCAAGACGACGGCTTCATTGTCAACTCAACTCTAAGAAATCGTCACTTGACCGGCGTTGAGGTCCAGTAGTAGTTCCGACAAGTTCGTAATTAGACTGTCAGCCATTGGACAGTCAGAAGAAGACTTAAAGAAGCTAACCTAACTCCGAAGAGACCAGCTAACGGACCCAAATTGACAGCAGCCCATCAACAAGCGCGACTCAGATTTGTCCGAGAACATGTCGATTGGATTTTATTCTCCGACGAGTCCCGAATGTGCCTATATGGAAATGATAGAAGAAGAGGAGTCTATAGGGGGCCTGGGCAGCGCTCGGCGCAGTGCTGCATTACTGAAGCGGTCGCCTACAGAGGAGGTTATGTAATGCTATCGGGAGGCATCTTACTGGATGCGAAAACCAATTTGATTTTCATAACTGATGCGACTTGTAGCGGTGGATTAACTACTCACCGGTACGTCGAGAAGATCGTACAGGAACACGTCGTTCCTTACGCCGGCTTTGTGGGCGATAGCTTAGTGCTAATGCACGACAATGCGTTGTTACATGCTGCTGCATCAGAGCGGCAATACCTGGTGGAAGTGGTAATCCCTACATTAGACTGGCCTGTGGGGAGTCCTCACCTCATTCCAATCGAGCACATGTGGGATGAGCTCTAAAGAAGGGTTCGAGCCAGAAACCCAGCCCCTGCATCGCTGCGGGACTTAAAGGTTGTGATGACGGAAGAGTGGGGAAGAATCCCACGGACAGTGGTGAAAAAGCTCACCCACTCGATAAAAAACCGGTTGGAAATAGTAATAAGGGCTAGAGGGAGGGGGGTAATACAAAGTATTAAATTTGATTCGTAATACAGCCAACACCAAATCGGAAATACAGGAATATATGTTAGAAAGTGACATTTATTTTAACTTTAGTTATAAAAAAGTGATCTTTTGGAACTTTTGAAAGACCATAAATTGAAAAAGAATTATGTTTGTGATAGTATGACTGAGAAAATGGGACACACTGTTTTGCGGCTTCCTCCGTATTTTTGTGAGTTTAATCCAACTGAACATATTTGGCATAAAATTAAATCAAAAATAAGGGCATAAAATGTCTCTCCTACTTTAAGCGTGTCAGTGATTGTATTACTAAAAAAGTTATAAATGATATACCTTGTGAAAGCTGAAAGAATTCCATTCAGCACGTTGTTAAAGTTAAAGATTTATATATTTAGGTAAATAATATAAAACCACTGATAATTACATCAGCTGATGACAGTGATAGTGAAATCGAATTAGGCTTAAGTTAAAATATATTTTTATTTATACAATATGCCCCCTTTTGTAAACCCCATTCATTCAAACTGTATATTTGTACTTCTTGTCCATTTGTTTTTACATGCATCTATAAATAAACATCTCCAAAAATACTTATAATTTTATTTATTTGCATTAAGCAATAAAAAGTCCATCTCTGCAACCCACCATAAACAAAATGTCAGAATGTTTATATTGCCCACTTAAAACGGCAAAAGTCAGGATCTTATATTTTAAGACAGGGTATACAAGGCAGTTTTGTTATGTATAGATTAAGAAGACATCTCTGTAGTGCCCAAATTAAGTATTTTACCTAAATGTGGGCCCAACACCCTCGAAAACCTTGGCCCACCCGGGCCACACCCCTTAGCTTAAGAGAAACCTAATAGAAATAATAGGAGGTCATTGAAACACCAACCTCTTTTATTCAACATTTGGAAAATCAATGTAGGTTAAGTTGTCTCAGCTACCTGACTGATTTTTAGCATTAATACCCGTTTATATAACCAGACAGAACTAATTCTCCATGTCTTATCGGTTTTTTCAAGAAATACGTGTGTGACTCTTTTTTGCTCCGGTTTATTGATTATGAGATATTGTCTCAAAAATTCCATTGCCTTGAAAGAGATGATAAGTCAAATGATAACAAATATAACAAAAAGGAAATCGATTTGTTTATTAACTAATAAAAATACTTCCAGTTCTACTAATATTATTGCAGAGAATGATACTGGTGGTGGTAGGATAAGTGAAAATAATATTTGCACTCAAGAAACCATTTATTTTAATTCAGACGACTCTTTTACGAACTTGCAAGTACAAAATTAAATTTCTATAGACACTTTTCAGACTGAATTATTTCATCGTAAAAACATAATGATGAGATTAAAAAAATTGTAATGAAAATAATAAAGTATCTCAGAATTTAGGTATAATTGAAGAAGACAATAACTAAGTAGAAGATAGTTGTAATGAATTACGTCTAGCTGGAAATAATCTAGAAATCAGAACTCCTGTCCAAAATTTTTAAGACAAATAATGTCACGAATCAAAATTGTGCAATAATTAAAGATAGTTTAGCAGGTAGTTAATAGATACTAATTCTGACGAGTTTAATGGCGAATCAATTTCTTCAAATCATGTAACTATAACCGTTATTAAAGTCAAATTTTGATATAGTACCGCAAGATAATTCCAATCCTACTTCTCCTTATTCTCTAGATCGACTTTTGAAGCACATTTGTAAAATTCAGTTTCGGTCCAAACGTTAAGTAATTATGACAGTAAAGAAAACTAAACTGATAATAGTTTACGTTTGTAAAAATACTGTTTCATTGTAAAAGAAAAATACCGGTCAATTGCAAGTTGAACTTGCACAATTAGTGTTCCGTACGTTGATTGTTGTAAAATAAAAAATTTTGTTAAGGTTGTATAAAATGATCAGTGACTTCACAAATCACACCCCAAATGAGTTTTCAACAAAGTTTGTTTCCAATCTTTACTGAAAACTGATGACCTTGAAATTTTGGTTTTTTTTATATACCAGATAGATTATTAGAGGTAATGATAATTTTCGTTCAATCTATACCCCGTGGAAAATATTCCAGGATTTTTTCAAAATTTTTTGATCAGTACTTTTTGAGATAAGGTAGGGGACAGCGATTTTTCACGATTTTTTAAAAGTAATACGAAGAAAAGTGTGCGCAAGTATTACGTAATATATATACTTTTTACTCGTGTTTTCACAAGCTTTCATTTGACACCACACTCGATTACCTAGTAAAAAAATTTTTTTTTCACTTCCGATTTCACCCCTCAAAACGAATCCCTTAAGTCAAAATTTATGTTACGGTGATATAAAATGATCAGTGACTTCACAAAATACACCCCAAATAAGTTTAATTCCAATCTTTACTGAAAATTGATGACCTTGAAATTTCTGTTTTTTTTTTTTATATACCAGATAAATTATTGCAGGTAATGCACTCGTGATAATTTTCATTCAATCTGCACCCCGTGGAGAATATTCCAGAATTTTTTCAAAATTTTTTGATAAGTACTTTCCGAGATAAGGCGGGTGGACAGCGATTTTTCGCGATTTTTTAAGAATAATACAAAGAAAAGTGCGCGCAAGTATTACATTATATATATATATATATATATATATATATATATATATATATATATATATATATACATATATATATATATATATATATATATATATATATATATATATATATATATATATATTACTCGTGTTTTCACAAGCTTTCATTTGACACTACACTCGATTACCTAGTAAAAAAATTTTTTTTTAACTTCCGATTTCACCCCCCAAAACTAACCCCTTAAGTCAAAATGTAACTTTCAAAAGTACATGGCTCTGATGAGGCCATCAATTCCTATATTACTACCAAATTTCAACTTTCTAGGACAAATAGTTTCGGAGAAAATCGGGTGTGACAGACGGACAGACAGACAGACAGGCAAACAGACGGACGGACAGACAGACACCGAAGTGATCTTATAAGTGTTCCTTACGGAACACTAAAAATGAAAGTAAAAGAACCCAAAAACATTTTCGAAATTAAAAAGTTGGAGTAATGAGCTAAGAACACTTCAAAAGAAAGGAAGAAAGGTGGAACAGAATTAAACAAGTCGTCGATGAGCTAACAAATTCTCGTCTTTAATTTTAAAACTAATGTCGTCTTTAATTTTAAAACTAATGTCGTCTTGCTTCCATTTCACTAATCTATTAAAGAATAATATAATTCAATACAATTCATTGCGAACCTAATACAGAGCAGGTTTACAAGAAGAGAGAGAGAAGCATGTAATTAAAAAAAGTGGAAAAAATTATACAAAAAAAATTATTGTGTAGCCACATGCGATCAAACATCCACGAAAATAATGTAACCATTCACATACCAGGTGTAAAAGTATGAAATGCGGATTTCAGACAACAGATTGTGCACCAATGCAGTTTGTGCTATAAAGATTTGACACTGCGCCATTTTGTTGTGTCATCAACAAGTGTCAGACGCGCACGAGTGATAAATTGGAAAAGTGTGTGCATAGTGTTGTGTTGTGTTCAATAAGTCGAAATTTATACCGAACAAAGAGCATTCGCGGACAGCATTAATTTTTTGTTTTCATTAGAAGAAAACTGCTGTTGAATCATACCGATTACTTCGAGAAGCTTATGGTGAACATGCTCCATCGCAAGATACGTGTGAATGATGGTTTCGGCGTATCAAAAGTGGTGACTTCGATGTTGCAGAAAAGGAACGTGGAAAACCGCCAAAATAATACGAAGATGTGGAATTGCAAGCATTGTTGGACGAAGATGATTCGCAAACACAAAAACAACTCGCCGAGCAATTGGGCGTTAGTCAGTTTCCAATCGGCTACGAGAGATGGGAAGGATTTAGAAGACTGGTAGATGGGTACCACATGTGTTAAACGACAAGCAAAAATCATGGGTAGACCCAGGCGCACCATGATCATCGACCGCAAGACCGTATCGCCGTGGAAGAAAGACGATGCTCTGTTTTTGGTGGGACCGGAGGGGCCTGGTCTACTATGAGCTGTTAAAACCTGGGGAAACGGTTAATACTGAACGTTACCAACGACAATTGACCGATTTGAACCGTTCGATGCTTAAAAAAAGGCCAGAATACGGAAAGGGGCAACACAAAGTCATTTTTCTTCATTATAATGCTCCATCATATACGGCAAAACCAGTTCGCGACACCTTGGAAGCACTCAGCTGGGAAGTTCTACCCCATACGGCTTACTCACCAGACTTGGCTCCCTCCGATTACCACTTGTTTGCATCGATGGGTCACGCACTTGCTGAGCACCGCTTTGGTTCCTACGAAGATGTGATAAAATGACTTGTTGAATGGTTCGCAGCAAAAGGGGAAGATTTTTACTGGCGTGGTATTCACAAATTGCCCGAAAGATGGGAAAAATATGAGGCGTTACGGATAGTAAGGGCGAACTCAACATTGGGTCAAATTTTTTTTTATATATAATTCTATTTTATAGTACTTTTCCTACATCACATACCGGTCTAATTGTTGAGTTTGCCCTTGCTTCGCCTTCAAATTTCAGTATCAAATAAATGAAAAATTTCGAACAGGCGATAGCCGGGCGGGTAGTAAAGGCGAACTCAACAATTTCGCGCGGAACAACCGCCGGTATTGCGTCACTAAATGAGGTTTACTTGAAATTTTACGCTTTCTGCGTGTTAGTTCAAGTTAATTTTGAAGTTAATACGTTTATGTTTTGTTTGGTCTTGTTGCTTCTTTTTTTAAGAAAAGTATGGCGCAACCTGAACCTTCTAGTAGTGAAGTAAGTGTACAACATTTAGATGGTAGTGCTGTGTCGGGTTATTCGCGAAAGAGACCTGCCAAGATGAATGATTGACAAAAAAAAACGAGTGTAAGCTGAAACGAAATTCAGGAAGTGCTTACATTTCAAGAAATAACAAAAGGCACGTTGTTGCCCGCAAAATTAGACCTCCTTGCAAGTGTGGATGTTTTGAGAAAATAGGCGCTGAACTGGTCACCAATATTTTTGACTCTTTTTGGCAAATTGGAAACTATGATCTACAGAATGCTTACTTATCAAAATTGTTGATCTGCAATGATGTAAAAAGATCTTACGTAAAGGGGCGTCCAAGTCGTACCTGAGACGCATTCAATATAATGTGACTGTTGATCACGCTAATCGTGAAGTTTGTCGTACTGCGTTTTATAACATTCATGGCATCTCTGAAAAGCGCGTTCGAGTCGTACTTGACAAAACCAGCAGAACTGGAACTGTTACAACGGATCAATGGGGGAGGTGTGAACCCGCGAAGAAAATAGGAAATGACGATCTTTCTAAAGTAAAAGAACACATCATGTCACTACCTACTGTCACCAGTCATTACAGTCGCGCCAAAAGCCCTCATCGAAAATACTTACCTGTTGGACTTAATATTAAAAAGCTCTATTCTCTTTACAATGAATGGCTTACGGAAAATTACCCTGGTTACAGCCCGGTAAATCAGCACTATTATCGTGATACGTTTAATATGCAGTTCAAAAGTATAAGTTAATGATTGAAAGCTGTCGCCGAAAAAACCAGTTTTGCGTTGTCCAACTTAGACAGGACATGATTTTCAATTTCTCTAATTTTCAAAAGAAAATTACTAAAATGCAGATGGCTGGTGCTAAGTTTAAAGATGGAAAGATCTTTGAATTTACAAATAACTTTAAGCAAGGTTTCTACATTCATTCTGCTTACAATTTGGATGTCAAAACGGCAGTCAAACTACAAAAAGGCAAGGTGAAAAACTATGATCCTGATCATTTTCATTTGGCCAGTGAAACACTGACGAGACTTTACAGTGCTCCCATTAAAATACCAGCCCCCAAATTAAAGGACATTCAGGACTTGTTACCGTATGTTCCCCTACCTTGGAGTCGGTACTTTACTAACATTATAGCCTCTCAAGACGCAGCAACGAATAAGAGCACCGAAAATGAAGATGTTATGGACGATGACCAAATAGATTACAACTGAACTTGGCTAATTATTTGTTTCTTTTCTTTAGTTTTTTTTTATGTTAGTTTCAATACCATATTTCCACTGTTTTGTATGTTGTATCAAGTAACTATTTTGTAATAACAAAACCTTTAATTAAAACAATAACCTTAAAATTAAATAAAATGTGTTCAAAATTTTTAATACCGGTCTAATTTTTTCCCAGGTATTGCCAATTTTAGGTGATAGTGTAGCACATCAGAAACAAACAGAAAAATATGAAAAAAAAATACACAAATAAATATTTAAACAACATTTAAAAATTCACAGAATACACTATTCTACTTAAGTAAATAATAAAAAGCTAATAAATTATAAATAAATAATAAAAACCTAATTTTGCCAATATTTTGTTGAGTTCGCCATTTAGATTTTTCTATAAATTCAATTTTTTCGAAACTTCATTTTGTTGAGTTCGCCCTTACTATCCGCAACGCCTCATATATAACAAGCGATGGAGCATACTTTGAATAAAGCACTTTTTATTACTCTTCCGAATTTAACATGTTTTTTTAGAAAAAAAATCCGCATTTCATACTTGTACACCTGGTAGTACAAAATGAAATTAAAATTATAAAATCTGTTTTTAAAGAATAATTTCATATGCAATTATACCTGACGGTTTCCACAGAAACATTTCGTATTAACCAATCTGTTTATTGTTTGTTTTGTTTGCTTCAAAATATCATAAGGATTATGAGGTATTAACTCTGATGATTGTGAAGAAGATGTGGTTTCCGCTATAACATTTGTTTGGAATATACAGTCCCTGGCCAAATTATTAGACGCACTGTATTTTTTTTTTAGTAATTTTATGTTTCTTAAGAGTTTTTTATGCAATAATGGTATATTTAAACTACAATATTATTGATTTTTATTTAAAAGAATTGTTGTAGACTACATATTTGTATTTATTTTTAACATATGGTAACACTGTGTTGACAAAGTGATACATGAACGTAAATAAGTACAAACCTGTATCAGTCGCGATCGGAATCGAGTCAGGTACGGACGTGTTTCTGTGGCAGTGTTTTAAAAAAGTAATTGGACTATTTTCATTATGGGTAGAAAAGGCGATCTTTCACCACGTAAAAAAGCCGAAGTGAAGGCCCTTGTGATTGCGAAAACATTTACAAACCGAGAAATATCACGAAGATTGGAGGTTTCTGAAGCTAGTGTACGACGCATAAAAAAGAAAATTGAGTCAGGGAAGGAATTAAGCCCGAAAAGAAAGAAAAGATGCGGTAGAAAACCAATTTTCACTCCACGGTCAGAGAGATGTTTGAAGAAAATTTGTATAGAAAACAGATTTGCTACCATAAAGGTAATAAAATCACAACTCCAGGATGCTAGCGTAAATGCTTCTGAGCGCACTGTTCGAAGAAAATTGAAAGAATTGAATTTTAAGGCCTGTCGCCCCGCCAGGAAGCCCAAGTTAACAGCTGCAATGAAAGCAAAGCGCCTGAAGTGGGCCAAACAATGGCAAGACAAAGATGTGGACTTCTGGAGATCGGTAAGATACAGCAATTTAATCAATAATTGATACATTATTATCATTTTTCAGTTAAATAAAGCAAATAAACATGGAAGTTTATATATTTTTTCCTATTTTTGACAAGTCTGCTTCAGTGACGAAAGCACATTCGAAATTTTGCAGAATAAAGCTCAGTATGTGCGTCGTCGTCATGGAGAAAAGTTTCATCCTGATTGTGTCGTCCCGATGGTTAAACATCCCACCAAAGTGATGATTTGGTCAGTCATCAGCGGCAAGGGCACTGGACGTCTGTACGTCGTCAAAGGAATAATGAGGCAAGATCAGTACAAAGAAGTATTACAAAATCGGTTGATTCCGCAGCTCAGAGAATGGTTTGCAAATGGGGAACCATTCACTTTCATGCAAGATGGAGCTCCCTGCCACACTGCTCGGTCTGTTAAAGCTTTTTTGGCAGAAAAAAATATCCCTCTGTTGGATTGGCCCTGATATGAACCCCATTGAAAATGTGTGGGAGCTGATGGAAAGAGAAGTGGCTAAAGATGTGATTACCAACAAAACCCGTGTCAGAAAAGATTATTCATGTGTGGAATCATCATCCTCAAATGCAGGAGACAGTACAATCTTGCACTGATAACATGCCGCGCAGAATTAAAGCTTTGATAGCGGCTAAAGGTGGCAGGTGGCTCAACTAAATATTGACTTTTACTAACATTAATTTCACTTTTCTTTAAAACTTAATAAACTTATGCTTTTCTAAATTAATGCTGTTTAATTTATGTCAAATAAATAGGTAATTGATTGGATAATATAAAAATAAAAAACAAATCAATTTAAAATAATAAAACGGTACAATATCACTCGGTAATTAATATTTTACATGAAATCTTGCAGTGCGTCTAATAATTTGGCCAGGGACTGTAAATGGTGTTTGACTGATGGTAAAATCATTGTGGAGAAATGGTGTTATTCTGTATAGAAGGGTTGGAATTTTTTCCAGTCTTCTTGTTTTTTGTTGTCGAGTTGATGTATCAGCAAAAATATCTTTATCTGGTGATGATACAGCGAACAGTTTTTTTTTCGCGGTTACTAATTGTCACAACCTTTTGGTTAAAAAAAATAAGTAAACATAATTATTCTCAACCTCACATAAAGACGGTATAGTAGATTTGTGACAGCGATGTTTTGTTACATTTTCTAGGGCAGTAAAAAAAAGTATTAATTTTTGCCTACACGAGTGTTCGCTAGATACTAAGGGATGTAGTTTAAGCCGTATTCTGCTAGTATTGTTCTCATGAACTAGAAATTGTCATAGTGATTTCCTGCAATGTGCGAACTGCAAGTATAAGCTGGGATTGGATGTAAAGCATTCTACCTTTACTATGGATTGTCCCACCTACCTGCACTAGGTCAAAGATGAGAGAGCCAGAATCAATTATGTGAGGGGAGAAAATTTATGCAGATACCACTGGGTCTTTAAGAGAAATCACTATCCTACATCAAAATATACAGTATATACGAACAAAGACTTTGGAAATGCAAATGTATATAGAAAGCATGAATAAAAAAAGCTGATCTAATTTGTCTGTCGGAGCACTGGATGGAAAAAGAAGAAGAAACTTTTATAAGGATTCAAGGTATAAACTTGGATCTTCTTTTGCAAGACCTAGCATAAAGCATGGAGGTGCATGTATCTTTGGAAGGAAAGACCTTCATTTTGAAGAAGACAAGAATATTGTGCAAAGGAGTGTTGAGGGGTCTACAGAATGTGCTGGTGTCGTAGCCAAAGACTTAAGGTTACTAGTTGTATATAGGAGAGGATTGGGGTCTTTTGAGACATTAATAGACAAATTGGAAGGAATATTAGATTATATTAGGGTCAAGTATGTTAAATTTAAACTTGTATTGGCCGGAGATTTTAATTTAAACATGTTAGTAAGAACGATTCAGAATGACATATTTATGAATCTATTGTCGGGTTATAATTTAAGGCAAGCTATTTTTGCACCGACAAGGGAGGCAAAGAACTTATCCACACTTATAGATAATATTTTTTGTAAATATTGATAGTTTTAGTGCTGTTGTGATCGAAAATACTCTCTCGGATCATCATGCGCAGCTTATTTCATTTCATTCAGAGCAGGTTGAACTTTTAGATTACAAGTATATTAAAAAAAGAATATTTTCAAGAAAAGGATTACTTCTGTTTAGGCAGGAGCTGCGGACTGTTGACTGGAGCTCCATACTGGAGTGCAATGACGTCAATGTATGCTACAATACATTTATAAATATAATAAAATGTCTAATAAATGTATTTTTTCCAACAAAAAAATTTAATTGTAAAAAAACTTCATAATGGTTGGATAACTAAAGGTATAAAAATTTCATGTAAAAATAAAAGGAAATTATACTGTGAGAAAAAGAAAGGTAAAATATCTAACGATGAATTCAAGGGATACGATAAAATTTTAAAGAAAGTTATATTGGAAGCTAAAAGAAAATCAAATACTGAATTTATTTTGATTTCTGATAATAAAACTAGGGCAACTTGGTCATTAGTAAGGAATATATGTGAAAATTCTCAAAAAAATTCAATAATCGACACTTTTGCGCCGAAATATGGAATTCAGTGACAGCACTGAATGCTTTAAACTATTACTTCATTAATTCTGGTCCAGATGTTGATGGTAGTGGGACAGTTGACTCATTCCCTAAAGAAGGGTGTCAGCGGACGATATTCTTAGAACCAACTAGCTTTGAAGATGACTGTAGATGCATAAAAAATTTTAAAAACAAAAAATCAGTAGGAGAAGACCAGGTGCTTGTTTCGCTGCTGAAGGAGACGGCAGATATTATATCTATAACTTTAGAACATATTATTAATGTTATGTTCTCGACAGGAGTATTCCCAGACCAAATAAAGTTTGCACATATAAAAGCCATATATAAAAAAGGTGACCGAGCTGAAGAAAAAAATTATAGGCCGGTATCACTGTTGTCAAATGTAAACAAAATTTTTGAAAAAATATTATACTCCAGATTGATATCTTTCCTTGAGCGAAACAATGTCCTGGCTGATCAGCAGAATGGCTTCAGTCGACATAAATCTACTATTAGAGCTATTTATCAAGCCATGTCAGAGATTCTTAATTCTTTAAATGATGATAGGGTGACTGTGGCCATGCTTCTCGATTTGTCAAATACTTGCTTAAAACTCGAGAAGGTGTAGCTCTTCAGCTCATAAAATCATATTTAAAAAACGGAACACAATGTGTTATTGAAACAGACCCTTGTGGAAAGGTTGCTTGCTCTGAGAAGGTCATAATAAAAAAGAGTATACCTCAAGGTTCAATTTTAGGACCCCTGTTATATATATTGTATACTAATGAATAGTCGCATGAATATATAGTTCTGTATGCCAGTGATACTACCCTTATCTTTAAAGAGGATAATAAACATCTCTTACTTCAAAAAATGGTTAATACTCTAGACCTATTAAGGCAATATTTTACTTTGAATGATCTACTTTTAAATATCTCAAAAACACAGATCATTCTATTTTCTAACAGAAGTAATGAACGTGTAACAGTAACTTATGACAACATTGATGTAGTTTCGGGAGATGAGATTTTATTTCTTGGAGTGATTATGGACAGGAGACTTGACTGGAAGTATCATGTCCGTGCTTTAGCCAATAATATGGCTAAGAATTGTTACGCCCTAAGAGTCATTTTAGATTATGTCAGTGAAGACGCTGCACTGTCTTCTTATTACGCCTACGTTCATTCGCGTATGAGATATGGAATCATCTTTTGGGGAAATTCCAGTGAAATATACAGAATTTTGGTTTTGCGGAAGAGGTGTCTAAGAGTATTGTACAGAATAAAGGCAAGATATAGTTGTAAAAACGTATTAATTTCAAAACGGATTTTTACTGTAATAAGTCTGTATATATATGAAGCAGTGTTATTTGTTCATAGTAATAAAGACCTATTTCAAGAATGCACAAGAGCGCATGAACATAACACTAGGTTAAAAAATGATTTAAAACCAAATAAAAGCAAATATTCCTATATACAAAAGAATGTACATTTTTGTATTCTAAGATTGTACAATAGTTTTCCTAATCATGTTAGAATTTTAAGAACGAACTTGCTGAAATTAGTAATTAAGAATGATTTAGTCCGTAAGGCGTTTTATAGTTTAGAGGAGTTCTTTGCTGATGAATCGCGGCTATTTTTATGTGTGTAACTAGAATATTTGATAAAATGCAATATTTCTTAGTTTAAGAACTTTTGACATTGTTCCACGCTCCTATATGGAGCTTTGTAATTTACAAAGAATAAATAAAAACATTATCTATCTATCTACATTATAGGACAAAATGGAAGTTGGGACCAGATGTGGAAGAATAAAAAAAAGCAATAAATCAGTAACTTCATTAACTTACTCAATACAATCATTCCAAAAATTAAAAGAAACTGATTAGGAGGAAATTTTTTATAACAAATTAAGTAAATATTAAGTTTACTGCATAACAACACAGTCATGTCGTTTCTTATATCCTCTGTAAGTAGGTTTTTAGCGAAATTAACTAGTCGAAATTGCTCATGGCCATTTTTTTAATTTTTACATTTTTTATTGGGTCTCCTGGTATATTCGTACGTATACGTACTTTATCTTTATCGAAAACTGCATATAAATAAAGAAAAACGACATTTTATCAAAATAACACCGAAAAATACAAGGAAAATGAAGTCAATAATACTGCTGTGCATAGTTGGAATTGTGCTTGGTGCCTTAGTTGAAGATAGACAAGAGTGGCTAAACTTTAAGGTAACAAATACTTATTGATCTTTACTATCCGCAATTTTCCTAGTTTTACTTTATTCTTAGTTTTTTTTAATCTCGCGATATTCTTTTTGTTCTAAAAATTCCTAAAAAACATGTACATCTTGAGAAACAAGGAAATAACTGAATCTGACAAAATCAAACCAAAAAGGCTTTTTTACGTCTGTGATCTCGAAAATTTAAAATAATATTTCGAAGAACTGTATGAGTAAACTCATTTTGCATGTCAATAATGTTTTCATATTTAACGTATTACTATATATACAATTAATTAAGGGATCATGGCAATCGGCTGTTTTATTCGAGTTATATTTTTTAAATGTTTACTGTCGACACAGTGGTCTAATATTTTGCTATTTACATATGCCAATAAACGCATTTGAGTCATTATTCGTGAAACGGTCACACCAAAAATTGAAAATTACTTTTTAACATTAAAAATATAATTAACTGATAGCTGTAGTCATGTACATTTATAGTAGAAAATATTTCTTTAAAATAATTATTATTCACCAAGTTTTAAACAATTGAATTTTAATGCAGTCTTTAATTAAAAAATGAATATTTCAAAATTGAATCGATAAAATTTAATGTTGTTCATTTTATTTATGTATATGGCAAAATAGTGTATTTTTTAAGACAAAAAAAACAAAATGACACAATTGTTTGACTTTACGAATTTTTATTGTAAAATTAAAATAAAAAAAAAATATTGACGAACCAACACGGATCCCTGATCGAGACGGGGAGTTCGCCAGTCTTCTTGATCTGTTTTTAACCACCAATCAGTGACAGAGAGGCGCCCAGCCCGCGCAAGATTTGGCACTACAAATCTGGTAAATGGGAAGGTCTCATGGAATATTTTCGAACTTTCCCTTGGATGGGCGTTTGTTTTCGATCCGACAACCCATCTGACTGCGCCAGGGAGATCTCCGATGTTATTTTAGCTGGTATGGAAGCTTACATCCCTTTTTCGAAGAAATGCCCCTCCAACGGCAAGCCTTGGTTTGACCGAAAATGCAAAGAAGCTGTTGCTTCTAAACATATTGCCTACAGACAATGGCGTGAAAATCCTAACACCATAAATCGTAACAGTTTTGTTCGTGTCCGGAACAGATGCAAAGGAATTATCGACAAAACCAAAGAGGCATACATTCAACGAATTAGAAACAAACTTCTCGCTTGTCCTAACATTTCCAGGTCCTTTTGGGCAGTTGCTAAGGCAGTTAGTCAAAATTTCACCAAATCCATCATACCACCACTCACACGGCCAGATAACACCATTGCAACCACACCTGTTGAGAGAGCGAACTTGTTGGTTGAACTCTTTGCTTCACATTCTACTGTCGATTTCCAAGGAAAAACACCACCTACTATTCCCATATTGTAGTCAAAGATGCCCGATGTTGTCTTCAGACAGCGTATCATAAAGCGTATTCTAATGAAGCTAGACACCAAAAAGGCTTCTGGCGCTGACGGAATACCTGCAATAGTTCTCAAAAACTGTGCAAGGGAACTAAACACCAATTTTCTGTAGATGTTTTAACCTATCCTACAGAAAGGGAATATTTTGTTCCTGCTGGAAATGTGCCACGGTTCAGCCGATACCTAAAAAAGGCAAGCAGACCTTGCCAAATAACTACCGACCATCGCATTGCCGTCAATAATATAAGTCGTGGAAAAGGTTATGAATCAGCACCTTCTAAAATTCTTGAATGATTCAATATTATTAGCGGTCACCAATATGACTTTTCTAACTTATGTAACACATGTTTGGAACAACGCAATTGAACACTTTGGAGAATCTCGAGCGGTAGCTCTTGACATAGCCAAGGCATTCGACCGTGTTTGGCACGTTGGACTGTTGGCTAAGCTAAGCGTTTGTGGTTTGTCTGAAAAATTCTGTTTGTGCCTCTCACGTTTCCTCAGAGAGCGTTCTTTACGAGTGGCGGTGGACGGATTTCTTTCTATCACCTTCACTATCAACGCCGGTGTGCCCCAAGGCTCCATACTGTCGCCTACTCTCTTTCTCATTTACATTAACGATCTGCTGGAAAAGACCGGGAATCCAATCTACAGCTTTACAGATGATAGTACGCTTGTCTCTTCATTCACCTCGAACGCTCGAACATCGGCTGCTCAGGCGAATATCCGCAGACAGCAGGAGGTCGTTCAACTTAACAAAGACCTGGAAGAAGTTCTATCTTGGGGTGACAGTAACCAAGTGGAATTTAACGCTACAAAAACCCAGGCGGCAGTTTTTTTCTAAAAAAGTTAACGTTGCTGAACCCGACAGTTATGTCGGGGCACTCGATTCCCCTAGCATCGTCGCTCAATTTGTTGGGCGTTAGTTTGGGAGCAAATATGTCCTGGCATGAACATGTTGCAGGCATAGCAAGGAGAGCTTCTCAAAAGTTGGGAATATTATTTCGAACCAGAAAGCTTTACACCCCACAACAACTGTTAATTCTTTGCAAAGCTCAAATTCGACCAACTATGGAATACTGCTCCCACGTTTGGGGCTCGGCTCCCAAACATACACTGCATTTGTTGGATTCTGTTCAGAGAAGAGCGGTCCGTCTGATTGTGGACCCGGAATTGACCGGCGGTCTTGATTCGCTGGAACATCGAAGAACGGTTGGCGACTTGAGTCTGTTCTACAAGTATGTTCATGGAAAGTGTTCGAAGGATGTAGCCCGATTAATTCCTCCCAAAGCGGTGCATGTTAGAAATACAGGTCGCGCTGGTTTTTCCCATCCGTATGAGGTTCAGTTTGTTACTCCGCGTACAACGCTTTTTAAGCAGTCTTTTATATAGAGAACGTCATCCGTTTGGAATAATTTGCTCAGCGCTGTGTTTTCCACCGAGTACAATTTACAGCGATTCAAGAACAACGTGAATCGCTTTTTCCGCACATATGCCGCTCCTGGAACGCTTTAGGGACTTCCCTGCAGCACGTGTGCTAGACCCATAGAAAAAAGAGTATTTGTTGCAAATTGAAGATAATATTTGAATTAAATGATAAAACCTACCAGATAAGTAATTGCCAAATTAATTACTCAACACTACCATTTACTTAAGCAACTTCTAGTACCCCTCTAATATATAATAAAATGTGGAATATGATAATGGCTAACACTTATTTATTTATCCAATAAATTTTGTACCATGGTATAGGCTCAGATACAGACACATATACATATATATATATTTGTATATATATATATTTGTATATATATATATATGTATATATATATATATATATATATATATATATATATATATATATATATATATATATATGTATATATATAATATATATATATATATATATATATATATATATATATATATATATATATATATATATATATATATATACAAGAAAGTGTAGAGATTTTGGAAAAGCGGTCTTGAATAAAATACTTATTTGTTGTTAAAGAAAAACTCTATATTTCGCTGATATTTTTTCAGCTTCATCTGAAGTTAGAAACTAGAAAATAACAAAGCAGTTTTTTTGGTAAGTTTATCACGTTAAAAAAAAGGAAAAACTCACCAACCAAAGTATTTCTCCATTGGAAGAGGTATCACAGAAAACTACATGCAATTTAAGTATATATAACCAACAGAACTACGAACAGACAAGACGAAACAATATACTGTGGCTCTGGCTGCATTGACACTGTTGTTCTTCTTTGTGTTTATTTCTTCAGAAATCTGAAAGGAATAGGAAAAGTTATTTTGTGTCTGTTGTTAGTAAATTAACATGCAAAGAGATGGAGGTGTGTTGATTGTTAGCAAATGAGATATGACTATTAATTGTGTGATGTTAAGTTATTTAAAATGTTATAGTATATATTAGTCAAATTGTTGGTGTCTAACTTATAATTTATGGAGTGTATTTCTTTGTTAAGGTGACACATCTCAAGGAACAAGCGTTTTTTATGATTGTTTTCCAGTATCTTCACATTCTTAAAACCCAATTGGTGTTCCATTGATATACGAGTATGATGGTTCGTTGCAGCACAAGAGTTTTTTCCTATTAAGCAATAAATCCTGTGTTATGTTACTCTCTGCTTGAGCCATTGAGATCTTTGTCCAATGTAGACACCATTACAATCTAGACAGGATATCTTGTATACTATATTGTTGTTATAGAAAAGAGGAGTTTTTTGTTTAACTTTACTGAACAGGGTCCCATTACTCAGGCTATTACATTTTGCAACCCTTGGGTGAGTAACTTTTTTAAAAAATTTTTACTATTTTGTTGCAAAATATAATAGCCTGAGTAATTGGACCCTGTTCAGTAAAGTTAAACAAAAAACTCCTCTTTTCTATAACAACAATATAGTATACAAGGTATCCTGTCTAAATGTAATGGTGTTTACATTGGACAAACATCTCAATGGCTCAAGCAGAGAGTAACACAACACAGGAGTGATTGCTTAATAGGAAAGAACTCTTGTGCTGCATCGAACCATTATATATCAACGGGACAACAATTGGATTTTAAGAATGTAAAGATACTGGAACAAGAACACAATCATAAAAAACGCTTGTCCCTTGAGATGTGTCACATTAACAAAGAAATACACTCCATAAATTATAAGTTAGACACCAACAATTTGACTAATATATACTGTAATATTTCAAATAACTTAACATCACACAATTAATAGTCATATCTCATTTGCTAACAATCAACACACGTCCATTTCTTTTCATGTTAATTTACTAACAACAAACACAAAATAACTTTTCCTATACTGAACCACTGTTCAGATTTCTGAAGAAATAAACACAATAAAGAACAGTGTCATTGCAGCCAGAGCCACAGTATGTTGTTTCGTCTTGTCTGTTCGTAGTTCTGTTAGTTATATATATTTAAATGCAAGTATTTTTCTGTGATACATCTTCCAATAGAGGAATAGTTTGGTTGGTGAGTTTTTTCCTTTTTTTTTAACGTGATAAACTTACTAAAAAACTGCTTTGTTATTATCTAGTTTTTAACTTCAGATGAAGCTGAAAAAATATCAGCGAAATATAGAGTTTTTCTTTAACAACAAATAAGTATTTTATTCAAGACCACTTTCCCGAAGTCTCTACACTTTCTTAAACATTTTAACGGTCGACAACATGGGATTTTCTACAGCTGACGCTGTCTTCCTTCTTTCAGTCTTTGATTCCATCCGTTTCTATCTTCCCAGTCTTCATCTGTTAGACCCCTGTCCTCCATAGCCTCGTCCACATCGTCTCTCCACGATCGTCTGGTCTTCCTTTTTTTCTTCTCCATATAGGGCTCCACTCCGTTATTTTCTTTATCCACCTATTATCTTCGCTTCGTCTTATGTGTCCATACCATTTTAATCGTTCTTCTTCATTGGTGTTTATTGCGTTCTCTTTGATGTTCATTCTGCTTCTTATTTCTTCATTTGTTATTCTCTCCATACGTGTCACTCTACAACATCTTCTCCAATACTCCATCTCTACCGCGTTAATTTTAGATTTATTTCTTTTGTTGATCGTCCATGTTTCTGACCCGTATGTCATTATGCTTTGTATTATTGATTTGTATATGCGTGTTTTGTTTCTCTTTGTAATGTTCTTGTCCCACAGGATCGAATTTAATTGTTTTATGCATGTTCGCGTTTTTCCTAATCTAGCTTTAATCTTTTCTTCTGATGTTGCGTTTTTTGAAATGATGGTTCCTAGATATTTAAATCTATCGTTTCCTTTGATTATTGTTTCGTTATCTACTTCTAGATTCTCCACGTTTCCCTCCTTTGTTGTTAGGTATTCCGTTTTATCAAAGTTTATTGCTAATCCTGGTATTCTTCTTTCAATTTTCTTACCATATAACTGAGGTCTTTCTCATCTCGCGCTATGATTACTTGGTCGTCTGCGAAACTTAGAGTATATAAGTAATCTTCTCGTATTGAGACTCCCATTCCACTACATTTTTGCTTCCATTTTTTTAATGTTTGTTCGAGGTATATTTTGAATAGTGTTGGGGATCTGGAGCATCCTTGTAATAGGCCTTTTGATGTTTGGAGTCTCTTCCCTATTTTATGTCCTATTTTTATGTTCACTGTGTTGTTTTCGTAAAGAGCTTTTACTGCGTATATTAGTTCTTTGTCAATGCCTATTTCTTTCATTGCGTTCCACAATCTTTGTCTTGGTACTGAGTCGATGCCTTTCTTATGTCTATGAAGGCTAGATGAACTTCTCTATTCTTTGCCAGTTTTTTTTTCCATTGTTTGTTTTTATAGTGTATATGTGGTCTATACATGATTTTCCGGCCGTAAAGCCTGCTTGGTCTTCTTCAATTTTTCCTTTTATATTTTTATCCATGATATTTTTTAATAATTCTTCCATACAAACGTCCCATACTCGATATTATGCTTAGGCCTCTATAGTTTGTGCATTTTCTGCGGTCTTCCTTTTTAAATATAGATACTATGTAGGCTTTTGACCATTCCTCTGGTATTTTTTTTCTCCATTTATCGCTCTGTGGAACATGTTTCTCAGCATTCGATGTAATTTATTAGACCCGTACTTAATCATTTCATTTACCACACCCTCAGGCCCTGCAGATTTATTATTTTTGAGTGTTTTTATTGTCTTCTTTACTTCTTCATAGCTTAGTTCTATCTCTTTTACTTCCTTATTCTGTTCTTCTTCAGGGTTCTCTTCTTGGAATTCTTGTCTATCTTCTGTTAGCAGCTTCTTATAATATTCTTCCCACTCGCTTTCTGGGATGTACTCTACATACGTCTTCTCTCTATTGTTAGTCCTTAATGCTTTAATTATTCTCCATGACTCTGTACTTCTAGTTCCTCCTATATACTGTTCTACATGTTCGCACTATTTTTCCCATCTCTCGTTCTTTTCTTTGTTTATCATCCTCCTCGTTTCTGCATTTTTCTCTTTATATTTCTGTAGATCTTCTTCTGATTTTGTATTCAGCCATTTTTCGTATAGTCTTTTTTTCTCCTTTATAGATTCTTTGGTTTTTTTCACAGATTCTAATTTTATGTTTCTCATTCTCGTTGTCTTTCTCTACCTAATGCTTCTAGGGACGCCTGTTTGATGTATTCTTTTATATGGTCATACATCTGTTGGAGGTTGTCGTAGTTAAATTCATTTAATTTTTGATCTAATCGTCATCTATATAGGTCTCTTATCGTTTCGTCTTGCAGTAAGTGTATTTTGTATTTTATTTCTTTCTCTGCTTTTTCTGTTCTCATTAGTATTTCTGTTTTCTTTATCTATTGTTTCTTTTTGCTTTATTGTCTTGTACCACGGTACTTTTATATTTGCTATTAATAGTCTATGGTCTGTTCCACATTCTGCCCCTCTCTTTACTCTTACGTCTTTTATTTTGATAGTGGTATCGTTTTTAATTATAATGTAGTATATTATTGATTTCAAGTTTCGTGTTTCTTGCAACCAAGTATATTTGTGGATGTCCTTGTGTTTGTAGAATCCGAATATGTACAATAAGTGAGGCGAAACATCTGCAAAATTCCAAGATCACCATCCAGAGTAGCAGTAGATGAGAGTCTTTCAAAAATATTTTTTATTTCCCAGTAAAATTTATTTTGTATTTCTAGAGTAAACATGGGAAATTATACAAAAATATAGAGGAAGAAAGACTAAGGTTTTCTATATTTCAAAAAAATTTACGAGAAATTGAAGAACACAACAAGGACTATGAAGCAGGGAAAATGACTTATTACAAAGGAGTTAACAAGTTTGCTGACTTAACTAAAGAAGAATTTCTTGAGAGGTTAAAACATAGTGTCCGTCCAAATCGAGAAATAAAAGACTTTTATGAAGCACCTCTCAGTGCTGATGTTCCAACTTCCATTGACTGGAGAGACCAAGGAGCAGTCTCAGAGGTTAAAGATCAAGGATTATGTGGATCATGCTGGGCTTTTTCAGTGGTAAGTGTAAAAAACTGCTCTTCAGATGATTTGTACTGACTAAAAAATTCGCGAATTTGGAGAAGAAATCTGTTGGCTGGTGAAATTCAATTAAATTTCATATTAGACATATTAAAGGGGGTTTTGCTAATGCAGTCATACAGAAGAGATAATCGAGGTTTACTTGAGAGTGGTAATGTATTCATATTAGCGCTATCTATATTTAAAGGCGGAATTAAATACGTCTATTGATATGCTATCGATAATAATCAATAATTTGAATCGGATGGTAACGATCCGTTGTGTGACGTCAAACCAATTGTTCAATGATGCTCGTTAAAAGGTTCAGCGTAAAACTAAATAGAAATTTTACCAAAATGTTAAAATTGTTAAAACAAATGCCTTCTCTGTACAGAACTTTAAGGACCGTTTTCTAGATCCGAGGACGGTCAAGAGGATGCGAAAAGTCTGGGAACTTTGATTACCAAGGATATTGTCGAAAAAATGAGTTAAATTTTGGATAAAATTTGAATGTTACCTGCAGAATATTGATATCGGAGTTAAGCGAGTCCTAAGATATAGTTCAGGGGTCGGCAACCTTTTAACTAAGGGGTGCCAGTTTTCATCCATACTACAACTAAAATTAACGTAAATTAACTTAAAAAATTGCTTTTAGAAGGTTTAATTACAAAAAAATTTTAACATTTAACAAATAATTTTATTATACTAGTCCTAGGACCTAGTGTGAATCCTGTGCTTGAAGTTCTTTAGAGAGTTTTCTTATATCCGGTTCATGTCTGGTTATTTTCAGTGTCACACATGCTTCTGAGTTGTCTGTTGTTAGCCTGCTTCGGTACGGGTTTAAAATCACTCTCATATGGGAAAAAAAGTTGTTCACAGATATAGGATGATCCGAAAGCTGTAAGCATGGCAAACGCTACTTTCTTAAGACAAATAAATTTCTCATTTAACAACTGAGTATCTCGTTCGAATGGTTCTGGCAGTCAAGTTCTAATACTCTTCTTAATTCTACAAATTTCGTGTTCCATAACTCGGAGCTTTTAAATTCAATGTATTGAAGATCAAAATCATTAATATCCATCCATTAGAAAAGAGATATGTCAAAGCAACTGCTGGAAAAATTCATTAAATCTGGTTTGATTAAAAAAGCGAACATAGGACCATGTTTATCAAAATCCTGACCCCTCTCGATAAACTCCTCTTTTAAATTAGTCATATATTTAAGAATTTCGTCTATTAGTGCACCATCGTCGACACTGGATATATAAGTTTTTAAATTTGGAAAATATTTATATGTGTTTGTAGTAATATCGCTGATAAATAAATCTATTTTTAATTTGAATGATTTCCAGGATTCGTATAAATCCAAAACTGTTTTGCCTGAACCTTGTAACTTTAAGTTGAGTTCACTGAGATGGTTTGTAATCAGTAAGAAACATTAGCATACAGACCCAGTTCTTATCTTCTAGTTCAGGATAAGCATCCACTTGATTTTTTTCCAACAAGAACGATTTAATTTCGCTCAGACATTGCACAAATCTAGAGAGCACGTTACCACGGCTGAGCCAGCGCACATTATTGTGCAATAGTATATCTGAATATGCACTTTCTAATTCCTGCAGAAACGCCTTAAATTGTCTATGGATCAGTGAAGAACGACCGACAATGTAGTTAGCTATTTTAACCACCCTATCCATCACGGAGTTTAAACTTCCAGCGGAGATTTTAGCGCACAAACTCTCTTGGTGTATTATGCAATGAAAATTCAAAACTGATCGACCCATGCGTTCAATAAGAAGGGAAACAAATCCTTTATGTCTCCCAATCTGTCGATACGCAAAAAAATTTATTTAAATCAATGTTCGACTTTTCAAAATGTTTAACAAATTCTGAAAATATATCCTCTCCTCTTGTAGTTCCCTGCAATGGGAGCAGACAAATCTGCTGTTCATACACACTGCCATCATCGAAGTATCACGCAACGACGCAATGTCATTAATATCGACACTTTCATCTAATGATACACTAAATACAAAACTCCATTTGATAGCGTCTCTCTGCTGTTTTTGGACATTTTGTGTCATTTCGGTAATTCGTCTCTCGATAGTCCGCGCTGATGCCGGTATATCCCTAATCCTGGCCAATATTGTATCCTTATTGGGCAAGTCGTCGAATAAAATCTAGCCAGTACTCAAAAACGTTTGCTTCATAAGTTCTCCGTCAGTGAACGGCCTACCCTTTTGTGTCAATGATTGTGCAATTTTGAAACTGCATTCAGTTACCTAATTTTTTCCTTGGAAAACTTTGCTAAAATATGTTGACTGTTTCTCGTATTGTTTACTTGCTCTCTGTATTGCCTCCCTTTTATCAGCGTTATCTTTAAATGACGATTCATGTTTTATCTGGAAATGTCGTTGAACACTAGATGTCCGGAAAACTACGCTTTTCCGACATAGGACACAAATGGCCCGATCGTTTTGCTGTACAAAACCGTAATGTGTTGTCCATGAAGTTTGAAATGATCGAACGTCTACCTTCTGTTTCTTCGCGGCCATAACGCAACGTAATTTTAATTTTTAAACTTTTCGACGACTATTGACTGGAACGGATGTTACTTCTATACTAAATGATCCAAACGTGTAGCCGCTTGCTATATATAGAAAAATAATGTTTCCAAAAAATTCCAATAATTACGTTTATTAAATTTCTTAGATCAAAAATTATTATCTACAACGCACCCATTGCAATCAAAGGGCCGCCTAGAAGTTAAATCTAACAATAACTAAAGTTCGGCAATATAAAAAGAGTTGCGGCGCGCGTCGGAACGTCAAACAAAAACCGCCTTATAGCGGCTCTTTTGATCTGAATTGAGGACGTTTATTTGTGTTTTTGCCTAGGCTTATATTTTGAGGCTTACCGTCTTTAATACTTGCCGAAATTAAAGCCAAACCAATGCATTCAGTAAAATTATAAATTACAAAATATATATTTTGTAGTTTTTGGTAATATTACCTAGTCACCTATATAATATATCGTTTTTGTTTGTATCGTTAAAGTAATACTGTCTTCGATTATTAACTTAATTTCGAAACATGTCACAGATTACAGAATTAATGTGTAAACTTTGAATAGGTACGCGTGCCATTCAAAATTGCTTGGCGTGCCAGAGATGGCACACGTGCCATAGGTTGCCGACCCCTGATCTAGTTCTTATGAACCTGCTTGATGTTTTGAACAAACTCAATATCTGTTCCCGCTTTGTTCCACAATCGCTTGCTGAGGCCTAAAAGTAGCCAGAGCAGCAGATTAGAATTTGATTTAAGTATTTTAGTACGGTTTGGGAATAAATTTTAAGCACATGTTCGAAGTAGCTATTGTACGATGATGCGCTCTCCTACAAGGCGGCCAATATCTCAATTTTTCACTTGAAAAGGTATTGTTTTCCATAACTATCCTTAATCACCTGACATGGCCCCCTGTGACAATTTTCGGTTTGTAAAATTAAAAATTTTATCGAAAAAGACTAGTTATGATGACTTTCCTCCCATTGAAGTCACCGTTACTAACGTACTTAACCAGGCTCCAAAAGAGGAGTTGAAAATGTCTTCTAACATATTAATTGATCATGGTAAACATTGTACTGGCAGGTTAGTTTGAATAAGTAAAAACATTTTTAAAAATATTTGTTGTTACTAATTTCTTCTACAGGTTTATTTTTCGATAACACAGGTCAATACGAATTTTGACTTTATCGGCAGTTAGACAAAAAAAAATATGTATGGCCTGAAAAAGTTTGCTTTTATTTCCAGGAGAACGGTTGAATAGTATTTTAAAAAATTCATAGTTTAAATTTTTATTTATTGATAAATCGAAACAAATATGTTTATATATGATTTTTATCAACTTTTACTATCATATCAAATTACAAAATAGTGGAAAAAAGTTTAAAAGTGAACCCTATTACTTTTTCTTTCATGTTCATAAGTGCTTTCTCTCACTAAACCCCAAATGTAATCCCCCATCATATTTTGGTTGTCTTGGCCCTGAAAACGTTTTTCGAAATTCATAATATCTTGATGAAAACGTTCTCCTTGTTCTTCTGAGTATGCCCCCATGATGTTTTCAAATTTATCTAAATGAGCATGCAGCATATGTACTTTTAGAGACATTCTGCAACCTATGGTTTTAGAGTGTTCTAACATGTTTTCAACTAGCTCTTGGTAATTTTCAACTTTGTTATTCCCTAAAAATCCAGAGACTACTGCTTTAAAACTATTCCAACTTTTTTTTTTGAGCATTAGTAAGTAATTTTGGAAATTTTTCACTGGCAAAAAATTTTTTTTAATTTGTGGACCGACAAAAATTCCAGCTTTAACCCTTGCTTCGGACAACTTTGGAAAAAAGTTTTTTAAAAATGTAAAAGTTTCAGATTTTTCATGTAGCTTTTCTACGAATTGTTTCATAAGCCCTAACTTGATGTGTAAAGTCGGTATTAATACATTTTCAGGTTCAGCAATTAACGTTTTGTTTTCCAACACAAAATCCCGTTCTTTTTTTTTTTTTTTATAGGTCTAGCACACGTGCTACAGGGAAGTCCCTAAAGCGCTACAGGAGCGACACGTGTGCGGAGAAGGCGATTCACGTTGTTCTTGAATCGCTGTAGATTGTACTCGGTGGGAAACACAGTCCTGGGCAAATTATTCCAAAGGGATGATGTTCTCCATATAAAAGACTGCTTGAAAAGTGTTGTACGGGGAGTAACAAGCTGAACCTCATACGGATGTGAAGAATTAGGGCGACGTGTACTTCTAATATGCACCGCTCTGGGAGGAATTAAGCGCGCCACATCCTTCGAACACTTTCCATGAAAGTACTTGTAGAATAGGCTCAAGTCGCTAACCGTTCTTCGATGTTCCAGCGAATCAAGGCCGACGGTCAGTTCCGGGTCTCCAATCAGACGAACAGCTCTTCTCTGAATAGAATCCAACAAATGCAGTGTATGTTTGGGAGCGGAGCTCCAAACATGGGAGCAGTATTCCATAGTTGGTCGAATTTGAGCTTTGTAAAGAATTAACAGTTGTTGAGGAGTGTAAAGCTTTCTGGTTCGAAATAATATTCCCAACTTTTGAGAAGCTCTCCTTGCTATGCCTGCAACATGTTCATGCCAGGACATATTTGCTCCCAAATTAACGCCCAACAAATTGAGTGACGATGTTAGAGGAATGGAGTGCCCCGACATAACTATGTCGGGTTCAGCAACGTTAACTTTTTTAGAGAAAACTGCCGCCTGGGATTTTGTAGCGTTAAATTCCACTTGGTTACTGTCACCCCTAGATAGAATTTCTTCCAGGTCTTTGTTAAGTTGAATGACTTCCTGCTGTCTGCGGATATTCGTCTGAGTAGCCGATGTCCGAGCGTTCAAAGTGAATGAAGAGATACGTGTACTGTCATCTGCAAAGCTGTAGATTGGATTCTCGGTCTTTTCCAGCAGATCGCTAATGTAAATGAGAAAAAGAGTAGGAGACAGTATGGAGCCTTGAGGTACACCGGCGTTGATAGTGAAGGTGTTAGAAAGAAATCCGTTGACTGCCACGCGTAAAAAACGCTCTCTGAGGAAACATGAGAGCCACAAACAGAACTTTTCCGGCATACCATAAGAACGTAGCTTAGCCAACAGCCCATCGTGCCAAACACGGTCGAATGCCTTGGATATGTCCAGAGCAACAGCTCGAGATTCTCCAAAGTGTTCAATTGCATTGTTCCAAACATGTGTTACATAAGTCAGAAGATCTCCTGTTGATCTATTTTTTACGAAAGCCATATTGGTGATCGCTAATAATGTTGAATCCTTCAAGATATTTTAGAAGATGCTGATTGATAGCCTTTTCCATGACTTTCGATATTATTGAAAGCAGTGCGATTGGTCGGTAGTTATTTGGCGAGGTCTTCTTGCCTTTTTTAGGTATCGGCTGAACTGTAGCGCATTTCCAGCAGGAAGGAAATATTCCCTTTCTGTAGGATAGGTTGAAAAGTCTACAGAAAACTGGTGTTAGTTCCCTCGCACAGATTTTAAGAACTATGGCAGGTATTCCGTCAGCGCCAGAAGCCTTTTTGGTGTCTAGATTCATCAGAATACGCTTTATAATAGGCTGTCTGAAGACAACATCGGGCATCCTTGACTGCACTATGGGAATAGTAGGTGGTGTTTTTCCTGGGAAATCGACAGTAGAATGTGAAGCAAAGAGTTCAGCCAACAAGTTCGCTTTCTCAACAGGTTCTTAGTGGCCATGATCGTTGAACATAGTGTTGAGCATCCGCTCTACTATCACACAAACAGAGATAACACGGATATTTTGTATATCCACCCTGTAGTCCCCATTAAAAATCCTACCATCTTAAAATCTCCAATAAACTGCCACTTATACTCTTGATATTTTAAAGCTTCGAGTAAAATTTTAACACTTTCATAGTTTTCTGTTAGATGTACAGAATGAGCGACTAGAAGAGATGGAAATTTATTTCCGTTATGTAATAAAACGGCTTTCAAGATTTTCGTCGAGCTGTCAATAAATAAACGCCATTCACTGGGAACACAGGGCATCCCAATTGCTTCAAACAAACCTCTTATATCGGTTACAATAACAAAGTCCATCTTCTTTGGTGAAGAACGTAGCAAATGTCTCATGCCGATTTCGTTGATCTGTTATTTTGACAGCAATAAGCAAATTCCATTGCTTCAAACGAGAACCCAAAAGCTCTGCCTTACTCTTCGGCAAATTCAAATCTCTTATTAAGTCATTAAACTCTTCTGAGGTAAGAAAATGGGGTTTCGGTGGTTCCTGTGACAGTACAAATTCTTCATCTTCAATATTTTTATTTGAACTCTGAGATGAGATTGACTGAGGTAATTTTTTAGGAGGTTCAGGTACTGGAAGTTGTGGGCTATGTGAGATTGGAGCAGAAGATGAAGCAAGGTCAGGATATTCGATGGGTTTCGCATTTTTGTCCTCTACGTCTTTTAGCTGGATTTACTACGCAAAAATAACAGTCCTTAACGTGGTCTCTTGTTCTCGCCGAATTCTCGATACTTTTCTCTCACCTCGATACCAACCTGAAATAAATAAAGATAAAAAAAAACATATTTATTTTTTTTTTACTAAAAATTGTTTACCT
Source organism: Pachyrhynchus sulphureomaculatus (assembly GCA_019049505.1). Taxonomy (NCBI): domain Eukaryota; kingdom Metazoa; phylum Arthropoda; class Insecta; order Coleoptera; family Curculionidae; genus Pachyrhynchus; species Pachyrhynchus sulphureomaculatus. The sequence continues at coordinate 12,012,460 of CM032455.1, read as the reverse complement.
TCTAAACATCTTTGCAATTACTACAAGCAACATGTGGAGCCAGGGCTTGTCTAGATTCCGAACAGGGTAGTTGAAATGGGCTTTATAGGCTTCACAAAAGCTTTTCACATGCATTTAAATAAAATTTTATATCTCGTACTTTAATAAATATACCACATATATAACAAAATGAATCAGCTTCATATTTACATTTTTCTCGACGACATTCTAACCTCTTTAAGTTCTTCTGTAAAACAGTCAATTGTAGTGTATCACTTAAGTGACATCTGTAGACACTGTGTGAAAGTTACGACCCCTTTATTTTTTTCGCGGTATTTTTAAATATACCAGAACTATTTAATATTTCTACAATAACTCAAAAAAATGTATTATTATCATAACTACCACAAAAGCAAACTTTATATGGAATATGGGTGCTTTTTTCTTTATTTTGGAGCATAATAAATAGAAAAATCATACAATAAATTTTAAGACAAAAACAAAAATTTTTTTTGTAGAGTTGTGCAATCTGTTTATTTATTTTTTATCTTGAGTGGCGGTCAACGCTCTGCTCTCAAACATACACCGCATTTATTGGATTCTATTCAGAAGAGAGCTTATTCGCCTAATTGGAGACTCAGAACTCACCAGAAATCTTCATATCTTAGAACTTCCTAGAACGGCTGGCGACTTGAGTCTACTCCAAAAGTGTTTTCACGGAAAGTGTTCGATAGTTGTAGCCGGTTTAATACCTCCCAAAACGGTGCATGCTATTAAGACACGTCGCGCTAGTACATGACAATGCGGTTCAGCTTGTTACTTCCCGTACAACACTTTTCAAGCAGTGCTTTGTATCAAGAACATTATCCCTTTGAAATAATTTGCCCAGGACTCTGTTTCCCATCGAGTAAAACTTACAGCCATTCAAGACCAACATGAGTTGCTTTCTCACAATTTAGCTTCGAGAAGCAGCAGCAGCAAGATCACTTGAAAATGCCAAATAAGATTTTGGCGAAATGTCGTGCAAATTCATTGTTAGACGAACGGATTGAAACCCGGAATTTTAATGTATTACATTCCACCATCCGTGAAAACTTCTATTGTAACATATATATATATATATATATATATATATATATATATATATATATATATATATATAGATTTGATTTCTTGAACCTTTATGTAATATATAATATATTTTTGATGTATCTTGGGTTATGGTTCATCAAATGAAAATCTTGGATATATATATATATATATAATATATATATATATATATATATATATATAATATATATATATATATAATAAATATATATATATATAATATATATATATATATATATATAATTATATATATATAATATATATATATATATAAATCAGTTTATGGCTTAACTCAGCTTATTGACGAACCAACACGGATCCTTGATCGAGACGGGGAGTTTCGCCAGTCTTCTTGATCTGTTTTTAACCACCAATCCGGAGATTTACAACACGGTCACCGTAAATCCACCGTTAGGTTCTTCCGACCATAAACTGCTTCGACATCGAGTATCCTGCCAATCAGTGACAGAGAGGCGCCTAGGCCGCGCAAGATTTGGCACTACAAATCTGCTAAATGGGAAGATCTCATGGAATACTTTCGAACTTTCCCTTGGATGGACGTTTGTTTTCAATCCGATAACCCATCTGACTGCGCCAGGCAGGTCTCCGATGTTATTTTGGCTGGTATGGAAGCTTACATCCCTTTTTCGAAGAAATGCTCCTCCAACGGCAAGCCTTGGCTCGACCGAAAATGCAAAGAAGCTGTTGCTTCTAAACCATATTGCCTACCGACAATGGCGTGAAAATCCTAACATCGCAAATCGTAACATCTTTGTTCATGCCCGGAACAGATGCAAGGGAATTATCGACGAAACCAAGGAGGCACACAATCAACGAATTAGAAACAAACTTCTCGCTTGTCCCAACAATTCCAGGTCCTTTTGGGCAGTCGCTAAGGCAGCTAGTCAAAATTTTAACCAAATCCACCATACCACCACTCACACGGCCAGATAATTCCATTGCAACCACATCTGTTGAGAGAGTCGCGAACTTGTTGCTTGAACTCTTTGCTTTCACATTCTACTGTCGATTTCCAAGGAAAAACACCACCTACTATTCCCATATTGCAGTCAAGGATGCCCGATCTTGTCTTCAGACAGCGCATCATAAAGCATATTTTAATGAAGCTAGACACCAAGAAGGCTTCTGGCGATGACGAATACCTGCCATAGTTCTCAAAAACTGTGCAAGGAACTAACACCAGTTTTCTGTAGACTTTTTTAACCTATCCTACAGAAAGGGAATTTTTCCGTCCTGCTGGAAATGTGCCACGGTTCAGCCGATACCTAAAAAAGGTAAGAACACCTTGCCAAATAACTACCGACCAGTTGCACTGCTTTCAATAATATCGAAAGTCATGGTTATCAATGAGCATCTTCTAAAATATCTTGAACGATTCAATATTATTAGCGATCACCAATATGGTTTTCGTAAACATAGATCAACAGGAGATCTTCTGACTTATGTAACACATGTTTTGGAACAACGCAATTGAACACTTTGGAGAATCTCGAGCGTTGCTCTTGACATATCCAAGGCATTCGACCGTGTTTGGCACGATGGACTGTTGGCTAAGTTACGCTCTTATGGTTTGTCTGAAAGGTTCTGTTTTTGTGGCTCTCATGTTTCCTCAGAGAGCGTTCTTTACGAGTGGCAGTCGACGGATTTCTTTCTAACACCCTCACTATCAACGCTGGTCTGCCCCAGGGCTCTATACTGTATTCCTACTCTCTTTCTCATTTACATTAACGATCTGCTGGAAAAGACCGGGAATCCAATCTATAGCTTTGCAGATGACAGTACGCTTGTCTCTTCATTCACCTTGAACGCTCGGACGTCGGCTGCTCAGGCGAATATCCGCAGACAGCAGGAGGTCGTTCAAAACTTAACAAAGACCTGGAAGAAATTCTATCTTGGGGTGACAGTAACCAAGTGGAATTTTAACGCTACAAAATCCCAAGCGGCAGTTTTTTTCTAAAAAAGTTAACGTTGCTGAACCCGACATAGTTATGTCGGGGCACTCCATTCCCCTAGCATCGTCGCTCAATTGGTTGGGGTTAGTTGGGAGCAAATATATCTTGGCATGAACATGTTGCAGCATAGCAAGGAGGGGGCTTCTCAAAAGTTGGGAATATTATTTAGAACCAGAAAGCTTTACACCCCACAAACAAACTGTTAATTCTTTACAAAGCTCAAATTCGACCAACTATGGAATACAGCTCCCCACGTTTAGGGCTCCGCTCCCAAACATACACTGCATTTGTTGAATTCTGTTCAGAGAAGAGCGGTCCGTCTGATTGGGGACCCGGAATTGACCGGCGGCCATTGATTCGCTGGAACATCGAAGAACGGTTGGCGACTTGAGTCTGTTCTACAAGTATTTTCATGGAAAGTGTTTCGAAGGATGTAGCCCGCTTAATTCCTCCCAAAGCGGTGCATGTTAGAAAACATACACGTCGCGCTGGTGCTTCGCATCCGTATGAGGTTCAGCTTGTTACTCCGCGTACAACGCTTTTCAAGCAATCTTTATAGGAGAACGTCATGCCTTTGGAATAATTTTGCCCAGCGCTGTGTTTCCCACCGAGTACAATTTACAGCGATTCAAGAACAACGTGATTCGCTTTTTCCGCACTCGTGCCGCTCCTGGAGCGCTTTAGGGACTTCCCTGCAGCACGTGTGCTAGACCCATAAAAAAAAAAAAATTAAATATATATATATATATATATATATATATATATATTATATATATATATATATATGTATATATATATAATATATATATATATATATATATATATATATAATATATATATATATATATAAAGACAGAAAAAGCAAAAGTTGCAGTATCTGACAAAATCCTAAGATATGAAAATAGTTGGGGAAACTCGGCAAAAGGGCACAAACAGATGTTCGCACAATATTCATTTAGCCAATATTTCGGTCCTAGGTTGCCGCAATAATCATGTCCTACCTGTTGAACAATTGCATTAATAAGCTATCTTTCAGGCTTCCTTTTCTTTTTCAATATGTTGATGTTCATATTCTGTCCATACCCGAAAATGGTAAAGAAGAATTTCTCTGTATTTTCAATGCTTTCGATCCACATCTACAGTTCAACATGGAAGAAGAGTCTAACAATGCTGTTCCCTTCCTTGATACAAGAGTCATCAAAGGTGCTGATGGTGTTATCAGACTGGATTGGTATAGAAAACCAAATCCTTAGGCAGCTATATCCATGCCAACTCAGGCCATGATTGGAAAGTGAAAGTAAATGTTATAAAGGGTCTCTACCGAAGAGTTTAAAATATAGCTCACCCGGATTATCTACCTCAAGCACAGACATTGCTCACAAATCTTTTCATGGAAAATGGGTACAATAAGAAGTTCCTGCTCAAGACCAAGGACGAAGTTGATAAGCACTTCCTTATTGATAACATCTTACCAGAACCTCCCCCTACACCTTTACTCCCTCCTCCAAACTCCCGTGCTAGTCATACAGAAACAGGTCTCTCGTTACTATCTTTACCCTTTATACCCGGTCTCACTTCAAAATTGGTGCATATTCTGCGTGTTATTCCCAATGTTAAGACTGCCAAATATTACTTCTTCAAAAACAAACGCATTTTTAGTAAATTGAAATCTTCACTACCGGTCCTCTCATTGTCAGATATTGTATATTCGATCTCCTGTCTTAATTGTCTGTTTGTCTATATCGGTCAGACGTCACAGTCTCTCAGTCGCCGCATTGCATTACATAAGAGTCGCCCATTCACATAGGTGTGCACTGGCGAGCCACTCTGTCGATAATGGACATTCCTTCAATTTCAGTGAACTAAAAACTCTTCACTTCCAAAAAAACCTTTTCAAAAGAGAATTTCTTGAGTTGTGTTATATGAACGAAAATCCCCACAACATTAATAAAAGAACCGACCTCGATGGTTCGGGTAATATATACAGTTTTCTCCTCTCCACATAATATCTCTGGGTCGTCTTCCTCGTGATAGCCTTCTCTCCCTCAGTACTTCTTCCCCGCTACTTATTTGATTTTGGGTGTCCTCTCTTTAGGTATATACATTTTTTTGGGGTTCCCTCATTTTTCTTTACATTACATTCCCATTCTCATTTCAATTGCTTAGTATATAAGGAATAAATTAAACCCTCTTCACTCTCCAGCCACTTCTCCAATCCCTCCTTTCTCCTCTCGAGATGGAAAAACTACTATTTCCTTTACGTCACTTTAATCTCCATACCGTTTAAAAATAACGTTCCCAATGGGTAATTTTCCTGTATACCAACATTCTAACCTAATGACGTAATATCTAATTTGAATGCAACCGGTTCTTTCCTGGTTGTTCAACCTTTTTATTCCTTTTATTTGAGTGATCCCTTACTTCTGTCTAATAATTGTCCTTTGTGAGCGTCTTGTCATACTTCTCTTTTTTTTCAGATCACAGGTGGTTAATGAATTGTAAATGAATATTTAATCTTTCAGCATCCAAGGTTTCTAATGGTATCCTTGATGTAAATGCTATAATTTTTAATTAATATGTTAGTTGATAGTGGCTGCTTTGTTTCAGTGTCGGTCTTTGTTGTGAACTTTGTTATTTATGGTCATTCTCGTTTGATTAATTCGCATACTGCATGTGAGGCCCTTGTAATTTTCACTTCTTTACTTCTCTATAATAATAATAATAATGCATATTTCCTTATAACAACAATAAGAATTGATTAATAATTATAAATTAAAAATTAAACTTAACAATAATAATTCTCTATGCACGACTTTCTTTAATTGGTTGCTTCATTATCTCTCTTTCAGTTTGTGGCCTGATGAAGGTCCCAACCTAGGACCGAAATAATGGCTAAATGAATATTGTATGAACATCTGTTTGTGCCCTTTTGCCGAGTTTCCCCAACTATTTTCATATCTTATATATATGTGTATATATATATGTAAGTGTATAAATATAAATATATATATATATATATATATATATATATATATATATTATATATATATATATATATATATATATATATATTATATATATATATATATATATATATATATATATATTTATATATATATAATATATATATATATATATATATATATATATATATATAATATATATATGTATATATATATATATATATATATATATATATATATATATATATATATATATATATGTATATATATATATATATATATATATATATATATATATATATATATATATAATATATATATACACATGTATATTATAGAACGCAACGTTTTCTCTGTCTGTCTATCTGTCCGTTAGTATGCTGATCATTCTAGAACCACTTATCCTATTTACGTGTTTTTTTTTTTAATTCATACATAATAATATGTTCTCTGGTCAGGTTTTAGTGCATAATATTTATTAATTGGATTGGATAGGAGTTGGTGCGTAGAATGTCTCGTAGTTTATTTAAATTTTTTTTAGTCTGAAAGATGGATGAGAAATCCTCTCTATTCTTGACTTCAAGCCCAATATCATGTTTATTTTGCAATACCACTAATAAATAAATTATTTAACTCAACTATACACCCCGTACAAAAAAACAACAATCTTACACCGGATATTAGTGCTTTCCTCTCTGAACCGAATCAAATGTGATTTTTCATTTCTTTACATAAAAGAAATTTCCACCAAAACCATCAAACTTTTCAACAAATTACCTAATTTAAAAATTGCTTTTAAACACAAAAAAACTATCAAAAATATTTTTACTTGTCTAAAAGACAAAGATGAAATCACAAAAGTTTCAGAACTAGTTTACAGCATCCCTTGCTGTCAATATAGGACAAACATTTAGGGTCCTAAAAGACATCACTTTCCATAAAAGTGATTGCAGATTAAAGAAAAACTCTTGTGTGCGTGCCCAGCATAGTAGCCAATTTTCACATGAATTTGATTTTGCCGAAACCAAAATCTCGGCAGGAGAATCTTTAAGGAGATGATCGAAATCCCCCTTGAACCTAACTCGATCAATAAAAAAACTGACATTGAAGATCGGAATTTAATTTTCTCTAATCTATTAGAAATAGGCAGTCAGAATGAAAACTATTACAACATATCTGACAAATCTCTTTAATAATAATCCCACTGATTTTTACTAGCTTTCCAATTTTAAAACAATCAAACAAAATGTCAACGTCATTCTACTTTCAAATATAAATTAACCACAACCTAACTAAGAGATAAAGACACACTGCCAAATGACAAAAATAATCCTTTATAAATTAAAATCACTTTATAACCAAACAATTCTTCGTACCATACTAACAAAATGAAGTAAACGCATATTATATTTCCCAGAGAGGATTATGTTGAGTTTTTCTCATGTTTTTTCTGATGAATAAGTGTAATGAAGTGCCCCCCCCAAAGAATAATTTTTGAACACACCACTTAGCGGTAAGTACTTTAATGTCACATATAAAATAGGGTTATTCTTTACTTTTAATCTCAAAAATACTGATAATCTCTATAATTGTAGCCCTGATGAAGAAAATGAATTATTTTTGAAAGCTTGGCGTAGCTAAAAAGGTGTCAAAAACTTTTTAGTTCTTTTCCGAAGACCGCTCACCCCAAGAATATAATACTACTATATATATATATATATATATATATATATATATATATATATATACGTATATATATATATTATATATATATATATATATATATATATATATATATATATATATATATATATATATATATATATATATATATATATATATATATATATATATATATATATATATATATATATATATATATATATATATATATATATATATATATATATATATATATATATATATAAATATATATATATATATATATATATATATCAATATATATATATATATATATATATATATATATATATATATATACGTATATATATATTATATAATATATATATATATATATATTTATATATATATATATATATATATATATATATATATATATATATATATATATATATATATATATATATATATATATATATATATATATATATATATATATATATATATATATATATATATATATATATATATATATATATATATATATATATACACCAGTAGAGGAAGCGATAAATTATATTACTTTTGTCCTTCTATCTCTCATAACTAAAAAGCTTAAAAAATAAATTATGAAGAGTTTCACCCTATTTAACTGTTAAAGAATCGTTTTAATTACCAATGCTGTGTGTCCAAACTGAGCAGCCAAATGAATACATGAACATCCCTCTGCATCTCTCAAAGTGGGGTCAGCTCCAACATTCATTAAAATAACACAGGCCTCTAAATGCCCTTGCCTAGTTGCCCAGTGCAATGGAGTAGCGTGTAATTCTCCACCAATTGCATCTACGGTTGCGCCTTTATCTGAAAGTGGTTAAGAATTTTAGAAACGTAAAAAATGTTTTTTAGACTACAGTTAATTTTAAAAACGTATTGTGCGGCATTATTTAAAAAAAAAGGTAATAAGTTTTAATAATATCCATACTTTAATATTTTGTTAAGGCTTCTCTCTTCTACAGGATTTAGCGGCCTTGCCCTACGCTAGCTACTGTTTTCTCCCAAATCCCACTATTTGGGGAATTCAGGGCCCGATCCTATATCCCTCCCACTTACCACTTATGCTTCCTACTATATTCTTCCCTGTCGCAGGGTAATAGCTGTGTCAGAACCGGGTTAAGGCTATCGAAGAATGACTTCCCCTAGGGCTTAAAACTGAATATTCACAGGCAGAAATCAAGTTTTGGTTTTACCGGCTATGATACTGTAATGAGGAAGGCCTTGAGAGGACTACCTCATTACATTCTTAAGAAAATTATCATGGCATTAACTTGTGATAACGATAATGTTACTTATCGTGGCCATCGGATACCAAGATCCTGCACTGACATTGACTCTCAAATTGTGAGGCCTGCCAGGTCGTTGTACCGTGAGATCCCTACACAGTTACTAAAGTCAAAATATCTTAGTCTCTAAGGAATGACACATGTGTGGTCGCCCGTGACTCCGTGGCGTAGTACCTTGCTTACGGTGCAGAAGGTCGAGCGTTCAATCCCGCAGGTCGGTATACTTATTTATTAATTTATTTAAATATGTAGGTAGGTAGTAGTTGTTCTCTGAGATGCAATAGATGTAGTTGTTCTCTGAGATGCCAGCACTACCGCGTTGTCTAAGAGGTGTTGTGAAATCCAAAAATGTATTTTTTAGCATTTGGGCAACGTAGACGGGTATTACGACATCCTCATAGGAAATCTTTAGGATATGAGAAAGGGTAAAATTCCTACTCAAGTGAGAAGGTCAACGATAAAAAAAAATGGAATGTAGTGCGTATATTTGAATATATAAATATATATATATATATATATATATATATATATATATATATATATATATATATATATATATATATATATATATATTATATATATATTATTTATCATAAAGTACTATTCAATATACGTAAAGTAACTATTGGTGACTAGTGCGATGCAGCTTGGGGAATAAACTTATACTGATGACTGTAACAATGTGATTTTAAAACTATTTCAGAGAAAATAAATTAAATTTCATATTTGAAGAAAGCTGAACATAATTTACATTTTTAAGAAGAAAAACCGGTCAAGTGCAAGCTGAACTTGCACAATTAGTGTTCCGTATGTTAGTTTTTTTTAAAATAAAAATTTTGTTACGGTGGTATGAAATGATCAGTGACTTCACAAAACACACCCAAATGAGTTTTCAACAAAGTTTGTTTCCAATTTTTACTGAAAACTGGTGACCTTGTTTTTTTATATACCAGATAAATTATTGAAGGTAATGCACTCGTGATAATTTTCGTTCAATTTATACCCCGTGGAGAATATTCCAGAATTTTTTCAAAATTTTTTGATTAGTACTTTTCAAGATAAGGTAGGGGACAGCGATTTTTCGCGATTTTTTAAAAGTAATATGAAGAAAAGTGTGCGCAAGTATTAGATTTTATATATACTCGTATATATATATATATATATATATATATATATATATATATATATATATATATATATATATATCTGTAATATATATAAAATGCAACGTCTCTCTGTCTGTCTGTCTGTCCGTTAGTGCGCTTATCACTGGAGAACCACTTATCCGATTTACGTACTTTTTTTTTTAAAACATACATATGTTCTCTGGCCAGGTTATAGGCTATATTTTATTACGGTAGGTAGCATAAGGAATGAGCAGTGACGTAAAATAATGAATGAAGTCGGAAAAAAGTTTGCCGCTAGCGCGTTCGTTTGCAATACACTGCCTAAACTATTAAATATAGAACAATATTATGTAGCAGAGAATATCTATAATCTATAATATATATAAAATGCAATGTCTCTCTGTCTGTCTGTCCATTAGTGCGTTTATCAAGCGAGAACCATTTATCCGATTTACCTGTCTTTTTTTAAATTCATACATATATTCTTTGGCCAGGATATATAATAATAATAATAACAATCTATATCTGTAATATATATAAGATGCAACGTCTCTCTGTCTGTCTGTCTGTCCGTTAGTACGCTTATCCCTCGAGAACCACTTATCCGATTTACGTGATTTTTTAAATTCATACATGTTCTCTGACCAGGTTATAGATATATATTTTATTACAACTATAATATATATAAAATGCAACGTATCTCTGTATGTCTGCCTGTCTGTCTGTCCGTTAGTGCGCTTATCACTGGAGAACCGCTTATCCGATTTTCGTACTTTTTTTTTTTAAACATACATATACGGCCAGATTATAGGCTATATTTTATTACGATAGGTAGCATAAGGAATGAGCAGTGACGATAATAGTGAATGAAATCGGAAAAAAGTTTGCCGCTAGCGCGTTTTCTTGCAATACACTGCCTAAACCACTAAATATGGAACAATATCATGTAGCAAAGGATATCTATAATATATATAAAATGCCACGTCTCTCTGTCTGTCCGTTTGTGCGCTTATCACTGGAGAACCACTTATCCGATTTACGTGCTTTTTTTTTAAACATGCTAAACCATTAAATATGGAACAATATCATGGAGCAAAGAATATCTATAATATATATAAAATGCAACGTCTCTCTGTCTGTCTGTCTGTCCGTTAGGGCGCTTATCACTGGAGAACCACTTATCCAATTTACGTTTTTTTTTTAAACATACGTATGTTCTCTGGCCAGGTTATGGGATATATTTTATTACGTTACGCGACATAAGGAATAAGCAGTGACGATAATAGTGAATCAAGTCGGAGAGAAGTTTGCCGCTAGCGCGTTCTCTTGCAATACACTGCCTGAAGCATTAAATATGGAACAATATCATGTAGCAAAAAATATAATATATATAAAATATAACGTCTCTCTGTCTGTCTGTCTGTCCGTTAGTGCGCTTATCACTCGAGAACCACTTTTCCGATTTACGTGCTTTTATAAATTTATACATATGTTCTATATAATTCGATATAAGCCTAGATAATGGGAGATAAGGTGATATATTGGGAGATAAGGAGAAATAATGGGAGATAAGTCGAGATAAGCCTCGATAATGGAAGATAAGGTGAGATAATGGGAAATAAGTATAACGGGAGATAAGGAGAAATAATGGGAAATAAGCAGAGATAAGTCTAGATAATGGAAGTTATGGTGAGATAATGGGAGGTAAGGAGAAATAATGGGAGATAAGGAAAAATATTGCGAGATAAGTCGAGATAAGCCTAGATAATGGGAAATAAGGTGAGATAATGGGGGATAAGGAGAAATAATGGGAGATAAGGAAAAATAATTAGAGATAAGCAGAGATAAGCCTAGATAATGGAAATTATGTAGAGATAATGGGAGATAAGGAGAAATATTGGGAGATAAGGGGAAATAATGGGAGATATTTTATTACGTTAGGTAACATAAGGAATAAACAGTGACGATAGTAGTGAACCAAGTCCACGCGAGCGGAGCCGCGGGCCCGGCTAGTATATATATATATATATATATAATATTTATATATATATTATATATATATTTTACTCGTGTTTTCACAAGCTTTCATTTGATACCACATTCGATGATCTAGTAAAAAATTTTTTTTTCACTTTCAGTTTCAGCCCTCAAAACGAACCCCTTAAATCAAAATTTATGTTATGTTGGTATAAAATGATCAGTGACTTCACAAAACACACCCCAAATGAGTTTTCAACAAAGTTTCTTTCCAACCTTTACTAAAATTGATGACCTTGAAATTTTTTTTTTTTTTTATATACCAGATAAATTATTAAAGGTAATGCACTCGTGAGAATTTTCGTTCAATCTACACCCCCTGGAGAATATTCCAGAATTTTTTCAAAAATTTTTGATCAGTACTTTTCGAGATAAGGTAGGGGACAGCGATTTTTTTCGCGATTTTTTTAAAAGTAAAACGAAGAAAAATGTGCGCAAGTATTACATATATATAATATATATATATATATATATATATATAATATATATATATATATATATATATATATATATATATATATATATATATATATATATGTAAAATAAAGAGAGAGAAAGAAAGCAAAAGTTGCCGTATATAACAAAATCCTAAGTTATGAAACTAGTTGGGGAACTCGGCAAAAAGGGCATCAACAGATGTTCATACTATATTCATTTAGCCAATGTTTCGGTCCTAGGTTGGGACCTTCATCAGGGCACAAACTGAAAAAGAGATAACGAAGCAACCAATAAAGAAAATTAGGCATGAAGAATTGGTATTGTTGAGTCCAATTTTTAATTATTAATTTTTAATTTCAATCTTATAATTATTAATAAAAAACTATTGTAGTTTAAAAGTATTATTGTTCTAAAAAATCATAAATTATTATTATTATTATTACAAAAAGTTCTTCTTTCTCACATTTGATCAATGTGGTTCCATGGTTGGCTGACGGGCCAAAACCAAGTCAGCACAAACGCTATTACTATTCCGTATTAAGGAATGACCTGACAATGTTACATGTTTTCAAAATCACTGACTTCTGAATGTTTCTGTGTATGTCTGTGTTGAGTCCCAATTGCACTAAATGTGGTGTGAATGTTATTGGTGTAAGGCCTGTGGCTGATATAATGAGGGGACAATGATGACTTTTTCCTGTCTCCATAGCCTTTTTATTTCCGTTGCAAGGTCTGTGTATTTGGAAATTTTTTCTGTGTATTTCGCTTGGATGTTTGTGTCGTTAGGGACAGCTATGTCAATCAGATAGGTGACTTTTCCTTTTTTGCACTGAAAAGTAATATCGGGTCTATTGGCGGAGACTGTTTTATCTGTATGGATACCGATATCCCAGTAGAGCTTGTAATCTTCATTTTCAAGTATGGATGTTGGGGTGTATTTGTAGTAGGGATCTGTGTTTTCTATGAGTCTGTATGTTGTGGCCAGTGCTTGGTGAACCACTTTGGCAGCTGAATCATGCCTGGCTGTGTACTCCGTTCCGGCCAATATTTTACATCCGCTCGTTATGTGTTCGATCGTTTCTTTCTGCTGGTGGCATTTCCTACATCTGTCCTCTGCAATAGTCGGGTCTTTGATGATATGCTTTTGGTAGTTTCTGGTTAATATGACTTTATCCTGGATGGCAAGTAAGAAGCCTTCAGTCTCAGGGAATAGCTGCCCATCCCGTAACCAGGTGTATGATTGTTTTTTATTTACGTGGTCTTGTTCTATGTGGTATCTGTGTTTTCCGTGGAGTGTTTTCTCTGACCACGTTTTTCATCTTTTCCTGTTGTAATTGGGTGTGACTGTGTGTGTCTGCTGAGTGGTCTGCCCGGGCTAAGTCGAGAGGTGTGTAGTTTTTGTCTCCTTTCACCGTCGCTGTGTGGAGGCTGGTTTGCTTGCTGTGAAAGAATTTTCTAAGTGTTTGTATTTGTTTTGTGTGTAATGATCTGATGTCTATAATTCCTCTTCCTCCTGCCTTCCTCTCGATGGTAAGTCTTTCTTTGCATGCGTTGGGGTGTAATTTCCTGTATTTGGTGAATTGAGATCGTATAAGGATGTGAATATTTTCTATGTCTGTTTGTGACCATTTGATGATACCAAATGAATATGTGAGTATAGGTATAGCGAACGTGTTGATGGCTTTAGTGAGATTCTTAGAGTTGAGTTTTGTTTGCAAAAGTTTCGTCAGTCTGTTTTTGAATTCGGTTCTGAGCTCTGTTTTGATGTGAGTGTGGTTGAGTTTGGTGCTTTGTTGGAAGCCTAGATATTTGTATGTTTCTTTATCGAACATGTTATCGAGCGTTTCATTGTTGATGGTTTCTGTCTCATGGTGGCACTTCCATTGGCCTTTGTTGATGTGGAGCACTTTGCATTTACTTATACCAAATTCCATATTGACATCTAAGGTGAATATTTCTGTGATTTTGAGAGTTCTTTCAGCTGTGTTTGTGTGGCAGCGTAGAGTTTTATGTCGTCCATATATAGGAGGTGGTTTATTTTATGTTGATTCACTTTTTGGTGTCTGATATTGAAGCCATGCTCTGTTCTGTTTAGTATATTTGAGAGTGGATTGAGACAGAGGCAAAACCATAGAGCGCTGAGCGAGTCTCCCTGAAATATACCCCGTCTGATGTACAGCTGTTCTGTTTGGATGCGTTCGGTTTGTGTTTCTAGGCGTATTTTGGTTTTCCATGTTTTCATAATTTGCGCGAGAAACTGCCTGAGGTGTTGGTTGATTTTTATAGATTTCTAGGGCCCTGATTAACCAGCTGTGGGGTATGGAGTCGAAGGCTTTTTTATAGTCTATGTAACCGATGTGAAGGTTTTTCTGTGTTCTTTTCTGGTTTGTCCCATAATCACGCTATCTATAATCAGCTGCTCTTTGCATCCTCGACTATTTTTCCTGCATCCCTTCTGCTCTTCTGTGAGGATATTGTTGTCTGTTAGGTGTTGTTCTATTTTCTTCGAAATTGTGGCTGTGATGATCTTGTATAGGGTTGGAAGACAGGTGATAGGTCGGTAGTTTGACGGGTTTGTGGTGTCTGAGCTTTTGGGTTTAACGTATGTTATTCCTTGTGTGAGGAAAGTGGGAAATGTGTGTGGTTGTAGAATGGCTTTGTTGATTTGGTGTGTGAGTGCTTCGTGTGTGGTGGTAAACTGTTTGTACCAGAAGTTTTGTATATTGTCTATTCCAGGACATTTCCAGTTGTGTGTGTGTTTGATAGTTTCTGTAATTTCTTGTGTATTAAATGTGGTATTTTCTTGTTCTGTCACATGTATATGTTTGTCTTCTTCGGCTTTGATCCAGGGGGTGTTATTATTGTGTAGTTTAGGTTCTGACCAGATACTTTTCCAATAATCTGTGAGTTCTTGTTTGTTTGGTGGTTCCGTCACTGCTATCTGTTTGTTGTACATAGTTTTCCGGTAGAACTCTTTTTCGCTTCTTCGGAAGAGGTTGTTGGTGTCTTTCCTCTCATTTGATTCTTTGTATCTACGAAGTCTTGCGGCATATACAGATAGTTTTTGTTTCAAAGTATCGAGGATTTCTGGCAGTGTTCTGTTGGGAGACTTAGATTTGATCTTGTTTGCCCCCTGTGTGACACGTTTGGACGCGTTCCCCGCTTATAAACTGGGTAAGATGTCCTAGATCTCTCCTGATGTTGTTAATTTTGTTTTCTATTCTTATTTGCCATTTGAATTTTGGTTTTGTCCTGTTGGGGTTTCCTTGTCGTTGAGGGAGTTTTTGATTATTTTGTGTTAGAGTGGTGATTGCTGCTGCGTATATTATTGTGTGAATGTCTTCGATTGTGCTTAAGTCTGTTATATACTGAGGTATTATGTGCTTGTTTAGTGTGTTGAGGATTGGTTGCGTGCTCTGTCTGAAGATTAAACGAGGGATTGGATTTCTTGTTGTGGGGTCGGTGCCTGACCATCGAGCTAGATGTGACTCCATTTTTGCTTTAAGTGTTTGTATGAGAGGTGATTCGGGGTGATGTTGTGTGGATGTCGTTGAGGGTGGCGAGTGATTCATGTTGTTGTCTGTGATATGGTGTTGCGCGGTACTCGCAATATTATTTTGCGTTATGCTCCTCCTGGGTGGTGGGTATTGTTGTGTTCGACTGGGTGGTTGTGTGTGTGAGGCTGGTTCGGAATCTGCTTTATTGTTTCTATTGTTTGGTTGGTCTGTGTTCAGTTCAACAGCCACTGTGTCCTTGATGGTTTGCAATTCGAGAGGTGTGAGACGATTGTTCTTGGTAATAACTCTTTTTTGGTCTATTACTCTCTGTTCTGAAACAAGTAATTGCAGATGTGGATATTCGGTCAAGAAAAGTCTGTGCAGTTGCTGTCTGTAGCCCGATGTTATTGTTTCGAGTTTGGTGGCGGTGTAGTAACAGCGCATCACCGTCCTATTCATCTCATCCGTCCACTTTAACCGCTGTCTTGGTTTTCCAGCCTTGGTAGTTGCATGTTGTCCTTGCAAAAACATACGAGCCCTGGCCTGGCTTTGGTGGTTGTGTTTGTCCCGTATCTACGTCGATGGTGCTTGGGATTGATGTTGGTGGGTCCAAGCGGCGAGTGATTCTCTTCTCAGTGATTCCTTTGTCAGGTTTTGTGTTTTCATTACAGCAACGCATGGCGTGTTCGTTGATTCCTGTGGTGCAACTCATGCGCTGCTGTGATTTTCCCGCCTTGGTGGGTGTCAGCTTAGTTGCCGACACAACACTTTTGGCAGGTCTTATTATTATTATTACAAAAAAGTTCTTCTTTCTCACATTTGGTCAATGTGGTTCCATGTTTGGCTAACGGGTCAAAACCAAGTCAGCACAAACGCTATTACCATTATTATTATTATTATTTATTACAAAAAGTTCTTCTTTCTCACATTTGATCAATGTGGTTCCATGTTTGGCTGACGGGCCAAAACCAAGTCAGCACAAACGCTATTACCATTCCGTATTAAGGAATGACCTGACAATGTTACATGTTTTCAAAATCACTGACTTCTGAATGTTTCTGTGTATGTCCGTGTTGAGTCCCAATTGCACTAAATGTGGTGTGAATGTTATTGGTGTAAGGCCTGTGGCTGATATAATGAGGGGGACAATGATGACTTTTTTCCTGTCTCCATAGCCTTTTTATTTCCGTTGCAAGGTCTGTGTATTTGGAAATTTTTTCTGTGTATTTCGCTTGGATGTTGTTGTGTCGTTGGGGACAGCTATGTCAATTATTATTATTATTATTATTATTATTATGAAGAAATGTCAAAAACAAAATGCAAGTGACTCACATGTAGCATGCAAATTAATCTAACAAGAATGACCATAAATAACAATTGCCATAACAAAGACCAACACTGAAATAAAACGGCCACTATTCACTAACATATTAATATAAAAATATGGCATTTACAGCAAGGATGCCATTAGAAACCTTGGATGCTGAAAAATGAAAATTGACAGGGCGCTGACAAAGGACGACCACCTGATATATATGTATATATATATATATATATATATATATATATATATATATATATATATATATATATATTTTACTCGTGTTTTCACAAGCTTTCATTTGACACCACACTCGATGACCTAGCAAAAATATTTTTTTTTCACTTCCAATTTCAGCCCTCAAAACGAACCCCTTAAATCAAAATTTATGTTATGTTGGTATAAAATGATCAGTGACTTCACAAAACACACCCCAAATGAGTTTTCAACAAAGTTTCTTTTCAATCTTTACTAAAATTGATGACCTTGAAATTTTTGTTTTTTTTATATACCAGATAAATTATTAAAGGTAATGCACTCGTGATAATTTTCGTTCAATCTACACCCCCTGGAGAATATTCCGAATTTTTTCAAAATTTTTTGATCAGTACCTTTCGAGATAAGGCGGATGGACAGTGATTTTTCGCGATTTTTTAGAAATAATACGAAGAAAAGTGGGCGCAAGTATTACATTATATATATATTTTTTACTCGTGTTTTCACAAGCTTTCATTTGACAGCACACTCGATTACCTAGTAAAAAATTTTTTTTTTCACTTCCGATTTCACCCCCCAAAACTAACCCCTTAAGTAAAAGTTTAACTTTCGAAACTACATGGCTCTGATGAGGCCATCAATGAGGCCATCAATTCCTATATTATTACCAAATTTCAACTTTCTATGACAAATAGTTTCGGAGAAAATCGGGTGTGACAGACGGACAGACAGACACCGAAGTGATCTTATAAGTGTTCCGTACGGAACACTAAAAATCGACTTTCACTTGTTAACCTAAACTTATATCTTTTGAAACCGAATGACCTGTGCATATTTTATTATTATATTTTTTTAGACTGGAACACTGGAAGGATTTTATTATTTGAAAAATAAGAAAATGGTCGTGTTCAGTGCACAACAGTTGGTGAATTGCGTAGCGGAAAACGATGGCTGTAGTGGAGGATTTGAAGATATTGCCTTGAGTTATGTACAGGAGTACGGTATGTATGTAGTATTTACAAAAATTTCGTTCCTAACTGTACATGATAATATGATAAATGCAAATGTTTTTAAGTTCATTTCGAAAATGAACTAATGGAACTGACTAAGAAACAGACGTCTCTTTAATTTTGCTGATTAGAGCTCCTGTTTAATTTAGATTTCGGCTACCTTTTCATTACTGTATAAAAACAATTGCATGGTCCACTTATAAATTATATTATTATTCATGTAATTATACACTATTTCTGTAACCGCTCAAGTTTTAATGTAAATTTAAATAAAGTTGTGTAAGGATAGATATGTGAAACATACTATACAAGAATACTAAGTGATATTCACACGTTATATATATATATATATATATATATATATATATATATATATATATATATATATATATATATATATAACAAGGATTTTCTACAGCTAACGCTGTCTTCCTTCTCTCAGCCTTTGATTCCATCCGTTTCTATCTTCCCAGTCTCCATCTGTTAGACCACTGTCCTCCATAGCCTCGTCCACATCGTCTCTCCACGATCGTTTGGGTCTTCCTCTTTTTCTTCTCCCTATAGGGCTCCACTCTGTAAGTTTCTTTATCCACCTATTATCTTCGCTTCGTCTTATGTGTCCATACCATTTTAATCGTTTTTCTTCAATGGTGTTTATTGCGTTCTCTTTGATGTTCATTCTGCTTCTTATTTCTTCGTTTGTTATTCTCTCCATACGTGTCACTCTACAACATCTTCTCCAATACTCCATCTCTACCGCGTTAATTTTATATTTATTTCTTTTGTTGATCGTCCATGTTTATGAACGGTATGTCATTATGCTTTGTATTATTGATTTGTATATGCGTGTTTTGTTTCTCTTTGTAATGTGCTTGTCCCACAGGATCGAATTTAATTGTCTTATGCATGTTCGAGTTTGTCCTAATCTAGCTTTAATATCTTCTTCTGATGTTGCGTTTTTTGAAATGATGGTTCCTAGATATTTAAATTTGCCAGTTCCTTTGATTATTGTTTCGTTATCTACTTCTAGATTCTCCACGTTTCCCTCCTTTGTTGTTAGATATTTCGTCTTATCAAAGTTTATGGCTAATCTTGCTTTAGTGTATTCTTCTCTCAGTTTTCTTACTATATAACTGAGGTCTACCTCATCTTGCGCTATAATTACTTGGTCGTCTGCTTTTTTCCTGCCAATTCTTTCACCTTCCTATGTGAGTTGAATGTGTCGTGTTTTTTGCAGTTCCTGTATTTCTCGACATTTCTCATTTAACCACATTTCTTTAGCTAAATAAAAATACTCGTAACAATAATCTTAGAGTCGCTATATTTTTACCACAGTTATATGAAACTATTTATTATAAACGACCAAAAATAACTTATCTACGTCACTTGTCTTGAAATATAAATGAACGTAATATCAATAATACTTAAAAATATAAATGTCTACCCTTCAATATGGAATCCCCCATTGCCCCAATTTGACAAGAAAAATGAACAACTTTCCGAAATCTAGTATCGTCAATTTTTAGCAAAAAGTCAAAACCCTATAAATATCAGGTAGGGGATAGAAGGATAACATTGATGTTCAGTTAATATTAACTAAGTTGGGAATGTGAAATCTTTGGCACAATGACACTACTCAGTATATATCACCACTACCCCAAACACTTTATTTTTGCACTCGACGCGCGTTTCGCCAACCATGTTAGCTTTATCAGGAGCAATGATTGAATAAAGCTAAACTACAAATCTACCCTATTTATACTTAGCCTAACCCATGAATTACTCAAGCGGAACTAATGGTATAGGCAAGGCCATCAGTTCCGGTCAAGTAACCAGAAGAGGGGACTATAAGGAATAGGCCCTCGGTCTTTATTTAAACTACTTTTACATTTTATAATTTCCATACTTTCGTATGCGTTCAACAATCTCCTATCAGATACATTTTTAATTAACCTTAGATTATCTAATGTTACAATATGATCTGCTTCCATTTTTTCAATGTTTGTTCGAGGTATATTTTGAATAGTGTTGGGGATGTAAAGCATCCTTGTAATAGGCCTTTTGATGTTTGGAGTCTCTTCCCTATTTTATGTCCTATTTTTATGTTCAGTGTGTTGTTTTCGTAGAGAGCTTTTACTGTGTATATTAGTTCTTTGTCAATGCCTATTTCTTTCATTGCTTTCCATAATCTTTGTCTTGGTACTGAGTCATAGGCCTTTTTATGTCTATAAAGACTAGATGAACTTCTCTATTTTTTGCCAGTTTTTTTTTTGCATTGTTTGTTTTATAGTGTATATGTGATCTATACATGATTTTCCGGCCGTAAAGCCTGCTTGTTCTTCTCCAATTTTTCCTTTTATATTTTCCTCCATGATATTTTCAATAATTTTCCCGTACAAACGTCCCATACTCGATATTATGCTTAGGCCTCTATAGTTTGTGCATTTTTTGCGGTCTGCCTTTTTGAATTTGGATACTATATAAGCTTTTGACCATTCCTCTGGTATTTTTTCTCCATTTATCGCTCTGTGGAACATGTTTCTCAGCATTCGATGTAATTTATTAGACCCGTACTTAATCATTTCATTTACCACACCCCCAGGCCCTGCAGATTTATTATTTTTGAGTGCTTTTATTGTCTTCTTTACTTCTTCATAGCTTAGTTCTATCTCTTTTATTTCCTTATTCTGTTCTTCTTCAGGGTTCTCTTCTTGGAATTCTTGTCTGTCCTCTATTAGCAGCTTCTTATAATCTTCTTCCCACTCGCTTTCTGGGATGTACTCTATATACGTCTTCTCTCTATTGTTAGTTCTTAATGCTTTAATTATTCTCCATGACTCTATACTTCTAGTTCCTCCTATATACTGTTCAACATGTTCGCACGATTTTTCCTATCTCTCGTTCTTTTCTTTGTTTATCATCCTCCTTGTTTCTGCATTTTTCTCTTTATATTTCTGTAGATCTTTTTCTGATTTTGTATTCAGCCATTTTTCGTATAGTCTTTTTTTCTCCTTTATAGATTCTTTGGTTTTCTCACAGATTCTAATTTTATGTTTCTCATTCTCGTTGTCTTCTTTACCTCATACTTCTAGGGACGCCTGTTTGATGCATTCTTTTATGTGGTCATACATCTGTTGGAGGTTGTCGTAGTTAAATTCATTTAATTTTTGATCTAATCGTCGTCTATATAGGTCTGTTATCGTTTCGTCTTGCAGTAAGTGTATTTTGTATTTTATTTCTTTGTCTGCTTTTTCTGTTATCTCATTAGTATTTCTGTTTTCTTTATCTATTGTTTACAAGGTTAATTTACAATTAAAATATCTAAATTAACTTTTTTGTTACGTGACCTGATAAACGAAAATTAAAATGAACCAAAAATAATGGTAAAGTTCTTTATTAAGACTAAATTATACATAAAAATTAAAGGGTACTCAGACTTCTTTATAACTTACCTATTTTAATAGTGCATGATGATCACGCAATATTTCTTTCAGATTGGCAAATCGTAGGCTCTAAAATAAAAAATTTAACATTGTGTATTTGATAAAAATGCGGACAGAAAACCTTAGTTTGATATACAGTCATAGAATTATTTTTCTTTTACAACAATTAAGAATTTAAACCAAATAATAATTAGTTAAACATAAAACACTTACTTATGGTATAAAACCAGCAATCAACTTTTAACAGCATTATAGCAAAACTAAAAGATACATTACATATAAATTATTTCAATGGGGGCCACAGAGAATAGCACCGTGCTGGTCAAAGGGATACTCATATTCTGAACTAGGGTGTGGCAGCTCTTGCTAGATCAAGGGGGGTGTGTGATTGCGATAAAATGTCTTACGGTGACCTGTACTTCCCACAAAAAAGAAAAACAAGACTGATGAAAATTGTTTTATTAGTCACTACAAATAGCTAACACTATTGTCTTATTATTATCTTATAATTATTGTCTTATTTTTTTAGAAATTTTCAGGTAAAATAGTTGTTTTGCTGCATTTTTGTTAAAAATTTCTTTTGCAGCTTTTCACGATTTTTTCGAACAAAATTTCAATTAGCGCTCATCAAACATAGTTCAATCCGCGATTCTTCTTTCATAGTGCCAGTTTTTCACTTTTCGAAGCGTACTAAAGGAACGTACTACCCTTGCTGTAGTTACTGGGATTGTGCTTAAAATCGAGAGTGCCCTTCTAATTGCCGAAATTAAAAAAGCAGTTTCTTTTAAAAGATTTCATTATTCCTTAGTTTCTCCTCGGTTAATTTTCTTTCTTTTACGAGTGCAGCTCGGCAGTGATATCTTGCAATTCCTAAAACTTTATAAAGAATTCTGAATTATGTTACTAATACTCGTACTCATTAGTTATGTCAAAACAAAATATAAGTTATGGGAATATTTAACAATAATCTAAGCAAATCAAGATATGGTAAAGTTAGTAAACACCTCCAGTAGTCATTTTCATAGTCTGATGGCAGATTGCTCCGATGTCTTTACTTATGAACAAGCGATGAAACGGAAATCTCTATACCCGATTCCATTTTAATTTCCTATGTTTTTGGAAATAATTTATCAGCGACTCTATCTGCGTCTTCACAGTCTTTTTTGGTATTTCAATAATTCTGTTAATGTGCTCTTCCACCGTGACCAGGTTTTGCTTGGGCTGTATTAATCACTACTTCCAATACCGTAGAGTATTATGCTACTGTAATTAGGGCAAAAATGAATGAAAATTTGGTAAGCACTGAATACAACTGGTATGATTTTCTCGTCGCGTAATTTTCCTCATTAGATAGTTTATCCAGCCCATTGATAAACTCGAGGAAATTGTTTATACATAACACAGGTCAACATTTGATCTAAAAAAAAACACTCGGAGCGGTATGGTCCTTATGGGGTATTTGGGATCGCTGATTACGATGAACAGGTTGGTTAACCTTCATCACATCAGATTCAAGGTCATTTGAAGGTCAAATAGAGAAAAAACGGTAGGAAAAATCTGAAAAATTTCATGCGTATGTTTTTGAGGTTCCTGAGTCCGAATCCGTAGTTTGTTTAACCTTACGCCTTTTCCCAGAGGTCATTTGAAGGTCAAATAGAGAAAAAATCGTGGAAAAAATCTGAAAAAATTCATGCTTATGTTTTTGAGGTCCCTGAGTCCGAACCCGTAGTTTGTTTGACTCAAGCCGCCTTTCACAGGTCATTATAGGTCATTTCATCATCAGTTTATGTTTATTTGAAAAATATATATGGACATTTTGCGTCGTTAAATTTAATTTTGTTTTTATCGTACACTTGCAAAGCATACAGAGGTTAATTTACGGTACATTTTTATTGATTATATCTTATATATATCATTTTATATTTACGTTAATATATCGCAATCAAAAATGTCTTTTATGCTGCTCGGTCATTACAAGGGAATTAATATGTGAAATATAAGCTAAATAATGGCAGGTAGACTGATGCAAGCAAATGTTTTAATACTGTTTAAAGGTACTTATTAGTAAAACTTAAAATATTGTTCATATCAAAAATAGACTATACAAATATTTTGACTAGTTTTGTGACTGTGAAATAGACTTTTAAAATCTAAAAAAAAATTTGACCTAATTTTTGTACTCTCGATGTTCGTTCTATATATCTAGTAATTTTAAAGTCCAGCCCGACTGTGTTTCTTGAGGTATAAATGAAACATTGTGTGCTATGTTATGTTTAAATTTCGTTTTATAACTCAATTCCCAATACATTTCAAATTAATAATTCTAATGTCGGACAACCTTGTTATCAAGTAACCCTTAATTTGTATACTTCAATACTTAATCCTTGTCAACAAAAAACTCTAATACCCAATACCTTTACTTGTACTCTAATACCCAAACTTACTTGTACAGTAATCCTTATATCTACTTATACTCTCATATTGTCTTATATAATACCTCAATGCGTGAGTTAACTATTTAAAAATGATTCGGCTCATACTTCGTAAAGAGTCTCGAGTGTCCAAGTAGATTTTCGAAATCGCGCAATCAGTATTTAATATGAATTAAGCATAAGAGTTTGCTTCTTTTAGTATTTATCAAAGCATGTTTGAAGTACTACTCTAAACGTGAAATGATTTTCGACTTGCTTTTCTTTTATGAGATTTATTTGATTCTCGCTTCAGGCTCCAGCAATAATCTGCCAACATGTTTATCCCCCAAACACCTTGATACCTTTTTTCAAATTCACTCAAGTCTTGGTGCATCCTTTCTCCATGTTCTTCGCTAAAATCTCCGAGATTTTCAGGGAACCAATCAAAGGGTGAAGACTCATTAAACACCCCATTTCTTTATAATTTTGTACTAAATTTCCAACAATATTTTTGTAATTAGGGTTCTTTATGATTTCCAAGAAATTTAGTCGTCACCTCTCTAAAACTTTGCCATGCTGCTTTTTCTTTGGCATTCATTTTCCTCTCAAATGCATCATTTTTTAGGAGGTCTCTTATTTGTAGTCCAGTTAATAATCCCTCTTTTATTTTAGCTTCAGAAAGATTAGGTAGCACTTTAAAAATATGCATGAAAGCAGGACTTTCGTTTCGGCTCATTGCCTTGACAAGTTGCTTTGCAATACCTAGTTTGATATGCAAAGGTGGAAGTAGGACCTTATTGGTTGATATCAAACTTGGACCTATGATGTTTTTTTCACTTGGAATTAATTCTTGTCTCAACGGCCAGTCTTTCCTCACATAATGCTCATCTCGAGCCCGACTATTCTCCTCACAAATAAAGCACGGATAAGAAGTGTTTCCAGATTGCTCTCCCAGTAATATTGTAAATATCTTTAAGTCCCCACAAAGTTCCCACTGGTTTCGATCGTAATTCAATTTTTGCAATAGCAACTCAAAATTATGGTATTCTTCATCTAATACAACAGAATGAGCGACTGGTAAAGGGGCATAAATATTTCCATTATGTAACAAGATAGCTTTTAAGCTTCTTTTTGAAGAATCTATAAACAGTCGCCAATCACTTGCTGTGTATTCTATACCGTATTCTTGCACTAACCCTGCAATATTATGGCAATAGACTAGATTATTCATTTTAGTAAAATATTTTCTGAATGGACGTTCTCTCGAACAATAGACAGAAATTTTTGTTCCTGTGGATAGACAATTTTTTTCTTTTAGCCTAGATGTTAAAAGCTCTGATCTATCTTTCGAGAGTTCCAAGTCTCTGCACAGATCACTTAATTCGTTTTGATTAAATGTTTCGGCTTCCGATATATAATTTTCCTCAACATCTGATTCTTCTGTGCTGAAATTTTCTCTTTCTTCGTGTTCGAATGTTTCATCTGGCATATCTTCATCAGTTACCACTTCTTTGTCCCAATTCATTAATTTCCATGATATGATCAGAATTTGTTTCAATAAGAACTGGTAAAGTCACAGATGTTACACATGCATATGAAATAGAATCCTTATTCTTTCGGTTGTACCTTTTCAAGTTTGTTAAGCAGAAGTAACAGTCGGTGGTATGGTCTGTTGGGGGTCTCCATATCATTGGCCGAGAAAATACCTGGTTGTTAATTCTATATAGAACATTGCGACATTTATGACATATAGATTTTGGTGTGTAAGAGTTATCCAATGAGCTTGTATCAATATGATAAATTTGGTGATATTTTACTTTTAATGAATCTGAAAACATGAATTTCTTTTGTGGAATATATCCCCACAAACAACACAAAAATTGTCGAGTTTAATGGAACATGACGAATTTCTTGTAGCATTTGACTCTACAGAGGCCAAGTTTCCCACCAATGTAGAGCTACGGTCGCATGATGACGACGCCTGCAGGCACGCTTTCCCACCCCGACCAGCCGCCGATTCTGAGTTTCCGGGACCCTGTCTCGTAATTTTTTTAGGAGTAGTTGCCATGAAGGCATAAACGCCGTAATCCAGGGACTTCGCCGGATAGTGAGACAACTCCGTTGCCCACCGTCACCACGTATAGGTGCCCTGGGTGCAACTACACCTTAATACTGGAGTTTAAAGCGAGACTGAGCTAAATTTATAAAAAAGAAGAGAATAAATAATTTCGCGAGGAATGAAAAGGCATTTTATTGTCAAAGTAAAACTCCAAATATATATACAAAGATACTTAAAATGACCACCGTATATATTTTGAGCATAAGATCATGCAGGATTTGAACTGAATGATCTGAAAAAATAATAGATGAATTTTTTCAGATTTTTTCCACGATTTTTTCTCTATTTGACCTTCAAATGACCTCTGGGAAAAGGCGTAAGGTCAAACAAGCTATGGATTCGGACTCAGGGACCTCAAAAACATACGCATGAAATTTTTCAGATTTTTCCTACGGTTTTTTCTTTATTTGACCTTCAAATGACCTCTGGGAAAAGGCATAAGGTCAAAAAAACTACGGATTCGGACTCAGGGACCTCAAAAACATACGCATAAATTTTTTCAGATTTTTCCTACGGTTTTTTCTCTATTTGACCTTCAAATGACCTTGAATCTGATGATTTTTGTAAAAACTATACACTGGAACATTAACGGGCATATCGTCGAGATAAGCCTTCGTAGCAGCTGTTGTACTATTGTAAAAGTTGCCCGCGACATAATTTCGGCAATCCTCGGAAATGGCCTAATTACTAGTGATCCAAAAACCCCTGAAATAATGCCAGTGGTAGAAGGAGATCAAAGATAGTGCTTACAAACAGCACCCTTCGATCGTTTGGTGCAGATTGATCTAACCAGGCATAATTAGATCTTCTTTGCAAATGGCTCGCATCCGCAGCAAAAATTGTAATTCTCGGCAGGAGTCCAAGGATTTTGAGACAACTTTTTCTCCACAGCTGAAAAGTTCGACTTACATAACAGCTCAAGTAATTTTTCTGACAGCGATCAATTTTGGAGTCAGTAGAGAAGTAGTTACTTTTATGCATTTAAAAGATATTGACAGTTGTCCATATCAGTGTTAAACGAGCTTAACGATCTAGTTTCGTCAATAACCCCTTTTCCTCTCAAGAATAGTTGCTGTAAAATCTAGGTACACTACTATTAGTAATTTTAAACACGTCGATTTGAATTTATGTTTTTGTCAATTATAACTCCTTTTTTTACTTTCACTATTAATTTTATATAGGCTGTTCCAAATTTACTCTACAGCATTTTACTCCAATATTTAGGATTATGTTTTTTTTAAGTATCCAACTTGTTAATGATGAGTTGGGTGAAAGTTTCAGCAGGAAGGTGGACACTTTCAATCACAGGTTTATAAACAAAAAATGGTTTACTTTACAGAAAATTAATTTTAAACTGTTTTAAAATCATATAAAAACAACACTATGTTTTAATTTCCAATATATTTAAAGTAACTTGACAATTGTTTCACCATACAATGGCTTCTTCAGAAGTAAATAAGAAAGAAAAATATTTGGTAGTGATCCTGGTTGTATAATGCTGAAAACTATCCTTAATTACCTAAGATTATGCTAATCATTTTATTATGTTATTTACAAACAGAATTATTTTAAGAATGCAAATCTGTGGTACTATTTCAGAGAACTAATAAAGATTCATTAAGGGTGAACAGTTTAAGTCTACCTGTTCGTTTAATAATAGATTGTAGTTTTTCCGTTTGTTAATTTCAAGACATTCAAGGAAATTTAATTTTTTAGATTTATTTTCTACATGTAGGATTTTTAACGTATCATCAAAATTATGGGATTCGTTTATTATATGGGTTGCGTAATTTGAATTGTTCTTATTTTTTAAATAACTATGTTGATGTTCTTTAAAGCGAGTTTCAAAAGATCTACCAGTTTGTCCTACGTAGGTTTAAGTTCAAGATCCACAATTTAATAAATAAACTCCTGATTTTAAGGATTTCTTAGATTTAGTTTTGTTATTCAAAATTATATTCCCTAAGTTATTACTGGTTTTGAATGCTATTTTATTGTTCTTTTTTATTCAATGTCTGGAAATTGTTCTAGTTATTTTCCCTGTGTATGTGAGTGTACTAAATTTTCCTTTTTTGTCATTAATTGTGGGATAATTTAGAGAGATTGCTTGTTTAAAGGATTTTTTATTCAAGATATTATCTATAATGTTGGGGTAATATCCATTATTAATTGCTATTTGTTTGATTATGTTGAATCCTTTGTTAAAATTAGTTTTAGTTATAGGGATATGTAACAGTCTATGTATGAAAGAGTTAAAAGCTGCCGTTTTGTGAGTATAAGGGTTGCATGAGCTATTGTGTATGTATGTGAAGGTTTGTGAAAAATCGAGAAATCGCGTTTATTGTTCACTTTTGATATAGATATGTCTAAGAAATTTATAGAGTTATTGGTTTCTAATTCTAAGGTGAATTTAATATTAGGATGCAAATTATTTAGGAAGTTAAGGAGGATTGTTAGTTGTTTATCTGTTCCCGTGAAACAGGAAATGATATCGTTCACATATCTATACCAGTAAACAATATTTTTGCTTACCGCGTGTTGATGAATTTTTAGTTCTAAATGATCCATGAAAATTTCCGCTAGTAAAGGGCTTAAAAGATTACCCATTATTAGACCTTCTTTGGATGTATAAAAGTTTTGATCCAAGCACGTCGTAAGTAAATCTAAAATATCCCGTTTAATAATTTGGTTTACTTTATTCTTGATTATGACAAAAAAGGAAAAAATTGAACTGTTTTGTTCATAAAATAGTGCTTTATTTTATTCCGTGAAGTGTTCATTTAGAAAAAAAAAATATTGCTGAACATATTTCGTTTTGGTACTCAGAAAAATGAATGTGCATAATTCAAGATCTTATCAAACTGAAAAACTTATCTCTTATCAAGAAAGGTTTTATTTTCATATTGGAGATAAATGCAGCTGAGTAAGTTTTAGGACACTCTGTTCCCTGTACACAACATTTTTGTTATGAGTAATGATGTAATCGCGTACTAAATTACCTCTTAACAGGTTGACTGCCGATCTATATTTTTGAGTTTGTGGTTGACGCCGGTAAGATTTTTCCAAATATTTTTATTTTATTGTGGTAAATATGAATTAAAATGAGTCTTAGATGTGTTTTTTTATATGCCATTCAAAATATTAGAAAAAAAAAAAATTTCACTCCGATCGGAGTAATCGGCATTGCAAGTGAAAATTTTTACTAGATGCCGAACACTCCGATCGGAGTGTCCAATTAAATAAGTAAAGAAATAATAAATCGAACTCATGAACTCAAAACATTTATTTCTAAATCATTTTTGTACATTTTTATGGTAATCCTCAAAGCAATTAAGGCAAAAACCTGGTTGTCCAGGGCACATTTTGCATTCATACACTGTTTGCTTTCTTATTTTATTTTTCCTGCATTTTTTGCATTCCTTTCTGCTTACCCGTTTTGTTTCTTTAGTTCCTTTTTTTTTCACTAACAATTTTTTTCTACTTTGCTAATGCTGTGGACATTTATTTGGCCTGGAGGAATTTGCGGCAAATTAGTAATTGGTCGTCTGGCTAGTAAATTTCTTATGACATCCAATCGGAAGTCATATAATCGTAACTGGTCAGACCGCGAATATTTATTATACAAAAAATAGGCGTTTATCATGCTCATTTGCAGCACATGCATGAATAACTTTTTGTACCACCGAATGGTTTTACGGCTGCAAGGATAAATATGCCATCATTTGATCCTGTCTATCTATACCGGACATAAAAGCATTATATCCAATGATTGCGGAAGGTTTTTCAGATTCTTGATTTCTTTTGTTTTTAAAAACGCCCATTTCGCTTCCAAATTCTGTTGAAATGTATTGAACATTGCGTTTATCGCGCCATTTTCCGACATGCACTCCATTGCAAAACATAGATTTATTCTCACCACGTTTTAAGTTTGCACTCATTACCTCTTTCGGATTATCTTTCCTCTCAGCTCTCAGCGTACCAGTGCAGTATGTATTTTGTTGAAGTAATTTCCTAGCTAAATTAACACTATTGTAAAAATTGTCTAGATAAACAGCATGTCCCACACCCAATTTTTCCTCCAATAAATGTAAAACAATCTTTTCAGTATGTCCGCTTCCACCATAAACATCTGTCGCACCTTCGTAGACACGAAATTTCAAAATAAGTCCATTAGGCTCTGTCAGCATGTATAACTTCATACCATACTTATGACGCTTATTCTTGATATACTGTTTAAACTGGAGACGACCCCGATAAAGTACCATAGCTTCATCCAAAGACAACTCTCTTCCAGGATAGTAAATTTCTCCCATCTTGTTGTTAAAAAAATCTGCCACAAATCTAATCTTTCCTAGCCGATCTGCCGGATCCATATCTGGAGATGTAAAATGCACACACCTCAAGATAAGCAAAAATCTATTCCTTGACATATATTTTCTATAAACAGGTAGATTAAATAGCGGATCAGTTTTCCAATAATCGTTAAGACGGCTCAAGGATATTGTGCCAGTGTGAAGTAACAGGGCCAAAAAAATTTTTAGTTCGTCAAGAGTAAGATCTTTAAAATTAGTAATACGTGATTTTGTACTTGTTTCTGGGCGCAGCAAAATCTCGACTGCGTAAGGGTTCGTTCGTTCTACAATAGTTTGTAAAAAATCATCATCAATGATCATTTCGAAAAAATCGATAGATGCACCCTGTCCTGGAATTTGCACCAATAATTCCTGGGTTTTCTGGAACAAAATTTGTTTTAACGCACCTCTGTCGTTCCATTTTATCTCATCAAGGCTAGGAAGTGTTTGATGTGGCCGAATAGGGTCTATAAAATTCTCTTCTTCGGACTCGGAGCTTGAATTTACATCACTATCGTCTGTGTCTGGTACGTAATGTTCGTCACTACTACCTCCGCTTTCTTCCAATAGCTGCAATAATTCAGTGTCAGTTAGCTTCTTTTTCTTATCATATACCTTTTTTTCATCACTACAATGTCTTTTTTTAATACCAGAAGGCCCAGGTTGATTGTCCATATTGTACGGCAGATTACAACCAAACCAAAAGCAAATCCGCGGAACCACTTAAGCACCTGTTAGAACTTGCGTTTTTAAGCAACGCCACCACTAGAAACACGTTTCATATACAACGCCGATGGAATACTAAAACGTTTCGTAAGAACGCATGTCGAACTCCGATCGGAGTAGACGGCGTTGGCGAAGAGACCCGACGCACTCCGATCGGAGTGGTCGGCAGTCAACCTGTTAATATAACTTACAGAAGAATGATCCGGAACTCCTTGGTAAGTTGATCTATTGTGACGGTAGTTAGCCTCGAGAATATTCTAGTTTGTGTGCAGTCCAGCACTATTAACTATTTATTGACAGAACTGTAAGTTCATGAGCGCAGTCTTTTTACGATAGCTAATAAAACAAAAAATCAACTCTAGACGGGCTAAGCAGACTCGTTTACTCTTTATATGGATTCGGTATTTTGTTCAAAAATAAAATACAAAATTCTCCTTGGGTATTACTCGCTCTACATCTCGCCGAGTATGCCCATGGTACCGGTATGAATATGAGTTAAACTTCTAGGCCGTGGTGGCATTATTGACAGATTTTATTATATAAATATTACATAAAATTACGAGCAGTTACACAAAAAGTATTAAAATATCATAACCTTATGTATTCTTAAGTAACAGATATAAGTAACTTTGCCTCTTAAATCATGTTTTTTAAATTCTTTTCCTAAATAAATGTAAAATTTCGTAGAAAATTAAGGTAATGTTTGCATGAATTGCACTCATCGTACTGTGGCTCTCCGCCTAAAGTGGATATTTACGAAATATAGGTTAAATAAATTATTGCAAAGTGTTGGAGGTGACATAGTGGTGTTGCTGAATCAGCTTAGATAATAATTTGTGGTGGTAAGCAAACGTAACTCTATAAAATTGCATCCACGTGTGCATTTGCTGCTAATTTGAATTGCCTCTTTTTTGCATCCTCTTGTTGGGACGGAACAAGCTGCACGGATGGTGCCGATAGTGATTTTTTAGTAAATAGAATAAATCTGGATATATCAGCTCTAAGGGAAGTAAAATAGTATAAATTGGACATTAATTTTTTTTTGTTCTATTGATGGCTCCCGCTGCTAATGTGTGTTCCTGCTGCGGTCAGACTTCTGACGCTGTTTCAATGATAGGATGTTCGGTGTGCAAGAAGATTTTTATAAATACTTGTGTAAACATTACAACCAGTGAACTAAGAATGCTCAATAGCAATAAAGGATGTGATTGGTCTTGCAAAAAATGTCGGGAATATGGTACTGACATTAAAGATCTCAAAGCCCTTATACTCAAGTTACAGGATGATATACGCATCCTTAAAGAGGAAAATGTCGAATTTAAGAAGGGTAGCGAACCACCAAATGTAAACTTTGAGGAGATTATGGCCGAAGTATCAGAGCGCAACAAAAGGAAGAAAAACCTAATAATATTCTCCGTACCTGAGCAGAAACAGAACCTATCTGCTGAAGCTCGTTTTAAAGGGGGATAGTCTGTTTGTGACCTCACTGCTGAATCATTTGACAGAAGATCATGACGTTTCGAACGTTAAACCTATGCGATTAGGTCACTATCAAGAAGGCAGAGTGCGACCCTTAAAAATAACCTTGAATAGTGAAGATTCTGTGTCTTTATTTATTAGACATGCGTCTAAACTTAAGGATTTGGCAAAATACAGAAATGTCCGAATATCGTACGGCAACTGGAGCATTATAGGAACTTGAGACAGAGTGTCGCTGAAGCTAGAGATAGGGGGGTGAAAATCTCCAAATCAAATATATCCGTGGCATACCAACCTTAGTACCTTTAAACAAGTAAATCCCGACAGAGAAGGTGTCTCATTTTCTTGTTACTATCAGAATGTACGGGGATTGAACTCAAAGATTGACAATTTGTATGTTGGAACAAGTGATAGTGAGTTTGAGTTTATTGCATTTACAGAAACATGGATACAGAAAAACGTGCGGAGTTCGGAACTCTTTCGCGAAAATTACAGTGTATTTCGCAAAGATAGACAACTTTATGAAACCGGTAAAACTAGGGGTGGAGGTGTCTTGTTGGCTATCAGGAGTGACATCAGTAGTTACTCTCTTAACTCTTCCTATTTTGAAACAGCGTTCCCCAATATAGATTTGCTAATGTGTAAATGTATATTGCCACATGGTTTATCGTTAATTGTGGCAGTCATTTATATACCTCCATATGTCACTCCGCAGGAATATGAACTTTTCTTTGAATCGCTTGAACAGTGCGAATATTTGCAAAATAGGAGGGTAATCATTTTAGGAGACTTCAATGCCCCTCGATATGGGGCCCGTGACAATAATGATATCAAAGCGAGGGAGATTGGCACCTTCATGAACTTCTTTAATTTTGAGCAATATAACAATATTAGAAACACTGGCAATATTTTAGATTTAGTTTTTAGTAACTTTAAATGTTCAGTTGTGTATAACCTTGTTCCGATTATTCCTGAGGATGCCTATCATCCGGCACTAATTGTTGATCTTTTTAATCTAGGCAGTAATATACCCCAGTTTAATAAGAGCATACAATTTTAAACGGGCCGATTTCTTGTCTTTATATGACTTTCTGCTGTCTACCGATTGGACCAATCTGGGTAAGTCTACTGACGTTAATATCGCAGTTACCGAGTTTTATAACAGACTCTATGAGCAACTAGATACTTATGTTCCACTTCGCAAAAATTTCAAGCGAAAATTTCCTGTTTGGTATACATCAGAAATAATTACGGATATTAAATATAAATCCCTAATGAGATCAAAATATAAAAAAACCGGTGATCAATGGTATAATATCGAATTTACAAATATTAGAAGATTGATTAAGGTTAAGTGCAAATCAGCTTTTGATAGGTACATACTTGGTGTCCAGGAAGCAATTAACAGTGATTCAGAAAAGTTTTGGTCCTTTATTAATCAGAAGAATCGAGAATCAAGGATTCCCGGAGCAATTCATTTGCGTGATGCTTGGTATGAAAAGCCGCAAGACATAGTAAATGTGTTCGCTTCTTATTTTGAAAGTGTATTCTTGCCTAACGAGAATGAAATCGATTTTGTTCCGGAGAGTGCTTATCAGCTTTTCAGTAGTGTTGACATTTCATTAGCTTCTGTAATAGACAGTGAGATTCAACACGCTGCTAAAAAATTAAAGAATAGGCTGACCGCAGGACCTGATGGTATTCCATCTTTTATGGTGAAAGATTGTATGGGTGCACTTATGGTGCCTCTAAAATACATATATAATTTGGCGTTAAGGACGTTAACATTTCCGGGGAACTGGAAGCAAACAAGGGTGTGCCCCATTTTCAAGTCCGGCGAACGTAGCGAGGTAAACAATTATCGACCTATTTCTATTCTGAACAATTTTTCGAAGCTATTTGAAGTAATTCTGTATAATCGCATTTATACTCAGGTTAGAGGTATTCTGTCAACCCATCAACATGGATTTATTGATGGTAGATCCACTGTAACAAACTTGGGAGTGTATACAAACTTTACAAAAAACATATTAGACGCAGGAGGGCAGGTTGACGTAATATACACGGACTTTTCTAAAGCCTTTGATAGAATATCTCATTTCGTTTTGCTGCAGAAGCTTTGGCGTATGGGTTTTGGTATGGATGCGTGCAGTTTGTTTTCTTCATATTTAAGTGGCCGCTCTCAATCAGTACACTATAATGGATATATTTCCGATTCCTATACCGCAACCTCGGGCGTGCCACAGGGATTCAATCTTGGTCCCCTACTATTTTTGCTATATATTAATGACCTTTGTGATACCCTGAATCGTGGCAGGCTGCTTTTCGCTGATGATCTCAAGCTGTATGCACCCGTCTCATGTATTCAGGACTGTAAATTGCTTCAAACTGAGCTTTGCGTGCTTGAGGATTGGTGTAAGCACAATAAATTAGACTTGAATATTTCTAAATGTAAAATTATGTCGGTGACGAGGAAAAACCATATAATAGCATATGAATATTCACTAGGAGCATCAATTCTCGAGAGCACCAATAGTGTAAGGGACTTAGGAGTAGTATTCGATAACAAAATGAATTTTTCTAATCACATTAATAACGTAACGCTGGAAGCCAATCGTCTATATGGTTTTATAGTGCGCAACTGTAGAAGCTTTAATAGTGAACGATCTTTAATACTGCTATATGAGTCTTATGTGAGATCCAAACTAGAGTATGCATCTCTTATTTGGAGCCCATATTATTTATGCTATAAACTAATGCTAGAACGAGTTCAAAAAAGATTTCTAAAATATTTATCATATAAGGTAGATGGTGTCTATCCAATGAGAGGAATTGAGTACTCTTTGTTATTGGAGAGATTTAATTTTCAATCACTTGAGGCTCGCAGAGATTGTTCGTCTATAATTTTCTTGTATAGATTGTTGCACGGAGTCATCGACTGTCCTCAACTGCTATCGAAGGTAGCTATATTGGTGCCTAGAATTAATTCACGAAATACTGCTACTTTTGTTTGTTCACGTGCTAGGACTAATCTCAGGTTAATTGAACCAATCAATGTTATGTGCAATAAATTTAACTTAATTAGTAATGAATGTGACATGTTTGCAGACACCGAAAATAAGATTAGGTCAATATGTTTAGAGCATTTCACTTGATAGGACATTTATAAAGATTCTTTTAGAAGCTTGTTTTGCTTGTTGGATGTATGTAACTAATATTTGTTTTATTTCACTTTTATTCTAATTTGTACTGCGCTGATTCATTTAATTTTTTTTATTCATTTTTATTTCTTTCTTTCTTCTTTTTTTGTTGTTACTTTAGTACCTTAGTTTTAAGAGAAAATTTCATTCATATTCTTTCTTGTTTTCCCTGTAAGTGGTTCTTACTGTTGGGAATAAAGCTATTATTATTATTATTATATGAATTTGTGTTTAGTTTTACATACTTTTTTTACAGTCTCACAGTATCTTTTGTTGTATCAAGTCTTCTGGCACTTAACATACATTATCTGAAGGTACACCAAAATATATTTTATTAGAAAATATATATTTTTCGCTCGGTGGTAAAATTTGCGCAATATCATAAACTCTAGTACGCATATAGCGACAACATTTAAATTATAATACACAAATAAGATATGAAGGTAATATGACTGCAAATTAATTTATGTCATTCTGTAATTAAAGTTTAAATATATAATAAAAAAACTGTTTTTAGTCAATTTCCACTGGTTTATTTAAATTCCGATGACGCGTTTCGCTGACGATGCAGCTTCTTCAGATCTACATTTTACACTGTCAAGTTAGGTTTAATCTTCACAATTTTATATAATTTCTTAATTACAATATTACACATAATTAAATTACATCGATAGTATTGGAAAACCCACACAGATTTGGAATTAGGAGAATAAATTCAATAATGGTGAATTGTGAATCTACCTGGTACTTGAGTAAAGTACCTGTACTCCGTAATCGATTTATTTGCATTGTCTCTAAAAGGTTTAGTTTTAAACCTTTTTGTTGAGTGTGTAAAATTTTGAAATTCTTGTTAAATGTGTGATTTTCTGTTAAAAGATGATTAGGATATATTGAATTAGACTTTCTATGGATGTGAAACTTTTTTCATGTTCTATAATTCTTTGTATAAATGCACGTCCAGTTTGTCCTATGTATGTTTTAGGACATGACCCACATGTTAATTGATAATTCCCATATTTATTGTCTTTACTGATTTATGGTTTGTAGTTTTTGAGATATTTCCCTATAGTATTGCTAGTTTTGTAAGCTCTGTTGATATTTTTTTGATTTAAAAATTTTCCCATTTGTTCTGTTGGTTTGCCGAAATAGGTTAAGCATTTAAATGTGATTTTTCTGTCCTTAAAACGTGGGTATATTTCTGAGATTGCCTTGTTTCTAAGTTTTTTCCTACCAATGTTATCGATTAAAGTAACCGAATAATCGTTGTTAACGGCTACTTGTTTTATGTAGTTTAATTCTTTAGTAAAATTATCCTCTGATAAGGGGATATTAGTTAGTCGATGTATAAAGCTATGATAAGCCGCGAGTTTATGATGGTTAGGATGGTGAGAACTATTGTGAATTGTGGTATCTGTATGACAGGGTTTGTGATATATTGTAAATTCATGTTTTTTCCTGGATTTACTGATTTTAAGTCTAGGAAGTTGATTTTCCCTTCGACTTCTTTTTCCATTGTAAAACTGATATTTCAATGTAAAGAATTAATGTACTGTAAAAAGTGACTTAATTATCTGTCCTGTTCCTGTAAAACATACAATTATATCGTCTACGTATCGATACCAGTATAGACAATTATTACTATTGTTATTATGGTTGTTAAATATCATTGTTTCAGTACTGTCCATGAAAATTTCGACACTTTTGGACTTAATGGACTCCCCATAATTAACCCTTCCTTACTATTGTAGAATTTATTGTTAAATGAAAAATAATTTTGTCTTATACTGGTATCGATACGTAGACGATATAATTGTTTGCTTTACAGGCACGGACAGACAGTTAACTCATTACATACATTACATACATTAATTCTTTACATAGAAATATCAATTTCACATTGGAAGAAGAAGTCGAAGGGAAAATTAACTTCCTAGACTTAACAATCAGTAAAACCAGGAAGAAAACATGAATTTACGGTATATCATAAACCTTGTCATACAGATACCACAACTCAAAATAATTCTCATCACCCTAACCATCATAAACTCGCGGCTTATCATAGCTTTATACATAGACTAACTAATATCCCCTTATCAGAGGACAATTTTACTAAAGAATTAAACTACATAAAACAAGTAGCCGTTAACAACGGTTATTCGGTTACTTTAATCGATAACATCGTTACAAGGCAATCTCATAAATATACCCACGTTTTAAGGACAGAAAAGCCACATTTAAATATTTAACCTATTTCGGCAAACCAGCAGAAAAACTGGGAAAATTTTTAAATCAAAAAAATATCAACATAGCTTAAAAGACTAACAATACTACAGGAAAATATCTCAAAAACTACAAACCACAAATCAATAAAGACAATAAATCAGGAGTTTATCAATTAACGTCTGGGTCATGCCCTAAAACATACATAGGACAAACTGGACTTACATTTAAACAAAGAATTACAGAACACGAAAAAAGTTTCATCCATAGAAAGTCTAAGATGCTAATCATCTTTTAACAGAAAATCACACGTTTAACAAGAATTTTAAAATTTTACATACCCAACAAAAAGGTTTAAAACTAAACCTTTTAGAGACAATGCCAATAAATCGTTTAAGTACTACAGGTACTTTACTCAACTATCAGGTAGATTTAAACAATTCATCTTGGTGTAATATTATAATTAAGAAATAATGAAAAATTGTAAATACTAAACCTAATTTGACAGTGTAAAATATAGATCCGAAGAAGCTGCATCGACAGGGAAACGCGTCATCGCAATTTAAATAGATCAGCGGAAATTGACCAAAAACAGTCTTTTATTATATATTTATAACGAATTTCAATCAAGTAGAAGCTACAACCATCCAAAATTTGTAATTAAAGTTATTTTAAAACGGCCTAATTAGTGCAAGACTAATGAAATAAATAAAAATGTACATATTTGAGAAAATCTTACCGCTACTTTACTAAAAAGACAATTAATTTCGAAAACAACATTAATATTGCAAATTAATTTATTTCATTTTGTAATTTTATAATAGTGATTTAAAAGAACCCACATGTCTGTAAAGGATACCTAACTACTCGTATGATGGTTAATACATATTGCAACAACAACGCGCAATTTCTATTTAAATATTTGATTTTTTAGATAGCTATTTGTATTATTCCACTACGATATATTTTATTCTTATTTTATTATTTTTGTCAATTTCTTAGTAATGTATTTTTTATTCTTACCTATTTGTTTTTTCATTTTTTTGAAAGATGAAAAAGGGAAATTTTTTGAAAGATAAAAAATATTTATATTTTTGCACTGTTCTATGAATGAAACGAATATAAAAAATTTAACTCATTCCTATTTTAAATATTAATTATTTATTAAAAAGATTTCATCAACCAAAATTATGAACACTTTGAAAAAAAAAAGTTACTTTAAAATGGTCTAATTAGCGCAAAATCAAACAAATAAAAATGAACAAATTTTTAAAAATCTTACCGCTACTTATTTAAAAAACCGGTCAAGTGCAAGTTGAACTTGCACAATTAGTGTTCCGTACGTTGATTGTTTTTAAAATAAAAATTTTTGTTAGGGTAATATAAAATGATCAGTGACTTCACAAAACACACCCCAAATGAATTTTCAACCAAGTTTGTTTCCAATCTTTACTGAAAACTGGTGACCTTGAAATTTTGTTTTTTTTATATACCAAATAAATTATTAAAGATAATGCACTCGTGATAATTCTCGTTCAATCTATACCCCGTGGAGAATATTCCAGAATTTTTTCAAAATTTTTTGATCAGTATTTTTCGAGATAAGGTAGGGGACAGCGATTTTTTAAAAGTAATACGAAGAAAAGTGTGTGCAAGTATTACATTATATATATATATATATATATATATATATATATATATATATATATATATATATATATGTAGTAATGGTTTTTCGGGTATCCCGTGTGAGCTTGAAGTCCCTTGATGGACGGTTTCGCTGACGTTTCGATGGAATCTCATCCATCTTTTTCAAAGCGTTGATCACTGGTCGGTGTCTTGGCGCCAAGACACCGACCAGTGATCAACGCTTTGAAAAAGATGGATGAGATTCCATCGAAACGTCAGCGAAAACCGTCCATCAAGGGACTTCAAGCTAACACAGGATACCCGAAAAACCATTACTACATTTCACACATATGTATATATATATATATATATATATATATAATATATATATATATATATATATATATATATATATATATGTATATATATATATATATATATATATATATATATATATATATATATATATATATTATATATATATATATATATATACATATATATATATATATATATATATATATATATATATACATATATATATATATATATATATATATATATAATATATATATATATATATATATATATATATATATTTTTACTCGTGTTTTCACAAGCTTTCATTTGACACCACACTCGATGACCTAGTAAAAAAAATTTTTTTCACTTCCGATTTCACCCCTCAAAACGAACCTCTTAAGTCAAAATTTATGTTACGGTGGTATAAAATGATCAGTGATTTCACAAAACACCCCAAATGAGTTTTCAACAAAGTTTGTTTCCAATCTTTACTGAAATCTGATGACCTTGAAATTTTTGTTTTTTTTTTTATATACCATATAAATTATTAAAGGTAATGCACTCGTGATAATTTTCGTTCAATCTACACCCCGTGGAGAATATTCCAGAATTTTTTCGAAATTTTTTGATAAGTACTTTTCGAGATAAGGCCCGGGACAGCGATTTTTCGCGAATTTTTAAAAATAATACAAAGAAAAGTGCGCGCAAGTATAATATTATATATATATTTTTTACTCGTGTTTTCACAAGCTTTCATTTGACACCACACTCGATGACCTAGTAAAAAAATTTTTTTTTCACTTCCGACTTCACCCCCAAAACTAACCCCTTAAGTCAAAATTTAATTCTCAAAACTACATGGCTCTGATAAGGCCATCAATTCCTATATTATTACTAAATTTCACCTTTCTATGTTAAATAGTTTCCGAGAAAATCGGGTGTGACAGACAGACAGACAGACAGACAGACAGACAGACAGACAGACAGACAGACAGACAGACAGACAGACAGACACCGAAGTGATCTTATAAGTGTTCCGTACGGAACACTAAAAAGACAATTAATTTTGAAAACAATATTAATATTAAAACATGTGAAGCCGTAATTTAGCTTTTGACTCCGGTTTAATAATACTATATATTTTTTCTATAGGTATTGAATCAGAAGAAACATATCCATATATAGGACATGGTGGACCATGTAACTATGATAAATCCAATGTCGTAGCACGAATTAGCAAATATGTTCAGCTTGAAAGAACAAATGAAACTGCTTTAAAATCAGCAGTTGGACTGTTGGGACCCATTTCTGTAGCAATTGATGCGCGCAGCATAACTTTTTATGCAGGAGGTACAAATATTATTATAAATTTTTCATAATTTAGCTGTATCTTCATATTTTATGAATTAACGAGTTCTTTTCATTGTTAGTCTTATTTTCATTTACTCACTAGAAATCTTATTATTTTTAATTACATTTTTTTTTGTTCACTTTCGTCCGTTGCCTGTTTCGAATATTACGGAATTTTTCTATACCTTCGTTTTCGCTTTCGTAAAAATAGATCAACAGGAGATCTTCTGACTTATGTAACACATGTTTGGAACAACGCAATTGAATACTTTGGAGAATCTCGAGCGGTTGCTCTTGACATATCCAAGGCATTCAGCCGTATTTGGCACGATGGGCTGTTGGCTAAGCTACGTTCTTATGGTATGTCTGAAAAGTTCTGTTTGTGGCTCTCCTGTTTCCCCAGAGAGCGTTCTTTACGAGTGGAAGTCGACGGATTTCTTCCTAACACCTTCACTATCAACGCCGGTGTACCCAAGGCTCCATACTGTCTCCTACTCTCTTCCTCATTTATATTAACGATCTGCTGGAAAAGACCGAGAATCCAATTTAGAGCTTTGCAGATGACAGTACACTTATCTCTTCATTCACTTTGAACGCTCGGACATCGACTATTCAGACGAATATCCGCGGACAGCAGGAAGTCATTCAACCTAACAAAGACCTGGAAAAAATTCTATCTTGGGGTAACAGTAACCAGGTCGAATTTAACGCTACA
The DNA here is from genome assembly GCA_019049505.1 of Pachyrhynchus sulphureomaculatus. Classification (NCBI taxonomy): domain Eukaryota; kingdom Metazoa; phylum Arthropoda; class Insecta; order Coleoptera; family Curculionidae; genus Pachyrhynchus; species Pachyrhynchus sulphureomaculatus. The sequence continues at coordinate 11,969,861 of CM032455.1, read as the reverse complement.
AAAACCCAGGCAGCAGTTTTTTCTAAAAAAGTTAACGTTGCTGAACCCGACATAGTTATGTCGGGGCACTCCATTCCTCTAACATCGTCACTCAATCTGTTGGGCGTTAATTTGGGAGCAAATATGTCCTGGCATGAACATGTTGCAGGCATAGCAAGGAGAGCTTCTCAAATTTGGGAATATTATTTCGAACCAGAAAGTTTTACACTCCACAACAACTGTTAATTCTTTACGAAGCTCAAATTCGACCAACTATGGAATACTGCTCCCATGTTTCGAACTCTGCTCCCAAACATACACTGCATTTGTTGGATTCTGTTCAGAGAAGGGCTGTTCGTCTGATTGGAGACCCGGAACTGACCGACGGCCTTGATTCGCTGGAACATCGAAGAACGGTTGGCAACTTGAGCCTATTCTACAAGTATTTTCATGGAAAGTGTTCGAAGGATGTGGCCCGCTTAATTCCTCCCAGAGCGGTGCATGTTAAAAGTACACGTCGCGCTAATCCTTCACATCCATATGAGATTCAGCTTGTTACACCTCGTACAATGCTTTTCAAGTAGTCTTTTATATGGAGAACATCATCCCTTTGGAATAATTTGCCCAGGATTGTGTTTCCCACCGAGTACAATTTACAGCGATTCAAGAACAAAGTGAATCGCTTTCTCCGCACACATGTTGCTTCTGTAGCGCTTTAGGGACTTCCCTGTAGCATGTGTGCTAGGCCCATAAAAAAATACCTGTTTTTAACTATATTATTGTGAGAAAAGAGAATTATAATACCGAACATATTAAATTTTAAGTGTACTTGGTTCCCAAGTACTCATTATACGATTTGACTTTAAAAATAATAAACTAAAATAACTGACAAGAGGCAGAATAGAAAATGATAATCTCAAAGCTGGTTAGACTATGATTCTTCTTTGCAGGAGGGAGCAGGGTAATAATCACATACTAAAACAGTATTTCGAAATCGTGTGGTACTACTTCTACTTTAGATCTTGCAATATCCTTAAATATTGGTAAGATTTTAACTGAAGAAAACAAAGTACTGTAGGTGAAAAGGGGAGGATTTTCAACAAATTCCTAACCTAATCAAATGCCTCGCCCCAGTTAGGAAAGCTACCTTAAACCAATATATTTAGAAATAAACATTTTGTAAACTGAAAAAAATATAAGGTATTACATTAAAAGAAAGTGTACATAATATGTCAAAAATGCAATGAGCAATTTTTTTGTGTGATAAAATTCATTAGGGGGGGGAGGTCAGTAAACGACCGTTTTTTTATGAATCATTTATTGGGAAACTATAGTATTAATACAATAATGAAAAAAATGCATAAAAAAAGAACTTTTTGGCTTCAAAAATACGGCCTCAACTTTTAAAAAAAAATCAAAATGGCGAAATAGTAGCTGCTCAAAGTTAACTTCTTGAATTTGCGATATGCAATGCCCAAGTTACTATAGTGCATTAAAAAAAAAATAAAAAGTCACTAGAGTATGATTATACGCTTCGAATGAATTTAAGGGTAACAAAAAAAATTAAAAAATTGGGAATTTGGGACCATTTTGAAAAAGTTAACGCTTTTTTTATAAAATTTTTTTTAAAATAATATTTATAATTAACTTTTTATAATTTTTGTACTTTAATTCAACGGTCAATAGGTTAGTTCAGGTTAAAAACGGGTGTATAAAATTTCAAGTGAATCCTTGAATTACTTTTTGAGCTACGTTGCACGAGGTGCGAAATTTTACGTTTTAGGAAAAACGCAGTTAAAGTTTTTAGTAAAACCTCCGTCACTTTCAATTTCTTAGCCGATGCATTTGGTCCAACTCCTTCGTCTTGCTCAGTATATTGCATATTCTTGGACTTATTATCTGAGTAATGCCGATAGCGAGGGCGACTTGGACGACAATTGAATTTATTTTTATCAATTTTTCGAGTCAACAATATAAACAAATGAAAAGCCCAAAAGGTGAAGCAACTGAACCGATCAGAGTCGGTCTCTTTCATGACACGATAGGTGCACTTAGAGTTTGAATTTTGATTTAAAACTTGGTGAGATGTTAAACTAACTTTCTATGAAAAAAAGCGCCAAAAAAATTTTTGTTTCACTGACTCCCGCCTTAAAACTTCCACTTTCGATACTTACATAAAAAACTATATTTCCTATTAAACATGAATAGATATTTCTATTTAGTCTATGAACATTATCAATTTGATTTTCTTCATGGGACTTAATAAAAGATGCAAAGACAATATGGAAATATTAGCCAGAAGCAGAAAAAGGCTCCAATCTTTAATGATCTTACTTTTACTTCTCTATTTGTATATATATATATATATATATATATATATATATATATATATATATATATATATATACATACATATATATATATATATATATATATATATATATATATATATATATATATATATATATATATATATGTATATATATATATATATATATATATATATATATATATATATATGTATATATATATATATATATATATATATATATATATATATATATATATATATATATATACAGGGTCCCCCTATGTATGGAATGATTCCACAGCATTTATTAATCATTGCATCAAAAAATATTTGAATAAAAGTTGTACGGCCCGTATGCTGACATTGACAATAAAATGTCAGAATTGGCCAGGTATTTAACCAAATAAGACCAATAATCCCATAGCCTAAACGTTTAATTTTAACTAAATCGGCATTATATACCCAATTTAAACTTTCGTTGCAAAATTAAACCCTTATTTCATCTTTAAGCCAAAGAAAAGGGTAAGATAGTGAAACGTCTTGGTCTTTTATATTTCCCCCTCCAAAATCAAAATCACAAACTATGTGCATTAAAACTCAAAATCCCGAAATTCTACATTCGATAAAAAATCAAAACTAACTCTCCCAGATTGACTGGATAAATTCAGCCGCGACATAACTTTCTTTGTCTCATCTATAAAACAAAAAAACTTAAATAAAAACCAAGGTCAAAAATCTATGGAATGCAACGTTTCATCTATCGAAACTGATTTACTAAGAAAAAATTAAGACAATAAAACTATTTGTCTTCAAAAATAGTCAAAAACATTCTAGTCTATTTGAACTAGACTATAACGTCCATCTTAACAACGAAACTAAGACGGCATCTAACCACGACCAAGAAAAACTGAAGTGTGTTAGTCACATGTCACTAACTACAGGCGAAGGCGAGAAGATCGCCTACGTCCGTATCGGATATGGTACTTTAATAAGAAGAACTATTAATCAAATCACCGAGAAAACTATATTTTATTTTCCTAAAAATACTTGCTGTTCAGACAGTTCGAAGAAATTACGCCATCTTGATTTTTTTAAATGGAAAGCCCTGTGTATTATTTTATTTTTGAGTCCTACTAAAAATTCTAGATTTTATTTGACTAACATACCATATGTCTAAATTGAACTGTTTTGGAATTATTGTCATTCGAAATTTAAAATAAAAAAACCGGTCAAGTGCAAGTTGAACTTGCACAATTAGTGTTCCGTACGTTGATTGTTTTTAAAATAAAAATTTTTGTTAGGGTGGTATAAAATGATCAGTGGCTCACAAAACACACCCCAAATGAGTTTTCAACAAAGTTTGTTTCCAATCTTTACTGAAAACTGGTGACCTTGATATATTTTTTTTATATACCAAATAAATTATTAAAGGTAATGCACTCGTAATAATTTTCGTTCAATCTATACCCCGTGGAGAATATTCCAGAATTTTTTCAAAATTTTTTGATCAGTACTTTTCGAGATAAGGTAGAGGACAGCGATTTTTTAAAAGTAATACAAAGAAAAGTGTGCGCAAGTATTACATCATATATATATTTTTTTACTCGTGTTTTCACAAGCTTTCATTTGACACCACACTCGATGACCTAGTAAAAAAAAAATTTTTTTCACTTCCGATTTCACCCCTCAAAACGAACCCCTTAAGTCAAAATTTATGTTACGGTGGTATAAAAGGATCAGTGACTTCACAAAACACACCCCAAATGAGTTTTCAACAAAGTTTGTTTCCAATCTTTACTGAAATCTGATGACCTTGAAATTTTTGTTTTTTTTATATACCATATAAATTATTAAAGGTAATGCACTCGTGATAATTTTCGTTCAATCTACACCCCGTGGAGAATATTCCGGAATTTTTTCGAAATTTTTTGATAAGTACTTTTCGAGATAAGGCCCGGGACAGCGATTTTTCGCGAATTTTTAAAAATAATACAAAGAAAAGTGCGCGCAAGTATAATATTATATATAAATTTTTTACTCGTGTTTTCACAAGCTTTCATTTGACACCACACTCGATGACCTAGTAAAAAAATTTTTTTTTCACTTTCGACTTCACCCCCCAAAACTAACCCCTTAAGTCAAAATTTAATTCTCAAAACTACATGGCTCTGATGAGGCCATCAATTTCTATATTATTACCAAATTTCACCTTTCTATGTCAAATAGTTTCGGAGAAAATCGGGTGTGACAGACAGACAGACAGACAGACAGACAGACAGACACCGAAGTGATCTTATAAGTGTTCCGTACGGAACACTAAAAAGGACAAAAAAACTATTAATAAATACTCTAGGTTTATTTTTAAGGTAAGAATTGCTCAAAATGACTACCGTTAACGGCGAGACAATGACGCAATCTGTCATAAACAGCCTGAACACGGTTTTGCAGAGAATCCGAGGTGTGCTACTTCATATTGAATTCTTTGTTGTAAATCTTCTACAGTTTCAGATCAACTTCGGTAAACTTTGATTTTCAAATGACCCCATAAAAAAAATTGTGTGGCTTAAGGTCGGGACTCCTTGCAGGCCATTGTACAGTACCTCTTTTGCCTATCCATCGATTATGAAAAATCGCATTTAGATATCTACTACTTCATTCGCTTTGAACGCTAGGACATCGGCTACTCAGTCGAATATCCGCAGACAGCAGGAAGTCATTCAACTTAACAAAGTCATGGGAGAAATTCTGTCTTGGGGTGACACTAACCAAGTGGAATTTAACGCTGCAAAACCCAGGCAGCAGTTTTTTTTTTCTAAAAAAGTTAACGTTGCTGAACCCGACATAGTTATGTCAGGGCATTCCATTCCTCTAACACCGTCACTTAATTTGTTGGGCGTTAATTTGGGAGCAAATATGTCCTGGTATGAACATGTTGCACGCATAGCAAGGAGAGCTTCTCAAAAGTTGGGAATATTATTTCGAACCAGAAAGCTTTACACTCCACAACAACTGTTAATTCTTTACAAAGCTCAGATTCAACCAACTATGGAATACTGCTCCCATGTTTGGGGTTCCGCTCCCAAACATACACTGCATTTGTTGGATTCTATTCAGAGAAGAGCTGTTCGTCTGACTGGAGACCCGGAACTGATCGGCGGCCTTGATTCGCTGGAACATCGAAGAACGGTTGGCGACTTGAGCCTATTCTACAAGTATTTTCATGGAAAGTGTTCGAAGGATGTGGCCCGGTTAATTCCTCCCAGAGCGGTGCATATTAAAAGTACACGTCGCGCTAATACTTCACATCCGTATGAGGTTCAGCTTGTTACTCCTCGTACAATGCTTTTCAAACAGTCTTTTATATGGAGAACATCATCCCTTTTGAATAATTTGCCCAGGACTGTGTTTCCCACCGAGTACAATTTACAGCGATTTAAGAACAACGTGAATCGCTTTCTTCCCACACGTGTCGCTCCTGTAGCGCTTTAGGGACTTCCCTGCAGCAATTGTGCTAGACCCATAAAAAAAAGGACATTTCATAAGAAGGTGATATATCCTGTTGATATCACAGATTCCTATTAGGGGTATCCAAATTATTTTCATCGAGCAAAAGACCTGCACAAATTGGAATAAATTGCTATTGGAATAACTGTAAATACCGTTTTCCCGTAAGATTTCCATCGATAAAAAAGAGACCAATGATACAAATCCCTGCCCACATGTTTATCTTTTGTGGTCTTTGAGAATGACTGTCGATTATCCAGTGGGGATTCTCAGTAGACTGGTACCGGCAGTTATGCCTGTTAACTCTTCCGTTAAAATAAAATTTGGCCTCGGCAGAAAAAACAATATTATGAATTAGGTTAAGATCATTATTAATTGGTTCAATCATGATCTCGCAAAATTCAACGCGGCTATCGTAGTCATCTTCAGATAATGCTCGCAATAGAACGGGTTTATATGGATGTAATGTTTCTTTATTCAGGATTCGACTTAAGGTATCTTTACTTATGTTGTGGTCTAGGCAAAGCTGGCGAGTGGCTGTATGGGGATTTTCTATAATTTCCAATATAACATCTAACTTTTTATCATCGCTTGTTTTAACTTTTGGAGGTTCAGATTTAGAACGATCCTTAACATGACCTGATTGTTTAAATCGTTTTAATGTTTTGCTAACTACGGATTGGGTACTAGGTTCTCGATTCGGATATTCTGCATTAAAAAGATCACACACCTCCTACGGTCTCCGTAACCAACCATCATTAACTAAGTGATTCTTTCGGTTTCTGTCAAAGCCATTTTTTCAGTTTCTGTTAAATGTACCATTACGATATTACGCTCAAAGTCGTTACCTGACCGTAAATGTTTGACACAAGCCAGCTTCAATTTTTTTTTTTTTAATTTGATCTTAATTTCAAATGCCAATAATTCGAAAACAGTTCAATGTAGACATATGGTATGTTAGGCCAATCGTATATAGAATTTTTAGTAGGACTCAAAAATAAAATAATATACAGTGCTTTGCATTTAAAAAAAATCAATATGGCGTAATTCCTTCAAACTGACATTTCAAAATATTTTATTGTTAACGTCTGCATGGGCGCTATATAACACCCTATAACTTTTATTTAAATATTTTTTTGATACACTATTTAATAAATGATGTGGAATCATTATTCCATACATATGGGGCACCCTGTATATATATACCAGGTGTACAAGTATGAAATGCGGATTTCAGACAACAGATGGTACACATCATTATTCCATACATGTGGGGCACCCTGTATATGTATACCAGGTGTACAAATATGAAATGCGGATTTCAGACAACAGATGGTGCACCCATCTAGCTAGTTTGTGCTATAAAGATTTGACACTGTGCCATTTTGTTCTGTCATCAACAAGTGTCAGACGCGCACGAGTGATAAATTGGAAAAGTGTGTGCATAGTGTTGTGTTCAATATGTCGAAATTTATACCGAACAAAGAGCATGCGCGGACAGCATTAATTTTTTGTTTTCATTTAAAGAAAACTGCTGTTGAATCATTCCGATTATTTCGAGAAGCTTATGGTGAAACATGCTCCATCGCAAGATACGTGAACGATGGTTTTGGCGTTTCAAAAGTGGTCACTTCGATGTTGCAGACACGGAACGTGGAAAACCGCCAAAAAAATACGAAGACGTGGAATTGCAAGCATTGTTGGACGAAGATGATTCGCCAACACAAAAACAACTCGCCGAGCAATTGGGCGTTAGTCAACAAGCTGTTTCCAATCGGCTACGAGAGATAGGAAAGATTCAGAAGACCGGTAGATGGGTACCACATGAGTTGAACGACAGGCAAATGGAAAAGCGCAAAAACACGTGTGACATTTTGCTCGCTCGGTACAAAAGGAAGTCGTTTTTTCATCGTATAGTTACAGGGGATGAAAAGAGGATTTATTTTGAGAATCTCAAGCGCAAAAAATCATGGTTAGACCCAGGCGCACCATCCATATCGACCGCAGAAAGACGATGCTCTGTGTTTGGTGGGACCAGAGGGACGTGGTCTATTATAAGCTGTTAAAACCTAGGGAAACGGTTAATACTAAACGTTACCAACAACAATTGATCGATTTGAACCGTTTACTGTTTGAAGAAAGGCCAGAATACCGAAAGAGGCAACACAAAGTCATTTTTCTTCATGACAATGCTCCATTATATACGGCAAAACCAGTTCGCGGTACTTTGGAAGCACTCAGCTGGGAAGTTCTACTCCATGCGGCTTACTCACCAGACTTGGCTCCTTCCGATTACCACTTGTTTGCATCGATGGGTCACGCACTTGCTGAGCAGTGCTTTGGTTCGTACGAAGATGTGAAAAAATGGTTCAATGAATGGTTCGCAGCAAAAGGGGAAGATTTTTACTGGCGTGGTATTCACAAATTGCCCGAAAGATGGGAAAAATGTATAATAAGCGATGGAGCATACTTTGAATAAAACACTTTTTATCATTCTTCCGAATTTAACATATTTTTTAGAAAAAAAATCCGCATTTTATACTTGTACATCTGGTATATATATATATATATATATATATATATATATATATATATATATATATATATATATATATATATATATATATATATATATATATATATATATATATACATACTTAAATATAAAATTTGTTGGGGAACTCGGCAAAGGGCGTGAAGAAAGTTCACACAATGCTCATTCAGCCAATATTTCGGTCCTAGGTTGGGACCTACTTTAGGGCAAGAACTGAAAAGGAGAATCAGTTTACTGACTGAGAAAGCTTGGGCGGAAAAATTAAATTATTCGAATTATTACTATTATTATTATTTTTAATAAACCAATGTAGAAGTACAATAAGGTATAAGATGTAATAAAAAGAAAAGGAAAGACTCACATGAATAGTGAAAAGCAGAGTTAATATGGATGGCCATTATTAGTTTGTAACACAGAAACGACTAACAATCCATTAAAATAAACACTATACACTAATACACAAAATTAAAAATATCAAATTTGTAACAGGGATGTGTTTTAAAACCCTCGATGCTGCAGACATTTTTAATTATTAATTAATTCACCCGAACAAATCACCTGTGGCCGGCGCCATGTATGTATATATATATATATATATATATATATATATATATATATATATATATATATATATATATATGTGTGTGTGTTGAGAAAACTATCTATATGAATATATTTAATAAAAAACCATTAGCGTCGATGTTTGCTAATTCCCTTGATGTAAACTTTGAGGGGAAAGCCAAGTTCCTCGGTACGTTTGTGGATAGGATTTCTTTTAGGCACCATATAGATCACATATGTGCTAAATTAAACTCGGCTTACTTTGCAATTTTAAGCTTAAAATGTACCCTTGATAGTGACGGTCTCTTGGCTGTATATTATTCATTAGCTTTTAGTCACATGTCTAACAATGTTGTATCCTGGGGTGCTGCTGGTGTGAAAAGTAAACGTATATTTGTGAACCAAAAGAAAATAATCCGTTTGATTTTTAATCTAAATTTTCGTGAAAGCTGCAGAGATACGTTTATAAAACAACGAATCCTAACTTTTCCATGTCTTTTACATATTAAGGTGCTTAACTCTTGTAAACAATAATAGACACCTTTTTGAGATGCTGGGAGCAACAAATATATATAACACCAGGAGTAATAGTGTATTAAAGGTCCCCATTCATAGATCAACGTTCTTCAAAGGCTCTCCCCTCTATAGTTGCATCAGCCTTCATAATGGAATGCCTGCAGAACTGCGAAGTATGCGTGGTCCAAGATTGATATCTCGGGTAAAGTCCTTCTTACTGGAAAATGCCTTCTACTTGATAGGAAATTTTTACGGGGCCTGATGATCTCTAAGAGAGTGCTGGTTTTGAGATTTCTTTCTAGGTATTGCTGTCATGAACCTGAACCTACCTACATTACTTTGTCTTAAACCGAGGTATACCTAAATACCAATTTTAATTATTTTTGTATTTTAACTGCTTTTAAATATTAAACTTAACATTGTTTTGTCCGACTTTGTATAATTTCTTTGTATGTCCGTATATTTATGGTGTGTATGATTTATGGTAAACCTACACTATTTTTATTTTTATTTTATTATATTTATAATTATAATTATTATACTATATTTGACGAACCAATGTACATTTTGTTGTATTTAATGGTAATATATATTATTATTATTATTATATATATATATATATATATATATATATATATATATATATATATATATATATATATATATATATATATAATTAAATATTAAAAATAATAAAGGTTTTTACGTATCAGAAACCACAATAACTTCCCTACGGCTTTCAGATCATCCAAAATATTACATACTATATATCGGAGGTCTGTTCAGCAGAACCCACATCTATAAGTCGAGTTCAGCAGCATCCATGCTTCTACTCACTCACCTGAATCAAATTAATCGAACGTTATCTAAAAAACAGATTATTTATTAAAGTTTCCACTCAAACCAACTGTCGATTAATTTCGGTGAAATTCTCTTAATACTTTTGAATAGAAAATATGTCTTTTAAGAAAAAATGGCAAACGTTCTTGCTCAAGTATTAATCTAAGGCATAAGACAAAATATTATCATAGATGCTTTTTGATTCGTATTAAAATTGAACTTTACTCATACATATATATAATAATTTTCTAAAAGTATATTTTGCTGTTTAGGTGTGTTCAGTGATGACAATTGCGCAAAAGACTACAATGAACTCGATCATGCGGTATTAGCAGTAGGTTATGGAAAGGATGAAAATACCGGTTTGGATTACTGGTTGGTTAAGAACTCTTGGGGAGAAAGTTGGGGAGAAAATGGATACTTTAGATTATTGCGTGGATCAAATATGTGTGGAATTGCCACTGATGCCATGTATCCTGTTTTTTAAAGTTGTTTTTATTTGTTATGTACGTATGAAAAATAGTTAATATATGTTCATAATTGATTATTTTCTCAGTTTCTCTTTAAGATATATATGGTACTAGTTTAACGCTACTCAATCAGAGTAGGTATTTTTTCGAACTGGTTGCGGCAGAATTATTTCAGCCTTGTTTAGACGTCATATGAAACAATGCTCTATTCATTCTGTCGTTTGGAAATAATTTAAAATGGAATAGCGGAAAGTACAAAATTCTGATTTTGGTTACGATTTAACCTAGCAACGTAGCATCCAAATTAAATTACGAGGCTGGTTTGAAAAGTCCGAGAGATGGCACCACCGGCGCGTATCGAGGTCATGTTTAGTTAGTAGCATCTCTTGAATGAACGCACACCAAGTTTCAGCCATATTGGTCTATTTCTTTGTGTTTGGCATTCGTGTGAATCAAGGAAGTCGAGTGATTTTCAAGAAATGGACGAAAAAGAATTTCGTGTGGTGATTAAACATTATTTTATGAAAGGCAAAACGCCTCAGGAGACTAAAGAGAAGCTTGATAAACATTATGGTGACTCTGCACCTTCGACTAGAACAGTTTATAAGTGGTTTCAAAATTTTCGGACTGGCCATATGGGCACAAGTGACGCTGAACGTTCTGGACGGCCTGTGGAGGTTACGACTCCAGAAATCATTGATCAAATCCATGATATGGTGATGGATGACAGAAGAGTTAAGGTGCGTGAGATTGCTAGTGCTGTGAGCATCTCGACTGAACGGGTACATAATATTTTGCATAAACATTTGGACATGAGAAAGCTATCCGCAAGATGGGTGCCGCGATTGCTCACGCTTGACCAAAAACGGAATCGTGTGAAGTGTTGCAAGGATGGTTTGCAGCTGTTCCAGAAGAATCCGGAGGACTTTAGGCGTCGTTTCGTCACTGTGGTTGAAACATGGATACATTACTATATCCCTGAGACCAAACAACAATCTAAACAATGGGTTATCAAGGGGGAATCTGCACCAAAAAAGGCGAAGACCGTTTCTTCGGCCGGCAAGGTTATGGCGACTGTCTTTTGGGATTCGTAAGGGATAATCCTCATCGACTATCTGGAAAAGGGTAAAACTATTACAGGTGAATATTATTCATCGTTATTGGACCGTTTGAAAACAGAGCTGCAAGAAAAAGGCCCGCGATTGGCCCACAAGAAAGTCCTTTTCCATCACGACAACGCCCCAGCACACACCTCAGCAGTTGTGGTCGCAAAATTAATGGAAATAGGATTCCAACTCGTTTCACATCCCCCCTATTCTCCAGACTTGGCTCCCTCGGACTACTGTTTGTTCCCCAATTTGAAGAAATGGCTGGCGGGACAAAGATTTTATTCAAACGAGGAGGTGATTGCAGACACTAATGGATATTTTGCAGACTTGGACAAATCCTGTTATTCGGAAGGGATCAACAAACTATAACATCCTTGGACGAAGTGTATAAGCCTAAAAGGAGACTATGTCGAAAAATAAAAAAGGTTTACCCCAAACACATAAGTAGTTTTTATTTTTGCACGGACTTTTCAAACCAGCCTCGTATAAACCGTTTATCAGACTTTATTTCTCTTTATTAACGCCTTATTGGCGAGTGAAAATTCAACGTCTTTTTTTGGTTTTGAAACAATATAACTTCCAGGATAAAGTCGTATTAACCAGAAACTACCAAAAGCATATCATCAAAGACCCAACTATTACAGAAGACAAATGCAGGGAATGCCACCAGCATAAAGAAACGACCGAACAAATAACAAGCGGATGCAAAATATTAGCCGGAACGGAATACACAGCTAGACATGACTCAGCGGCAAATGTAGTTCACCAAGCACTAGCCACAACATACAAGCTCATAGAAAACAGATCCCCACTATAAAAATAAAGATTACAAGCTCTACTGGGACATCAGTATCCATACAGATAAAACAGTCTCCGCCAATGGATCCGATATTACCTTTCAATGCAAAAAAGGAAAAGTCAACTATCTAATTGGCTGCCTCCAACGACACAAACATCCAAACGAAATACATAGAAAAAATCTCCAAATACACAGACCTTAAAACAAAAATAAAAAAGCTATGGAAACAAAAAAAAGTCATCATTGTCCTCCTCGTTATATCAACCACAGGCCTTACACCAACAACACTGACATTACACTTAGGACTCAACACAAATATACACAGAAGCATTAAGAAGTCAGTGATTTTGAAAACATGTAATATTGACAGGTCAATCTTTAATACATAATTGTAATCGCGTTTGTGCTGACTTGGCTTGGTCCGTCAGCCAAACATAGAACCACATTGACCAAATGTAAGAAAGAAGAACCTAAACAGTAATAATAATCGATGGTCAAGCACCGACCCCACAACAAGAAATCCCATCCCTCGTTTAATCTCCACACGGAGCACGCAACCAATCCTCGACACAATAAACAAGCACATAATAATCCAGAATATAACAGATTTAAGCGCAATTGAAGACATTCACGACATAATATACGCAGCAGTAATCACCACTCTAACACAAAGTAATCAAAAACTCCCGCAACGACAAAGGAAACTTAACAGCACAAAACCAAAATTCAAATGGCAAATAAGAATAAAAAATAAAATCAACAACAGCAGAAAAGATCTAGGACACCTTACCAAGTTTATAAATGGGAACGCGTCCAAACGTGTCACACAGGGTGTAGACAAGATCAAATCCAAATCTCCCAACTGAATACTGCCAAAAATCCTTGATACTTTGAAACAAAAACTCTCCGTATATATCGTAAGACTCCGTAGATACGAAGAATCAAACGAGAGGAAAGACACCAACAACCTCTTCCGAAGAAGCGAAAAACAGTTTTATCGAAAAACTATGTACAACGAACAGACAGCAGTGGCTGAACCAACAAACAAACAAGAACTAACAGATTATTTGAAAAGCATCTGGTCAGAACCTAAACTACACAATAATAACACCTCCTGGATCAAAGCCGAAGAAGACAAACATAAGCATGTGACAGAACAAGAAAATTCCACATTAACTACATAAGAAATTACAGAAACAATCAAACATACACACATCTTTGAATACCCATTCTGAGAGCATAAAAATTATATTATTTTTTAAAATTATTTTCGGTATATCGGGTTATCGGGTATCCATTAAGGACTTGACAACTTTTTTTTGAAATAAAACGCAACCGATTTGAGACATTTCGAAAATTTTACTATCGGCTTGAAGTACAATCAAAACATTTATGTATGGAATTCGACTTCATTCATATGTCCACCACGGGCACGTTTGCAGCGATCGATTCGTTGAACCCAATTTTCGATGACTCGGCCACACATTTCGACGGAAACGGCTGCTATCTCTCTTTCAATATTGGCTCTGAGCTCCTCTAACGACGCAGACTTGTTAGCATAGACCAATGATTTAACGTACCCCCATAAAAAGAAGTCTAGAGGTGTTAAATCACACGATCTAGGCAGCCATTCGACGGGACCATTTCTCGATATAACACGTTCACCGAATTTAGATTGCAGTAAGTCGATCGTTACACCCGCTGTGTGGCTTGTGGCGCCGTCTTGTTGAAACCACATATCATTAATGTCTAGCCCATGCAATTGATCAAAGAAATAACGTTGCAACATGCCTCTGTAGCGATCTCCATTGACTGTAACGTGACGGTAATTTTCATCAACGAAAAAGAACGGCCCAATGACACCACCGGCATGAAAACCGCACCAAACAGTAATTTTTTGTGGATGAAGTAATGTTTCTTCAAGCACATGAGGGTTTTTACCTGACCAATAACGCATATTCTGTTTGTTGACGAAGCCGTTTATCCACAAATGCGCTTCATCACTAAAGATGATTTTGCGATGAAATTAGTCATCTTCTTCCAACATTTCTAGAGCCCAATTCGAGAACGTACTTCGCTTCATATGATCGAGTGGCTTTAGTTCTTGAGTTAACTTTAACTTATAAGGGTGCAGGCCAAGATCCTTTCGCAAAATTCGCCATAGTGTGGTCTGAGCGAACCCCTGTTTTGGTTCGTTTGAGATGGACGCTTGAACGGCAGCAATATTCTGGCCACTTCGACCAACCCGTTGTCTCACTGGCACGGGAACATCCAGCAGCGAATATGTTAACTCAAATTTTTTCACTAGACTATGAATTGCTTGTCTACTGGGACGAGAATTACGACCAAAAATTGGCGTTAACGCTCTTAAAGTTGCAGTCACCGACTCCAAATTTTGGTAGCAAATTTTAATTATTTGTAAACGTTGTTCGTTCGTGTACTTCACCATGATGAAAATGTTGACTTTACTGAATGTTTTGACATTGACAGTTCGGTGATTGGCTTAAGGGTGCGTTCACAGTGAAATTTCAAAGTTGTCAAGTCTCAAATGGAAGACCCATTATATGTAAGGTCTGATATTAGTAAGATTTTAATATTAAACTAAAATGTATATGTGGTTATTTTTTCTTAAATCTCAAAATTTTGCAATCATACCTGGAGGTAAGTTACTTGCAATTTTATAAAATATAGATATGAGATGATTCAATTCGCGTGTATAGTTTGAGCTGAGCTTACATTCTGTTAATGCATACCTAGATGTGGCAAATTTAAAATAAATGTATTTGTCTCTTATTCGAATGTCTTTCTAAACTATTACATTTTTAGCCCAGACTAAACGTTACCCGGACTTGATTTATTAACCATTATTTTTTTCTAAATTTTTTCTTAACTTGATCAATTGGCTCTCTCAATTTTAACAATATTTTAATAGTGGGTGAGTGAATTAATTTAATAGGTGAAACAAAAAGAATACATCTACGCTGAGATCTTCTATTGTATATACGTAGTAAAGTCCAAAAATTTCTGACTTTATTATTATTAAAGAAATAATACAATTCAATGTAAGCAATAAAAAATCGTCAATAAAGTTTAGATCGTGGCTGTAACGTGGGTGATTTAATTCCTGAAAACCACATATTGAATAGTCGTAGAATGACCTGACTCCTCGAGACAGTTTTCGGTGAAGTTTTTATGGTATGGGAACCCCGAATTTGTGCATTACTAACTTATAATATCTAACAGTAACTGTAGTATTTGGTTCTTTAAAATCAACTAGCAAAATCACTTGACAATACCAAGAGATAGTGGTCGTGATCCTTTTTTTGCCTTTATTGGCTATAGTTCTCAAAAACTGTGCGAGAGAACTAACACTGGTTTTCTGTAGACTTTTCAACCTATCCTACAGAAAGGGAATATTTCTTTCCTGCTGGAAATGTGCCACAGTTCAGCCGATACCTAAAAAAAGGCAAGAAAACCTTGCGAAATAACTACCGACCAGTCGCACTGCTTTCAATAATATCGAAAGTCATGGAAAAGGCTATCAGTCAGCATCTTCTAGAATATCTTGAAGGATTCAACATTATTGGCGATCACTAACATGGCTTTCGTAAACATAGATCAACAGGAGATGATCTGACTTATGTAACACATGTTTGGAACAACACAATTGAACACTTTGGAGAATCTCGAGCGGTTGCTCTTGACATACCCACGACATTTGAGCGTGTTTGGCACGATGGACTGTTGGCTAAGCTACGCTCTTATGGTATGTATGAGAAGTTCTGTTTGTGGCCCTCGTGTTTCATCAGAGATCGTTCTTTACGAGTGGCAGTCGACGGAGTTTTTCTAAAACCTTCACTTTCAACGCCGGTGTGCCCCAAGGCTCCATACTATCTTCTACTCTCTTTCTCATTTATATTAACAATCTGCAGGAAAAGACCGGGAATCCAATACAGCTTTGCAGATGACAGTATCTTCATTCACTTTGAACGCTCGGACGTCGGCTACTCAGACGAATATCCACAGACAGCAGAAAATCATTCAACTCAACCAAGACCTGGAAGAAATTTTGTCTTGGGGTGACAGTAACCAAGTGGAATTTAATGCTACAAAAACCTAGGCGACAGTTTTTTCTAAGAAAATTAACGTTGCTGAACCTGACATAGTTATGTCAGGGCACTCCATTCCTCTAACATCGTCACTCTGTTTGTTGGGCGTTAATTTGGGAACAAATATGTCCTGACATGAACATGTTGCAGATATAGCAAGGAGAGCTTTTCAAAAGTTGAGAATATTATTTCGAACCAGAAAGCTTTATACCCCACAACAACTGTTAATTCTTTACAAAGCTCAAATTCGACCAACTATGGAATACTGTTCCCGTGTTTGGGGCTCCGCTCCCAAACATACACTACATTTGTTAGATTCTATTCAGAGAAGAGGTGTTCGTCTGATTGGAGACCCGGAATTGATCGTCGGTCTTGATTTGATGGAACATCGAAGAACAGTTGGCGACTTGAGCCTCTTCTACAAATATTTTCATGGAAGCTGTTCAAAGGATGTAGCCCGCTTAATTCTTCCCAGAGCGGTGCATGTTAGAAATACACGTCGCACAAATACTTCACATCCGTATGAGGTTCAGCTTGTTACTCCTCGCATAACGCTTTTCAAGCAGTCTATTATATGGAGGACATCATCCCTTTGGAATAATTTGCCCAGGACTGTGTTTCCCAGCGAGTACAATTTACAGCGATTTAAGAACAACGTGAATCGCTTTTTCCGCACACATGTCGCTCCTGTAGTGCTTTAGGGATTTCCTGCAGCACGTGTGCTAGACCCATAAATAAAAAAAATACTATACCTAACCATGCTTTCATCTCTTGTTACCATTGATCAATCACATCTTTTTATATTGAATGGTTTGGGAACTTATGTTGTGCTTACTTTGTTCAGAGAGAGATGAGCGTGTAGAATTAAAAGTACTGTGGTTTTCGAAAATCTACATTTTCCTGACAATTCTTTAGTTTTAAATCGCCTTCTTCTAGCATTTCTTCTTGCATCAGCAAAATGGTTTCTGGAGTGAGTTATTCTGCAGGTCAGCCTTGATGGCAATCATCTTCAACAGAATCTTTCCCTAGTAAAAATTACTTAGCTAATTTTTTAATTGTCGAATACAGTGGGGAAGATTTACCATACACAGCATCTAAGTGCTAGTTAATTACTGGCATGGCTTTGCATTCTTTTGTCAATAATTTAGATACGAGTTTAAAGTTTAATTTTAAAATATTGCACCCAAAACCTCGATTTATAACGATGGTAAAAGTGTTATTGACAGTTGAGTCATAAAATTACCACGGCGATGCAACAGAAGGTTGGCGGAGTTAAACTTGTAGCTTGAGATAATGATTGCTTTTAGGTACGTGGAGATACTTCTCCACTTGTAAAATTAATACAGCATTATTTTGACATCATTAAAAATAGTGCTAATAACACTGCGTTGCAAAGTTAAAAAAAAATTAAGTACCGACTTAAATTTTTCCTGTTTATTTATTCATACACACCACTTATTAAGAATACATAAGTACTTTTGTCTATCACGTACTGTTTTTTAGGTACGATAGTTAACAATTTTAAGTAAAATAATTAAGGAGTAAAGTACAGTGTACACGTAGCTTCATTAAATTTTCCAATAATTCGAATAAAACTGCCTAAGAAAACTTATTGTTAATACATTTGGACACAACTAAATATAAAATATATGGTAAAAAGTTTATATTGTACATTAAAAGTTAAAAATATTTAACTTTTTCTCTTATCTTCTCGTTTTAAAAGCCAGCAGTAATCTCCCAACATAGCTACGTCCCAACGACCTTGAAACCGTTCCGGGGGGGGGGGGGGGGGCCCCACAAGCCTTTTCACATCCTGATGAAATCGTTCCCCTTGTTCACTCACTGCTCCAAGATTTGATGGAAAAAAAGAGAAATGGGAATGGAGGAAATGAATTTTTAACTACATTCGGCAACCCATCTTTTTGTATGCTCTTAACAAATCGTTTCACTAAGAGTTCTGCATTCTCGGCTCTATGATTTCCTAAAAAAACCTTTTATCATGGCTTTTAATGATGTCCATGAGCATAGTTTCTTCGTCATTTAGTGTTTGATCAAATGTCATGTCTTCACTATATGGTATTGTTTTTGATACAGAATTCACAGAAGGGTACTCGATATTATGCTTAATTTTCTTTGAAAATCCTCGTACATCAGTCATGCAGAAGTAGCAATCGTTAAAATGATTACTAGGTTTCGCGCCACACAGTCGGTACTGCAAATGGCATAGATGTTTTGTTTCCGTTCAACCACTACAAGAGAGTAGCATAACATGATACACAAAACAGTTGCGGAATCCAGGGTTTATCTTGATGTACAGTATGTCCAAAATATAGAAAATACGCAGATATTTTTTTTCCTTGAGACTTGAGAATGTACTGTCTACACACGTAACAAAACTTGTTTGGTGAAGTTTTGCACTGACGGCGACTACTTATTTCAGTATTCGTCTTTAAAACTGTATTATTATACTCTTAATCAGGTAATCTCAAAGAAACTAATAAGAAATGAACATATCCTCTCAATAGATTATCTAGCGATTACATTTATTAATATCAACAATATGAGGGTAGGTTAAGAAAAGGTTATCGGTGTGTACCTTAAAAACAAGACGTGCTAGAAATAAAAGACATCACTGCTTACATACTATAACTAATAGGAAACTATAATAGCAATCAGTTTTTCGGATACCAAAATCATGTCACGCAGTGTAATAATAATTTAACAGAAAATAACAGAGAAGTACAAAATTCTGATTTTGGTTACGATTTAACCAGTCAACGGCACATTTTTTAATAATATTTTATAATCTAAATTAAATTTAGAAAGATTTTACTTTTCCTTATTTATGTGCTATTAACTAACGGAAACTCGGTAATTTTCTTTTGGTTTTAAAACGATATGCTAACTTTTCCACACCAACTCTTCATAATTTAGTTAACCAATAAGACCAACCATATTTTAAATATTGTTGAAAGTATTGTGATGTCGCCGGAATATTCAGTAAGTACTACCCCTTATAATGTGCTAATTCAAATGATAAATTTGAGCGTTATTTTATCTCACTAGCGATCAGCCCCCTTCTCTTCTGTAATGGGTAGGTATGTTAGTGGTAACCGTGTTCGAAAGATGTAGCCCGCTTAATTCCTCCCATAGTGGTGCATATTAGAAACACACGTCGCTCTAATACTTCACATCCGTATGAGGTTGAGCTTGTTACTCCGCGTACAACGCTTTTCAAGCAGAATTTTATATGGAGAACATCATCACTTTAGAATAATTTGCCCAAGGCTGTGTTTCCCACCAAGTACAATTTACAGCGATTCAAGAACAACTGAAATAAGCATAAAATTTTGTAATTTCCTACCTTAAGATCGAGGAAGATTTAAAGTTAAGGCAGCATACAATTATTATATAGGTTTACGCTTCTTCTCTTAGCTCAATAAGATACTCTGAAGAAAACACCATTATACGAGGATGGATTGAAATGTTCGCGGCCTGATCAGGAAAACAAAATAAAATACGTACAAAAATATTTTTATTTTTCGACGTAATCTCCACCTAGCTCTATGCGCTTCTTCCACCTGCTTTCAAGGTCTTCAAAATACTGGTTTACTGCAGCTTCGATTTCTTCATTTGATGAAAATTTCTGGCCACCGAGGTGTTTTTTTAGGTTTGGAAACAGATGAAAGTCCGAGACACAGACGTGTGAACAAAACTTTCTTTCTTACTAATCCTGGACGTTTCTCTTTAAGTTCTTGACGTAATCGACGCAAAAGGATGAAATAGTAAGTCGAGTTTATTGTTTCGCCTTTCGGAAGGTAGTCCACCATAATAACACCTTTAGCATCTCAGAAAACTGACGCCATCACTTTTCCAGCCGACAGAATTGCCTTCGCTTTCTTTGGGTCGGTTCACTTCATTTTTTCCACTGCTGAGATTGTTGTTTTGACTCTGGAGTATAGTGGTGAACCCAGGTTACGTCCATTGTCGCAATCCTGTTAAGAAAATTTTGCGGATCAGCCTCAAATATCTCCAAACAGTTGCGCGAAATCGTGAGTCGAATTCGTTTTTTGTTCAACTGAAAACAATCTGGTGGCCCACCTAGCGGAAACCTTAGAAAATCCGAATTCGTTGGCAATAATGTTTTGTGTTCGTTCATACGAGATGCCTATAGTGTCTGCAATCTCCCTGATAGTTAATCTACGGTCTTTCAATATGAGATTACATACTTTGCCGATGTTTTCTTCAGTCGTAGACGTCGTGTGCCGGCCGGAGCGAGGGTCATCTTCGATGCTCTCTCGTCCACGTTTGAATTCTGCAACCCATTTTTTCACAGTGGTATATAACGGAGCAGATTCTTCTAGTGTTGTTTTCATATCATCGTGGATCTCCTTTGGTGTTAATCTTTTTTTTAAACAAGTACTTGATGACCGCACGTTGTTTAATTTTTCCAAAAGCGCTGCATTTGGTATCACTAAAACTCGTTCTAACCTATAAACCACAAATTCTACAGAAATAAAATTTTACACTGTGACAACCAAAGAAAGTATGAACTTATTGAGGGTACTATAATAAAAATATTATAGTTATTTTTTGGTAAGGCCGCGAACTTTTCAACCCATCCTCATATATATATATATATATATATATATATATATATATATATATATATATATATATATATATATATATATATATATATATATTGAAAATAGTCAAAACATTAAAAGTAGTTAATGATATGGCTGAGCGTGGTGTTAAATTAATAACCGACTTTTAACGACCTTCTGACAAAAGATGAAGACCAAAAGCAATATGTCCTGCAAGTTGTAAGTAAAATGCCGAGCATTATATCCTGACGTTTCAAAAACTACTTTAACAAAAGCTCTAGAATAGATTAGATAACTATGTAAAATTATCAACTCATGTAGGTACTACGTTTGTATCTTTTCTGTGTCTGTTTTGTATGTATTATATAACTAATTTTTATATTTTAAAACAAAAATGTCATTAGACTTATCAGTATTACTTATTTTTTTATTATATTTCTACTTTAAACTCGAAAATATACCAAAAAAAGCAAAATTTATCACTTAATAACAAAATATACGAAGTATGCTCCTAGTGGTACCAGGTCACGTTTTTGGGCTAAAGGCTGTTGTAACTAACTAACAATTATGTATAGAATATAAATTTTGAAGAACAACATTAGCTTTCTTTTGAGATATTAAGCGTGTTTCTATTATTTACCATTCTGGAGTTATGGCTCCATATGTCACAGTGCCTTCCTTTTGGCCAAAAAATTTGGATTTTTTCAAACTTTGAGCGACGAGCGGCACGGGTTAACGTCGTTTAATCGAGCTCAAATTTCGGCTATCTCAATATCTGGAAAGGGGGGAATCGTTTTGTGGGATCCAGACGAACAAAATTCCGACATCGATTTTTGCGGTCACCCTAATATATATATATATATATATATATATATATATATATATATATATATATATATACAATATATATATATATATATATATATATATATGTATATAAATATATATATATATATATATATATATATATATATATATATATATATATATATATACACATATTTATAAAATTTGTTTCATGACTGAAACTAATTGAAGTTGATATGTGAACCTGTAGCCGCAGCTATTAATTATAGTATGGACAAGTTAAAAAACCAAAAACTACACTAGATGTCTCCGTAATCGAAGTTGACGAGAAGAATTCCAAGTGAGGGGCATAGAAGGAGATTCATTTTTAGGTGGGAAAGATTTCGATAAAAAACTATTCGAGTGGTTTTTTTAGTGAAGCAAAAAATGACATTTTAACTAAGAAAAATAAAAGAATGGATGAGCACTTACTTAGAATAAGGTAAACATGTACCAATCTTAAGATTCAACTGTCTTTTAAAGAAGAAGCGTCCATATCTCTCGACCACTTTGGAAGAAACGCAGATAAAGAATTTGTTGCAAGAGTGACACGATAAAAAATCAATAAAGATTTATTTAAACGAGCAATAGATTTGGTAACCCTGTGCTTGAATGACTTAGGTAAAACAAAAAATGATACCGATGAAGTTTTAATGGTGGGTGGCTCTACCCGTATTCCAAAAGTAGGCGAATTATTAAGACAATATTTTACGGGAAAACCACTGAAAACGGATTTGAATCTAGATGAAGCCGTAGCGCTTGGAGCAGCTGTTCAAGCAGCAATGTTAAAAAATAATTATACAGAACTTGAGAAATACAAAGTGACCGATATAGCAAATTTATCATTGGATTTCTTTTAGATGGTCGCTTAATGGAAGTTGCTATAAAAAAAAATACCCTCCTTCCAGCGAAATCAAGAATAATTGAAACAATTACATGTGGAAATAATCAGAAAAAGGTTACTATCCAAATTTACGAAGGTGAAAGAAAAAATTGTTAGTTTAATGTATTGCTGGCGACTATAACTATAAATAACATACCACTAGGAAGGGCAGGCGTTGTTTGTTTTACCAATACTTTTAATTTAGACCAAGATGGGATTTTCGAAGTAGAACTTCGTGAAGTCAAAACAAAATTAGGAGCACTTTAGAAGAAGCTGAGCGACAAAGAAGAGAGGATGATGCTTTTGAAAAATTTGTTCAGTAGCGACAAAAAGCAAAAAATTATTGCTATTACATTCTTCCTGATTTACATAAAATTTCAGATTACAAAGAAAATTGTAATGAAATTCTGCAATTTCTTGGCAGAATTGACAAATTGATAATACAGATAAGAAAATATTTAATGAGTTTAGGGAAAAATTTCAGAACGTGAGACAGAGAGTAGACCCTATTATTATTAATAAAATTATAATTGATTTTGAAAAGTTATAAATAGGTTTTTGATTTAATCTAAAAATTAATACAAAAAACTTTCTGAATGCAATTTATTTTCATGTAATCCTATAAAAAAGTGTGCGGTTTAGATTTGTCATCTAAAATTTGGCGATGTTTTGCCTCCCGTACACTGACACCTTTTTAATCTACGGTACTGAACAGTCGAGTCGCCTACGGGTTGCCTCGAGCTTTGCCGTGCGCCCACTAATTGCCAAGTAATTACTTGCACTCAGTTTAAAAATGAATTTCGCAGAAACTGCTTGAATTTGTGCCTCGGTATTAGGACGGAAAAAGGAAGCACCAAAAATTTTAGATCCATCCACTGATAAGTAGTAGACTTATTAGTGGACAATTTGATAAATTGTTTGACAGTTTAAGAAAATATAACAGTTAATTATTTCCGTATAAGCATCGACAGTTATGATAAACTTTTGGATGATCGGACCTAGTATATCATAACAGCACACGAAATTACGACTGGCTGCTCCCCAGAGGAAAGATTGGCAGTAACTTTGAGGTAAGTAAAAATTTGTTTGGAGAAGGCTGAGAGTACAAGCAAGTATGGAATATATGCAACAAAGACAGCTGGGATGGTGGAGACATGTGCAGAGAATGAAGGATGATACACAAGAGAAACAAGTGTATGGAGTCCGAATACAGGGAAAACAGAAGCGAGGAAGACCTAGACAGACCTGAAATAGGAGTATTGGAAGTATACTTAAGGGGAAGGGAAAATCCTGGAAAGAAGCAGTGAAAATGGCAAACATTAGAGACAGATGGAAAAAGTTTATACGTGAAGATTGAGAGGAAAAATATATAACTACCCTACATACGGTAGAAGGGATATGCGATATCCCTAGCCAGTATATATGTAGCCCGTATGGAGTATAGTGGGTGAACCCAGGTTTCGTCCATTGTCACAAACCTGTTAAGAAAATCTTCTCGATTAGATGTTTTGCATAATTTGGATTTGGTTTTTCCTTTGAAACATTTATAGTGTTCATCTAACCCAGAGGTTCCCAAACTTTTTTTTCTCGTAGACCACTTTCAAAATTTTACTGGTTTCAGTGGACCCCCTGCTGCTACATTTCTACCATATTCCCAAAACTCGTCAAAAAAATGTGAAGATTAGATCTAACGATGGAAATTTGCGTCGTGGCTGAGTTCCAACCGTAAATTCGGAGTGGTAAAAATAAAAAGAAAAAAAAATAATATGATTACAGACTTAATAGAATTAAAATTAAACATTAATAACGTACCGTAACTTCAACAATGCAAATCAACAATTAAAAACAAATAGTCATAATTGTAATGGGAGGAATGTACGTGATGATTGACAGCAAATTATCAATATTTGGCTTTAGTTTTGTAAGGAATAACCGCAAATCTCCCCGTTCTGTGATATTAAATCTGCTCCTTTTTTTTGTTAGTAGGTTTGTAACGACACTAAAA
>CM032455.1:11921798-11944665 GCA_019049505.1 Pachyrhynchus sulphureomaculatus | reverse complement strand
TGTTTTTATTAAATTTAGGCTGTCCCCTTGTAACTGCAAGTTAATGTCATTAAATTTTTTGAACAAATCTATCAAATACGATGTCTGCTTTCAATTTGATCAGGTTTTCTTTTAAATCTGGATCTTTACTTTCCAGAAACTCTAAAACTGATTCAAAAAGTGAGAAAAATCTTGGTAAACATGCACCTTTCGACAACCAGCGTACTCCAAAATGTAACAGCAATCGTTGGAAGTCTTCATCATTTTCATTGCACAATTGTGCAAATAAACGGGTATTCAACGCATTGCTTCTTATTTGTTAACTACTTTAATCACAAATTGAAGCCATTGGTGCAATCTATCACTCAAATTTTTCGCTACCAGGTGTTGTCGGTGAATGACGCAGTTACTCCTGGTATAATTCTTTTAAGATGGCTTATAAACCCATGATATCGCCCGAAGATGGCAGGAGCTCCATCTGCTGCCACCGAAATAATGTTTGTAAATGGAATCGATTTTTCCTTAAAAAAATCACTCAGGACATTAAATATTGATTGCCTTTAGTCTCCAAAGTTTTCGCGAATAGTAGCTCTCTTCATGGATTTCTTCGTCCATAACAAATCGAACATATGTCAATAATAATGCTTCATTACCAGGTAAAGTTAACTCGTCCAGTTGAATAGAAAAATGAGTTGTTTGCAGATAATTACACAAGAGGCTTTTAATATCAGAGCTCATTTCATCAATCGGTTTTTGTACAGTGTTGTTACTCAAAGGAATCCTTTTGAGTACGTCAAATGGAGGTTTGGGCAGAACAGTTTTTAAAACCTCTTCAACAGGCGGGTAAAATTAACTGTTCTCCGATGGTGTGCGGTTTTCCAGATTTCGCTATAAGCAATGAGATATTGTAAGATGCCCGCAAGTCATCATCGTTACTTTGAGACGTTGAAGCGAACATACTGTGCACGGTGGGTCTCTTTTCATATTTTTCCTTCAATGTTTGAAAATATTTTAAATCTTTACCTATTTTATCAGGATGACACCTTCTTAGATGATCTTCGAGCTTCGATGGATTCATGGAGTCATTGCTCAAAACTTTGTGGCATAAAAGGCATATGGGCAATCGTTTGTCTGCCTTTGATGGAAGAAAACCAAATTTCAAATAATCAACGCAGTACTGTCGACATTTCTTCTTACATTCAGCCATGTTTCGTATCAGTTACCTACCTGTAAAGAAAAAAATGTTTGTTTTAGTAATCATAAGGCGACTTTAACAGGATATGGGTATTTTAACAGAATAAAATAGGATTAATTAATTATGGCAATGAAAAAACCAAAATGCCGGCGGCAAAACTAATTTTAATTATTGAAAGCAATAAACTGCTAAGACCCATATAGAGGTTTTCAGAAAACGGCTGAACCTATTTTAATGTAATATAAAATATTTTTTGATTAATTCTATTTTGATATTTCTGTAAATTCGAGAGAAAATACTTTTAAAGAATATTTTGAGATCAAAACTCCGCGATTTTAATGATTTATTTATTACTTTGTTGTACGTTACGAGTGGTACATAAAGAGACCGTACAATTTATGATAATATTATTTTTAGTCATTTAGCATTAGCAACTACGAGGGCACTGAAATATGTACAAACATGCAAGGTCAATCGTATCTCTCCTTTAGTGAATCACCACAGTCGGGTAAATAAATAATTTTATAATATAAAGTACTAAAAGTTCAATCTTTCTCGGCTTTCTGTTCTTTTATAGAAGTATCGAATAATGGCCTTGTTCAGTATTTAATTTTTATTACGTACCTACTACACGCAAACATAACAAATATAATATTACAATATAAAATAAAAGTATGAATAACAAATAGGCAGGTACTTACTTTTTCCGGCACTGGCAAACACTGACATCGATTCACTCATACTTTTCTTTTCAAAATTCCGGAAACAAATGAGTAACGTTTGTCCTTGGCATTCGTATTTATATTGGTGAAGAATCAAACAAGTTCATGCAAAACAAGCACAAGTCGTATTTCGTCCCTTTGCACGTCTGAAGGGGTTGCGTTGCGGGCGGGCGGCGCTTTGCAAGTCTCGAGGCGCGTTGTACTGAATGTCGAATATGCAAGTTTTTACAAGTAACAGTCGCTGACCTTCTTAAAATACACTACTCAAAAAATTTAACGGAGGTTTTAAAACAAGGAAATTAATGCTAAATAAACAGGCTATCTGATCCATATGCCGGCCTAACTGAAAAAATTTTTTTCAAGCCCGTGGACCAAAAAAAAGCAAAATATTTGCAATTTTATTTTTCGCGCTATCTGTTAGGATTGCATGAGAACCATACCTCCTAAAAAATTTTAGCCAAAAAATCTGAAAATTGGAAACTTAAAGCTTCAAAATGTTTTTTTTTACCATTTTTCACAGAAATACAGCCTGTCAAAAATCACCGAAAAATTTGGAATTTTTTTGCTCCCTAAATTTTTTTGAGTAGTGTATTATCTGTATACGATATGATAGGTAAAGCCAAGCCAACATTTTTGTTCTTTACTATCGAAATCAGATAAATTTTCGTGGACCCCCACTTACAACTTGTGTACCCCCATTTTTTTTTCACGCCAACGTAGACCCCCGTCGAGTCTCCCGTGGACCCCTGGGGTAAACTTGAACCACTTTGGGAATCACTGATCTAACCTTTTACCAAAGTATCTGCCAGTCTGGCCTATATAACTTTTGTCACAATCTCCGCAATTTAGTTGATAAACTCCTTATTTTTTAAGATTATCCGTTTTAGTTTTTGCCTAAAGAATTGTTTGTTTTGTAAGCTACTTTAATGTCTATACTGTTGAGGATTTTACCTATTTTTGAAGTCGAGTGACCTATATATGATATAACTTTGTAATTGTTTGCTTTTTATTTGCTTTTAGGATAAATCATATCGATGGTTTTTTAATAAAACTTTTTTTGTACGACTTTATCGACTAAATTTAATGAATAACCATTATTAAATGCGATTTGTTTGATGATGTCAAGTTCTATCTGAAAATTATTTTTATTAAGGGGGAGAGCTACTAGTCTATGAATCATACTGTGAAAGGCTGCCAATTTATGTTGAATTAGGTGACAGGAAGAATTGTTTATGGTTGTGTCAGTATGAGACGATTTATGGAATACTATTATTCTCTCTCTGAATTGTTAGATCTAAAAAGTTTTATACTATTGTTAGATTCTAGTTTAATTGTAAAATTTATATTTGCGTGGAGGTTATTAGTAAATTCAAGAAAAATGTGTAATTCTTTTCGGTACCCGCAAAACAAGCTAAAACATCATCAACATATTGGTGCCAATATACGAAATGTTTAAAAAAGGGATGTTTATTAATTTGGCTTCTCTAACGAATCTAGAAATATTTCAGCGAGTAACGGGCTTAAAGGGTTTCCTGTTAGACTACCCCCGGTTATCCGAGGTAACGTGGGGGGCACCCTCCTCGGATAACTGAAAACTCGGATAATCCGGATTTGTTTTTTATTCATTCAAAAAATAAACACCAATACTTTAAACAGATGTATTAACGTTTTTAACATATAAATAAGTACATACATTATAAAACAGTGAAATAGGTGTCTATGAGCTTCTGTTTCATATTGCATCATCTTTTTCTCGCTGCAATGTTTCTCCATCAATTAAGAAGAAGCAAATCCGCTGGGGTTGCCCCTGGTTGTTGTTCGATATACCAAAGCTTTTTTCCAAAAAAGCAAAACCTTCTTGATGAGAGATCTTAGTGGGAACTGTTCATCCAACGCCGCTTCATCATATAGTCATCGTCATTTGATTTTTCGGTTTCCTTAAAGGTATTCGTTATTTCTTCAATATCATTTCTTCTTCTAAATCATTGCTGTAATTCATTCAACAACATCTTCATTTGTCACATTTTCGCAACCTTTTTTAATTTTTGCATTAATTCGAATAAACTTTTTTCTTCTATCTCGCTGTCAAAATTTGAACAGGACATTTCTCCATGGCTTCTCAATTTCGCTAATCATTTAATGGAGTATCATCTTTCCTGTCATTATAGTCCTCAAAATCAATAACTTTTGACGATTTTTGAATAGTGGTAGTACGCACAGAATACCAAGCTTGACTTACTCAGTAAATAACATTTTTCAGTGTATCCTTTCTCATCCCATAATAATATCCTCCCTTTCTGTGTAGCCTTCCGTGCTGGTGTAAAGAGTGTTATTAAATTCGAAGTAATTTTATTTATTTATTTATTTACATTCAGTTCCAATAGGCCGAGGGCTCAATTACAGGAATGACGTTTATACTAATGAGCTACATATAAAAGAAGAACATGATACAATTAAAATAAAATTAAAATGTTTTAACAATCTACAAATTAAAAAAAAAAAATAGTAATAATAAAAAACTACAAATTTGAGCAACTTCTAAACACTGAGCAGAGAACCAATAAGTACCGACAGCCTACTGCAATGATAACAGCCCCACAAAAAAAAAAGTGGGGTATACTTTTGATGCGATATATCAGATCCGTAGTATTTTTGCCCGCTGATCACGAATCTGACGTCAGATTATCGCCATCATATCTCAATTTTTTTCTAACCTCAAAAAATAGGTAAAAATTAGTAAAAATTAAGAAAAATATACTCCTAAAAAATTGATTCAAGCTTTTTCATGAATCCAAAGATGTATTAATATGTATTCGGACACGCTAAGTTAATATTCATCGGTTGGATTGAGCCATACAGTTCTGTTTTCTTTCTAACCTCAATAAATCAGACAGATATAGTGCTTCTCGAATGCAAAAACGAATTCAAATTAAAATTCAACCGATCCTTACCAAATTTGTTACACGGGGATTTTTTGGGTCGCTGATCACGAATCTGAGGTTAAATTTGCAAAATTCAAGATGGCAGATGTTTTCGCGCCATTTTGAACGCCGAGAAAATTCATCGGTCGATTTTTATTCTTCTACCTGCATCCAGGGCACCTCCACGTGGTGACGGTGGGCAACGGTGTTACTCCACTAGCCGGCAGAGTCCTTGGCAGATAGAAGAAAGAGAATTACGATGCAGGGACTCGGAAACCCAGTATCGGCGGTTGGTCAGGGTGGGAAAGCGGGCCCGCAGCCGTCGTCATCCAGCGACCGTAGCCCTTCATGTGTGGGTGACTTGGCTCATGTAGAGTATAATGCTACAAGAAAACGGTCTCACGGTACAAGGACTTTTCATAAGTGCGATAAAAACAGTGATTCATTTTGTTATATTTGCTGTCAACACGTATTGAGTAAAATGGGGTCACCGATAACGGATAAGATTAAAACCTTATATAAGGATTGTTTTAACATTGAAATACAGCACCAGGATACAGATTGGGTTCCCCACATCATTTGCAGTTCTTGCAAAATAATGTTGTACATCAATAAGAAGGCGATTAAATATTCCAGACCAGCAATATGGAATAGACCATACAGTGAAAATGATTGCTACTTTTGTATGAATGTTGTATCTAGGCATAACCGAAAAAATAAAAGCACTATTACTTATAACGATATTTCGACAGTAACAAGACCAACTAAACTAATTCCGCCTCCTGAACCACTTGATGCTGATGTTATAGAAACAAATGATTTCACCTTATCAGTTCATGCCGAAAACATTGAGACTGTCGAAAAAGATTCAAACACTGTTACTAATGAATGTTCTAGTGACAACCTATCATATACTAGTGACACAGATAAAGAATTTCTACCATACAACCGTAAACCAGAACCAATACTCGTATCACAGTCAGAACTTAGTGATCTAGTCAGAGATTTAGGCTTATCCAAAGATGGTTCAGAGCATCTTGCTTCCTTTTTAAAGAAAAGACATTTACTTAAGCCAGAAGCTACGATTTCTTATTATAGAAACAGAGATGAAGAATTTCGAAAATATTTCACAATGGACGAGGAATTGTCACTTTCATATTGTACCGATGTAAAAGGTCTAATGGATGAATTTCAAAATAACTCATACAATCCTGAAGAATGGAGACTGTTCATTGATTCTTCTAAACAGAGCATTAAGGCAGTTTTGCTGCATAATACCAACGTTTACGCTCCCATTCCGATTGCTCATTCCACAGTTATGGAAGAGCAATATGAAAAAATGAAGCAGCTTTTGATAAAAATATAAATATGCTGATCATAACTGGAAAATTTGTGGAGATCTGAAAATTGTAACAATATTGCTTGGCCAACAGTCAGGGTTTACACTTTATCCCTGTTATAAATGTCTGTGGAATAGCAGACAGGGAACGTCATTATAAGAAAAAAATTTGGCCAAGAAGAGAATCGTTTACTCCTGGTGAAAATAATGTCTGTTTCCACCATTGGTAGATCCAGGAAAAAAGTTCTTATTCCCCCGCTTCACATTAAGCTTGGACTTATGAAGCAATTCACGAGAGCATTAGATACAAACGGCAAATTTTCTGAAGCTAAAATTAAGGCAGGCGTATTTGACGGGCCACAAATAAGAAAATTGTTTCAAGATTCATTATTTGTTACTAAAATGAATAAAGTTGAAAAAGCTGCTTGGCTTAGTTTTAAAGAAGTCGCAACAAACTTTTTGGGAAATAATAAAAGTCCTAAGCGCAAAGAAATAGTCGAGAAAATGGTAAAAAAATTTTCAAACATTAAGTTGCTTAATGAATCTAAAATTACATTTCCTGGACTCCCACATCGATGATTTCCCAGATAATCTTGGTGACTACAGTGAGGAGCAAGGGGAACGTTTTCACCAAGATCTGAAAATCATAGAAAATCGGTATCAAGGAAATGACCATATGCTAGCGGACTATTGCTGGTCGCTAAAAAGAGAAACAAGTCCTCAAAAGCGTTTGGGCAGAAAGCCTTTGAATAGGTCATTCGCGGAAAAAAGAACAAGATACAGCCAAAAAAAGGAAAGTTAGGCGCGGGTCTAACCTTCGCAATTCTAGGGCTTAAGGGTCTACTATTTGAGAGTATATGGTTTAAAAGTCCTGGTTTTGAGTTTATTGGGTCTCATTTTTAAAGTTACAGGGTTATTGAGGTCTATTTTTTGAGGTTACAGGGTGTGGGAGTCTAAGGTTTCAGGGTTTAGGGTTTAAGAGTATCAGGTTTGAGGATTCCCCAACTGTATACCAAATTTGGTAGGAATCGGTTGGTTTTCAAAAATTTTGTCCGCCATCTTGGATCTGCCATTTTGAATTTTGCAAATCCGACCTCAGATTCATGATCAGCAACCCAAAAAAACCCCGTGTACCAAATTTGGTAAGAATCGGTTATATATCTGTCTGATTTATTGAGGTTAGAAAGAAAACAGAACTGTATGGCTTAATCCAACGGATGAATATTAGCTTAGCGTGTCCGAATACATATTAGTACATCTTTGGATTCATGAAAAAGCTTGAATCAATTTTTTAGGAGTATATTTTTCTTAATTTTTACTAATTTTTACCTATTTTTTGAGGTTAGAAAAAAATTGAGATGTGATGGCTATATTCTGACGTCAGATTCGTGATCAGCGGGCAAAAATACTACGGATCTGATATATCGCATCAAAACTATACCCCACTTTTTTTTTGTGGGGCTGTGTAATCTAAGTAGGTAATATGAATTTCATTCATTTTTTTAAAAAAATAATACATAATTAAAACGAAATGGTGTCAAAAAACACCTTATTAAAAAAAATCGACCACTCGGGACCCCGGTTGATTGGATTCCCCGATAATAGAGTCCCGGAAAACGGAGGTCCCACTGTACGGTAATTTAAGTTAATTTTGTGTTTAAAGTAAAATAATAGCGAAGCGTATATTGTGCAGTGAATTTAATATAAATAACGAACGAAAGAGAAAGAGAGTGGAAGAGATGAATATATGCGGACAAGAATGACAATACTGTCAACAAACAAGTAAGTCAAAGTATCTTGATAAAACTTTGTACCTTATAAAATCAAGCTGGGTTTTTTTTCTTTGCATTATTTTTTCCAGTAAAATCAAACAAACAAATAAACACCACAAATACAAACAAAAACAACAGAACCCTTCCAATCAAAGGAAAAAAGTCAGTAAATATGTAAATCGGAAGTGATGGGAATAATTAAAAAATCATTGTACAAACCTACACAAAAAAGACCAAACCACAAGCCTGCCGTATTTTAAATAAATGAGCGTGCATGTATTACACTTAGTATTTGTTAGACTTAGAACTAGTAGGTAAGTTCAGATTGTATAAATCTATAATATATATAAAATGCAACGTCTCTCTGTCTGTCTGTCGTTAGTGCGCTTATCACTGGAGAACCACTTATCCGATTTACGTACTTTTTTTTTTACAAAACATACATATGTTCTCTGGCCAGGTTGTAGGCTATACTTTATTACGATAGGTAGCATAAGAAATGAGCAGTGACGATAATAGTGAATGAAGTCGCTGCTAGCGCATTCCCTTGCAATCTATAAGCTATAATATATATATATATATATATATATATATATATATATATATATATATATATATATATATATATAAAGCAATGCCCCTCTGTCTGTCTGTCTATTAGTGTGTTTATCACGCGAGAATCACTTATCCGATATACGTATCTTTTTTTAAATTCATACATATGTTCTCTGACCAGGTTATAGATATATATTTTATTATATCTATAATATATAATATGCAACGTATCTCTGTCTATCTGTCCGTCCGTTAGTGCGCTTATCACTGGAAAACCACTTATCCGATTCACGTACTTTTTTTTTAAAACATACATATGTTCTCTGGCCAGGTTATAGACTATATTTTATTACGATAGGTAGCATAAAAAATTGAGCAGTGACGAAAATAGTGAATGAAGTCGGAAAAAAAGTTTGTTGCTAACGCGTTCTCTTGCAATATACATCCTAAACCATTAAATATGGAACAATATTATGTAGCAGAGAATATCTATCATCTATAATATATATAAAATGCAATGTCTCTCTGTCTGTCTGTCTGTCTGTCCATTAGTGCGTTCACGCGGGAACCACTTATCCGATTTACGTGTTTTTTTTTTAATTCATACATTTGTTCTCTGGCCAGGTTATCTGTAATCTTCTATCTAGAATATATATAAAATGCAATGTCTCTCTATCTGTCTGTCTGCCTGTCTCTTTGTCTGTCTGTCTGTCTGTCCGTTAGTGCGCTTATCACTGGAGAACCACTTATCCGATTTACGTGCTTTTTTTTAAAACATACATATGTTCGATGGCCAGGTTATCTATCTATAATATGTAAAATGCAACATCTCTCGGTCTGTCTGTCTGTCCTTGGAGTTTTCATACCTTACTAGAGTTTTGTCGGTGGAGTCCAGGAAACTTCAGGCTGACAGAAACCGGTTATTCTCGGCCGTTTGTAGCCGTTTATTGGCGAGTCTCAAGCGAGAGAGATTTAGGTATTAGTCAAGCCAAGGATTTTGAGAGAAAGTTCATTTTATATTTCAGTGGCTGCCCACTATATATTTCAGTAGTTCCCAACGTTTATTTTATATATTTCATTCCTTAATAATAAAAAATTATCGATTATTATTTCATTCTTTTTTTGCTTCAAACACTCCATAGTTGTAAGTTGAAGTATAGTTATTCAAAATATAAGTACGTTATTTTTCTGACGTAAAAATTATATTGGCAGCACAATGCCGATAGCCATAATCTAGATTCATCTTATTATTGATTTTTAATTTTCTTCTTAACACAATCAATTGTTAATAAAAAAATGTTTTAAATGTTCCTCTATAGGGTGTTTTAATTTATATATGTAGAACTTTTAGACAAGCTTCAAAAAATTTTTATGCACTTAACAATGTCATGTATAATTTATTTTTATTATTTGGCTTCTTTCTCACAACGACGCAATTTTACTGCATTTTTCGTAAATGAAATAAATCTGTGGCCTTTTACTCTTCCATTTTAGAGCCGTCCATATAATTTTTGTACCGGATTCTGCGAAAAAATTGTTGCATGTTTATATCCGACCTTTACTTAACTGTTAAACGTACAGGTAAAAGTATTCATGAAAAAATGACACTGAAATTTTGGTTTTTCTTCATTTTTCGAGGTCCCTAGATTATGAAAATCATGGCCCCTTATTTCCGTCGGTCTCTTGTCTATCTCTTTATCTGTCGGCAGGATAACTCTTGAAAAAAATGAGATGTCAATTTCGAATTTGGTACACATATATTACTTGAGATAAAAATAAATTCTATAATTTTTTGACGCTATCATTTTAGAGAATGGGGATGAAAGGGGTGAGGTTCGACAAATTTGGAGATTTTTGTTAATAATATAAAAATTTTTCTTGTTCTGTAGCTGATTTAATAAATAATTTTTAAGCATAAGTTTTTATGGCAGCATTGGTATGACAACTAAAAACGAATCGAAAAGACTCGCATTTTTAGATATTACCAAAAGTGTTCTTCGTATTTGCTGAACCATCCCAAGACGCGTTTTGCCGTATCACGGCTCATCAGCTGGGCCAGGTTCAGCAAATACGAGAACACATTTTTAGTCCTTATCCAGGTACTAACGGAAAACTATAACAAATAGATGCTTATACTGCACTCTGTCGGCGACTTACTAAGTCTATTCAAGCAGAGCGGCACAGCACGGCTGGCACTTATTGCAGAAACGCACCTTTCTCGAGCTTACTACTCGAAGGCATAGATGGCAGCATTGGTATGACAACTAAAAACAAATCGAAAAGACTCGCATTTTTAGAAATTATCAAAAGTGTTCTTCGTATTTGCTAAACCATCCCAACACGCGTTTCGCCGAATCACGGCTCATCAGCTGAGCTAGGTAAGTTTTTATTGTTAAATAGGCAAGAAATTAAAGGGGTGGTGCAGGGTGTTGACAAGTTTCCTTAGTA
Source organism: Pachyrhynchus sulphureomaculatus (assembly GCA_019049505.1). Classification (NCBI taxonomy): domain Eukaryota; kingdom Metazoa; phylum Arthropoda; class Insecta; order Coleoptera; family Curculionidae; genus Pachyrhynchus; species Pachyrhynchus sulphureomaculatus. Next base: position 11,933,734 of record CM032455.1, on the reverse strand, counting down.
TATATTATATTATTTGTCATTTTCAGGGTAATCGAATAGAAATAATCTATAAATCATGTTATTTCTAGATTATTTTTAATTGTTTGTGGTCAAACACAGAAAGGATTAATGAGTTATGGAAGGAAGTTAAAGTAGATGTTTCATATATATAGTGTTGGGTTTTAGTAACCTAATAATTCTGCAATTTTTTTTATTATTTTCAATTATTTATTGTCAAACATATAAAGGGTTCATGTGGTAGGAGTTGGGGTTAGAGGGGATGCTGTATATATATATACACTAGCGTCAGAAAGCCTACCTAGTTATTCTAGTCCCAAGACAACAAAAACCCAGATAATATATTATTCTTTTAATTTTAATGAATTATTATTTATTCTCGGCATTCTGTCCAATCGTTTCTTCGGTTATTTTAACCCATTCTGCTTGTAAAGGTTCCCACAAGTAATTTTCTGATGTTGGATTGAGTTTTCGAACACACCTGTCCAAACGGTCCCACAGCAATTCGATTTGGTTCAAGTCGGGTGATTGTGGAGGCCAAGTCATCACTTCTAGGACGTCATCGAATTTCCATTGGTCCAAAAGTTCTCTAATTTGTTTAGCAGAATGTTTAGGGTCGTTGTCGTGCTGAAAATAAATTTCCCCTGAAAAATATCTCTTCCAGAACGAAGCATGTGGGTTAGCAAAATTTGATACTGTTCTTTTCGCATGATTCCTTTTATCTTAACACTTTCGCTGCCGCTTTGTGAGTAGTGCGTCATCCCGAGGAGCCAAATTAAGTTTTTCGCACATAATTATGAAACTACGGTCGAAAACCCTTAATTCAGTATTAAATGTTTTTTTGGAAGCATAAAAAATTAGTATAACAAAAAAAAACAAAAACAACTCCGATCGGAGTCGGTGGCATTGACGAGCATTTTTTGTGAAACGGTTACTGTGTGCCGGCGACTCCGATCGGATTTTTTACTAAAACAGATTATTGCAACCTCATTATTTATTATCTAAAGCATAAGAAACAGTAAAAATAAAAATTTTAGCTATTCTGTATGGAATAACTTTGAAAACATGAAAAAATAAATTCATTTCAGGTACCACAACAAAATAGTACTATTATAAAATATATCAAATAAAAGAACGATAACGAAAGAAACCAAATAATAAGCATAGAATAAAATATAAAAGTATTTATGAACTACAAGGAATCGTGATATTTGTCGAAACACTCCAGACACAACCCCGGTTTGTCATTACAGTCATTACACTGGAATACAGTTTGTTTTCTTCCTTTACCTTCTTTAGTGCACTGACGACACTGTTTTCTTTTTACCCTGAGTGTGTTTTCTTTGTCACGAGTTTGTTCAGGTATCTTCGTAATAGAATGTTTTGATTCTACACGTCTGGGGACAATTGCAACTCCTGGTCTGACTGGAAGAAGAGCATTTATAATAGAAATCCGAAAATCGTACAGGGTCATTTTTCTATTTCCATAATCGGCATTGTAGAATTTAAAAGCATTCTGCGCAAGCAATTGCACTACATGTATAAATAAGTTTTTATACCACCTTATTGTTTTGCGTTCGCAAGGATAATACGAAAGAAGTTGATCTTGGTGGTCAATGCCTGACATATATTTATTGTACTCAATAATTGCCAGCGGTTTTTGTTTTTCAACTCCCCTTCTATTAGTGGTTATTTGTATTGTATTGTCGTACTCTGTTGTGATATACGTCACTTCCCTCTTGTCTTTCCATTTTCCTATATGAACGCCATCTTTGAATGCGGATACATTTTCTCTCACCTTAATCTTTTTTTTTACCAATTCTAATGGATTTTCTTTTAGATTGGATTTTAGGGTACCCGTGGAATATGTTTTTCTGTCAAGAAGTTGTTTTGACAAGGCAAAGCTGTTATAAAAATTGTCCATATACAAAGAATGGCCATTATCGAGTAATTCCTCCATAAGTGTCAAAACTACCTTGGATGCATGCCCTGTACCACGTAGATCTGCCTCATTAGCTCCTGTATAGACACGGAACCTCAAAACGGTTCCATTCAGCTCCGTCAACATATAGAGTTTGATCCCATATTTGTGACGCTTGTTTTTTATGTACTGGCGGAACCCAAACCGTCCTCGCCACAACACCATGCTTTCATCTAAGGCAAGCTGCTTCCCTGGATAATAAATGTGTTTCATTTTATTATTGAAATAATCAATTACATGTCTGATCCGTAAGCTCATCTTCTGAATAAAAATGTAAACATCGCAAAATCAATAGAAAACGATTCCTACTCATTTATTCTCGAAACACAGGACAATTGAACACTCTATCGTTAGTTTTCCAGTAATCTTGCAATCTGGACAGTGGGACCATTCCCATAGTGAACAAAAGTCCAAGAAATATTTTCATTTCATCAACGGTTACATCTTTCCATGCACTAATGCGAGATTTTTCCGACGAACTCTCACATAAAACGCTAACTGCATTTTTGTTTGTTTCTTGAATAATGAAATTCATAAAATCCTCGTCGAACAATAAAAAGAAATAATTTATAGGGCTGTTCCCCGGTTTTGGTAATAACAATTCCTGCCTCTTCGTAAATTCAAAAGTTTTTATATCGTTCGGACTTTTAGAATCATTTGTCCAGCCCGTAATTGGCGTAGGCGTAGGCGGAGTAGTTTGAGCAACGTTGGTACCTTCTAAGTTGACAGTTGGTGGGTGTTGTATCTGTCCGACTTCTTCATCTTCATCAGAATCAGATTCTGAACTGTGGGATAATTCGTATTCAGATTCACTTGATGGAAAAAGGTCGTCTTCTGCATTAAGAATGGCCTCAAGCTCTTCTTGAGTTAGTGCTCTCCTGTTCGCTGTAGTCCGTTGTAAGCGCGAGCGTTTTCTTTGAGACGGCTCAGCCTCGTCATATCCACTCATTTTCTCAGTAAAAATATATAAAACAATACAATATGTAAGTAAACAACACTTATCATACGACAGATTTGAAATATGTATTGTAAAACTTTGAATTTTTCAAATTAAAAACCAAGCCAATAAAATACGTCTCGAAACACTCTTACTCTATGCCACCACGAAAAACATACGTTAACAACGGAGGCCAACAAACTAATGACTTGTCAGAACATGAATCGCTAGGACGCCGGTCGGAGTAGCCGGCAAGTGCGTCAAGCGCCGATCAACTCCGATCGGAGTAGGCGGCAGCGAAAGTGTTAAAGACCTTCCCAACTTTACCGTTGCCAAAACAACCCCAAACCATCATGAACCTCCACCATGTTTTACTGTAGGCAACTGACAAGCTTCCAACATCCTCCAGCTGACAGCCGTACGTAAATTCGTCGATTTGAACCGAAAATTGCGAATTTAGATTCGTCGCTCCAAAGGACGGAATTTCATTGTTCTGATGTCCAATCTTCATGTTCTCGGGCCCATTCTAATCGTTTACGTTTATTCACTTGTCTAAGAAGTGGTTTCCTCACTGCAACTCTCCCGTGTAGTCCATCTTCTGCTAACCTGTTCTTCACGGTTGTCACGCTGATGGGGATGGGCCGCTCCAGGTTTATTTGGGCCGTGATTTCTGGTGCGGTTAGGCGGCGATTACGTCTGCTGGACATTGTTATAGCTTTGTCCTCAGCGGAAGTCGTTTCTGAACATTTTTGGTTGGAAATTCCATGTCCCGCAGAAATTTTTTTTACGATGTAGTCTACCGTTCTCCTTGGCATCCGCATATCACTCGCGATTTGTCGACTCGAGTGACCACTTTGATGTCTCGCAATTATTAGAGCCCGATTTTCAACGGAAACTTCTTTCGTTTTTGGTATTTTCACAAAACAATTGAGCCTGTACCAATGACAAAGTACTGTTTGCGAATGGTTAATTTCCAAAAGGGCGATGATATTTATAGGATAGTTTTTATCATAAAATGTCACTAGAAATTTCCATAATCCCTAGAAACTTGCAATGAGTTCTTCCTTCAACTGGAATTCTCAGAAATTGCCTTAAAACGATTATCATGCAAAACTTGGAAATTTGTTCTAATTGGTTTTTAATTTGTAATTTCACCAAAAAGGCTTATCTAAACAGTTTTATGATGGACACTTGTTAAGAACAATTAAATTTACCTAATATAAAATAGGGTATATATATTAATTAGGTATTAAATTTTGACAGTTACATTGAAATTTCTAGGTGGGCAAATACTTTCTGACGGTAGTGTATATATATATATATATATATATATATATATATATATATATATATATATATATATATATATATATATATATATATACACTATCTATATATACAGTGAAACCTCTCATAACGGACACCTCCAATGAGCGGACAACTCCATTAGGCGGACACTATTTGATAGTCCGGAATGAAGTATAGAAAATTCAATAAGACATAATCTCTCTTGAGCGGACTCTCTCTTGGGCGGACGCGGACACAATATTTAAATACAAAACTTGTAAAATTCTCTCTTAAACGGACACTAAATTAAAAAGTTGCAACGCTGCACTATTAGCCAACGCGGCGACAAAAATTCTGGGGACTTCTCCATTGTATGTATGTGATTCCCCGCGAGCATTAACGAATACATAACACCTCGTTTTTATGGTCAGTTGAGTTAGTTCGTTGATTTGTCTTGTATGTATTGTTTTTGTTTTAAATAGAGACAAACATATCTGAAAAGTGTCGTGTATTAAGTCTTAACCTTTCAGTGGTCGCGCGCGGACTGTCGCTCCGCACCGGTTTGTGATCGACGATAATTTCAAGGATACCCCCCCTCTAAGTGTTGCGCTTCTCAGTACCTTTCCTTAACAGCGTATTTCAGTCGACGGTCGAGTGAGCAGGCATATAGTTTTGTATTTTCTCCAATAATTCGTGCTTGCGGACTGAGAATCCGCAGCGACCAGTGAGGTGACAAATATATTTTTACAAATTAGCTGCTCTACTTTTGCCAAGGTATGTTTCATTTGATACTTTTTTGTAATTGTTTAATATTAAAAATATGTTTTAGTATGGCATCCTATGAAAAAGAGCAAGAACGGCTGCATGAACTAATGAAATCATGTTTAGAATCATCTGACGAAGAAGAAGCACCCTTAGATGACTCCGATGAAGATGAAGTGGATGCTGTGGAGTGCGAAGAACACGAAACAGATAGTGAGCAGGATATTTCAGACAATGAAGAGGAAATTCTGCAAATTGACGGTCCATTTTTTATCGGAAAGGATCAATCGACGAAATGGAGAAAACATTACAGCCCAAGAAATGTAAGAACCCGATCGGAAAATTTGATTACCCACCTACCTGGTCCAAAAGAAACTGTAAAAAATCTAAGAACACCATTGGCGATATGGCAGTACTTTTTTCCTGAGAATGTTCTTCAGGTTATTGTAGATAATACAAACAAGTATATTCAGGCTGTTCAAGATAAATATTCCCGTGAACGTGATGCAAAAACAACAAATATTCTTGAACTACAAGCACTGATAGGTCTCTTATATTTGGCGGGAGTTATGAAGAGTAATCACCTCAATGCTGAAGATCTTTGGAGAGTTGATGGCACTGGGGTTGAGATATTTAGACTTACGATGTCGTTACAAAGATTTCGTTTTCTAATGCGACATATAAGATTTGATGATCTTGAAACCCGTGAAGCTAGGAAGTCTCTAGACAGGTTGGCGGCGATTCGAGATATTTTTGAAATTTTCGTAGAGAAATGTAAAACTGCATTCACACCTTTCCATTACGTAACAGTTGACGAGAAACTGGAGGCTTTTAGAGGTAGATGTATATTTCGTCAATATATTCCCAATAAACCGAGCAAATATGGCATTAAGATTTATACCCTCTGCGATTCAAAGGTTTTTTATACTTGCAACATGGAAGTATATGTTGGTAAACAACCAGCTGGTCCTTGGGAAATAAATAATTCTCCAGATGCTGTTGTGGAAAGAATGTGTGAATTTATAAGGGGAACTGGACGGAATGTAACTACTGATAATTTTTTCACTAGTTTTAAGTTGATAGAAAACCTAAAAAAGAATTTTAGAATGACTCTTGTAGGAACGATTAGAAAGAATAAAAGGGAACTTCCCATTGAATTTTGCAGCCCAGTAAATCGTCCTGAAAAGTCGTCAATGTTTGCATTCCATGATAACTGCACTATCTTATCCTACATTCCAAAAAAGAAGAAAAATGTTTTGCTCGCGTTAAGCTTACACCATGATGACATTATTGACACTGAAGCAGGTAAACCAGACATAATAACTACCTACAATCAAACAAAGGGAGGAGTGGATACGGTGGACAAACTTTGCGCCGCTTATAATTGTGCACGTGGTACCCGAAGGTGGCCAATGGTAATTTTTTATTCAATGTTAAACGTTGCAGGAATAAATTCTCTAGTTATTTACAAGGCCAATGATACAGACAAAAACATTTTAAGGAGATAATTTTTGCGAAAACTATCTTTTGAGTTAATAAGTGATCAGTTAAGAATTCGCTCTTCTTTAACAAATATACCAAGATCGATGAAGATAAGGATTGGCGAGATTCTTGGATTAGAACCGGTAGCTCAGCAAGCAGAACCGCCGGCAAATCAAAGAGGGCGATGTGCTATGTGTGACAGAAAAAAAAATCGTCCCACCCCCGATATTTATGTAGGAAGTGTCACACATATCTATGTTTGGAACATGCTCTACTAATTTGCCCAGAATGTTTAGAAATGGCGAATTGGGGCAACTAATATTATAACATTTAATAATCTTGATTTTTTTTCATTATATTTTTTTGTAGTTAGGCTTTATAATATGGTTCCTACTGTAGTTCCTAAGTTAGTAGAATGTGTTGGAACTTTAGCTGTTACTATGAATATTTCATAATATTATTACTATATAATATACTGATTTCTATCTACAACGTGTTTTATTACAGCAACCTTATAATTTTAATAAATTTATATTAAAAACACGTATATTTTCTAAGTATGGACTGAGAGTCCGCAGCGACCACTGGCGTTAAGAATTTAGCGCGACCACTGAAAGGTTAAAGAGAAAATTGATATTTTGGAAATCTATAATAGAAAGAAACTTAGTGTTAGAGTTTTGGCCAAACGTTTTAAAATAGGAAAGACACAGGCAGCTGGAATTATTAAAAATAAAGGCGAGTTATTAAAAACATTTCACTCCAATGTTAATTCAAGTGTAAAACGAAGTTTTTTAAAGCCAGTGGGATTACAAAGTGACGAAATTTGCTATAATTGGTTCACAAAGGCAAGAAATAAAGGAATCAGGTAAATAAAAAAAATTATAGAGGTATTGTAGTCATTCTAAATCGTATTTATTAAAATTCTAGGGCCAATAATTCGAGCCAAAGCAAAGGAGATCGCAGATAGTCTGCGATAATTTCAGTGCGTCATCTGGGTGGCTGGAGAAATTTCGAAAAAGGCATAACATCGCTTTTAAAGCCATATCTGGAGAAGCTGGAAGTGTTATTATGGAAGATGTGGACAACTTTAAACAAAAAATATCTTCATTGGTAAAAGGTTATTTGCCAAAAAATATTTTTTAACGTGGACGAGACAGGTTTATTTTTTCGAGATTTACCTGACAAGACGTTAGCACTTAAATGTGAGAAATGTGTGCGCCGAAAATTATCCAAAGAAGGACTTACCATCATGCATTGCGTAAATCTGGCAGGAGATAAAGAAAAATTATTGGTTTTTATAAGTCAAAACATCCAAGGGCATTTAAAAACATTAGTGTGAATCAGCTGCCTGTTATGTGGAAAAGTAATAAGAAGGTTTGGATGATATCTGCTATAATGGAAGAATGGTTGCAAGATTTTGATTTAAGAATGGGTAAAGAAAACAGAAAAATTTTGCTATTTTTTGGTAATGCTGCTTCTCATCCTAAAGACATTCATTTAAAAAACATTCAACTTATTTTTCTACCACCCAATTGCACATCAGTTATTCAACCGCTAGACCAAAGCATAATACAAAATTTTAAAACATTTTACAAGACCATTTTAATTAAGGATTTGTTATCGAAAATAGATTCTGTTGATAACCTTCATGGTCTTACTAAAGCAGTTAATGTTCTAGATGCTATTTATTTTATAAATGCTGCATGGAAGAAAGTTACGGAAACAGCAATAAAAAAATGCTTTCAAAAGGCAGGAATTACGTTAAATGATGGTGATAACCATAATCTGGAAAATGATGACTTTTCAGGAGAAGATAACTTACCTTTGTCAGGTTTATCCGAAATATGGCGAAATGCAGAAGCAGTAGGCCTTAAAAAAAATGATTTAAGTGAATTCATTACCATCCATAATAACTTATTAGTAGAAGATGACATAAACCATGGCACCTCTTTCAACAAAATTGTAAAAAAGGCTACCACGTGACTTTGGCTGAGTCTGACGAATCCGATGAAGAAATAACCATAACCGATCAATCCAATATTATTATAAGTTATCAGCAGGCCATTGATATGGTGAAAACGATTCAAGAATTCGCCAAAATTAAAGGAGATTCAACACTAATGCAGATGTTATCTGATTTGGAATTACATTTTCAAGGCAACATACTTAAAACTAACACGCTTCAAACTACTATTATTGATTTTTTCAAGCCTACTTCAATTATATTTTTTATGTGTTTAATTTTTTGATTTATAAGTACATACTTATGTACTAATGTGTATGACAAAACAATAAAAACCTACCCTATTATGTATTATGTAAATAAAAAATATATATTTATTTTTTCATTTTTCCCATACGCGGACACTTCCCTTAGGCGGACATATTTTAACAGTCCCGAAGGTGTCCACTCAAGAGAGCTTTCACTGTATATATATATATAAATATATATATATATATATATATATATATATATATATATATATGCATATATATATATATATATATATATATATATATATATATATATATATATATATATATATATATATATGTATATATATATATATATATATATATATATATATATATATATATATATATATATATATATATATATATATATATATATATATATATATATATATATATATATATATATATATATATATATATATATATATGTATGTATATATATATATATATATATATATATATATATATATATATATATATATATATATATACGAGACTGGTTTGAAAAGTCCGTGCAAAGTCTGAGAGATGGCACCACCAGCGCGTATCGAGGTCATGTTTAGTTAGTAGCATCTCTTGAATGAACGCACACCAAGTTTCAGCCATATTGGTCTATTTCTTTGTGTTTGGCATTCGTGTGAATCAAAGAAGTCGAGTGATTTTCAAGAAATGGACGAAAAAAGAATTTCGTGTGGTGATGAAACATTACTTTATGAAAGGCAAAACGCCTCAGGAGACTAAAGAGAAGCTTGATAAACATTATGGTGACTCTGCACCTTCGACTAGAACAGTTTATAAGTGGTTTCAAAATTTTCGGACTGGCCATATGGGCACAAGTGACGCTGAACGTTCTGGACTGCCTGTGGAGGTTACGACTCCAGAAACCATTGATCAAATCCATGATATGGTGATGGATGACAGAAGAGTTAAGGTGCGTGAGATTGCTAGTGCTGTGGGCATCTCGACTGAACGGGTACATAATATTTTGCATAAACATTTGGACATGAGAAAGCTATCCGCAAGATGGGTGCCGCGATTGCTCACGCTTGACCAAAAACGGAATCGTGTGAAGTGTTGCAAGGATGGTTTGCAGCTGTTCCAGAAGAATCCGGAGGACTTTAAGCGTCGTTTCGTCACTGTGGATGAAACATGGATACATTACTATACTCCTGAGACCAAACAACATTCTAAACAATGGGTTACCAAGGGGGAATCTGCACCAAAAAAGGCGAAGACCGTTCCTTCGGCCGGCGACTGTCTTTTGGGATTCGCAAGGAATAATCCTTATCGACTATCTGGAAAAGGGTAAAACTATTACAGGTGAATATTATTCATCGTTATTGGACCGTTTGAAAAACCGAGCTGCAAGAAAAACGCCCGCAATTGGCCCACAAGAAAGTCCTTTTCCATCACGACAACGCACCAGCACACACCTCAGTAGTTGTGGTCGCAAAATTAATGGAAATAGGATTCCAACTCGTTTCACATCCCCCCTATTCTCCAGACTTGGCTCCCTCGGACTACTATTTGTTCCCCAATTTGAAGAAATGGCTGGCGGGACAAAGATTTTATTCAAACGAGGAGGTGATTACAGACACTAATGGATGTTTTGCAGTCAAAATTTTTTAATTATTGATTGTAAAACAAGTAAAACATAATTTGAAATCAAAAAGTAAATGTTTAAATTTTTATACCGATCTAACAAATATATTTCGAATTCAAAAATAAATATTTACTTGTGATAGTATTTCTAGTAGCCAAGTTTAACAAGCGGGGAGAGGGGCTATATATGAATACAAAGGGCGATTTTTAAAGGACAAAAACTGAACACTAAAGGCAGAGGTACTTATAGAGGGGGGACGGTTAACTGGCAAATATGGCAGCGAAAATAGACCCTCTTTCAACATATAGCGGGTATTATAAAAAACTGCTTAATATATTAAAATTTTGCATTCTACCATAAAATGAAATTCTAAATACTTTTTCCCAAAAAACGTTTTGGATACTTTGACAAACAGTGACTCTTGGATTTTAAACTTTAGAAAATTCAAATGTCCCGCTAAACGATAACTAACAATCGGCACTGCAAAATCATTTTTTTTCGGTTTTTTTAAATTAAAGAAAATGTGTATGTCTCACACTTTCTCCTTACCACTGCATATATGTATATACAGTCGACACTCTATATAGTGAAAGAGCAAAATGTTGACCGAAATTTCACTATAGAAAGTTTTTCACTATATAAAGAAAAAATCCGTATATATTGCTATGTATGTATTTTATATTGGTAATCATTTACTTGTATTTTATAAGGTACAAGCAACAAAAAAAAATTGCAAAATCGAATTATTAGAGAGGATTTTATTAAACATTTGAAAGTTTAAATAGTACATAGCATGTACAGGGCTAAATACATACACAAAGTCCGTACGTTATATCTTTACCCGTGCGTCATAGTTTTCAGGCCATATAACAGACGAATATTATATTATTTGTCTCTTTCCACCAATAAATCGTAGGTATTGGTACAAGAACATCATTGGACGAAGTGTATAAGCCTAAAAGGAGACTATGTCGCAAAATAAAAAAGGTTTACCCCAAACACATAAGTAGTTTTTATTTTTGCACGGACTTTTCAAACCAGCCTCGTATATATATATATATATATATATATATATATATATATATATATATATATATATATATATATATATATTACTATATGTTTTTTTTACGGTTCTTGAAGCCAAGGAATCTAAAAATTATGTTATTTTTTCCACTACTTTAAGTTGTTCATAGTCAAGAATATAAGGGGTTAATGAAGTAGGGGAAGGGGTTATAGCGGGATTTTTTGTGCATGTCGTATTATATACCCTTTCTAATATTCTTGAAGTCGAGGAATGTGGAAATTATGTTTCTTTTTCATTATTTTCAGCTTTTACTGAAACACGTATGTAGATAGAAATATCAGGTTTCAGTTTTAAATAACTTTGAAGCCCGACCTTTGCTTTATTTTTTGTAGTAACTTATAATTATATTAAATTGTGCTATTGTAAAATATAACCTGTTCAGCCTTCTTTACTTTTATCGCTATTGGATATGTTATTGAAAAAAAAAAAACCGTTTTGAGATTTTTTTACATTACAAAAAATATTCCTAATTCCATAGGTTTTCCTGTTTCTTGTCTTGTTGCTGTAATAATTGCCGAACGAAACGAGATAATGATTTAAAACT
>CM032455.1:11838858-11921698 GCA_019049505.1 Pachyrhynchus sulphureomaculatus | reverse complement strand
CAAACGAAAGCTTGTGAAAACACGAGTAAAAAAATATATATATAATGTAATACTTGCGCACACTTTTCTTCGTATTACTTTTAAAAAATCGCTGTCCCCTACCTTATCTCGAAAAAGTACTGATCAAAAAATTTTGAAAAAATTCTGGAATATTCTCCACGGGGTATAGATTGAACGAAAATTATCACGAGTGCATTACCTTTAACAATTTATTTGGTATTTAAAAAAAAACAAAATATCAAGGTCACCAGTTTTCAGTAAAGATTGGAAAAAAACTTTGTTGAAAACTCATTTGGGGTGTGTTTTGTGAAGTCACTGATCATTTTATACCACCCTAACAAAAATTTTTATTTTAAAAACAATCTACGTACGGAACACTAATTGTGCAAGTTCAACTTGCACTTGACCGGTTTTTTATATTATCCAATCAATTACCTATTTATTTGACATAAATAAAACAGCATTAATTTAGAAAAGCACAAGTTTATTAAGTTTTAAAGAAAAGTGAAAAATTAATGTTAGTAAAAGTCAATATTTAGTTGAGCCACCTTTAGCCGCTATCAAAGCTTTAATTCTGCGCGGCATGCTATCAATGCAAGATTGTACTATCTCCTGCATTTGAGGATGATGATTCCACACATGAATAATCTTTTCTAGGAGCTGGGTTTTGTTGGTAATCACATCTTTAGCCACTTCTCTTTTCATCAGCTCCCACACATTTTCAATGGGGTTCATATCAGGGCTATTACCAGGCCAATCCAACAGAGGGATATTTTTTTCTGCCAAAAAAGCTTTAACAGACCGAGCAGTGTGGCAGGGAGCTCCATCTTGCATGAAAGTGAATGGTTTCCCATTTGGAAACCATTCTCTGAGCTGCGGAATCAACCGATTTTGTAATACTTCTTTGTACTGATCTTGCCTCATTATTCCTTTGACGACGTACAGACGTCCAGTGCCCTTGCCGCTGATGGCTGACCAAATCATCACTTTGGTGGGATGTTTAAACCGTCGGGACGACACAATCAGGATGAAACTTTTCTCCATGACGACGACGTACATACTGAGCTTTATTCTGCAAAATTTTTCGAATGTGCTTTCGTCACTGAAGCAGACCTGTTAAAAATAGGAAAAATATATAAACTTCCATGTTTATTTGCTTTATTTAACTGAAAATGATAATAATGTATCAATTATTGATTAAATTGCTGTATCTTACCGATCTCCAGAAGTCCACATCTTTGTCTTGCCATTGTTTGGCCCACTTCAGGCGTTTTGCTTTCATTGCAGCTGTTAACTTGGGCTTCCTGGCGGGGCGACAGGCCTTAAAAATCTAATTCTTTCAATTTTCTTCGAACAGTGCGCTCAGAAGCATTTACGCTAGCATCCTGGAGTTGTGATTTTATTACCTTTGTGGTAGCAAATCTGTTTTCTACACATCTCTCTGACCGTGGAGTGAAAATTGGTTTTCTACCGCATCTTTTCTTTCTTTTCGGGCTTAATTCTTTCCCTGACTCAATTTTCTTTTTTATGCGTCGTACACTAGCTTCAGAAACCTCCAATCTTCGTGATATTTCTCGGTTTGTAAATATTTTCGCAATCACAAGGGCCTTCACTTCAGCTTTTTACGTGGTGAAAGATCGCCTTTTCTACCCATAATGAAAATAGTCCAATTACTTTTTTGAAACACTGCATACAAAATAAACTAATAACTGAGTAGTATAAAACTGTTAAACAAACAATCACAGTCCATAAAGCCACAGAAACACGTCCGTACTTGACTCGATTCCGATCGCGACTGATACAGGTTTGTACTTGTTTACGTTCATGTATCACTTTGTCATCACAGTGTTGCCATATGTTAAAAATAAATACAAATATGTAGTCTACAAACAATTCTTTTAAATAAAAATCAATAATATTGTAGTTTAAATATACCATTATTGCGTAAAAACTCTTAAGAAACATAAAATTACCAAAAAAAATACAGTGCGTCTAATAATTTGGCCAGGGACTGTACTCTGATAAATGGAGCAATCTAATGTATTTTTGTATAGATGGGATGTTTGCAACTTTCCATTCGTCTAGTCTAGGAGCACTATTTATATACTGATTCATGCACCATGTTAGCCCTTCAACGAGATTGGTTTTATTACATTTTGTTAGTTCTGTGCAGTAATTCCTTGCTAACCTGTAGCGCGTCTATTTTTAAATTGTTTTGCCATAGTCGTAACGGTTGCAACTTCAATGTGGATTCATATCTAAACTTGATTGGCAGTTTACAATGTTGAAATCACGGTCTTATGAGTATATCTTATATGTTAAACTACTTTCTCCCTCGATTTCTCTTTTTAGATTAATTTCTCCACTTCTAAGAACTACTTCTCTTCTAAATGCTTATTGACTATTTTGCCTTATTTAACTTATATTTCACTTTCTTATAATTTTTATTCTAGTTATTTCTTTTATTTCGAGGCAACTGTGGAACTTTATTTTGCTTAGCTCCAAGCTACTTTAAGTGGAACTTTTACTTCTAGAGCATCAATGTTTCTACTTCATTTTTTCACCCAAACTTTTCCAAGTAATTTTTATTTTTTAATTTAAGTGCCTTTTCTATGACTTTTTGTATACTATTTATGATATTTTGATAGCTATCTTGTAAAAATTTACGTTTATTATATCAAAGGGTTTTTTAGTGTTCCATACGGAACACTTATAAGATCACTTCGGTGTCTGTCTGTCTGTCTGTCTGTCTGTCTGTCACACCCGATTTTCTCCGAAACTATTTGACATAGAAAGGTGAAATTTGGTAATAATATAGGAATTGATGGCCTCATCAGAGCCACGTAGTTTTGAGAATTAAATTTTGACTTAAGGGGTTAGTTTTGGGGGTGAAGTCGGAAGTGAAAAAAAAAATTTTTTTACTAGGTCATCGAGTGTGGTGTCAAATGAAAGCTTGTGAAAACACGAGTAAAAAATGTATATATAATATTATACTTGCGCGCACTTTTCTTTGTATTATTTTTAAAAAATTGCGAAAAATCGCTGTCCCGGGCCTTATCTCGAAAAGTACTTATCAAAAAATTTCGAAAAAATTCTGGAATATTCTCCACGGGGTGTAGATTGAACGAAAATTATCACGAGTGCATTACCTTTAATAATTTATATGGTATATAAAAAAAACAAAAATTTCAAGCTCATCAGATTTCAGTAAAGATTGGAAACAAATTTTGTTGAAAACTCATTTGGGTGTGTTTTGTGAAGCCACTGATCATTTTATACCACCGTAACCTAAATTTTGACTTAAGGGGTTCGTTTTGTGGGGTGAAATCGGAAGTGAAAAAAAATTTTTTTTACTAGGTCATCGAGTATGGTGTCAAATGAAAGCTTGTGAAAACACGAGTAAAAAAAATATATATATATATATATATATATGTAATACTTGCGCACACTTTTCTTCGTATTACTTTTAAAAAAATTGCTGTCCCCTACCTTATCTCGAAAAGTACTGATCAAAAAATTTTGAAAAAATTCTGGAATATTCTCTACGGGGTATAGATTGAACGAAAATTATCACGAGTGCATTACCTTTAATAATTTATTTGTAAAAAAAAACAAAATTTCAAGGTCACCAGTTTTCAGGGAAGGGAAATCTGAAAATCGGGAAAAAAAAAATTAACAAAAATTGAACAAAATCAAAAATAATTAAAAAAATCGAAAAAAAATTGTTACAAATTGAAAAATTGTCAGAAGTGGAAAAAATCAATAAGCTTCAAAAAACTTCAAAGGTTTGACAAAATTGCCGATTCGTTATAAAACTTTAAAAAAATGAATATTAATAAAAATTTGGAAAATCAAAAAAGTTTTTAAAAAACAAAAGAAAAAAAAAATAAAAATTGAAAAATAGTAATATTGCAAAATTGAAAAATCGAAAAAAATAGTAAAAGAAAAAAAAAAAAAATTGAAAACCGAGAAAAATTTTAAAAAATCCAAATAAAATCGTTAAAAAACTTAAAAATCGTCAAACATCGAAAAAAAAATAAAAATTCATAAAAACACAAAAAATCGCAAAAAATATTAAAAAATCGATAAAAATTGTTTAAAAATGGAAAAATCAGTTGTGTAATTTGAAACGTAATTTGAAAGTTAAAAACTGAAAAATTCGAAAGGAAATCTGAAAATCGGGAAGAAATTTAAAAAAAATTGAACAAGATCAAAAAATAATTAAAAAAATCAAAAAAAAGTGTTACAAATTGAAAAATTTTCAAAAGTGGAAAGAATCAATAAGAATTCAAAAAAACTTCGAAAGTTTGAAAAAATCGACGATTCATTTAAAACTTTAAAAAAATGAAAATTAATAAAAATTTGGAAAATCAAAAAAGTTTTTAAAAAAACAAAAGAAAAAAAAATTAAAATTAAAAAAATAGTAATATTGCAAAACTGAAAAATCGAAAAAATAGTAAAAGAAAAAAAAAATTGAATTGAGTGCATTACCTTTAATAATTTATTTGGTATATAAAAAAAACAAAAATTTCAAGGTCACCAGTTTTCAGTAAAGATTGGAAACAAACTTTGTTGAAAACTCATTTGGGGTGTGTTTTGTGAAGTCACTGATCATTTTATACCACCCTAACAAAAATTTTTATTTTAAAAACAATCAATGTACGGAACACTAATTGTGCAAGTTCAAATTGCACTTGACCGGTTTTTTTTATCTAATCTGTGTTAATAAGAAGTCCTTGTATTGTCGCGGGCTGGGCTATTGTATTTGTAGTGTTTGATTAATATCTCTTCTATTTTTGCAATATCCTTTATAGTCAATTCAATAGATACTTGAATGAAAGAAAAATATAATTTTTGTCTACTCACCTAATGAAACAGAATATTAGTTACGCAAATTGAAAATAACAATATTTAAGTTAAAAGATAAAGTATACCAGATAAGTAATTGCCAAATAAATTACTCTGCACTACCATTTATTTAAGCAACTCCTAAGATATATATATATATATATATATATATATATATATATATATATATATATATATATAAAATATATATAAATATATATATATATATATATATATATATATATATATATATATATATATATATATACATATATAAATATATATATATAATATATATATATATATATATATATATATATATATATATATATATATAATATATATATATATATATATATATATATATATATATATATATATATATATATATATATATATATAAAAGAGGAAGAACAGTAACAGGGCACTGGCAACAAACAATTGTAAGTTTAACAACTGGGAAACGCCCTTATAAGGAGAAGAGATGAGCAATCAAAGATCCAAAAGCTCTAGTATCTGCTTTTTTATTTTTGTTATCGAGCTTTCGCTGCCTAACGGTAGCTTCTCTGGATTCTAAAAATACAAACCAGGTACAGAAAAATAAACTCAAAACGATCGTTTTTAAAATGGATTCAATAGATTATAAGGCTGTATGAGAAATTACTTTATTAATGATATTTATTTTTTAATTTTATAACAAAGGGACTTATTATTAATTATATTAACTCTTTAATTTAATAACAAGACTAATTTAAAATATTTGAAAGAGAATATTAATATTGGATATAATTTATAATTTATCATATTTAATTTTTTAATTTTATAACAAGAAAACACATAAAAAGTAATTAGTAATATATAAAAAGCAGGAATAATAGAAAGAGAAAAGAAACGTCAATTTTACTGGAGACTAATTTTTTCATAAAATTCGTTCTTTTTCATTGGTTTGGTATGGTTTTGTGTTAATAAATAGGTATACATGGAGCTCAATCCTTCTATGTCTTTTTTGTGATTGAGATTATTTTTACAAGTTTTTATGTAACACATTTCCAAGAAACTTCTTATGAAGTAGTTAGTCTCAACATCCAGAATGAAGCTGTTGTTATATTGTACTCTGTGATCTGTATTATTTACGTGTAAGCTCAAGCTAGTTGCGGGAATGCCGTAGATTATATTAGATCTTTGTAAAGTATCGGTTTTATCTTTTAAATTGGTATAAAAACAATTCATTCTTTTTATGTTGTAATTAGCAATCTTAATTGTATTTTTAAAAAGAGAAGACAAGGACTGGGAAAGACCTTCAATGTATTGTAACTTTCCTACTTTAATGTTGACATTAGTGGTGACGGTTGAATCGATTTGAAGGGGGGTCTTTGGAAATTCTTTTTTATTAGAGCGTTAGGATACTAACTGTCCAACAAGATGTTTTCGAACAGTTTTACATTTTTTTCTTTAAAAGAGGGGTGGCAAATATTATCTATTCTGTATTTTAATCCTCTGATGATTCAATTTCACATAAAAAGAATGAATTATTTTTATAGCAATTTAAAAGACAAAACCGATACTTTACAAAGATCTAATATAATCTACGACCCTGCCAATGTGGTTTGGTCTACATTGGACAAACTTCACAAAAGCTCTCTAAGAGATTAGCGTTACACAAAAGTGATAGCAAACACAAAACTAACGCAACTAACTTGAGCTTACACGTAAATAATACAGATCACAGAGTACAATATAACAACAGCTTCATTCTGGATGTTGAAACTAAATACTTCAGAAGAAGTTTCTTGGAAATGTGTTACATAAAAACTTGTAAAAATAATCTCAATCACAAAAAAAGACATAGAAGGATTGAGCTCCACGTATACCTATTTACTAACACAAAACCATACCAAACCAATGAAAAAGAACGATTTTTATGAAAAAATTAGTTTCCAGTAAAGTTGACGTTTCTTTTCTTTTTCTATTATTCCTGCTTTTTATATATAACTAATTACTTTTTCTGTGCCATCTTGTTATAAAATTAAGAAATTAAAAATTAAATATGATAAATAATAAATTACATCCAATATTAATATTTCCATTCAAATATTTTAAATTAGTCTAGGAGTCCCCTTGTTATTAAAATTAAAGAATTAATATAATTAATAATAAATAACTCGTCTAATAGTAACATTCTTCAAATTTAAACCCCTTGTTATAAAATTAAAAATTACAAAATAAATATCATTTATAATAAATAATTTGTCTAATAATAGCATCCACCGAAAAAATTTACCACATCCCTAACGTTAATGCTTTTGTGTTTTTTTTTTCGACCTGATGACGACATAGACTACCAACAATATCCGGTTCAGACTCAAATATCACTAAATAAGTTACTAAACTCGATGTCAAAAAAAATTTTAAAATGGAGTACCGTTTCACCATCATGATGTTTCTTACAGTTGTGTTCTGTCTTAAAAAGTATTTTTGATTAATGTTTATTGACAATGTTTTATTTTTAATACTTGTGTAACTCTCTAAGTGTCCTTTTATCGTATAATCATACCTACTACTTGGCCAACAAAAATGCAAATTTTATTGTCTTCACCAGAGATGAATTAAGGGCTAAATTTTTGTAAGTAATTTCTCATATAGCCTTATAATCTATTGAATCACATTTTAAAAACGAACGTTTTAAGTTTATTTTTCTGTATCTGGTTTGCATTTTGAGAATCCAGAGAAGCTACCATTAGGCTCGATAAAAAAAAATAAAAAAGCAGATACTAGAGCCTTTAGATCTTTGATTGCTCATCTCTTCTCCTTATAAGGGCGTATCCCAGTTCTTAAACTTACGATTATATATATATATATATATATATATATATATATATATATATATATATATATATTTATATATATATATATATATATATATATATATATATATGTGTATATATATATATATATATATATATATACATATATATATATATATATATATATATATATACATATATATAATATATACATATATATATATATATATATATATATATATATATATATATATATATATATATTTTTAAGTTTAACAACTGGGAAATATATATAATAATAATAATACTTTTATTTTTTCAGCGACATTTTACAATAAATGTATGGAATTCGTCATTATACAACACTAATATAAATAATACAGATAACATTAATAAAGTATAACACAAACGATCTCTATACAATTTCTAACGATGATTAGATATTCCAAAACTCATCCAAACTATAGAATTCTCTATTGATTAAAAAACGCTTAAGATTTCTTTTAAAGCTCAAAAGACCATGGTCTATCCGAACATGCCCGCGAAGCCGGTTGAACACAGCACGTCCCAAGTTCTGTGGAGAGTTTTTATCGATGTTCAACCGACTCAACGAACCAGTTGTTATTCACAAAAAATTCTCAGTGGGGTAAATTTAGAAAAAAATTATCGACCCACATATATATATATATATATATATATATATATATATATATATATATATATATATATATATATATATATATATAGTCGACACTCTATATAGTGAAAGACCAAAATGTTGACCGAAATTTCACTATAGAAAGTTTTTCACTATATAAAGAAAAAATCCGTATATATTGCTATGTATGTATTTTATATTGATAATCATTTACTTGTATTTTATAAGGTACAAGCAACAAAAAAAATTGCAAAATTGAATTATTAGAAAAGATTTTATTAAACATTTGAAAGTTTAAATAGTACATAGCATGTACAGGGCTAAATACATACATAAAGTCCGTACGTTATATCTTTACCCGTGCTTCATAGTTTTCAGGCCATATAACAGACGACTATTATATTATTTGTCTCTTTTCTCCAATAAATTGAAGGTATTGGTAAAAAGAGACAAAAAATATAATAGTCGTCTGGGATATTGCCTAAAAACTCTGACGCATGTGCAAAGATATAACGTACGGACTTTATGTATGTATGTACTACATATGAAATAAAAAGAATAATACAAAATCTGTTAATACATATGTACATATTACGTACATACGTACTAGGAAAAATATTCAGTTATTGTCTTTTGAACATTACTTTTGAAAAATAATTGTTGCTCAACAAAATTCTCGCATTTATTCAAATGCATAAAGATTTGATCAGGTACACTTTCCTGGCCCCTGAGAGTAGTTCGCACAATGTCAAATGCATTTCTTATTTCATTTTCACTAAATTTAGCAGGACATTCCCCGGTTTCAGTTTCTTCTTCATGATCTTCTATACTTTTTATATCGCCAATTATGTCTTGGTCAGTTGGGAGATCTGTAGTGCCAACATCATTGTCGATTTCTAAGAAATCTTCAAGTAAAAAATCTGCGTCGAAGGTAGCAGTTTTTTGTAGAATACCCCATTGCCTTTTTAAGGTAGCGAGATCCATTTCGTCTTCTTCTTCCCATTCGTCAATTTTTTCAGTAAAACCTGCTTTAGAAAAGCAGTTTTTGATAGTTTTCTGAGAAAACATTTTCACTCCATACTTTAGCGACTTCGGTTATACACTCTTTAAGGGTAATCAATTTTTGAACTGGAAGGTTGTTATCAATCGCATTAACTATTTTGTGAACAATTCTGTTTCGGTAATGATGTTTTATGTTTTTTATAATACATCTGGTCCATAGGTTGCAATTTGGAGGTCATGTTTGGTGGAAAAAAGATCAATTCAATATTCCTTAATTTTTTACTTACAGTAACTGGATGTGCAGGAAAATTGTCTATAAAACATCACAATCTTTCGCTTTTGGCTTTTCATTTTCGTGTCCAGTTCTTTGATCCATCTTTCGAAAATCTCAGAAGTCATCCAAGCCTTTTTATTACTGGCGTAATCTAACTCCAGAGATTTAACTCCTTTTAAACAACGGGGATTTTTGCTTTTACCTATGAGCAGTAATTTCACGTTTTCTGAGCCATCCATGTTTGCTCCAGCCATAAGTGTCACCCTTTCTTTACTTGTTTTAACACCAAAACATTTATCACTTTTAAAAGCAAAAGTTTTATTTGGCAAACATTTAAAAAACAAACCGGTTTCATCACAATTGAAAACGTTTTTTGGCTCGTACTTTTTCAATGCACTTTTTAAAACAGTTTCAGTCCAAATGTCACAGTCCTCCTGACTAACGCTTGCACTCTCGCCAGACACCGTCTTGAAAACAATTGAATTGCGAGTCTTCCAGGCACTCAACCACCCTTCACTAGCTTGAAAATTAACGCAGTTAAATTCTTTAACAAATTGTAGAGCCTTTTGCTTTATTAAATTTCCCGATATTGGTACGTTTTGATGCGTACGGGCCACTTGAAACCATCGTAAAACTGCTTCATTTATATCCTCGTAAGTACTCACCCGTACTCGTTTTCGACTGCTTGGAACACTAGGTTTCTTGATGATACTGTCGTAACTTGGAGAAACACCAAATTTTGCAGCAACATCAATTTTTTTGTAGCCTTTATCAACTTCCTCCAAAACTTTAATTTTCTCAGCTAAACTTAAATACACTCGCTTAGACATCTTACTTGATTCTTAAACAAAAAGAAACTGAACCTGAATTTGCGAATTACTAGGCCTCGTCTATAAAATGGGTTTTTCCCCGGGTTTCTATAAAATGGGTTATTCCCCGTGTTTCTCACAGAAATCTACCTGATTTATTGCCAATCATTAGGCGTTATAAACGCGTTAAAAACCTTTTCAAAAGAATGCGTCATAAAAATGGAATTCGTGCTAATGTTAGATAAAAATGGGAAACCCGAAATGGCCAAGATAAATGCATACAAATTTATACATAAAATTCCGGTAAAAATTTTATTATATAGAGTGTTAATATTTTACAGATTCACTATATGCAGGGCTTTTTTACATGAAATTTCATTAAAATATTCTAGTTCTTGAAAAAATTGCACTGTAAAGAGTTTTTCACTATATAGAGTTTCACTATAAACAGTGTCGATATATATATATATATATATATATATATATATATATATATATATATATATATATATATATATATATAAAGTAAGGCGAAACATCTACAAAATTCCAGGATCACCATTCAGGGTAATCGGCGCCAACAGTGTGATTCTCCCTGACGGTAGATGAGAGTCTCTCGAGAATATCTTTTAATTCCCATTAAAATGTATTGTATTGTATTTCCAGAGTAAACATAACAAATTGTACAAAAATATAGAAGAAGAAAGGCAAAGGTTTTCTATATTTCAAAAAAATTTACGGGCAATTGAAGAACACAACAAGAACTATGAAGCAGGGAAAACGACCTATTACAAAGGAATTAACAAGTTTAGTGATTTAACTAAAGAAGAATTTGTTGCGAGGTTAAAACGTAGTGGCCGTCCAAATCTAGAAATAAAGGATTTTTATGAACCTCCTCTCGGTGCTGATGTTCCAACTTCCATTGACTGGAGAGATCAAGGAGCAGTATCAAAGGTTAAAAATCAGGGCAGTTGTGGATCATGCTGGGCTTTTTCAGTGGTAAGTGTACGAGACTGTTCTGCAGACGATTTGCACTGAATAAAAAATTCGCAAACTTAGAGAAGAAATTTGACGGCTAAGTGAAACTCATCTAAATTTTATATTGGATATATTTGCTAATGCAGTAATAAAGGAAGAGATACATGCTTCGAAAAATAAGCTACGTTTACTTGAGAACAGTAATGTATTAATATTAGCGTTAACTAACTATATATAACGGCCAAATTAAATTCGTCTATTGATAGGCTATCAATAATGAGAAGTATAACTTGAATCGGATGGTAACAATCCGTTTTGTGACGCCAAACTCACTGTTCAATGACGCTCGTTAAAAGATTGTGCTAAAGCAACTTGCTCATATTTTTCAATTCATATATATATATATATATATATATATATATATATATATATATATATATATATATATATATATATATATCATAATATTAGCCTCTGTTGTACCCAGTATTGAGCATAGACCTCTCTCTCATTTTCCCAGGTTTCTCTCTTCTGTGCTGTTTTTATCCATCCCAATCCTGCAACTCTTTTGATGTCGTCGTACCAGCGCATGATTGGTCTTTCTCTTCCTCGTCGTCCGTCCCATGGTCTCCATTGTTTGACCTTGTTGTTACATCTATTATCTGTAATTCGTGCTACTTTTCCGGCAAAGTCCCATTTTAACTGGGTTATTCTTCTTACGATATCGGGGACTTTAGTTCTTTGCCTTATCTATTCATTTCGTTTCCTATCTCTCATTGAAATGCCTATCATCGCTCTCTCCATTGCTCTTTGTGTTGTTGCCATTTTGTTTGTTATTTGTTTTGTGAGAGTCCAGGTTTGCACTCCATACGTTAGCACTAGTATTACACATTGGTCAAATATTTTGATCCTGAGATATTCAGGAATTTTCTGCCAAATGCAGCCCATCCCAATTTTTTTTCTTCTTTCTAGTTCATTTTCTTTGTTTCCTTTTCCTATCTCCACTAGCTGTCCTAGGTATTTGTATATATATATATATATATATATATATATATATATATATATATATATATATATTTGATTGCCATTCTCTATTGGCTTTCCGTTGATAGTTATTTCTATTTGATGCTGGCTCATTATTTTTGTTTTATCTAAATTCATTTTTATTCCAGTGGTTTTTGATTCTTTTTCTAGATTCGATAGCATTTTTCTTAAGTCATCTCCATTGTCTGACTGGATAGTCGTTGTCCATTGATATTTACACCAAACTCTTCCCATTTAAATTTTATAAAGATTCCTTCTAGGGCCAGATTGAACAGTTGGGGTGATATTGTGTCCCCTTGCCTTATACCTCTTTCGATTGGTAACTGTTTCGTATCTTCATGTAATCTGGTAGTGGATTTGGCTGATTTGTATATACTATGTAGTATGTTTTTGTAGCGATGGTTTATACGTGCTTTTCACATTTCTTCCATTATCGCCCAGTGTTCTATGGAGTCAAAGGCCTTTTCGTAGTCCACGAAATCGTCTTCTCTATCAGTAGTTTCATAGTGAGCAGGTGATCGCATGTTCCATATCCTTTACGGAATGCTGCTTGCTCAGCAGGTTGGTAGAGATTCAGTTTGTTCTCTATTCTGTTGCTGATTATTCGAGTAAACAATTTGTATAACTGCGATAGTAAGCTTATTGGTCTATAGTTTTATAGAAGTGTTCTATCTCTATTTTGAATAGAATTATTATGATCGCCTCGTTCCAGTTTTCGGGTATCGTTTGTTGTTCTAGGCATTCACTAAATAAATGTTCTAATGTTGGTAATATTATTTCTCGTGCTTCTTTTATCATTTCAGATAGAATGTCGTCGTTTCGGAGAGCTTTATTAGTCTTTAGTGATTTTAGAGCATGTTCAATCTCTTCCTTTGTGATTTTCGGGATATCTTCTGATCCCACGTTAACTACTTTTGCGGCGCTAGTATTTGTGGTTGGTTTTATAGTTCCTTGTAATATTTCTCCGCTATTTTTATTATTTTGCTTCTATTTCTTACTTCAGTGCCGTTTTTGTCTTTTAGGACGGTTATTTTTTGTTTTTCTTCCTTTTTTCTCAGACATTTGAGATTTTTGTTTTTATCTATCATCTTTTCTGTTTTTAGCCTGTAATGTTCTTCTAGGTATTTTCTAATCGTTTCTCTTCTAACTATTTTATAGTTGTCTGTTGCTTGTTGTCCCGTTCTGTATAATAACCGTCGTTGTTCTATTTTTCTCTTAGTTTCTAGTGATATCTTACTTTTATTGTTTTCTTTTTTGCTGTTTTTCGACTGCTCTTTTCATTGCTGTTGTGAGTTTTCGTGATATTTGATTTACGTCTGTGGTTCCCCCTGTTTCGTGTATGTATCTTCTTATTTCATTTCTGCATTCTGTTGGAGCAGTTCTGTGTCTATTTTTATTTTTTTGTTTTTTTGATATTTGTTTTTGTTTGTCATCTCATTTATAACTACACTTGCTCTCATTAAACGGTGGCCGCTGCCTGTGTTGAATGTATTCAACATCGTTATGTCAGAGATTAAGTTTTTTGAAGTTGAGTTCTTTGTTTTCCTGTCGGGGCTTATCCATGTCCACAGTCAATGTTTTTTCTTTTTGTAAAATGTGTTCATAGCATATAGTCGTTATTCTTCTAGGAAATTGGCAAGCATGTTCCCTCTTAGGTTCCTTTCTCCCAGACCATGTTTTCCTTGTTCTCTTCCTCCCGTTCTCCCAGTATGGCATTGAAGTCTCCCATAATTATGTCTTGGTTGCATTTATTTTTGTTTTCTCGCTTTATCTATGTCTTCGTAAAGGAGTTCCACTTCTTCGTCTGGGTATGTCGCTGTCGGTGCATTTACCCGAATTAGCATAATTTTTTGTTTATCAGAGATCTATCTCTAAGCGATTCTGTCAGAAATTCCTCCTATATTTTCTATGTGTTGCATCATTTTTCTTTTTATGAGGAAACCTATTCTCCATTGAGTA
Organism: Pachyrhynchus sulphureomaculatus; assembly: GCA_019049505.1. Classification (NCBI taxonomy): domain Eukaryota; kingdom Metazoa; phylum Arthropoda; class Insecta; order Coleoptera; family Curculionidae; genus Pachyrhynchus; species Pachyrhynchus sulphureomaculatus. The sequence goes on along the minus strand of CM032455.1, from coordinate 11,907,322 downwards.
TATATATATATAAATATATATATATATATATATATATATATATATATATATATATATATATATATATATATATATATATATATGTACGTATGTATGTATTAAAGCATATTAGACTGACCACAAAAAAAAGTTTTCATATTTGTCGGTGCTACCAGCTAAAAACTTTCTATTATGTATAAATAGAGATCTCTGAAATTTTGGTCCAAAAATATTAAGGGGAGGATGCTACAGTCGATTTTATTTGTAACATTTGTGTATTGTATATTTTACAGGGTAAAACATATTTTTTGACTTTTCAGTTGCATGAGTATGTAGAACTGACAATTACGTACAAACTTAGATCACGAGAGACTAAACAAATTCAAATTGTGAACAATTAAAAGACGTTCAAAATGCACAAAGAGGCTAAATTTTTCAGGTATAAATTGCATGGATATTCTGTACTGACAATTACGAACAAATTTAGACCACTTGCAACCATGGATTACCAAGTAAAGTCAAGTTATGAGCAATTAAAAGACGCATAAAATTCAAAAACAGGCCAAATTTTGTATTTAGTGGTTTCCGTTTGTTGTGCATCTTATTTTTTTAACGTATAAATTGCACAGGTATTCAGGACTAACAATATTTAATAATCTTAGACCATATATTATCATGCTCGATTACGTAAACTTTAATTGTGAACAGTTTAAAGATGTATGAAATGCACAAATAAGCCAAATTCTATATCTAATGGTTATTTTGTATCGCGTATTTTTTTTTTGAGATATAAATTGTACAGATATCCAGGACTAACAATTTTGAACATTCTTAGATCACGTGCAACCATGGGTGACTCAGTAAACTCAAATTTTGAACAACTAAAAATGTACAAAATGCACAGATGTGACAAAAGTCTCATTTATTGGTTATTTGATGTTGGGCACCTTATTTTTTTATGTTTAAATTGCATACCTGTTAAAATTAAAACCGGATGCGACCATGAACGACCAAGTAAACTCGTTATGAGCTATTAAAAAACGTATGAAATGCATAAATATGCCCAATTTCCTATTTAACTGTTACATATTCCGTAATTTTTCAAGTAGAATAATGAAATAATTATCACACAATAATCAATAGTTTAGAAAATGTAATTAATACATTATTTTCGTAAATAAGTATGATGAATAAGTAGTTGAATTATATGCAGAAATCTATAAAATGTTTAAAACCACCTTATTGCTTATGTACTTTTACAGAATATTATAAAGTCTAGCTATAATTTTGAGTCTAGGAGAAATTTCTCCGGTTCGTGCTGAGGATAATATGTGTTACGACTTTTGCGCTGATAAGTAGTTTTTGTTATAACTTTTATTATAATTAATAATAATAATAATGTAATAATTTTATACGTCTTTTATTTGATCATAATTTGACTTTACTTGGTCGCTCATGGCTGCATGTAGTCTAAATTTGATCGTAATTGTCATTCCTGCATATTTGTGCAATTTATACTTCAAAAAAAAAAGGTGCGCAACAAAAAGTACCTATTAAATACGAAATTTGGTCTATTAAACGTCGTTTAGTTGCTCATAACTTAAGTTGATTTGGTCATCCATAGTTGCACGTAGCCTAAAATTATTTGAAATTGTCAGTCCTGAATATCTATGCCTAGCTACTCCTCACAAAAATAATGTGTGTAATACAAAGTAACCATTATGTTTAAAATTTGGTTTATTTGTCCATTTTAAACGTCTTTTATAGTTCATAACTTGGGTCTACTTGGTCGTCCGTGATCGCACGTGGTCTACATTTGTACGTAATTGTCAGTTCTATATATCTATGCAACTGAAACCTCAAAAAACTAATATTTTTCACGTACAATTATGTTTTTATCCTGTAAAATATATAATACATTGATTTTACCAATAAAATCGACTTTATCATCCTATAAACCTTAATATTTCTGGACTAAAATACCAAACATACATATGTTCTCTGGCCAGATTATAGGATATATTTTATTGCGTTAGATAAGATAAGGAAGTGACCATAATAGTGAACTAAGTCGGAAAAAAAGTTTGTCGCTAGCGCGTCCTCTTGCAATCCACTGCCTAAACCATTATATATGGAACAATATAGTGTGGCAAAGAGTATAATATATATAAAATGCAACGTCTCTCTGTCTGTCCGTTAGTGCGCTTATGACTTGAGCACCACTTATCCGATTTACGTGTTTTTTTTTTAAATTCATACATTTGTTCTAGGGCAAGGTTATCTATAATTTTCTATAATATATATAAAATTAAACGCCTCTTTGTCTGTCTGTCTGTTTGTCCGTTAGTGCGCTTATCACTCGAGAACCACTTATCCGATTTACGTGTTTTTTTTTTTAATTCATACATTTGTTCTCTGGCCAGATTATCTATAATTTTCTATAATATATATAAAATGCAACATCTCTCTGGCTGTCCGTCTGTACATTAGTGCGCTTATCACTCGAGAACTACTTATCGGATTTACGTGCTTTTTTTAAAACATACATATGTTCTCTGGTCAGGTTATAGGCTATATTTTATTGCGATAGATAACATAAGGAATAAGCAGTGACGATAAAAGTGAATCAAGTCGGAAAAAAGTTTACCGCTAGCGCGTTCTCTTGCAATCCACTGCCTAAACCATTAAATATGGAACAATATCATGCAGCAAAGAATGTCTTTAATATATATAAAATGCAACGTCTCTGTCTGTCCATTAGTGCGCTCATCATTCGAGAACCACTTATCCGATTTACGTGTTCTTTTTTTTAAACATACATATGTTCCCTGGCCAGTTTATAGGATATATTTTGTTACGTTAGGTTACATATGATTTATTTTATTACGTTAGCTAATATAATAAGCAGTGACGATAATAGTGAATCAAGTCGGAGAAACGTGAGCCGATAGCGCGTTCTCTTGCAATCCACTGCCTAAACCATTAAATATGGAACAATGTCATATAGCAAAGAATATAATATATATAAAATGAAAAGTATCTCTATCTGTCTGTCTATCTGTTTGTTTGTTCGGACGCTTATCACTCGAAAGCCACTTATCCGAATTACGTGTTTTCTTTTTATTCATATATATACATATACTCTTTCCATCTATAATCTATAATATATATAAAATGCAACGTCTGTCTGTCCGTTCACTTATTCGATTTACGGTTTTTTTTTTAGATTTATACATATGTTCTCTGGCCAGGTTATAGGATATATTTTATTACGTTAGATAATATAAAAACTAAGCAGTGGCGATAATAGTGAAGGTTTTTGCCGCTCGCGCACTCTCTTGCAATACGCTGCCTAAAAACCGTTAAATATGGAACAATATCATGTAACAAAGAATATATATAAAAAAATGCAACGTCTCTCTGTTTGTCTGTCTGTCCTTTAGTGCGCTTATCATTCAAGAACCACTTATCCGATTTAAGTGTATCTTTTAAGAAAAATCTTGATTTAATATTTGTCATAAAAAAATCTATAATATACTTAAAACGCAACGTCTCTCTGTCGGTCTGTCCTTTAGTGCGCTTAGCACTTAAAAACCATTTATCCGATTTACGTATTTTTTTATAAAATACGTTCTATGTTACGTTAGGTAACATAAGGAATAAGCAGTTACGATTTTTTTTTTTTTTTTTTTTTTTTTTTATACAGGGAGAAAAATCCGCTTTATGGATTTCTGGAGCAGTCTGCGTCACCGTAAGGGTGCCCCAAAGTGCTCCAGGTATGTGGGGCTCACCGACCTGAAGGGTTGGCATACCCACTAAAAACTCCTTGTGAGCTGGGAAAACCCTCTACTCCTTTTACAATTCTGGTTTGTCAATGTCTAGATATTTGATGTATGCTAACTCTAAGGTTAATTTTCTAATATGTGGATCTAACCTACCTTAACCTAACTTAATGCTAACTTAATGCTAACTTAACCTAGTTCCCCATTTTCCGGGGGTGTGGTGTTATAATTGTGTTAGTCGTGTGTGTTGTTTACACTTTTTAAAACTGAAGGAGTTGCTCAACTAAACTACGGCCTTAATTAATCAAGGGTAGTCCATGTTGAATCTAGTGTTGGTTAGTCTAGTGGTAGAATGTCCGTTGGTCGTAGGTATCGATTGCCGACATTTACGTTGCCTCTGAAAGTGTTCGCTATCTCGGGGTTAGGATGGACCGCTGCTTTCTCAAGGAAGCGAAGCTGGGCATTACGCGTGAATTCTTTTATTGTGGGCATTTCAAACTCCCTGTGCAACTGATTGTTGCGGACGAACCAGGGAGCTCCTGCTATGATACGGAGGGCTTTATTTTGGACTGTCTGGACCTTGGTCCGATGAGTTTTGGACATTTGGCACCAGGCCTGACAGGCGTACGTAAGTCCGGCCCTGATTATCGATTTGTAAATACAGTTACGATAATAGTGAATCAAGTCCACGCGAGCGGAATACCGGGCACGGCTAGTTTGGGAATAAACTTATCCTGATGACGGTGCAGATGCCAAACTATTTCAGATATATATATATATATATATATATATATATATATATATATATATATATATATATATATATATATATATATATATATATAAATATATATATAAATACATATATATATATATATATATATATATATATATATATATATATATATATATATATATATCGGTTTTATATACGTCTTCCGTCTTCCGATGCCTAATTTCCACTCCTCCCGGTTTCTCCATCCCTCCTCCTCTAGATCTCTCTCTAGTACTTCCTTGTTGATTCCTGCTCTCCAGCTTTGGAGTGGTCTTCCTCGCTTTCTTTTTCCATGAGGGTTCCGATTTAAAATCTTTTTAGGTAGTCGGTCTTGTGACATTCTCTGTACATGTCCGTACCATACCAACTGTTGGGTTCTGATTTCGTCTACTATATCGTGCTTTATTTCTAAAGCTCGTCTTATCGTGTCATTTGGTATGCGGTCTTTTCTGGATTTTCTGGCTGCTCGTCTCCAAAAATCCATTTCTGTAGCTTTTAGTATTTTTTCTGTTCTTTCCTTCAATGGCCACACCTGGGAGCTGTAAGTTATTATACTTTTCACTATTGAGTTGTAAGTTCTCTTCTTATTTTCAATGGTTATGTTTTTGTCCCATAGTGTACTATTAAGCATTGCAATCGCTTTTCTTCCTTGGATATTCCTCTCGAATATTGCTTCTTCCAGTGTTCCGTCCCTAGATATTTTCGTTCCCAAATACTTATAACTGGCACAGTGTTTGATGGTGTGTCCTGTGGCCAGTTTCAAGTCCTGCTGTTGTCCTCCGACGCACATGTACTCGGTCATTTTAATATTGACTTCTAGGCCCCATTTTTCATATTCCTCCATAAGTTTTCGTGTCATGTATTCCATATCATCGATGTCCTGGGCGACTACTACCTGGTCGTCTGCAAATGATAGCGTGTACAATGTAGTATCGTCATCCAGTGGTAATCCCATACTGCTGCATTTTCTTTTCCAGTTCTTCAGTGCACTCTCCAAATAGATTTTAAATAGCGTTGGGGATATACAGCAGCCCTGTTTGAGACACTTTGTGACCTGGAACCCTGTTGTTATACCATATTTGGTTTTCACACTACTTCTTGCGCCTTGGTATAAGGATTTTACGACTTTAATTATTTCGGTGCTTACATTACTCTGTTGTAGTGTTTCCTACAATCCCATTAGGGGCACGCTGTCGTAGGCCTTTTTTAAATCAACAAACAAGACGTGGACTTCCTAATCAAATGCGGCTTTCTTTTCTAGGATTTGTGTCAGTGAGAAGAGATGGTCTATTGTGGATCTTCCTGCTCTAAAGCCTGCCTGTTCTTCAGCTTCTACGTCCGCGTATTCCGTTCCTATTCTATTTTTAAGTATTTTTCCGTATATTCTACTAATAGATCCTGTAACCGTTATTCCCCTATAATTATCGCAATTATTTTTGTCTCCTTTCTTATGAATTGTTGATATGTATGATATTTTCCATTTCTCAGGTACTTCTGATGTGTTAATGCATCTTTGGAATAAGTTCCTCAAAACGCTAAATAGCTTTTCAGTTCCGTATTTTACTATCTCTCCTGGGATGTTTCCTGGTCCTGGAGCTCTACCATTTTTTAGCGTTTTGCATACTTCTTTAACTTCTGATGTTGTTATCCTTATTGGGGATCCTCGTATAACTATATTTGGGTTTCCATGTTGGGTACTTTTGAACTATGGTCTATCTTCTGTTAGCATATTTGTAAAATATTGGTTCCATTTTTCTGGTGTTATTGGTGAGAAGATTTCTCTTTTCCGTTCTGTTCTCATATTTTTAAGAAGTCTCCAGCTTTCTGTGCTTTTTCTTCCTCCTATTGTAAGTGTTGAGTCTTGAGCATGTCTTTTCCCATTGGTTGTTCTTTTTGTCACTAATCATTTTGCGTACTCTTGGGATTCTTTGTATTTTACTTTGTCGTTTGTGCTCTTTGAACTTAAGTATTTGTGATAGCTTTTCAGTTTTTCTTCAATTTCGTATTTAATTTCTTCATCCCACCAATATGGTTTTTGCTGTTTTTCTCTTTTCTCTTGGAACCCTAATGCTTCCAGTGCGACTGCGTGTAGGCATTCCTTTTTTCCAGTCTACTCTTGTATAGATTTCTGATACTTTCATTTTGTAAGCTGTCTGTATGATATCTTATTGTTGTTTCACTTGTTGTGTGCTGTGTACTTTTTCAGATAAAATAATGAAATTTCATATGTGAAGTAAGTGAACATAATTCACATTTTTTTCAAAAAAATCGACTTTCACTTGCTAACCTAAACTTACATATTTTTAAACCGAATAACCTGTGCATATTTTATTATTATACTTTTTTAGACAGGGACACTGGAAGGATTTTACTATTTGAAAAATAATGAAATGATCTTGTTCAGTGAACAACAGTTGGTGGATTGTGTAACGGAAAACGACGGCTGTGGTGGAGGATATGAAGATACGGCCTTGAGTTATGTACAAAAGAACGGTATGTATGTGTTGTTTTATTTTACAAAAATTTCGTTCCCAACTATATATAATAAAAAAGAATTGCATTGTCCATTTATATTTTACACACTTTTCATAGCTGTTCCAGTTTTTATCTAACATTAAACAAAGTTGTGTAAGCATAAATATGTGGAATATACTATGCAAGAATATTTTGGTGCGAATTGATTTGTGCTTTGTCTTCAGACTTATTCATGGATTGATAGACTGTCCCGTCTCTTGTCCAGAATTAATTTTAATACCCCCTGTCATGACTTGCGTAACCTTCAATTCTTCCATATATTATTATTACAAAAAAGTTCTTCTTTCTCACATTTGGTCAATGTGGTTCCATGTTTGGCTGACGGGCGCAAACCAAGTCAGCACAAACGCATTACCATTGTGTATTAAGGAATGACCTGACAATGTTACATGTTTTCAAAATCACTGACTTCTGAATGTTTTTGTGTATGTTTGTGTTGAGTCCTAATTGTACTAAGTGTGGTGTGAAAGTTATTGGTGTAAGGCCTGTGGCTGATATAATGAGGGGGACAATGATAACTTTTTCTTGTTTCCATAGCCTTTTTATTTCCGTTGCAAGGTCTGTGTATTTGGAAATTTTTTCTGTGTATTTCGTTTGGATGTTTGTGTCGTTGGGGATAGCTATGTCAATTAGATAGGTGACTTTTTATTTTTTGCACTGAAAAGTAATATCGGGTCTATTGGCGGAGACTGTTTTATCTGTATGGATACTGATGTCCCAGTAGAGTTTGTAATCTTTATTTAGTACGGATGTTGGTGTGTATTTGTAGTAGGGATCTGTGTTTTCTATGAGCTGTATGTGGTGGCTAGTGCTTGGTGAACTACTTTTGCCGCTGAGTCATGTCTGGCTGTGTATTCCGTACCGGCTAATATTTTACATCCGCTTGTTATGTGTTCGATCGTTTCTTTCTGCTGGTGGCATTTTCGGCATCTGTCTTCTGTAATAGTTGGGTCTTTGATGATATGCTTTTGGTAGTTTCTGGTTAATATGACTTTATCCTGGATGGCAAGTAAGAAGCCTTCTGTTTCTGGGAATAGCTGCCCATCCCGTAACCAGGTGTATGATTGTTTTTTATTTACGTGGTCTTGTTCTATGTGGTATCTGTGTTTTCCGTGGAGTGTTTTTTCTGACCACGTTTTCATCTTTTCCTGTTGTAATTGGATATGACTGTGTGTATCTGCTGGGTGGTCTACCCGGGATAAGTCGAGTGGGGTATAGTTTTTGTCTGCTTTGACTATTGCTGTGTGAAGGCTGGTTTGCTTGGTGTGAAAGAATTTCCTAAGTGCTTGTATTTGTTTTGTGTGTAATGATCTGATGTCTATAATTCCTCTTCCTCCTGCCTTCCTCTCGATGGTAAGTCTTTCTTTGCATGCGTTGGGGTGTAATTTCCTGTATTTGGTGAATTGAGACCGTATAAGGATGTGAATATTTTCTAAGTCTGTTTGTGACCATTTGATGATACCAAATGAATATGTGAGTACAGGTATAGCGAACGTGTTGATGGCTTTAGTGAGATATTTGGAGTTCAGTTTTGTTTGTAAAAGTTTCGTCAGTCTGTTCTTGAATTCGGTTCTGAGCTCTGTTTTGATGTGAGTATGGTTGAGTTTGGTGCTTTGTTGGAAGCCTAGATATTTATATGTTTCTTTGTCAAACATGTTATCGAGGGTTTCATTGTTGATGATTTCTGTCTCATGGTGGTACTTCCATTGGCCTTTGTTGATGTGGAGCACTTTGCATTTACTTATACCAAATTCCATATTGACATCTAAGGTGAATATTTCTGTGATTTTGAGGAGTTCTTTCAGCTGTGTTTTTGTGGCAGCGTAGAGTTTGATGTCATCCATATATAAGAGGTGGTTTATTTTATGTTGATTCACTTTTTGGTGTCTGATATTGAAGCCATGCTCTGTTCTGTTTAGTATATTTGAGAGTGGATTGAGACAGAGGCAAAACCATAGAGCGCTGAGCGAGTCTCCCTGAAATATACCCCGTCTGATGTACAGCTCTTCTGTTTGGATGCGTTCGGTTTGTGTTTCTAGGCGTATTTTGGTTTTCCATGTTTTCATAATTTGCGCTAGAAATTACCTGAGGTGTTGGTTGATTTTATAGATTTCTAGGGCTCTGATTAACCAGCTCTGGGGTATGGAGTCGAAGGCTTTTTTATAGTCTATGTAACCGATATGAAGGTTTCTGTGTTCTTTTCTGGTTTGTCCCATAATCACGCTATCTATGATCAGCTGCTCTTTGCATCCTCGACTATTTTTCCTGCATCCCTTCTGCTCTTCTGTGATAATATTATTGTCTGTTAGGTGTTGTTCTATTTTCTTGGAAATTGCAGCTGTGATGATCTTGTATAGGGTTGGTGTCTGAACTTTTGGGTTTGATGTATGTCATTCCTTGTGTAAGAAAAGTGGAGAATGTGTGTGGTTGTATAATGGCTTTGTTGATTTGGTGTGTGAGTGCTTCGTGTGTGGTGGTAAACTGTTTGTACCAGAAGTTTTGTATATTGTCTATTCCAGGACATTTCCAGTTGTGTGTGTGTTTGATTGTTTCTGTAATTTCTTCTGTAGTTAGTGTGGAATTTTCTTGTTCTGTCACACGTTTGTGTTTATCTTCTTCGGCTTTGATCCAGGGGGTGTTATTATTATGTAGTTTGGGTTCTGACCAGACAGTTTTCCAATAATCTGCGAGTTCTTGTTTGTTTGGTGGTTCAGTTACTACTGTCTGCTCGTTGTACATAGTTTTTCGGTAGAACTGTTTTTCGCTTCTTCGGAAGAGGTTGTTGGTGTCTTTCCTCCCGTTTGATATTATTATTATTATTATTGTTAGTATTGTTGCTGTTATGCACTGATTATTGTTGCCAACTTGTAAATTGTTTTATTTTCCTTTCTATAATATATATAAAATGCAACGTCTCTCTGTCTGTCTGTCTGTCCGTTAGAGCGCTTATCACTGGAGAACCACTTATCCGATTTACGTACTTTTTTTTTTTTAAACATACATATGTTCTCTGGCCAGGTTATAGGCTATATTTTATTACGATAGGTAGCATAAGGAATAAGCAGGGACGTAAAATAGCGAATGAAGTCGGAAAAAAGTTTGCCGCTAGCGCGTTCCCTTGCAATACACAGCCTAAACCATTAAATATGGAACAATATTATGTAGCAGAGAATATCTATAATCTATAATCTATAATATATATAAAATGCAATGTCTCTCTGTCTGTCTGTCCATTAGTGCGTTTATCACGCGAGAACCACTTATCCGATTACGTACTCGTCCCTCGATAATGGGAGATAAAGGTAAGATAATGGGAGATAAGTATAAAATAATGGGAGATAAGGAGATAAGGAGAAATAATGGGAGATAAGCAGAGATAAGTCTAGATAATGGAGTTATGGTGAGATAATGGGAGATAAGGAGAAATAGTAGGAGATAAGGAGAAATATTGGGAGATAAGGGGGGAATAAGGGGAAATAATTTGAAATATTTTATTACGTTGAGTAACATAAGGAATAAGCAGTGACGATCAAGTCTATCTAAATTACCCAAATTTTCGTTACGTGACCTAACAAAAAATATCAAAATTTAAAAAAAAAATAAATAAATAAATAATGGAGAAATTCTTTATTGTGATTAGATTACACATAAAAAATTAAAGGGTACCGGAAAATCAACTGAAGACGCACTAAGCACACGCCTTCACTCGTTATATGGGTTCAGTATTACGTTTAAAAATTAAATTCAGAATTTTCCTCGGGTATTGCCCCCTCTACATCTCGCCCATGGTATCGGTGTGAAATCGTGTTAAAATTCTAGGTCGTTTACATCTGGTGGTGTTATTGTCAGATTTTATAATGTGAATATTTGTATTATTCGACTATAATATATTTCTTTGATTGTGTTAGCCGATACTTATTGGAAATTAATAATAAAATTATATGAAAACAACACTATGTTTTAATTTCCATTATATTTAAAATAACTTGACAACTTTTCACCATACAATGGCTTCTTCAGAAGTGAATTAGAAAATCTGTGGTACTATTTCCGAGAACTAATGAAGATTAAGTAAGGGTGAATGGTTTAAGTCTACCTGTTCGTTTAATAATAGATTGGAGTTTTTTCTTTTGTTAATTTCAAGACGTTTAAGCATATTTAATTTTTTAGATTTATTTTCTACATGCAGGATTTTGAATGTCGCATCAAAATTATGGGATTCGTTTATTATATGGGTTGCGTAATGTGAATTGTTCTTGTTTTTTTAATAACTATGTTTGTGTTCTTTATGCGAGTTTCAAAAGATCTACCAGTTTGTCCTACGTAGGTTTTAGTACAAGTTCCACATTTTAACAAATAAACTCCTGATTTTATGAATTAGATTTGGTTTTGCTATTCAAAATTATATTCCCTAAAGTAATACTGGTTTTAAATGCTATTTTATTGTTTTTTGTTAAATGTTTTAAAATTGTTCTAGTTATTTTCCCTGTGTACGTGAGTGTGCTAAATTTTCCTTTTTTGTCATTAATAGTGGGATAAATTAGAGAGATAGCTCGTTTAAATGATTGTTTATTCAAGATATTATCTATAATGCTAGGATCATATCCCTTATTAATTGCTATTTGTTTGATTATGTTGAATTCTTTTTTAAAATTAGTTTTAGTCATAGAAATACGTAACAGTCTGTGTATGAAAGAGTTAGAAGCTACCATTTTGTGAGTAGTATAAGGGTGGGATGAACTTTTGTGTACAACTGAGTCAGTATGTGAAGGCTTGTGAAAAATAGAGAAATCGTGTTTATTGTTCATTTTTGATATAGATATGTATAAGAAATTTATAGAGTTATTGGTTTCTAATTCTATGGTGAATTTAATGTTAGGATGCAAATTATTTAGGAAGTTAAGGAAGATTGTTAGTTGTCTATTTGTTCCCATGAAATAGGAAATTATATCACCAACATATCTATGCCAGTAAACAATATTTTTATTTACCGCGTTTTGATGAATTTTTAATTCTAAATGATCCATGAAAATTTCCGCAAGTAAAGGGCTTAAAGGATTACCCATTATTAGACCTTCTTTAGATGTAAGCGGTAAGCTAAAATATTGTTTACTGGCATATATATGTTGACGATATCATTTCCTGCTTCACGGGAACAGATAGACAACTAACAATCTTCCTTAACTTCCTAAATAATTTGCATTCTAACATTAAATTCACCACAGAATTAGAAACCAATACCTCTATAAATTTCTAAGACATATCTATATCAAAAATGAACATTAAACACGATTTCTCGATTTTTCACAATCCTTCACATACTGACACAGTCATACACAATAGTTCATCCTACCCTTATACTCACAAAATGGAAGCTTTTAACTCTTTCATACATAGACTGTTACATATTCCTATGACTAAAACTAATTTTAACAAAGAATTCAACATAATCAAGCAAATAGCAATTAATAATGGATATGACCCTAGTATTATAGATAATATCTCGAATAAAAAATCGTTTAAACAAGCAATCTCTCTAATTTATCCCACCATTAATGACAAAAAATGAAAATTTAACACACTCAAGTACACAGGGAAAATAACTAGAAAAATTTCAAAACATTTTACAAAAAAGAACAATAAAATAGCATTTAAAACCAGTAATATAATTTTAAATAACAAAACCAAATCTAATAAATCCATAAAATTAGGAGTTTATTTATTAAATTGTGGATCTTGTACGAAAACCTACGTAGGACAAACTGGTAGATCTTTTTGAAACTCGCTTTAAAGAACAACCTATATAATAAACGAATCTCATAATTTTTTATTGGTGAGACATTCAAAATCCTGCATTTAGAAAATAAATCTAAAAAATTAAATATGCTTGAATGTCTTGAAATTAACAAACGGAAAAACTCCAATCTATTATTAAACGAACAGGTAGACTTAAATCATCCACCCTTACTTAATCTTTATTAGTTCTCTGCAATAGTATCGCAGATTTCCATCTTTAAAATAACTTTGTCAGTAAATAATATAATAACTTTATCAGTAAATAATATAATAAAATAATAAGAAAACGATTAACATAATCTTATGTAATTAACAATAGTTTTAAGCACGATATAACCAGTATTATTACCAAACATTTTTTCATTCTAATTCACTTCTGAAGAAGCCATTGTATGGTAAAACAATTGTCAAGTCATTTTAAATATATTGGAAATTAAAACATAGTGTTGTTTTTATATAATTTTATAATATATTTTATAGCTATTTATTGATATTATTTTTATATTTTTGTTAATCTCTCATTTATTTATTTTTTATTTTTGTCAATTTTTTTTTTTTATATTTGTGAAAGATGAAAAACGCATTTTATTTCAAAAAAACAATTATATTTTTGCACAGTTCCATGAATGGAACGAATATCAAAAATTTACTGTTGTAAATGTTAACTATTATTATTAAAACTGTTTCATTCACCAAAATTATGAACAGATTAAAAAAAAAACTAATTTTAAAACGGTCTAATAAGTGTAAAATCAATTAAACAAAAATGAACAATTCTAAAAATCTTACCGCTACTTAATTAAAAAAACAATTAATATTGAAAATAGCATTAATATTCAAATATGTGAAACCGAAATTTAGCGTTTGGTTCCTGTTTAATAAAAAGATATATCTTTTCTGTAGGTATTCAATCAGAGGAAACATATCCATACATAGGATGGATGATGGAAGATGTAGCTATAATAAATCGGCTGTAGTAGCACAAGTTAGAAAATACGTTCAGCTTAAAAGAAAAGATGAAAATGCTTTAAAATCAGCAGTTGGATTGTTGGGACCCATTTCTGTAGCAATTGATGCAGAAGGCATAGATTCTTATGAAGGAGGTACGTACATTCTTATAATTCTTTCATAATTTAACTGCACCTTCATATTTTATGAATTAACGAATTATTTTACTTTTAGTCTAATTTTCATTTGCCCACTAGAAACTTTGTTGTTTTAAATTATATTATTTCTTTGTTCGACGCCTGTGACGAATTCTACGAAATTTTTCTATGTCTATTTTTAACTATATTATCGTTGAAAGGCAGAATTATAATACTGAATATTTTAAATGTATATATATATATATATATATATATATATATATATATATATATATATATATATATATATATATATATATACATATATATATATATATATATATATATATATATATATATATATATATATACATATATATATATATATATATATATATATATATATATATATATATATATGTATATATATATATATATATATATATATATATATATATAACATTTATATACGTGTATATATATATATATATATATATATATATATATATATATATATACATATATATATACATTTATATACGTGTATATATATATATATATATATATATATATATAAATATATATATATATATATATATATATATATATATATATATATATATATATATACATATATATATATATATATATATATATATATATATATATATATATATATATATATATGTATATATATACATTTATATACGTGTATATAATATATATATATATATATATATATATATATATATATATATATATATATATATATACATATACATATACATATACATACACATTATACATATACATATACATATTCATATATATATATATATATATATATATATATATATATATATACATACATATATATATATATATATATATATATATATATATATATATATATATATATATATACATATACATATATATATATATATATATATATATATATATATATATATATACATATACATATATATATATATATATATATATATATATATATATATATATACCATATATATATATATATATATATATATATATATATATATATATATATATATATATATATATATATATATATATATATATATATATATATATATATATACTACTACTTATAAAGAAATCCAAATCACCTGCTTATAATAAATAGACAACAGACAACATTGTGCAAGACTCAACAACATAAATTCTTCAAGTGTATAAATTGCTTATTTCGATCGCGGCAATAAAGTTGTGTGCTACTTTAGGTGCGTATATACACTGTACAGGGTGTTCTGTAACACCACATTTATTTTAATAGGTTATACCGTTTATTTATATTAACACCTCCGTGGCATTGTGGCAAAGTATGATTTTGTAAACGCCCGCTAGACTTCCAGTCTGATTTCAGAAATGCATCCTACTCGCGAATGATAAGGACCCTGTGTGCATCATCAGAAGTTTCAGGGAACCAAGAAGTTCGTACTCAGAGCTATGAGAGAGGGATTGGGAGTTTGGTAACAGCGTTCGAACTAGGGCGCCGGCAGGACAGCACAAAGACTTAAGGGGGCAAAGCGTTTAGGGACTTTTACTTCATAATGTTACATTTTGTTTTACTGATAAATCTGCTCGATAACCTCTTTTTTTAATGTTTTATTCTTTTAAAATGGTCAGATTAAGTTGGTCCCACTGTTTTCCCTCTTAATTTTTATTTAGTCCCCAGGTGTTCATTATACACATTATATCACATTAAAAACCGGTCAAGTGCAAGTTGAACTTGCACAGTTAGTGTTCCGTACGTTGATTGTTTTTAAAATAAAAATTTTTGTTAGGGTGGTATAAAATGATCAGTGACTTCATAAAACACACCCCAAATGAATTTTCAACAAAGTTTGTTTCCAATCTTTACTGAAAACTGGTGACCTTGAAATTTTGTTTTTTTTTTATATACCAAATAAATTATTAAAGGTAATGCACTCGTGATAATTTTCGTTCAATCTATACCCCGTGGACAATATTCCAGAATTTTTTCAAAAATTTTTTGATCAGTATTTTTCGAGATAAGGTAGGGGACAGCGATTTTTTAAATGTAATACGAAGAAAAGTGTGCGCAAGTATTACATTATATATATATATATATATATATATATATATATATATATATATATATATATATATATATACATATATATATATATATATATATATATATATATATATATATATATATATATATTTACTCGTGTTTTCACAAGCTTTCATTTGACACCACACTCGATGACCTAGTAAAAAAATTTTTTTTTCACTTCCGATTTCACCCCTCAAAACGAACCTCTTAAGTCAAAATTTATGTTACGGTGGTATAAAATGATCAGTGACTTCACAAAACACACCCCAAATGAGTTTTCAACAAAGTTTGTTTCCAATCTTTACTGAAATCTGATGACCTTGAAATTTTTGTTTTTTTTTATATACCATATAAATTATTAAAGGTAATGCACTCGTGATAATTTTCGTTCAATCTACACCCCGTGGAGAATATTCCAGAATTTTTTCGAAATTTTTTGATAAGTATTTTTCGAGATAAGGCCCGGGACAGCGATTTTTTTCGCGAATTTTTAAAAATAATACGAAGAAAAGTGCGCGCAAGTATAGTATTATATATATATTTTTTACTCGTGTTTTCACAAGCTTTCATTTGACACCACACTCGATGACCTAGTAAAAAAATTTTTTTTTTCACTTTCGACTTCACCCCCCAAAACTAACCCCTTAAGTCAAAATTTAATTCTCAAAACTACATGGCTCTGATGAGGCCATCAATTCCTATATTATTAGCAAATTTCACCTTTCTATGTCAAATAGTTTCCGAGAAAATCGGGTGTGACAGACAGACAGACAGACACACCGAAGTGATCTTATAAGTGTTCCGTACGGAACACTAAAAATATTGAACTGAAATAACTGACAAGAGACAGAATAGAAAATTACAATTTTAAAGCTGGTTAGACTATAGTTCTTCTTTGGAGGAGGGGGCAGGATAATAATTAAATACTAAAAATAGTATCTCGAAATAATGTGCACCTACTTCTACTTTGAATTTTGCAATATCCTTAAATACTGGTTAGATTTCAATATATTTATGCCCCATGCATTTTTTATACTATTATTGAGATTAAAAATAACGAAAAATAGAGATTACTTTCAAGTTCCCATTTAATTGTAACTTACTCCCATCAAAATTCTAAACCTAATCAAATTCCTCGGGAGAGTTAAAAAAACTACCTTAAACAAATATTTTAGCGTTTCTAGAAATAAACATTTTACAAAATTGAATATTTTTAACTTATAATAGTTTTATTATTAATAGAAAGTGTGTGGCATATGTCAAAACTGCAATGAGCAATGGTTTTTGTATGATAAAATTCCTTAAAACCTTTGCAACGGCAATTCAAAATTTTCATCTTTCAGTATGACGGCTCGCGATCGTATAATTGTCTTGCTAGAACTACTTAAATTTAACAATATGAAAAAATGTATTTTCATTTCCGATCCCAACCTAAAAAAAACCGGTCAAGTGCAAGTTGAACTTGCACAATTAGTGTTCCGTACGTTGATTGTTTTTAAGATAAAAATTTTTGTTAGGGTGGTATAAAATGATCAGTGACTTCACAAAACACACCCCAAATGAGTTTTCAACAAAGTTTTTTTTCTAATCTTTACTGAAAAACTAGGGACCTTGAAATTTGGTTTTTTTTTATATACCAAATAAATTATTAAAGGTAATGCACTCGTGATAATTTTCGTTCAATCTATATCCCGTGGAGAATATTCCAGAATTTTTCCAAAATTTTTTGATCAGTACTTTTCGAGATAAGGTAGGGGACAGCGATTTTTTAAAAATAATACGAAGAAAAGTGGGCGCAAGTATTACATCATATATATATTTTTTACTCGTGTTTTCACAAGCTTTCATTTGACACCACACTCGATGACCTAGTAAAAAAAATTTTTTTCACTTCCGATTTCACCCCCCCCCTCAAAACGAATCCCTTAAGTCAAAATTTATGTTACGGTGGTATAAAATGATCAGTGACTTCACAAAAACACACTCCAAATGAGTTTTCAACAAAGTTTGTTTCCAATCTTTACTGAAAACTAGGGACCTTGAAATTTTGTTTTTTTTTTATATACCAAATAAATTATTAAAGGTAATGCACTCGTGATAATTTTCGTTCAATCTATATCCCGTGGAGAATATTCCAGAATTTTTCCAAAATTTTTTGATCAGTACTTTTCGAGATAAAGTAGGGGACAGCGATTTTTTAAAAGTAATACGAAGAAAAGTGGGCGCAAGTATTACATCATATATATATTTTTTTACTCGTGTTTTCACAAGCTTTCATTTGACACCACACTCGATGACCTAGTAAAAAAAATTTTTTTTCACTTCCGACTTCACCCCTCAAAACGAATCCCTTAAGTCAAAATTTATGTTACGGTGGTATAAAATGATCAGTGACTTCACAAAACACACCCCAAATGAGTTTTCAACAAAGTTTGCTTTCAATCTTTACTGAAATCTGATGACCTTGAAATTTTTGTTTTTTTTATATACCATATAATTTATTAAAGGTAATGCACTCGTGATAATTTTCGTTCAATCTACACCCCGTGGAGAATATTCCAGAATTTTTTCGAAATTTTTTTGATAAGTACTTCTCGAGATAAGGCCCGGGACAGCGATTTTTCGCGAATTTTTAAAAATAATACAAAGAAAAGTGCGCGCAAGTATAATATTATGTATATATTTTTTACTCGCGTTTTCACAAGCTTTCATTTGACACCACACTCGATGACCTAGTAAAAAAAAAATTTTTTTCCACTTCCGACTTCACCCCCCCCCCCCAAAACTAACCCCTTAAGTCAAAATTTAATTCTCAAAACTAGATGGCTCTGATGAGGCCATCAATTCCTATATTATTACCAAATTTCACCTTTCTATGTCAAATAGTTTCGGAGAAAATCGGGTGTGACAGACAGACAGACAGACAGACACCGAAGTGATCTTATAAGTGTTCCGTACGGAACACTAAAAACTGAATTTTTTTCTTTTTATTGAATGAATATTTTTATTTGGATATTCTTCGTGTGCCTTAACAAAAGATGCAAAAACAATATGGAAGATATTAATAATAATAATAGTTCATCATCCGAAATATTACACAGGCCAACAAAAAAAATATTTGTAAAAACTTTTTAAACCAATACATCTAAGTGTTATGTATTTTTGGGTGCTGAAACCGTATCTGGTATCAGTTTTTTTGTATCGCCCACAGTTCTCTCACAATATGACATCGATTAAATTTCAAAATAAGGAAAATTAAATAATTAAATCATAAATAATTAAATTAAATAAAAATATTTGGACTGGAAAACGTCATCAATAGGCTGAGGTGGCTCAGGGACAGAAAGTCCCGGTCAATGTCTTACCGGCCGATTAGCTGAAGTAAAGTTAGGATAGACCATTACTTTCTTATTTTTGGAGTTATATCCAGAAACATTAACGCTGCAAAAATATCAATATTTTGAATGATTTTCTTGCTCTCACCATACCATGGGTACTGCAAATCTAAAAGCTTTCTTTTTTTTTCTTATACCATTTACTAAGATCCTCGACACAAACATAATATACTTTGTGAGGAGCCCAACATTTTTCTTGATTACCGATTTCTACATCAAAATATGCAAAGTAATTTTTTTTTACAAAGTCAGTACTTTCTTTGATGTTTTTTAACTACAAACTCACCACGTATATAACAAAAAGTATTGGGAGAGTTTTAACAACCACGATTAGCCATACTCTGAGTGTGAATTAAAGCACATGGGTTAAATCCTGCAATGCGAGGTTATATTAACTGGAAGAAAACAAACAGCTTGACATTTATGGGAACTCCCAACCTAATAACATTTGATTTTACTGCCAACCTTATAAAATTCTGATTTTATTGTCAACCTAATAACATTCGAATTATAAAAAATTAACTTTTTTGAATATTAAAATGTGAAAATGGTGGGTGGGACTTTTTTATTATTATTTTCGGACTCAGCACACCAAAAAACATAGGAATCAGGTAAAATTATTAAAAAAGTTTTTTCGTCGTTGGCCCGTGTTACATATATCGGACGTCTGTTCAGCAAAACCCACCTATATGCGGGTACATTCTCGACAAAGAAACATACAAATATCTAGGCTTTTAACAAAGCACTAAACTCAACCACACTCACATCAAAACAGAGCTCTGTACCAAATTCAAAAATAGACTCCAAGAATCTCACTAAAGCCTTCAACACGCTCGCTACAGCTACACTCCCATATTCATTTGGTATCATCAAATGGTCACACACAGACATAGAAGACTTTACATCCTTATACGTTCTTAGTTCACCAAATACAGGAAATTACACCCCAACGCATGCAAAGAAAGACTTACCATCGAGAGGAAGGCAGGAGGAAGAGGAATCATAGATATCAGATTATTACAGACAAAACAAATACAAGCACTTAGGAATTTCTTTCACACCAAGCGAACCAGCCTCCACATAGCAACAGTGAAAGCAGACACCTCTCGACTTATCCCGGCCAGACCACCAAGCAGACACACACAGTCAAATTACAACAGGAAAAGATGAAAACGTGGTCAGAAAAACACTCCACGAAAACACAGATACGACTTAGAACAAGACCATGTAAATAAAAAACAATCATACACCTGGTTACAGGATGGGCAGCTATTCTCTGAAACAGAAGGCTTCTTACTTGCCATCCATGATAAAGTCATATTAACCAGAAACTACTAAAAGCATATCATCAAAGACCAAACTATTACAGAAGACAGATGCAGGAAATGCCACCAGCAAAAAGAAGCGAACGAACATATAACAAGCGGATGTAAAATATTAGCTGGAAAGGAATACAGAGCCAAACATGACTCAGCGGCAAAAGTAGTTCACTAAGCACTAGCTACAACATACAAACTCATAGAAAACATAGATCCTTACTACAAATATACACCAACATCCATACTTGAAAATAAAGATTACAAGCTCTACTGGGATATCAGAATCCATATATATAAAAAAGTAGACCCGATGTTACTTTTCAGTGCAAAGACGGAAAGGTCCCCTATCTAATTAACATAGCTGTCCCCAACAACATAAACGTCCAAATGAAATACACAGAAAAAACCTCCAAATACACAGACCTTGCAACAGAAATAAAAAGGCTATGGAAACAAGAAAAAGTCATCATCGTCCCCCTCATTATATCAGCCACAGGCCTTACACCAAGAACATTCACACCACACTTAGTACAATTAGGACTCAACACAAAGATACACAGAAACATTCAGAAGTCAGTCATTCCTTAATACACAATGGTAATAGCGTTTGTGCTAACTTGGCTTGGGCCCGTCAGCCAAACATGGTACCACATTGACCAAATGTGAGAAAGAAGAACTTTGCAATCCTATTTGCTATTCTAACATAAAAAATCAACTAGTTTAAGTAAAAACGACTCTTCTATTTCCTTTTATGTATGAATAGATATTTTTCTTTAGTGTATGAATATTTTCGATTAATTTTCTTCATGTTCCTTAAGAAACGATGCATAGACAATATGAAAAGGGCGGGACCTAAAAAAGGGCATTAATATTTTGTGATCTTACTTTTGCTCCTCTACTTAATGATAATCTTGTTGTATGGGTGATATCTAATAATACTAATAATAATAAAGGCTTTCCCTTCAGGAGCTAGGGGAATGCCAGGATTCTCCTAATACGGGCATTGAAGATTCCTAGGTACCTGAGTCATGTCGTGCTGTGTGTGCTGATATCCTCTCAAAACAAAGAAGAACAATTATAACTTTTAAAAACAGACCAACAATAATAAGCACAAAAAAACACACCAACAATAATAAGCACAAAAAAACACACCAACTATTTACCTTCTACTAAGAGGCAACCCGATGTCGGTACACTTAGAGCTTCTGACACTACAGAACACTGAAAACACCCCAAACAGCAATAAACCAATAAAAAAATGTATCGAGCGAGCGATGTAACGGTCGAGTAGGTCGCGGGAAATGGCAACTCGACCAGAACTATGAAGACCGGGCAAAAGAAAATGGACCTGCCAAAAGTGTTGTGCTGGCGGGAAATCAAAGCAACACATGAGTTGCACCATAGAAATCAACGAACACGCCATGCGTTGCTATAACAAAATCACAAAACCTGACAAAGAAATCACTAGGAAAAAATTAGTCACAATCGACAGAGATGCGGGACAAACACAACCACCAGATCCAAACCAAGCCACGTAAAAAAGGCCATGGAAATAAGAAAAAGTCATCATTGTCCCCCTCGTTATATCAGCCATAGGCCAACAACATTCACACCGCACTTAGTACAATTAGGACTCAACACAAGCATACACAGAAACATTCAAAAGTCAGTGATTTTGAAAACATATAACATTGTCAGGTCATTTCTTAATACACAATGGTAATGTGTTTGTGCTGACTTGGCTTAGGCCTGTCCGCCAAACACGGAACCACAATGACTAAACTTTTTTGTATATGAAGGTTCATCATCCGAGATATTACATATATCGGACGTCTTCTCAGCAGAATCCGCATCTATATGTGGAGTTAACAAATTATTAGGTTTCTAGTTAAATAAATTCAGTCTTTCTATTTGTATTCTTGGTTTCCGTAGCTCTAGTAATTTGTAGTTTCTCATGCTAAAATGTAAAAGCTCAGCATTCATGCTTCTACTCACTCACCAGAATGAAATGGTAAAAGCAAAGTTATCCATAAAACAGATTTATTTATTGAAAAATTTTAGTTCAATTAGTGAATTTAGGTTTCCACTCAAAATAACTGTCGATTCATTTCGATAGAAATTTTGTTTACACTTTTGAATAGAAAATATGTGCTTTTAGAAATAACCGGTCAAGTGCAAATTGAACTTGCGCAATTAGTGTTCCGTACGGTGATTGCTTTTAAAATAAAAAATGTTGTAACGGAAGTATAAAATGATCAGTGACTTCACAAAACACACCCCAAATGAGTTTTCAACAAAGTTTATTTCCAATCTTTACTCAAAATTGATGACCTTGCAGTTTCTGTTTTTTTTTATATATCAGATAAATTATTACAGGTAATGCACTCGTGATCATTTTCGTTCAATCTGGACCCCGTGGAGAATATTCCAGAATTTTTTCAAAATTTTTTGATAAGTACTTTTCGAGATAAGGCGGGTGGACAGCGATTATTCGCGATTTTTTAAAAATAATACAAAGAAAATTGCGCGCAAGTATTACATTATATATATATTTTTTACTCGTGTTTTCACAAGCTTTCATTTGATACCACACTCGATTACCTAGTAAAAAAATTTTTTTCACTTCCGATTTCACCCCCCAAAACTAACCCCTTAAGTCAAAATTTAACTTTCAAAACTACATGGCTCTGATGAGGCCATCAATTCCTATATTATTACCAAATTTAAACTTTCTATGGCAAATAGTTTCGGAGAAAATCGGGTGTGACAGACGGACAGACACCGAAGTGATCTTATAAGTGTTCCGTACGGAACACTAAAAAAAGACAGACGTTCTTGCGCAAATATTAATTTAAGGAATAAGACAATATATTATCATACATTCTTTTTGAGTGTAACATTAAATTAGACCTTTACTCCCACATCTAAATAATAATTTTCTAAATGTATATTTTTCTGTTTAGGTGTGTTCAGTTATGACGATTGCGAATCAGACTTCAATGACCTCAGTCATGCCGTATTAGCAGTAGGCTATGGAAAGGATGAAAAGACCGGCTTGGATTACTGGTTGGTTAAGAACTCTTGGGGAGATGATTGGGGAGAAAATGGATACTTTAAAATATTGCGTGGATCAAATATGTGTGGAATTGCCACTGATGCAATGTATCCAGTTTTTTAAAGTTGTTTTTGTTTGTTACGTATCAATCAAAAACAGTTAATATATACAAATTATTAATTATTTTCTGAGTTTTTTCTGTAAAATAGACACTAGTTTATCGCTAGTAAATAAGAGTGTATTTTTTTCGAATTGGTTACGGCGGGATTAATTCATCATTGTTTGGACTTTATATGAAATAATGCTTGAATAATTCTGTCGTCTCGAAATAATTTAAAATAAAATAGCAGGGAATTACAAAATTCTGATTACGATAACCCGCCAACCTGACAATCTAAATTAAATTATAGATCTTTTATCAGACTGTCTTTCCCCTTATTAATGTTTTATTGACGAGTGGAAATTCGACATCTTTCTATTGGTTTTAAAACAATATATCTATTCTGTAGCATTTTTTTTTAAATTATTCTTGTTATATACGTAAGATCTTATATTAGTAAGATTTTAATATTAAACTGAAATGTATTGTAGGCAATTTTTTGCAAATCTCATAACTTTGCTAACATACCCGGAGGTAAGTTTCTTACAATTTTATATAATATAGGTCTTAAATTACACTGGTCTACAAATTTTTTTTTTTCTTTCATAAGGGCTAAATTATTTTTAATTTCTCGGCTTTCTGTTCTTTTATAGAAGTATCGAATAATGGCCCTGTTCAGTATTTAATTTTTATTACGTACCTACTACACGCAAACATCACAAACATAATATTATTACAATATAAAATAAAAGTATGAATAACAAATAGGCAGGTACTTACTTTTTCTGGCACTGGCAAACACTGACATCGATTCACTCACACTTTTCTTTTCAAAATTCTGGAAACAAATGAGTAACGTTTGTCTTTGGCATTCGTATTTATATTGGTGAAGAATCAAACAAGTTCACGCAAGATTGCAAGCACAGCACAAGTCGTATTTCGTCCCTTTGCACGTCCGAACGGGTTGCGTTGCAAGTCTCGATGCGCGTTGTACTGAATATCGAATATGCAAGTTTTTACAAGTAACACTCGCTGACCTTCTTAAAATACACTACTCAAAAAAATTAAGGGAGGTTTTAAAACAAGGAAATTAACGTTAAATAAACAGGCTATCTGATCCATATGCCGGCCTAACTGAAAAAAATTTTTTCAAGCCCGTGGACCAAAAAAAAAGCAAAATATTTGCAATATTATTTTTTCGCGCTATCTGTTAGGATTGCATGAGAACCGTAGCTCCTAAAAAATTTTAGCCAAAAAATCTGAAAATTAGAATCTTAAAGCTTCTAAATGCTTTTTTTTAAAGTCTCAATACGACCATTTTTCACCGAAATACAGCCTGTCAAAAATCACCGAAAAATTTGGAATTTTATTTGCTCCCTTAATTTTTTTGAGTAGTGTATTATCTGTCTACATTGATAGGTAAAGCCGAGCCAACATTTTTCTTCTTTACTATCGAAATCAGATAAATTTTCGTGGACTCCCACTTACAACTTGTGAACCCCCATTTTTTGTTAGATCTAAAAAGTTTATACTATTGTTAGATTCTAGTTTAATTGTAAAATTTATATTTGCGTGGAGGTTATTAATAAATTCAAGAAAAATGTGTAATTCCTTTCGGTACCCACAAAACAAGCTGAAACATCATCAACATATTGGTGCCAATATATACAAAATTTTTAAAAAAGGGATGTTTATTAATTTGGCTTTCTAACGAATCTAGAAATATTTCAGCGAGTAACGGGATTAAAGGGTTTCCCATAATTAAGCTTTCCGTGCTGGTGTAAAGAGTGTTATTAAATTCGAAGTAATTTTATTTATTTATTTATACAATCAATTCCAACAGGCCGAGGGCCCAATTACAGGAATAACGTTTATACTAATGAGCTACATATAAAAGAAGAACATGATACAATTAAAATAAAATTAAAATGTTTTAACAATCTCCAAATTAAAAAAAATAAAAATAGTAATAACAAAAAACTACAAATTTGAGCAACCTCTAAACACTGAGCAGAGAACCAATAAGTACCTACAGCCTACTGCAATGGAAATCACCGGAGTTTCTAATGACATTGCCATTCTTGTACATTATATAAAGAGGGCTGTGGAATAATAGCCCGGCTGAGGCTAAAAATAGGTGAGCGCGCCTTGCCCCAAGGCGTGGTACATGGAAAAATACATTGCTTAATAGAAAAGGCCAATCAATATGGTGATTTAACAGCTTATATAAGAATTTGATGGAGTGAATGTCCCTTCTCTTTGCAAGAGGCAACTCATTAAACCTTGACAAGATTAGTCCCTGATCAACACCGCGGTCCGGATAGACACCATCCCTCTTGAAAATAAGATATTTAATGAACCGCCTCTGTATCGATTTGATTGAGTTGTTATGGCAATTGTATATTGGATACCAAACAATAGAAGCATAGTCAAACTTGGACCTAACGAAGGAATAATAGAGAAGCTTGACTGTAGATATGTTAGTAAAGTCTCTACAATTTCTAATCAGGAAACCCAGCATCCTTGATGCACCAGCAACCATTTGTTCAATATGGTCAGCAAAAGAGAATTTCTCGTCAAAGATGATACCCAAATCTCTAACTGAACGAAGATTCTGTAGAGCAGTATCACCTACGGAATAATTGAAAAATATAGAGTTGTTACGATAGGAATATCGGACGACATTACATTTGGAAACGTTTAAGGTGAGCCTGTTAGTAGAGCACCAGTTGGTGAGAGCATTAATGCTGCTCTGTAATTCGTGGCAATCAAAAACCGAGTCTATGCCTTTAAAAATCTTAAGGTCATCGGCATAAGCAAGCTTCCGGCAACCTATCTCACTAAGCAAGTCGTCAACAAACATATTGAAAAGAAGAGGTCCCAGATTGGAACCCTGGGGAACACCTAGAGAGGCGATCTAAACCCATTGACTTCTACAAAAAGCCTGCGATCCAGGAGATATTATTTTAAAAGATCAATCAGGTTATTTGAGAGTCCGAAATGACATTCGACCTTATCCAACAGTAAGTAGTGATCACGTCGATCAAAGGCTTTGCGAAAATCCGTATGGACCACGTCAATCTGGCTCCCATCATTGATACCGTCGCACACAAACTGCGAGAATGAGGCAAGATTTGTTGTGGTGGATCTGCCAGGCATAAAATCGCGTTGGTCAGTAGAAAGAGTATTTCTCACTTTTGAGAAAATAAATTTATGCAAAATAATTTCAAGAATTTTAGAGAAATTACATAAAATAGATATAGGTCGATAATTATCAACCACACCTGGATCCCCAGACTTCAAGATAGGTCGGACCCTGGCCACCTTCCAAGTAGCAGGAAACGTATGAGTCGTCAACACTAGATTAAAGATATGGAGTAAAGGACCGGATAGAGCGGACACGCAATCCTTGACAACAAAACTGGGAATGCCGTTGGAACCGGAGGTCAGTTTATTCTTGAGAGGCTTAGCCGCAGTTACAATATTTCTCTCGGGAATTTCGGGAACGTCAACAAAGAAAGGGGGAGCTCCCCAATAACTATATTTTGATCTAAACATTCGGTAAGTAAGTTTAATATTTCATGTTTTTTGATACAATTAACTAATTTGTTGTTTAACGGGTTTTCTGCTAGTGTAATTGTGTCTTTAGCTGGCATACTGGGGAAGAGATTAGTGACATCAAATGAAATTAGTTTCACGTTATTTGGTAAATGGATATTTTTAATTTTAAATTAAATTCCTTGAGATCATTTGGTGGGCAGTTTTTTTGTCCATACAAGTTCTGATAGTATGTTTGAATCATGTGTGTTATTATTTCTCGATCTTTCACATATTCTCCATTTTTATCCTTCAAGTTGTATATTATGGTCTATCCTAGGCTTTGTAGGAGTGCTTTCATGTTTTTGTTCTGCTCTACAATTTTTTCTACCTTTGTTTCTAATTGTTGTCTTTTATCTTCTTTAATGGACTTTTTAAGGGTTTTGTTAGCTTTTACAAAGTGAATAGTATTTCTCTTTCCCTGGGCTAGCAGTTTACGTCTTTCTTCAAACAGTTCTTCCGTTTTTATGCTCCAGATTTTGGTTTTGTTGCTCTTCTTTCTAGCTATTTGCTCTCGTGTTTTCACCAAGATATTCGTCATTGTTTCATTAATTTCATTTATGTTTTTGTTATCAAGATCATCGATTTTGGTTATTCCTTTTATTATTGTGTGTATCAATTTATGGTTTCTTTATTGTTATGAATTTTTTCTTTCTATTCGTTCGTTTATTTCTATTCTTCCTGGGACTATTCTGTGGTCACATCCCGTGTTTATCCTATTTATAACTGTCACATCCTTTACTATATTTTTTCTGATGTTAGTATCGGCTACCTATGTAAATATTCGCAGACAGCAGAAAGTCGTTCAGCAATAACAATAAAGACATGGAAGAAATTCTATCTTGAAATAATAGTAAAGATGTAGAATTTAACGCTACATAGCAGTTATCTCGAACCTGAACTAACCTAAACTAAGTCACCAGAAACCTTTACACTTTGGAACATCGAAGAACGGTTGGCGACTTGAATCTATTCTACAAGTCCTGCACTGACTTAGCCGTTACTTGATGGAGATCCATAATAACTAGGAATAAAAATTTAAACAAATGTTTAAGATCAGGATTTTTTCTGATTAATTTCTACCTGTTCTAAACAATCCAGTAATTTTCCTTTCTTTCCGTTATGCAAAATTTTGAAATCTTCATTGAATGTATAATTTTCCTCTGTTAAATGTTTGGCGTAATGAGATTTGTTATTTTTCATTCTAAAGCTATGTTTATATTCGTTTATTCTTTTATAAAAAGTTCTGCCTGTTTGTCCTATATATGTTTTATTGCAACTGCCACAGCATAATTCGTCAACCTCCGATTTATTTTCTTTTTTTGTTTTGCTTTTATTATTTTTAATATATCGAGATAATGTGTTATTTGTACGGAAAGCGATATTTACATGATTTCTATGGAAAAAATTTTGAATTTTTATTAGTTAGTTTTCCGGTATAGGTGAGTGTATGAAATTTTTCTTTGTTTAGTTGTTTGTAAGGGTGCACCAGCCCTATTGCTCTTTTAAATTGTTTTTTCATTAAAATATTATCTACGAAAATCGCTACTATATCCATTGTTTATACTAATTTGTTTTATAATATGTAATTCTTTTTGAAAACTTTCTTCCGTCAATGGTGTATTTATTAGTCTATGGATGAAACTATTATAAGCCATATAAAATCTCATGTGTAAATGGGTGGTTAGAATTAGCGTGTATAGTTATATCTGAGTATGTTGGTTTATGGAAGATTTCAAAATCGTGTTTATTCGTTTTGTTTGATATTTTTAAATCTAGGAAATTAATCGATTTATTTGTTTCAATTTCTGTTGTAAAAGTAATATTATTATGAAGTTGGTTAATAAAATCTAGAAAAAGTTTCAATTGTCGATCTGTGCCTGTAAAGCAAGTCAATATATCATCTACATACCGGTACCAATAAAAGAAATTTTTAAAAAGATGAGAGGTACTGATTTGTTCTTCTAAATGGTCTATGAAAATTTCAGATAAAATTGGACTAAGAGGGTTTCCCATTATTAAACCTTTTTACTTACGTAACATAGATGATATATTGACTTGCTTTACAGGCACAGATCGACAATTAAACCTTTTTCTAGATTTTATTAACCAACTTCTTAATAATATTACTTTTACAACGGAAATTGAAACAAATAAATCAATTAATTTCCTAGATTTAAAAATATCAAACAAAACGAATAAAACACGATTTTGAAATATACTCACCTATACCGGAAAACTAACTAATAAAATTCAAAATTTTTTCCATAGAAATCATGTAAATATCGCTTTCCGTACAAATAACACATTATCTCAATATATTAAAAATAATAAAAGCAAAACAAAAAAAGAAAATAAATCGTGGGTTTACGAACTATGCTGTGGCAGTTGCAATAAAACGTATACAGGACAAACAGGCAGACTTTTTATAAAAGAATAAACGAACATAAACATAGCTTTAGAATGAAAAATAACAAATCACATTACGCCAAACATTTAACAGAGGAAAAATTTTGCATAACGGAAAGAAAGGAAAATTACTGGATTGTTTAGAACAGGTAGAAATTAATCAGAAAAAATCCTCAGGTCTATTACTCAACGATCAATTAGATGGGGGAGGGTCTCCTTTATTTAACTTATTCTAGGTATTAAGGTAAATATTGTTAATGAATTTAGTACTTGTAATTAGATAAACTATGTGTTCTGAAACATACTTTCTTAGTTAATTTACATCGTGCTCCAGAAGAAGACACAGTGTGTCGAAACAATTGTCAGCAATAATAAACATAAGTGGTGATCATAAACATTTGTTTAAAGTTTTATTCCTAGTTATTCTACAAGTATTTTCATGGAATGTGTTCTATGGATGTAGCCCGCTTAATTCCTCCCAAAGCGGTGCATTCTAGGAATACACGTCGCGCTTTTACATCACTTCCGTATAAGGTTCAGCTTGTCACTTCTCGTACAACCCTTGTTATGTAGTCTTTTATATGGAGAAGCTCATTCCTTGAGAATGAATTGCTCCAGACTATGTTCCCGACCGAGTACAATTTACAGCGATTTCAGACCGGGTGGATCGCTTTTCCTTACACTCGTCGCTCATGTGCCGCTTTAAGGATTTCCTGCAGCCAAAAAAAAAAAAAAGTAGTTAAATTTGTAACAAATTTACATTCGATGTCTCATTTCATTCTATAGTTATCCTGCCAACAGACGGAGAGAGCGAAAGAAACTTGATTTCGTGATCTAGGAAACCTGAAGCGTTAAGAAATGTAAAAATTTCGGAAGGAAGGTGATTTTCTTACGAATTTGTCTTAAGAAACTAATATACTATCATGTGCTCACTCCACCAGCAATTAAATATCGCTAATAGTCTATTTTATATCAATTAACTAGCTGACCCGACAGACGTTGTCCTGTCCAAATTTCAATAAATTTGTTTGTGATCGTTTTGCGAATTTGTGAAAAGCTATTGGAAATGTGTATAACATACAAAGTAAAAATGAGGAAAAGGCGTATTTCTGACTGATCATGGTATCTATTAACGATTGTGGTCGTGGATATTCAATTTGAAGAGGAGTACATTCACAAGTACGCCAATGGGAAATTTTACACGTGAGTTGAATATATTGGCAGTACACCGCTGAAAATGTGTGATGTGCCTGAAATGTGATCGACTTGGAACCATGCGGTTTTGTTCCAAAATTTAAGTCACAATTGAATTAAATAATAATTTCCTGACTTCACCTTGCCAAAATATGATGGGATATTGCAACGCATCATATGATTGGTGCGTTTCATACACACGCTGCAGCTGATCGTTCCGCCTATGTAGAACGACATCACGGAATTCCAAATTTTCACCAACGACGACAAAGGCGACTTGTGGCGCATTGAAACGTCTTGCGTGTTCTCCCGCAGGTGTTTTATCGGCTCTGATTACAATTTTGTGATTATCAGATGGCATGCGGCCCAGTGCGGTTTTGAACAATGCAAACAATTCATTGTTTGCAGTCGTTCCACAATTGGTCTTTTCACCGAACTGTAGTGTGCACAACGCTGATCTACCACTTGTGGTGAATTGCGCATGAAATAAATCTGCAGAAATTTATAGTCTGCATCCGGCAGTGGCAATAGCGAACCTGCTCGATCATATATTTGACCTTGAATCTGTAAAGGTTAATATATATATTTTATTAATATAATAATAATGATAATAACGTTGTTGTCGAATAATCATGTTGTGTGGAAGTGTCGAATGACGTGAATGTGTGTTGTGTGGAAGTGTCAAATGGTGTGAAAGATGATTGTGTTGCAATTACCTTGAAAGTGGGCATGAAATTGTCACGAACCACATTTGTTGTACCAAATGAAATCATTTGGAAGCAACTGTTGGAAATGTGTGGAATCTGTCCCTGTTCCAGAAACCAATGAGCGCAATGGCTCTGGTGGCGGGACCAATGGCGCCAATTTGACTTTGCCACTTGGGCAACACAATCCAGGGCCTTCGTTTCTGTATTTCAATGTCTTATAATGTGGGCAACTCCGCCTGCAGTGTTGATGGATGGATTGAGTAGTTCATCAACACTGTTGCCGGTCCCAAGCCCCGATAAAGGAGGAGGGTTGTGGCGTTAGGAGTTAGCACCCTAACACACGTAAAAACTAAACTAGCAAATGCTAGTTGTTTTTGAAAAGTAGGATGAAAAATCAAAAGATAAGCAAAAATCCCCGGGTGGCAATCCACACCTTCGAAGAAGGGAGCCCCATCGGATACGGGGGGGGGGCAATTCTACTTCAAAGCGAATAGTTAACCCAAGCTTAAAACTCAGCCAAACGAAGAAATCCCGTAAACAGAATGGCTGCTCTCGGCACCTGGAATATACGGGGATGGAGGAAAAAGAACATCGAGGTCATACAAGTGTTTAAGAAGATGAACATAGACATTTTAGTAATAAGCGAGACGAAGAAAAAAGGGAAGTGGAATAGAAGAAATAGATGAAGTGATGCATTGTTGGAGTGGAGTAAAGAAGGAAGAAAGAGCAAAGGCCGGAGTTGGAATATTAGTAAAAAAGAAGTGGAAAAAGAAAATAACATCTTGGGAGGCCATCAGTGAAAGAATCATAAAACTAAATATAACAATGCTAAGAAAAGACATGTTAATATTAGAAGTATACGGCCCAACAGAAGACAGCACTATAAGAGAAAAAGATAACTTCATGGAAACGCTAGAAATAGAAATACAAAAAGTAAAGAAAACCAAGAATTAATAATAATGGGAGATCTGAATGGGAGAACAGGAAGGAAAACAAAGGACAATACCGTAGGACCATTCGGAGAAGACATTACTAACAACAACGGAGATAGACTAATAGAGCTGTGTGAACTAAACGGCCTCAAAATAACAAACGGATTCTACAAACACAAAGACATCCACAAATATACTTGGATGCAAGAAACACGAAACTTAAAATCAATAATAGACTACATTATAATTAAAAACGATACCACTATCAAAATAAAAGACCTAAGAGTAAAGAGAGCGGCAGAATGTGGAACAGACCATAGACTATTAATGGCAAATATAAAGGTACCGTGGTACAAGACAATAAAGCAAAAAGGAAAATAGAAAAAGAAACAGAAATACTAATGAGATAACAAAAAAAGCAGAAAAAGAAATAAAATACAAAATAAACTTACTGCAAGACGAAACGATAAGAGACCTATACAGATGACGATTAGATCAAAAATTAAATGAATTTAACTACGACAACCTCCAGCAGATGTATGACCACATAAAAGAATGCATCAAACAGGCGTCCCTAGAAGCATTAGGTAAAGAAGACAACGAGAATAAGAAACATAAAATTAGAATCTGTGAAAAAACCAAAGAATCTATAAAGGAGAAAAAAAGACTATATGAAAAATGACTGAATACAAAATCAGAAGAAGATCTACAGAAATATAAAGAGAAAAATGTAGAAACGAGGAGGATGATAAACAAAGAAAAGAACGAGAGATGGGAAAAATCGTGTGAACATGTAGAACAGTATATAGGAGGCACTAGAAGCACAGAGTCATGGAGAATAATTAAAGCATTAAGGACCAACAATAGAGAGAAGATGTATATAGAGTATATCCCAGAAAGCGAGTGGGAGGAATATTATAGGGGGCTGCTGACAGAAGACAGACAAGAATTCCAGGAAAAGAACGCTGAAGAAGAACAGAATAAGGAAAAAAAAGAGATAGAACTAAGCTATGAAGAAGTAAAGAAGACAATAAAAACACTCAAAAATAATAAATCTGCAGGGCCTGGGGGTGTGGTAAATGAAATGATTAAGTACGGGTCTAATAAATTATTCGAATGCTGAGAAACATGTTCCATAGAGCGATAAATGGAGAAAAAATACCAGAGGAGTGGTCAAAAGCCTATACAGTATCTATATTTAAAAAGGGAGACCGCAGAAAATGCACAAACTATAAAAGCCTAAGCATAATATCGAGTATGGGACGTTTATATGGAAAAATTAATAAAAAATATCATAGAGGAAAATATAAAAGGAAAAATTGGAGAAGACCCAGCAGGTTTTACGGCCGGAAAATCATGTATAGACCACATATACACTATAAAACAAACAATGGAAAAAAACTGGCAAAGAATAGAGAAGTTCATATAGCCTTCATAGACATAAGAAAGGCCTATGACCCAGTACCAAGACAAAGATTATGGAACGCAAT
The DNA here is from genome assembly GCA_019049505.1 of Pachyrhynchus sulphureomaculatus. NCBI lineage: Eukaryota > Metazoa > Arthropoda > Insecta > Coleoptera > Curculionidae > Pachyrhynchus > Pachyrhynchus sulphureomaculatus. The sequence continues at coordinate 11,873,047 of CM032455.1, read as the reverse complement.
GAAAGAAATAGGCATTGATAAAGAACTAATATACGCAGTAAAAGCTCTCTACGAAAACAACACAGTGAACATAAAAATAGGGCATAAAATAGGGAAGAGACTCCAAACATCAAAAGGCCTATTACAAGGATGCTCTACATTCCCCACACTATTCAAAATATACCTCGAACAAACATTAAAAAAATGGAAGCAAAAATGTAGTGGGAGTCCCAATACGAGAAGATTACTTATATACTCTAAGTTTCGCAGACGACCAAGTAATCATAGCGCAAGATGAGGAAGACCTCAGCTATATGGTAAGAAAACTGAAAGAAGAAGACACTAAAGCAGGATTAGCAATAAACTTTGAAAAAACAGAATATCTAACAACAAAGGAGGGAAACGTGGAGAATCTAGAAGTCGATAACGAAACAATAATCAAAGGAGCCGATAAATTTAAATATTTAGGAACCATCATTTCAAAAAACGCAACATCAGAAAAAGAGATTAAAGCTAGATTAGGACAAACGCGGGCATGCATAAGACAATTAAATTCGATCCTGTGGGACAAGCACATTACAAAGAGAAACAAAACACGCATATACAAATCAATAATACAAAGCATAATGACAATAGGGAGAAAAAAAAGAGGAAGACCCAGACGATCGTGGAGAGACGATGTGGACGAGGCTATGGAGGACAGGGGTCTAACAGATGGAGACTGGGAAGACAGAAACGGATGGAATCAAAGGCTGAGAGAAGGAAGACAGCGTCAGCTGTAGAAAATCCTTGATATATATATATATATATATATATATATATATATATATATATATATATATATATATATATATATATACATATATATATATATATATATATATATATATATATATATATATATATATATATAATGTGGGCACACAACGCTCATCGATCCAATAGCAATGGATTTGTCTGCACTGTAAACAATTGCGACGTTGTAACGAAGCTCGATGTATATTCAACAGAACATTAGTTTGTCTTCTTGCATGATTATTCAAATACATTGTCGCGCGATTGGTTTCTACTGACCGATGATGTCTCATTCGATGCATATCATCTTCGTTTGCATTTTCTCTTTTTTTCTTGTGTAAGTGCTGAACGTGTTTGTGGTAATCAATTTCGTTCAATTGCATTTCGCTCTTCGCGTTGCTCTGCAGTTCGATTGGATTGAAAATTCATTTGGTTTGTAGCATTGCGAGTTCTGCGACCTAAATTGCTTCGTCTTATTGGCGGCATTGCAATGCGATTAAATTGTGTCAATTCAATTCAATTTGGTCGTTTGCTACACAATATGTGATACGAAGAATCACAATTCAACTGAAAATAGACAACTGATTCACTTTGTTGTTACTGAATAACCGCTTATCACTTCAAAACTCGCCGTATTTCGTAAGTAAATCTGTAAATTTGTTGGAGGTAAAACGACGAAATTTAATTCAGTCCATGAAACGATTGCGATAAACTTACAACAAAATCACAATATAACTGAAAATAAACAACTAAATCAATTTTTCGTCACTATGTAACCGATTGGCTTGATTCATAATTTGACAATCAGCTGTCAAACGATTTTGCGCACGTAGCGAAATAAATTGGAATAGAAATAAAATGCTGCTGGACTTGCTGGACAGATTGCGAAACACAAAAGTAAAAACAAATATATTTTATTTTAAGTTAGGTTGGAATGCGTCGTTCCAGATTTTTCTCCAGATCTTCCAGATTTTTTTTTTAATATAAAACATTAAATTGAGTTATTTCCATCCCGGGAGCATAACGAACAAAGCAAAAAAAGAATCAACGAAATATGTCGTTCCTATCGTCAAATACAAAAATTATGACTTTTGTAGTTTGTCCGAATTTTTCGACTTTTCTTTGTAATTGTCCCGAATTTTCCAGGACCATAATGAACAAAACAAAAAAAGAATTACGCATATCCATCGTCGAATTGTCAGTTATGGTCTTGAGTTCATACAAAAATCCCATAGAAAAAAGCACTTTCAGTTTTTCCCGAATTTTGTAATTTTCCGGGCAACTTTTCCAATTTTTTTTTTTAAAAACCTTACTCGGACTATTACGAACATTTTTTTTTTTTAAATTAGCCAAATCGGTCCAGTCTCAGTGATGCGCTTACCAACGAACAGCATTTAATTTTTATTTATATAGATTACTTCTATATTATTGATTCCCTAATTTGCAAGTTACCATGATTTGCTTCATTTTAGCCTACCGTAATGTTTCTCTTAGATACTACAAACATTCTGTTTGCGCCCATAGTTACGGCTTAGGAAATATAAAGATCATTGATTATACAAATCAGCCGGTGTATTACCTTCATTTTATTGACATTTTGTCAAAAAACATTGTAGAGTTAAAGTAATTTGAAATAACTTATAAAAATGACTTCCTCCGAATCGTTAAAAGGCTACCTAAAAAGGCCACCTAAACCCTTCAATCCTATAATAGAAAATGACAGCAACGAAGACCATTTCCAGGGACTTCACATTGAAAAACCGGAAAGTTTGACTCCTATAGAAATGGAACTGCGAATTCAAGCCGACAGGGTTATGTTTTCTTTAAGAAAAGCTATTTCTGTACTTAATGTTATGGTAAGTTTAATTTTAATGTTTTAGTCGCGATTTCTGCATTTCTCCATATGTCAGAGCACCTAGATCACACAAAACATAGTTTGCAGTTTCACTGGGTCATTCTACGAGTTTCAGTCTTGCTATGATATCTTGCAAACAAAATAATACACAGATTTCAAATGAGGTATACATAAAATACTTGCAGTGTGTATGTGTTTGTTGCGGCGCCACAGTGATTCGGCAAGAACATGCTAGCGGGACAATATTCATGACGTAATTTCCAGGAACCACTGATAACGACTTGTAAACAACCCCCCCCCATTTAACGAATTCCAAGAATTAATTTGTTTATCACCTCATAAAGGTATCTTATCAGGGGGTCAAAGTAACCCTTATAAGAGAGGTCATTTTCATTTGCAAATCAGTTGCATTTTATGCACACTTGTGATAACATATTTTAAAATTGGTAGCAAAGTGAAACGAGTTTTTTGTGATGGAATATTCTGTTGAAGGTATGTACTCTATTATGACTTATATTTTTTATAAAAAATATGTATACTTTTGGTGTAATATCAATTTGTAAATGTATAGATAAATCCAGCAAATTTTACATTAATTGTAAACTTTAAAAGTAGCAACTTGTTTTATCCACATATATCCACCTAGATTTTTCTATATGTAATACCTACAACATTCAGGCACAGATTCATATATATTATAGACCCAGAAAAGGCCCGAAAGTAAAATTATTTTATTTCTTTCAGAACCAGTCGTGACTATGACGAAAATGGAGTTTTTTGAATTCAGAAAAAAAAAACATTTTTGAAGCTCTTTGTGCCAAGTATACCTATGATACAACGCGACAACCAGTCAATCCTCATAATGACGTCAAAACTCACCCCTATGCAGAATAAACCTACCCCCTTTGATGGAGGGATCTCATAAGATCTAATAACTGGGAACAATCTTCAGGCTTTTGTAGCTTTAGGGAGGGCAGATAAAGATGGATATGGTTCCAACCGCTGAGCTAAAACTACAGAGTATCCCTAGAGGGTTTTTTAAAACTATCCTTGCGCTCAAATAATGTATGTACATAAGTGCTATTAAAACTAGGAAAAGACAAAATTTTTAGTGTTCCGTACGGAACTCTTATAAGATCACTTAGGTGTCTGTCTGTCTGTCTGTCCGTCTGTCTGTCTGTCACACCCGATTTTCTCCGAAACTATTTGTCATAGAAAATTGAAATTTGGTAAAAATATAGGAATTGATGGCCTCTTCAAAGCCGTGGAGTTTTGAAAGTCAAATTTTGACTTAAGGGGTTAATTCGGGGGGGTGAAATCAGAAGTGAAAAAAAAAATTTTTTAGTAGGTCATCGAGTGTGGTGTCAAATGAAAGCTTGTGAAAACACGAGTAAAAAATATATATATATAATGTAATACTTGCGCCCACTTTTCTTTGTATTATTTTTAAAAAATCGCGAAAAATCGCTGTCCCCCCACCTTATCTCGAAAAGTACTGATCAAAAAATTTTGAAAAAATTCTGAAATATTCTCCAGGGGGTGCAGGTTGAACGAAAATTATCACGAGTGTATTATCTTTAATAATTTATCTGGTATATAAAAAAAAAAATAATTTAAGGTCATCAATTTTCAGTAAAGAATGGAAACAAACTTTGTTGAAAACTCATTTGGGGTTTGTTTTGTGAAGTCACTGATCATTTTATACCACCGTAATAACATTTTTTATTTTAAAAGCAATCAACGTACGGAACACTAATTGTGCAAGTTCAACTTGCACTTGACCGGTTATTATTTTATTAAAGCTAAGTAAGTATCAACAGATTCTACTCCTTCAATTTATACTCCTGATCTCTCTTCAATTTTTCAGTTTTCTGAGACTTCTCCACATTAGACTACAAATGCCAATTGTGTAGCACAATGAGTTACAAATATTTGGCACTTTTTGAATTGCCATTGGTATAACAAGTAAAGACGAATCGAAAGACTCGCATTTTCAGAAGTCACCAAAAGTGTTCTTCGTATTTGCTGAACCATCCCAAGACGCGTTTCGCCGTATCATGGCTCCTCAGTTGGACTTCTGAAAATGCGAGTCTTTCGATTCGTCTTTAGTTGTTATACCAATGCCTTCGAGCGGTAAGCTCGAGAAAGGTGCGTTTCTGCAATAAGTGCCAGCCGTGCTGTGCCGCTCTGCTTGAAAAGACTTTGTATGTCACCGACAGAGTGCAGTATAAGCATCTATTTGTCATAGTTTTCTGTTAGTACCTGGATAAGGACTAAAAATGGTGTTCTCGTCTTTGCTGAACCTAGCCCAACTGAGGAGCTGTGATACGGCAAAACGCGTCTTGGGATGGTTCAGCAAATACGAAGAACACTTTTGGTGACTTCTGAAAATGCGAGTCTTTCGATTCGTCTTTAGTCGTTATACCAATGCCATCTATGCCTTCGAGCGGTAAGCTCGAGAAAGGTGTGTTTCTGCAATAAGTGCCGGCCGTGCTGTGCCGCTCTGCTTGAAAAGGCTTTGTAAGTCACCGACAGAGTGCAGTATAAGCATCTATTTGTCATACTTTTTGAATTGCTTTGTTGTCTTTATTCGTCGATCCCAACTCAGCTGAAGAGCCGTAATACGACGAAACGCGTCCTGGGATGGATTGACAGATGAAAAAACAGTCAAAAAACTGTTAAAAAATGGACTTTGTCCAATTTTAGTAATTTATATTGATTTTTATATATTTGGGTTAGAAACCTACGAGGCTGGTTTGAAAAGTCCGTGCAAAAATAAAAACTACTTATGTGTTTGGGGTAAACCTTTTTTATTTTTCGACATAGTCTCCTTTTAGGCTTATACACTTCGTCCAACGATGTTCTAGTTTGTTGATCCCTTCCGAATAATAGGATTTGTCCAAGTCTGCAAAATATCCATTAGTGTCTGCAATCACCTCCTCGTTTGAATAAAATCTTTGTCCCGCCAGCCATTTCTTCAAATTGGGGAACAAATAGTAGTCCGAGGGAGCCAAGTCTGGAGAATAGGGGGGATGTGAAACGAGTTGGAATCCTATTTCCATTAATTTTGCGACCACAACTGCTGAGGTATGTGCTGGTGCGTTGTCGTGATGGAAAAGGACTTTCTTGTGGGCCAGTCGCGGGCGTTTTTCTTGCAGCTCGGTTTTCAAACGGTCCAATAACGATCAATAATATTCACCCGTAATAGTTTTACCCTTTTCGAGATAGTCGATGAGAATTATACCTTGCGAATCCCAAAATACAGTCGCCATAATCTTTCCGGCCGAAGGAACGGTCTTCGCCTTTTTTGGTGCATATTCCCCCTTGGTAACCCATTGTTTAGATTGTTGTTTGGTCTCAGGAGTATAGTAATGTATCCATGTTTCATCCACAGTGACGAAACGACGCTTCAAGTCCTCCGGATTCTTCTGGAACAGCTGCAAACCATCCTTGCGACACTTCACACGATTCCGTTTTTGGTCAAGCGTGAGCAATCGCGGCACCCATCTTGCGGATAGCTTTCTCATGTCCAAATGTTTATGCAAAATATTATGTACCCGTTCAGTCGAGATGCCCACAGCACTAGCAATCTCACGCACCTTAACTCTTCTGTCATCCATCACCATATCATGGATTTGATCAATGATTTCTGGAGTCGTAACCTCCACAGGCCGTCCAGAACGTTCAGCGTCACTTGTGCCCATATGGCCAGTCCGAAAATTAACCATTTATAAACTGTTCTAATCGAAGGCGCAGAGTCACCATAATGTTTATCAAGCTTCTCTTTAGTCTCCTGAGGCGTTTTGCCTTTCATAAAGTAATGTTTAATCACCACACGAAATTCTTTTTCGTCCATTTCTTGAAAATCACTCGACTTCCTTGATTCACACGAATGCCAAACACAAAGAAATAGACCAATATGGCTGAAACTTGATGTGCGTTCATTCAAGAGATGCTACTAACTAAACATGACCTCGATACGCGCCGGTGGTGCCATCTCTCGGACTTTGCACGGACTTTTCAAACCAGCCTCGTATGTAGTCCTGCCTAGCGGTAATTGTTAGCAACTTGTTGAACAAGCCCTCTACTGGACTATGTCCTTAAACAGCCCCCGATAGAGGGGGCCTTCAAACCTAGACGTTCGTCACCCAGAGGTGTAAATTATTTGTATCTGTTCTTTAAGCTGGTACTGCGATAATTACTTTCAGTCTTGTTTTCTGTTTCCGTCGAGCCTAACTTAGCTCAAGAGCCCTGATATTACAAGACGCGTCCTGAGAGGGATTGACGGATAAAAGAACAGTTGAAAATTGCTGAAAAATGGACTTTGTCCTATTTCAGTAGACTATATTGATTCTTTTAGAATTTATTTATACTGATTTCTTGTTTGGCTCCTACATAAGTGCAAAATTGCCTTGTAAAATAGATAATAAATACGGAAATAAATTAATAAGGGTTCTTGCACAGTGAGATTCTGTTCCTTGCTAGTTACAGCTGTTAAATCATTATTTTCGCATCTGAATTAAAAGTCGACCTAGTTAAAGAAACCAGTTAATTTAGAAATGGAGTTTTCGATAAACTAAAATAAATAAAAGTGTCCGTAATTCTAAAAACCTAATCTATTTATAAATACTTTTACATTTATCTGTTTTTCTCTTTGTTGTAGTTTTCTTCTTTATAATGCTTCTCTTCCCTACAAACTTTTTTTCTATCTCCATCTTCCTTATTACCGCTGTTCTCTTTACATTCATTATCGTTCTGGTTTCCAGTGTAAAACTTATGAATTAGATTTAAACATACTCCATTCGTCCATCCAAAACCTTTTTGTACTTCATATTCACCTCCTCCTCCATATTGTCCTATTCGTGTGGCATCGTATTTTTCGAACATAGCATTTTGTTCCTTGTAGCCTCTTAGATTTGCTTCCACCCACCGTTCAGCCTCTTTTTTTGCTATATATCTGGCTTTTGTGTTACCCGTGTCCCATAATCCTAGAAAACAGAAGTAGTTTAAGGTTTTATTCTTAACAGGAAGGGGTTTGTTCACTAAGATCTGCATCAACTTGTTCATCAATAAATAGAAAACGGAATCATAATTCAATAAGCAGGGTACAATATTAAAAAGCATCCTCACCATGTGAGTCTTGTGGCAAGACTAATACAGGCTTTCCCATAAATAAAACTAAATATAATGAAAGACTAATATTGTCAAATTTCCACTTTATTTAGTTTCACTGAAATGTATGACGCGTTTCGCTATACTGTAGCTTCTTCTGATACAAAATGATATTTGAGTATTGGTGTAGTTACATTTATATACGAGGCTGGCTTGAAAAGTCCGTGCAAACTCCGAGAGATGGCACCACCGGCGCGTATCGAGGTCATGTTTAGTTAGTAGCATCTCTTGAATGAACGCACACCAAGTTTCAGCCATATTGGTCTATTTCTTTGTGTTTAGCATTCGTGTGAATCAAGGAAGTCGAGTGATTTTCAAGAAATGGACGAAAAAGAATTTCGTGTGGTGATTAAACATTACTTTATGAAAGGCAAAACGCCTCAGAGACTAAAGAGAAGCTTGATATCATTATGGTGACTCTGCACTTCGATTAGAACAGTTTATAAGTGGTTTCAAAATTTTCGGACTGGCCATATGGGCACAAGTGACGCTAACGTTCTGGACGGCCTGTGGAGGTTACGTCTCCAGAAATCATTGATCAAATCCATGATATGGTGATGGATGACAGAAGAGTTAAGGTGCGTGAGATTGCTAGTGCTGTGGGCATCTCGACTGAATGGGTACATAATATTTTGCATAAACATTTGGACATGAGAAAGCTATCCGCAAGATGGGTGCCGCGATTGCTCACGCTTGACCAAAAACGGAATCGTGTGAAGTGTTGCAAGGATGGTTTGCAGCTGTTCCAGAAGAATCCGGAGGACTTTAAGCGTCGTTTCGTCACTGTGGATGAAACATGGATACATTACTATACTCCTGAGACCAAACAACAATCTAAACAATGGGTTACCAAGGGGGAATCTGCACCAAAAAAGGCGAAAACCGTTCCTTCGGCCGGAAAGGTTATGGCGACTGTCTTTTGGGATTCGCAAGGGATAATCCTCATCAACTATCTGGAAAAGGGTAAAACTATTACAGGTGAATATTATTCATCGTTATTGAACCGTTTGAAAACCGAGCTGCAAGAAAAACGCCCGCAATTGGCCCACAAGAAAGTCCTTTTCCATCACGACAACGCACCAGCACACACCTCAGCAGTTGTGGTCACAAAATTAATGGAAATAGGATTCCAACTCGTTTCGCATCCCCCCTATTCTCCAGACTTGGCTCCCTCGGACTACTATTTGTTCCTCAATTTGAAGAAATGGCTGGCGGGACAAAGATTTTATTCAAACGAGGAGACGATTGCAGACACTAATGGATACTTTGCAGACTTGGACAAATCCTATTATTCGGAAGGGATCAGCAAACTAGAACATCGTTGAACGAAGTGTATAAGCCTAAAAGGAGACTGTGTCGAAAAATAAAAAGGTTTACCCCAAACACATAAGTAGTTTTTATTTTTTTTGCACTTACTTTTCAAACCAGCCTCGTAAATACCCTAAGGTAGATAGGTAATAAAATTAATACTATACGAGTATGTTAATGAATATTACTGGGAAATCCATTCTGAATATTAATTGTATAAATTGAGTAAAGGGGAGTTACCATGGGCCAGACAGGTATCTTTTTGTTCGTTTAAGATGATGCCTGAATTTTTAATTCTATTTATTTCTAAATTTTCTAATAGGTTTAATTTTACGCCTTTGTTTTGTATGTGTAGAATTTTAAATTTATCGTCAAAAAGATGATTTGTTTCTGTTAAATGATTACTGTACGCTGACTCAGTTTTGTTTTTTAAATAGCTTCTTTTATGTTCTAAAATCCGAGTTTCGAATGAGCGATCTGTCTTACCTATGTAACTTTTATGACAAGAACCACAATTTAACTGATACACTCCAGATTTTTTTGATCTATTTTGTTTTCCCTTTGCGTTTTTAATGAATTTTCCTAACGAGTTATTTGTTCTAAAAGCTATTTTGATATTATATTTGTTTAAGTGGTTTTTAATTTTCTCTGACATGTTACCAAAATAGGTTAAAACATTAAATTTTTCCCCTGTATTTTCTTTCTTGGGATATACTAAAGAAATAGCTTTATTTTTTAATTTTTTGTTTAGAATTGAGTCTATGGTGTCAGAAGAATATCCGTTGTTAACAGCAATTTGTTTCATTAGATTTAATTCTTTATTAAAATCATCTACAGAAAAGGGGACACTTACAAGTCTATGCAACATACTGTGGTAAACTGCCAATTTGTGTTGTAGGGGGTGAGCTGATTTTATGTTTATTGTAATATATGTATGTGAGGGTTTGTGAAAAATAGAAAATTTGTGTTTGTTGTAATGTCTGGTTATCATAAATGTTTGACAATATTAGTCTTTCATTACATTCGTTATGAATTTCAATCAAGTAACAGCCACAACAATTCAAAGAATAAAACTAAAATTTGTTTGGCTTATTGCTAGAATTCAACGGGTAGGAGAGCCAAAAAATAAATCTCTGAAGGGGTAAAAAGTTCTAAAATATTATTTACACAGCGTAAGTCCCCTGCATTTAACTAAATTAGTGGATAGAGAAGTTTAAAAGATTGTTTTGGTTTTAAATAAACCTGAATCTGACCCGGCAATGAGGGACACCTAGGCGAGTTTTAGTTTGTCAGAATCCTTACCTCACAATACGTAAACGAACAAGCGCTGTAAAGGTTCCTAGCAGTTCGTTAAAACGTATTATTGGTAAAGATTTTTTCTACACTCGTACTGGTGCAAATGGTGCAAGAATTAAAGTCAAATAATATTGCTTAGGGTACAATTTCTTTTCAATAATTTTCACACTAACAGAGTTCACGTTATTGGAATCCAACAAATTCAAATCTAATACACCAAAACACCTAAAGGGATGATTTGAGCCTTAATGTCGACATATCAAATAATCGGCTTTTCCTTCTCTGAGGATGAGAGGGGCTGCACGAGAACTGTTAATCCAGAGTCACATGTGGAGATAGCTGAGAATCTCGTTACATCTGCTTTTCAAAGTGGTTCTTCTTGGATGTAACCACAGAACCTGTTTTCAGTAGGATAAAGCTAAATGATTTGTCAGTCATTTGTACATGTTCTGAGATAAATTGCCTTCCAATATAAATGATCGCAAGAAATAATAGCTTTCATAGAAAAGATGTGAACAATAACTTCACAGTTGGGTTAGAAGATTCCTGGAATAGAAACACATTTAGATGTGATTTTTTGGAAAAAATAGCTTTCTTAATACTCTATTTTGACATTTAATACTAGTTTTTTCTCAACTTTTTTCTATAAATATTTTAACATTAAAATTTTTTTGATGACACCCTGTATCATCAGAGGGTGTATACTCTCTGTTTCGCACCTCTGCTCATTTTTAGTGTTCGGTACGGTACATTTAGGGGATCATTTCGGTGTCTATCCGTCTGTTACACCCTTTGACATAGAAATTTAGCACAAATATAGAAATTGATGGCCCAATTAAACACGCGTATTTTTGAAAGTTAAATTTTGACTTAAGGAGTTAGCTTGTTGGGTGAAGTGAGAAAAAAAATTCTAAGATTATCGAGTGTGTAAAATGAACACTTGTGAAAAGAGGAGTTTAAAAATATATATGATGTTATACTGGCGCACACTTCTCTTTCAATTATTATTTAAAAAAATTGACAAAAATAGCTGCCCCCTATATATCGAAAAGCACTGATCAAAAATTTTTGAAAAAATTATGGAATATTCTCCAAAAAGTGTAGATTGAGCGAAATTTATTACAAGTGCGTTATGTTTCATAATTTATCTGGTATACAAAAAAAAAACCATGAAAATTATGTTTCCTGATATTGTGTGTGTATTGTGATCATGTAATATACTTTTAGGTGTACATTACTGTAACCGAGTGGCGAGTCGCTCTTGTACTTAGATATAATTTAATTTTATTCGTTTATAATTAAACAAATATTTAGGTAGTAATAGTATAGAGGTGAGCCAAAAAATCGACTCAAATGATTTTGCTTCATTTAACACCGATTTTTAGTGTTCCGTACGGAACACTTATAAGATCACTTCGGTGTCTCTCTGTCTGTCTGTCTGTCTGTCTGTCACACCCGATTTTCTCCGAAACTATTTTACATAGAAAGGTGAAATTTGGTAATAATATAGGAATTGATGGCCTCATCAGAGCCATGTAGTTTTGAGAATTAAATTTTGACTTAAGGGGTTAGTTTTGGGGGGTGAAGTCGGAAGTGAAAAAAAAAATTTTTTACTAGGTCATCGAGTGTGGTGTCAAATGAAAGCTTGTGAAAACACGAGCAAAAAATATACATATAATATTATACTTGCGCGTACTTTTCTTTGTATTATTTTTAAAAATTCGCGAAAAATCGCTGTCCAGGGCCTTATCTCTAAAAGTACTTATCAAAAAATTTCGAAAAAAATTCTGGAATATTCTCCACGGGGTGTAGATTGAATGAAAATTATCACGAGTGCATTACCTTTAATAATTTATATGGTATATAAAAAAACAAAAATTTCAAGGTCATCAGATTTCAGTAAAGATTGGAAACAAACTTTGTTGAAAACTCATTTGGGGTGTGTTTTGTGAAGTCACTGATCATTTTATATCACCGTAACATAAATTTTGACTTAAGGGGTTCGTTTTGAGGGTGTGAAATCGGAAGTGAAAAAAAAATTTTTTTTACTAGGTCATCGAGTGTGGTGTCAAATGAAAGCTTGTGAAAACACGAGTAAAAAATATATATATAATATTACACTTGCGCGCTCTTTTCTTTGTATTATTTTTAAAAATTCGCTGTCCCCTACCTTATCTCGAAAAGTACTGATCAAAAAATTTTGGGTATAGATTGAACGAAAATTATCACGAGTGCATTACCTTTAATAATTTATTTGGTATATACAAAAAAAAAAATTCAAGGTCACCAGTTTTCAGTAAAGATTGGAAACAAACTTTGTTGAAAACTCATTTGGGGTGTGTTTTGTGAAGTCACTGATCATTTTATACCACCCTAACAAAAATTTTTATTTTAAAAACAATCAACGTACGGAACACTAATTGTGCAAGTTCAACTTGCACTTGACCGGTTTTTTTTAAATTTAATTTTCAAACAGTGGTATTATTTTTGGCATCATTAGAATGCTGATTTTCTACTGTTTCTAATAAAACCAAAAACATTTGGATTTCTAAAAAGTTTTACTGATAAAAAGGGTTTCACTCAATAGAATCATTTTTGCTCGCTGAACAACGTACTCGCTGTGCGCTATTCATCCCTATAAAAACACATGCAACTGCATTTTCCTATCATTCCTTTAGCGGAACTTGAACCGTCAACATCTCTGCTATACCTGCTCACTAATTACGTCATCGAAAAAACGGATACCACCCCGGAAGAAACGGCACAAGTTATTTCCCTATTGCAAGAAGAGCATAGCCAACATGTACTTGCTGCGCAACTACACCTGAGCCAGCCAGCTGTCTCTAGAGTCTAGAGACGTTACCAGAAGACTGGCGCCTTTACACGGAGCCCAGTAACAGGAAGAGAAAAAGATGTACCTCAGAGTGAGACGACCGCTTCATTGTCAATACAGCTCTAAGAAATTGTTACTTGACCGAGGTTGAGGTCCAGCAGGAGCTCCGACAAGTTCGTAGTCGGGCTGTCATTCATTGGACAGTCAGAAGAAGACTTAAAGAAACTAACCTAACCTAACTCCGAAGAGACCAGCGAACAGTCTCGAATTGACATCGACAAGCGAGACTGAGATTCGTCCGAGAACATGTCGACTGAAACTTAGAGGAACGGCGCTCCGTTTTATTCTCCGACGAGTCCCGAATGTGTCTACATGGCAATAATATAGGAGGTCTGAGGAGCGTTATGTGCAGTGCTGCATTACTAAAACGGTCGCCTACGAAGGAGGTTCTGTCATGATGTGGGCAGATATCTCACTGGATGCGCAAACCGATTTGGTTTTCGTGACTGATGAAACTCGTAGCGGTGGATTAACTGCTCACCGGTACATCGAGAAGATCCTGCAGGAACACGCTCGGTTTGTTAGCGATAGGGTCCTGCTAATGCAAGATAATACGAGGACACCTGCTGCTCCATCAGTGCGGCAATACCTGGAGGAAGTGGGAATTCCGATATTGGACTGGCTTGAGCGGAGTCTTGACTTCATTCCAATCGAGCACATATGGGATGAGCTCAAAAGAAGGGTTTGAACCAGAAATCTAGCCCCTGTATCGCTGGAGAACTTAAAGGTTGCGATTGCGGAAGAGTCCCACAGAGAGTGGTGAAAAAGCTCATCCGCTCCATGAAAAACCGGCTGGAAAAAGTAATAAGAGGTGGGGGGGGGGGATGCAAAATATTTATTTTGGTTTTTATCAATAAATTTAATTGTTAAACATAAAATTTGCTTAATTTTTTCCTTTTTCTTTTTTTTTTTTTTGGGTCTAGCACACGTGCTGTAGGGAGGTCCCTAAAGCGCTACAAGGGCGGCACGTGTGCGGAAAAAAGCGATTCACGTTGCTCCTGAATCGCTGTAAATTGTACTCGGTGGGAAACACAGTCCTGGGCAAATTATTCCAAAGGGATGATGTTCTCCATATAAAAGACTGCTTGGAAAACGTTGTACGAGAAGTAACAAGCTGAACCTCATACGGATGTGACGTATCAGCGCGACATGTATTTCTAACATGTACCGCTCTGGGAGGAATTAAACCACATGCTCTGAACCCTTTCCATGGAAATACTTGTAGAATAGGCTCAAGTCGCCAACCGTTCTTCGATGTTCCAGCGAATCAAGGCCGCAGGTCAGTTCTGGGTCTCCAATCAGACGAACAGCTCTTCTTTGAATAGAATCCAACAAATGCAGTGTATATTTGGGAGCGGAGCCCCAAACATGGGAGCAGTATTACATAGTTGGTCGAATTTGAGCATTGTAAAGAATTAACAGTTGTTGTGAAGTGTTACCCCTTACTCCTATTTTTAATCCTTGGTCTCCTTGTTTCCCATTTCAATCATTTTAATTAATAAGAAACATGAGGTATGCTATGGAATTTGGTATGATTAGAAAGAGAATACAATGGGCTTTTAAATGATACTAAAATCCTTAAAAATATATGAACGATAAACTTTAGGTTCAATGTTAAATGAAGCCAAAGAGTTTAAATCGATATTTTTGCTCACCAGTGTATGTATATATATATATATATATATATATATATATATATATATATATATATATATATATATATATAACTTTCAACAATCTTTAATCGGCATTTTGAAATATCTTAAATGATTTGATATTATTAATGACCATCAATATGGCTTTCGTAACAAAAATTAACATGAGATCACCTAACTTATTTCAAACATCTTTGATTCCATATAATTGATTAGGATGAAGGGTTTCGAGCAGTTGCGTTGAATATATTTAAGGCATTCGACCATCTGCTGTATGATGAACTGGCTCGTTGGAACGCTCGAATACCAACTGATAAAGTAAATATTCGCAGATAGCAGAAAGCTATACCTCTTAACAAAGACCCGTAAGAAATTTTCTCACTACCTTTTAATTAAATTGAATTCAATTTTTACCTAAAATGACAATCTCTTGTAATGGAGGCCAAGCATTCGGTAAGTCCCACTGTTCGTTATTGTCATCTAGTGAAGTTGGTATCCCGCCTTTAAATTCTCCGATTTTTAAATCTGTAAAATATTCTGCAGCTCTTTGTCCATATTCCTCTTTTAATGCTAAGTCGTAAGATCCAGTCCATAGGGGGGCAAAGTTGCTGGGGAAAAACATTTTTCTGGGCTGGGACAGCACCTTTTATGGAAAAAAAAAAGAAAAATAAACCTTTTTAATGGTGGAAATGCAATAAGAAGTAAATTTTTAAGCTCATATTTGGCATATTTGCACAAATACAATAATTTATTTGGCCTTATCAGCAAGGATGGGTAAAACTGGACTAAATCACTGACTATCTATCAAAATACAAAACGTCAAAATAGTAATGCCAAGCGCGAAAACTTCTTTCTTCTTAAATAATGTCTAATTTATTAACTTATTTTTCTTCTTAAACTCCGTCTCTTATCGGAGGTTGGAAATTATTATCGCTATTTGGACTTTGCTCGCAGTTATTCGGAACAACTCGATGCTGCCGCAACCAAACCAATCTCGCAGGTTTTTTAACCATGAAATCCTACGTCGGCTAACACTACGTTTCCCCTTTGTCTTCCTCTGAATTATCACTTGTATCAGAGCATATTTAGATCCTCTCATTACATGGCCAAAGTTCACCCTTTAGTTGACTATCTCGTATTCTCTGTTCATCTTTTCAAAGACTTCATGGTTTGGCATTTTATCGGTCCAAAGTATGCCCCGCATACTGCAGTAACACCATATCTCAAAACCTTGCAGTTTTTCTAAATCTAACTGGTTATTTTTTAGTGTTCAAGCCTTCACTTCATACAACAACAGAAGGAAAATGTAACATCGAAGCAATTGTAACCCAAGTCCAATACTAACATCGCGACAACATAACAATTTCTTTAACGACGCAAACGATGTGTTAGCGATTTTTTATTCCTGTTGGTATTTCCAAAGGTAGATCTCCCATTTGTTCCATCCAGACTCCAAGGTATTTGTAGGTTTGAACTCTTTCTATTACGATGTTTGCAAAAGTTAAACTTATATTATTTTGTGGGAATTTTGTTATTAACATTCATTTAGTTTTATTAAGATTGGTCTTTAAACCGTACTCAGTACAGCTATCATTTACTTTTTCCAATAGATGCTGTAATTCTGAAAGATTAGTCGCTAATAAGGCTGTGTCGCCTGCATATCGAATATTATTTATTATCTCTCCATTTATGATAATACCTGCTTTCTAATCTTCCAGGGCTTCATTAAAGATCCAACTCTACTACACATATTAAACAGGAGTGGAGAGAGGATGCAACCTTGTCTTACTGCTCGACGTATTTCGATGTCCTAGTTAATGTATTCTCTACTTTTATGTTGGCTCTTTATCTCCACTATAAGTTGTTGATAATTCTAATATCCCAAGACTCCAAGTTTCTCGTTTAGAGGATTTCCAGTAATTTATCATATTTAACTCTGTCAAATGCCTTTTCAAAGTCAATAAAGTAGACATACATGTCTTGATTCATACCTAGGCAGCGCTGAGTAAGGGCACATACCCCAAAGAGAGCTCCTCGTGTTCCAAGACTCGATCGAAAGTGAAAATTAAATCGTTTTCCAACTTTGTATATATTCTGTTATGAATAATTCTTAAAAACAACTTTAACAAATGATTCATATGGTAAGTTCATTAGTTCTATAGTCGGAGCATGCTTTTGCACTTGCCTTCTTTGGTACCAATACGAATATAGATGTTAGCCATTTATTTTGGAGTTAGTGTTGAAAAGATTCAGGTGGATACCAAGCACTTTCACGTCTAAAAGATTGAATAGCTCTACAGATATGTGATCAGGCCAATAATTTTACCAGTTTTTTATATTACTTAGGGCATGCATTAGTTCTGGTTTTAAAATTCCGATGTTTTCATTATTAATTTCCATTGCATCGTTACCTGTTCTTTCATCATTGAAAAGTTTTTGGATATAAGTAATCTACCTATTCAAATTATCTTTCAATTCTATTAATACGTCTCCAAATTTGTTACCATATAAATTTAAAAAAGTAATATTATTTTTTTTTAATCTGATGACTGCATGTGCGAAACCAGTTAAATTATTTGAAATTTCGGATTGTTGTAGCTTCTACTTGATGAAAATTCATTAAAAATATATAATAAAAAATTGTTGTTAGCAGTGGGTAGCTGACAATATAAAAACTTTGAACATTTTTAATACATCAGTGACTCTTTACCAATGTTGTTTAGCTGCCTGAATTTCGCAATCATCATTTGGAATCCTTCATATAATATGTACAACCGTAAAAAGAGGTTATTTTTGCAATCATTACGGTTTCCAATTAGTTACATGTATTTGCTGTTTACAAAACTCTGTAGAGTTTTGTATACCAGCATAGCACTCATTAAATATTTACTATGGTATCGACTCTTTTTACGGTTGTACATATTATACGAAGGATTCCAAATGATGATTGCGAAATTCAGGCAGCTAAACAACATTGGTAAAGAGTCACTGATGTATTAAAAATGTTCAAAGTTTTTATATTGTCAGCTACCAACTACTAGCATTCCCTAAGTACTATTCATATTATTATTTATATGGACCTCGAGCGACCGTTTTGCATGAAAAAAAATCTAACTTATTCTTCTTAAAAAACATCCATCAACATTATAATTATTTATTTTTTTATTAGGAATATTTGTCAATGTCACTAAAATACACTTATTTATATTAACAAATAAACTATGAGCTTAGCAGTATAAGTTAAATACATCGGATTACAGATCACCACTTCTCTTTGATTCTCTTGCAGACACCATCGATCATTTACAAAGTAACTATCCAAGTGCCGAAATTGCCATCCTGGGCGACTTTAATGTCCACAATACCAACTGGCTCAAATATTCAAATACTACCGACGAACAAGGTCGTGAAGCTGAATCATTCTCAATCAGTTATGGCTTAACTCAGCTTATTGACGAACCAACACGGATCCCTGATCGAGACGGGGAGTTCGCCAGTCTTCTTGATCTGTTTTAAACCACCAATCCGGAGATTTACACGGTCACCGTAAATCCGCCGTTAGGTTCTTCCGACCATAAACTGCTTTCGACATCGAGTATCCTGCCAATCAGTGACAGAGAGGCGCCTAGGCCGCGCAAGATTTGGCACTACAAATCTGCTAAATGGGAAGATCTCATGGAATACTTTCGAACTTTCCCTTGGATGGACGTTTGTTTTCGATCCGATAACCCATCTGCGTCAGGGAGGTCTCCGATGTTATTTTGGCTGGTATGGAAGCTTACATCCCTTTTTCGAAGAAATGCTCCTCCAACGGCAAGCCTTGGTTTGACCGAAAATGCAAAGAAGCTGTTGCTTCTAAACATATTGCCTACCGACAATGGCGTGAAAATCCTAACACCTTAAATCTAAACATCTTTGTTCATGCCCGGAACAGATGCAAGGGAATTATCGACGAAACCAAGGAGGCACACAATCAACGAATTAGAAACAAACTTCTCGCTTGTCCCAACAATTCCAGGTCCTTTTGGGCAGTCGCTAAGGCAGTTAGTCAAAATTTTACCAAATCCACCATACCACCACTCACACGGCCAGATAATTCCATTGCAACCACACCTGTTGAGAGAGTGAACTTGTTGGCTGAACTCTTTGCTTCACATTCTACTGTCGATTTCCAAGGAAAAACACCACCTACTATTCCCATATTGCAGTCAAGGATGCCCGATGTTGTCTTCAGACAGCGCATCATAAAGCGTATTTTAATGAAGCTAGACACCAAGAAGGCTTCTGGCGCTGACGGAATACCTGCCATAGTTCTCAAAAACTGTGCAAGGGAACTAACACCAGTTTTCTGTAGACTTTTTAACCTATCCTACAGAAAGGGAATATTTCCGTCCTGCTGGAAATGTGCCACGGTTCAGCCGATACCTAAAAAAGGTAAGAAGACCTTGCCAAATAACTACTGACCAGTTGCACTGCTTTCAATAATATCGAAAGTCATGGAAAAGGTTATCAATGAGCATCTTCTAAAATATCTTGAACGATTCAATATTATTAGCGATCACCAATATGGCTTTCGTAAACATAGATCAACAGGAGATCTTCTGACTTATGTAACACATGTTTGGAACGACGCAATTGAACACTTTGGAGAATCTCGAGCGGTTGCTCTTGACATATCCAAGGCATTCGACCGTGTTTGGCACGATGGACTGTTGGCTAAGTTGCGCTCTTATGGTATGTCTGAAAGGTTCTGTTTGTGGCTCTCATGTTTCCTCAGAGAGCGTTCTTTACGAGTGGCGGTCGACGGATTTCTTTCTAACACCCTCACTATCAACGCCGGTGTGCCCCAGGGCTCCATACTCTCTCCTACTCTCTTTCTCATTTACATTAACGATCTGCTGGAAAAGACCGGGAATCCAATCTATAGCTTTGCAGATGACAGTACGCTTGTCTCTTCATTCACCTTGAACGCTCGGACATCGGCTGCTCAGGCGAATATCCGCAGACAGCAGGAGGTCGTTCAACTTAACAAAGACCTGGAAGAAATTCTGTCTTGGGGTGACAATAACCAAGTGGAATTTAACGCTACAAAAACCCAAGCGGCAGTTTTTTCTAAAAAAGTTAACGTTGCTGAACCCGACATAGTTATGTCGGGGCACTCCATTCCCCTAGCATCGTCGTTCAATTTGTTGGGCGTTAGTTTGGGAGCAAATATGTCTTGGCATGAACATGTTGCAGGTTTAGCAAGGAGAGCTTCTCAAAAGTTGGGAATATTATTTAGAACCAGAAAGCTTTATACCCACAGCAACTGTTAATTCTTTACAAAGCCCAAATTCGACCAACTATGGAATACTGCTCCCACGTTTGGGGCTCCGCTCCCAGACATACACTGCATTTGTTGGATTCTGTTCAGAGAAGAGCGGTCCGTCTGATTGGGGACCCGGAATTGACCGGCGGCCTTGATTCACTGGAACATCGAAGAACGGTTGGCGACTTGAGTCTGTTCTACAAGTATTTTCATGGAAAAGTGTTCGAAGGATGTAGCCCGCTTAATTCCTCCCAAAGCGGTGCATGTTAGAAATACACGTCGCGCTGGTGCTTCGCATCCGTATGAGGTTCAGCTTGTTACTCCGCGTAAGACGCTTTTCAAGCAATCTTTTATATGGAGAACGTCATCCCTTTGGAATAATTTGCCCAGCGCTGTGTTTCCCACCGAGTACAATTTACAGCGATTCAAGAACAACGTGAATCGCTTTTTTCCGCACTCGTGCCGCTCCTGGAGCGCTTTAGGGACTTCCCTGCAGCACGTGTGCTAGACCAATAGAAAAAAAAAAAAACCACAGGCAGTAGATATTCTATTGTAGACTTTAGAGTCATTCAAGCAAAAAAAAAATTTGAGAACTTTGGAAAATATTATTTATACAAATATACAGGAGCCCTATATCACTACTCTAAGGTGTTGCCGCAGTGTTGTAACATTTTATCTAGTATCCATAACCTTAATGAGCTGTGGTAGACTTGTATAGGTGCAGGACTCACATAAGTTAATGAAAGCTCAATAAATCAGAATTTTATTTTTACGTGTGTGATTGTCAAATAACCTACAGTTAGTGTGCTCTTTTATTTATACTAACCGGATCATAATCGTACCAAATTCCATCGTGTTTATTATACAGAACTTCATGTATAGAATGTAACAACCGTACTGATTGTTTTTGCCATTTTGCTGTATTTTCTTTATCTCCTAACAAGCCGTAAAAGCTAAAAAGTATATTAAAAGTCAGTAAGTAAGAAAACATCGTATTTAATACGTAATTACAAAATTTGCCTTCGACTTTTTTTGCAAATTTCAATCGTACATGGTGAGTACTGCACACGCAATATTATATGAATGCACTATTTACCATTTCGTACCTTGATATTTTGTTGAATGCTTCACACAAAAATGCATTTAGATCCACAGGAACAACCCTCTGGGCATCTATGTGACTTAAGTTGGTTTTAACTCCACCTTCCTGGTCAAAGAACCATCTACTTGAAAAGTCCCAACCACTTTCAGCTCCACTTTTGAGTCCCTGGTAGCAGTGTTCCTAAAATAATTACTTCGGTCAAGGCTCTAGTTGATCAAAACATGGTACCACTCTATACATTGATCCGTTTATAATGGCGTTGATATGATATCAGAAACACTTCTTTTCGGTGCTAAATTTTCGTTCCTTTGTCGACGAATATGAAAAGCATGGATCTACCTGATCCTCACCTAGATGGAAAGGATGCAAATTCTAAAACTAAAGCCCTTGATGAGATAAATCACAGTAGGAAAACATAAATTCTAATACCTGTGTATATTATAGGCAACACAGTTAACACATCATTATAATTATATAATTATTTTTGGACTTCAAATTTGTCAGTCAAAGTCACATCCTATGTAAACAGCTACAGGGTATTCAATTATCCTACAACTAGCTTATAGAAAAAGGTCTAGAAATCAATAGAACAAGACCGAGAATGAGAACGGTACTACCCCATTTAGGACAAGCATCTTGGTAAATACCAATAGTGCAAGTAAAAATTTATATTCAGAAGAATATGTTAAGACTTCCTGTCTCCAATATGATTCTGTCTTGTTCTAAACTCCTTAACAACTCTTCTATGGAAACACTATATCCTTCGGGATAGAGTCCAAGTGAGGAAAAAAAGAATTTTATCTCATTGTCACATGTGATGACTTTCAATTGTACGGGTGGAATCAGTCTGGATTTTCATTCTTTTTTACTATCTTATTGAGATGGTGAAAATTTTTAGTAACGATCTTTCAGATTAATTGGATAAAGGCGCGGTAAAAGGATCCATGTAATATATTAACCATCTATATTAAACATATTGATAGAAGAAATATGTAAGTATCTAGAAAAGCTACAAAACTAGTGCACCAGTCATACTGAGTTTAAGTAGTAGATCCTGACTGAGACTTAAGCGATGGACTAACAATGTCCATGCTCACTTAATGTATCGGCGAAAGAATTTATCTTGTTTTGAAACACTGGCGGGAAACGGTTCGTAAACATCTACAAACTATGTAAACTTCAGAAAAATCTGCCGGGATAGCAGTACCTCGTATCAGAAAACCACTTAATTCGTTAGATGCAAAATAAATGTTTAAATATATTCATTTAAATTTGCATTATTAAAATCTAGCTTTTGATCTAGGTACAAAGTATAAGGAAGCAGGCCCATGGGAATTTTATCCGATGCATGGAAAACTTGTAAAAAGTTTCGAGGTAGAAAACTTTTGTAGGAAATCTTCTCTCTTATGACTACGACGTTAGTCAGTTGTAAACAGAAAAACAAATTTTGTCTGATAATTATCTAGGATTGAGTAGCAAGGACATGAAACTAGGGGTAGCTAGAAGTTAAAGATAAATACAGAAAATGTAGGACTCTAGCAGAATCTCTTCTTCTTGTTCTTCTTCATATAAGTCAGAGTTGTCTGTTTCTTAAGCTTCTTGTGATGTAATGGTCCAGCTTTCGTGCCATCTTTTTGGTGGTCGAACGGGAGGCCCTCTAGTTTCTGGTTTTTCATCTTTTGCCCATCTTCGTCAGCTATTAGCTGGCAGCCCACTTACGTGATCCCTCCAGTATCGTCGTGTTAATCTGGCGAAATGAACGATGTCTTGAATCTTTGTGCTTTGTACCTTGTCTCTTAAGGTTATTCTTTTGATAGTGCGCAGTGTTTTTATTTTTGCAGTTCTCATGAGGTTTTTTGTTTTAGATAGCTATACTCGCAGGTATGTACAGTGCATGTTCTGTGCTACTATTTTGTTGTAGACGGCTAATTTACATGTTTAGCTATAACCATTGATTCTGTTTTTTCCACTAAAATTCTCAGCGGTAAGTTTCTGCGATTGTTTGGAAACAATGTATTAGTGGTTGTAAATATCTTCATTTTCTGCTGTTAATATTGCAACATCAGCAAAGCACAATATTTTTAGAGTTTTTCGTTCCATTTTGTATCTGCTGTTGATCTCATTGGCACTATTTATTATTTTGTCCATCATTAAATTAAAAAGTGTTGGACTTATGCTATTGCCTTGTCGAATTCCAGATGATATTGGTACTTCTTCAGTTAGTCCTTGCCGCGTCTTTATACATGTCCTATTGTTTTTTATTGAGCTGTGCTATTGAGCAGGGTGATGGTTCTATAATTGTCGGGGTCATTTTTATATCCTTTTTTGAATATTGGGATTATAATCCTGTCTCTCCGGTCTTCAGAAATCTTTTCAAGTAAGGTTTTCAAGACTTTTTCTATTCCAATACCTTTATACTTGAATATTTCGTTGGTGATATCATCAGGGGCAGGAGCTTTTCTGTAGCCAAATTTATAGAATAAAATTGTTTAGAAGAATGTATATCTCCGTGCCATAATAGTTCATCAAAAACTGACTCTTTAGAATGATATTACATCATTATTTTTCTCCTACTATAATTATCAGCCTGCAGCTGTAATCGAAGTAAAGAGATTGGTACGATACTAAGAAGATAAGAGATTTAGTACATAGATGAAATCTTTAAGATAGAGAATAGATCGGCAAATATGATGAATTGGCGGTACAGTTAAAGAATATCTGGCAACAAATGTTTCTATAATTTTACTAATTATTTGGGTAGACGGAAACCTTCCGTTATATTTCTCCAAACATCTGAACAATATTCGGTAACTAAAAATACCGTTACTTACATTTAGGCTGCTGTACTGTAGCAAAGTTTCATATGGTTAGCAAGTATTCGAGATGAAATATGCTTAAACTGCACTGTTGTATTTTATTTACTGGGATCTTATATTTCTAAACACAAGGAATCTACATGTCTTGAGTCATGACAAAGTTGAAGATGACGACGGACGACATTCGTCATTTAAGCAACACATCAGTGTTAGTAAAATGTGAAATTAGTCGTTTAATATCAGGTTTGGGAAAAAGTTCGTGGCGTTTTTTTAGTAAAATTCAACTGGTTTTCTTATAGTGCGAAAATTAATTTATTTAAACCAAATATGCTCCATTATTATTGACAATGTTTTGCCATTTTTCGGGTTGAGCCATGATGCCATCGGTGAAGAACTTCTGTGGTTGAAAAAACTGAATCAAGAGGTTTTCACAGGCTTCTTCTGAAACCAGCTTAATTCTATTGAGAGAGTTCTGCAGAGATCGGAGCAAGTGATAGTCAGAGGGTGCTATGTCTGGACTATACGGTGGATGCATCAAAACTTTCCAACCAAGCTCTCGCAATTTTGACGGGTCATCAAAGAAGTGTGTGGTCGAGCGTTGTCATGATGGAAAACAATACCTTTCCTATTAATCAATTCGGGTCGTTTTCTTTCAATTGCCTGGCGTAATCTCTTTAGTTGTCCACAGTAGAGTTGAGAATCAATCGTCTGACCAACTGGAAGTAGCTCATGGTGGACGATTCCCTTCCAGTCCTACCACACACACAGCATCACGTTTTTCGGCGTCAATCCTGGCTTCGCAAATGCTTGTGACGGCTCGCCATCCCTTGTCTACGATCTTTTACGCTTCCGATTGTCGTACGTGATCCATTTTTCATCACCGGTTATGACGCGTTTCAGAAATGGCTCGATTTCATTGCATTTTAGCAGCGCATCGCAGATGTTAATTCGTTCTGTCATGTTTTTCGCGCTCAACTCATGAGGAACCCATACATCGAGCTTCTTTTTGTAACCAGCTTTGCGTAAATGGCTTAAAACTGTTTTGTGGTCAATGTCTAGCTCCATACCAATATCGATACTGCTGATATGCTTATCTTGCTGGACTTTTTCAAGAATTTCATCACCTTTTTCAGTGATTGGACGACCAGAGCGTGACTCATTTTTCACATCAAAATTACCAGAACGAAAGCCAGCGAACCATTTCCGCGCAGCAGATTTTGATAAAGTACCTTCACCGTACACAGCAGCACAAATTTTTTCACAAGCCTGTCGTAATAATATTGCAAAATATAGCGCAATTTTTCATTACTTTTCTCCATTTTCAAACGCAAACAACTTTACAACCACTGCACCAATTTAGATGTTTATACACTCAAAGTAATGCTCGAAGTGTCACCTTTCCAACGAGCGTTTAGTGGTGTCGCTGTGATCTGTGTTTCTTGAGTTATTTGCAATTGACGCCATCTATCAGGAAAAACGCCCGCGAACTTTTTCCCAGACCCAATACTTGAAGTTGGAACCAACGATGGTTGTTTTCGATATACTAGACGTCCTATTAAAATTCCGATATGTACTCGTTTATTCTCGAATCTTTTCGATTCTCTGGATTATTTATAATAATAATTACCTGTTCACTAGGCTGTGCAAAGAATGCACAAGTGTTAATGTCTTCGTAATAAGATTCTGGTCTTGGCGTGTTACTATAAGAAATATAACGGAACATCCTATATGTTATCCCATTTTTTTCTATTTCCACAGTTTTTTCTTTAAGCCAGTAAGTCAACTCTTTATCTAGCAATTTAATATTTTTCCTTATCCAGTTAATGTCATTCGTTTTGACATAGTATAAACTGGCCATAAGTGTCAAAAGTGGCGGTTGCGACCTAAAAAGTAATAGTAGTTTAAAGCCATCGTTAAGAAGTAATGTGTTGGTATTAACCTGAAATAATTTATCTATTATATATGCTGATATAAGATGGTTGCCTACAATAAAACATGATCGAGGTTCAGTAATGGTTTAGGGTTGTTTTGGCCACGGCAAAGTTGAAAAATCTTTAGGATAGAAGGAATCATGCAAAAAGAACAGTATCAAGAAATTTTGCTAACTCAAATGCTTCTTTCTGGAAGAGATATTTTTCAGGGAAAATTTATTTTTCAGTATGACAATGACCTTAAACATTCTGCTAAACAAATTAGAGAACTTTTAGACCAATGGAAATTCGGCGAAGTCCTGGAAGTGATGACTTGGCCTCCACCTCACCCGACTTGAACCCCATCGAATTGCTGTGGGATCATTTGGGCAGGTGTATTCAAAAAACTCAATCCAACATCAGAAAATCACTTGTGGGAACTTTTACAAGCAGAATGGATTAAAATAACCGAAGGAACTCTGAAGAAACCACTGGACAGAATGCTGAAACTCTGTAAAGCGGTAATTAAAACAAAGGAGGTCACATAGATGAGAAAAATCCTGGAAAATCATGAATATTTTTCTGATTTTCTAGACTGTAAATAATGCAAAAATAAATAATAATTCATTAAAATTTAAAAAAATATATATTATCTGGGTTTTTGTTGCCTCTGGGACTGAAATAACTAGGTGGGCAAATACTTTCCGACGGTAGTATATATATATATATATATATATATATATATATATATATATATATATATATATATATATATATATATATATAAAAATATATATATCCGAATATTTTATATTATAACAGTATTAAAGAATTAAAGATACCGTGGCCGAAAATCAATTCTCCAAGTAATTTTATGTGAACAGGTCATCCATTATTTTAAAATCGCAACTTTTGGTTAAGTGCACCAACTGTCGTCAAATCATTGTTTATAGATTATTACGACAGCGTCTTAACGTAATATTTTTTACGATAAGAATATTCTTTATGAATTGCACTTATCAATGCATAATACATTCATTAAGTGGAAACACTGTACAAAATGTTGAGTCATGATTTTACTAGATTGCATTATTGTTCGTTACAAAGTTGTTCAAGATGGTACTGCAAGCCCTAGTTGGTGTATTTTATTTTTACGAAGAAAAAATTGGCTGACTTTTTTAATAACTTAGAGCCCCGCCGCCGGCAGTCTTCGTCCTATTTGGAACCAGTGCGTTACACTGCTAGCTAATGGGCAATAGTGCCCTCAGCAGCAATGGTTTTAAACGTGACGATGGACGACTGGCAGCGACGGCTTGACTCCGTACTGCAAAGTAGCCTCGATGAAGCAGCATCTATAACTAAAAATATGTTGTGTTTAATAAAGGAATAACAATTTAGTGAAATATATACTAAAAAATTTTAATTTTGTAGACAGTAGTAGTTAAAAAAATATAAAGTGCTTTATCGGTCGAAGATAATTAGTAAGTTTTGCTCTGAGAAGCTAAAGAATATTGGATCACCCAAGCATGCGGTGCACCAATTATCATGCCATGTTTCATCCTATTTTAAAGCTCGCCCGCTAGCCTAGGTGGAGTTTGGCACCTGGCAACGCAATTACGACACCAACGAAGATTTAAATATCTTATGTCAAAAGGGCTAACAAACTTCAACCCATTTCACGAGTGTCAATAAGCTTTGCTTTTGTTAAAAGTTTTGGTCGTTTCACATCAGATGATGCATGCTTCTTAAATCTTTGCTTATAATATGATGATGTCATCTTTATCTAGGCTAGGTAACGAGCTCTGCAGTATAAAGAAACTTGGTATGTCCCCAGAAAAGTTATTAATAATAATTAAAACATAGTTAGTTTTAAATTTCATTATTGGGGGAATTCGCATATATCTTGGAATAATAGAGAGCAAGAAGTCATAGATCGATATTTATGCCTTATCGGAGCTGAAGAAAAAATGTAAGGGAAACATTCAGTACTAAAACTAAATACTATTCTATAGCGGGAAAGACAAAAATCAAACAGCACAGGCTGGCGTAGGAATAAAACTCCATTAAAAGTTTGAAGGTCATATTGATGAAGTACATTACGTAAATAGTAACATCATGTACAAAACACTTAAACCAGATATAGAAAAAAAATACATGATTAGTGTTTACACACCAGATATCAGTAAGCCGAAGTCTTAGGGGACGGTATGTTGGGTTTATCTATTACGAGGCATGTTTTTTAAGTAAGTACCGTTTTGCGATTCCGCCGCCGCAGCGATACGGTCGGCGTTCCGCGCATGCGCGCTGGTAACCTACATCTCATGTCTACGCACTGACGCCATTACAGTCTGATTCTTCATTGTATACATTGTTTACTGAGTGTTTAAGATGCCTCCGACAATCGTGAGTCCCGCCGATTGTGAAGTACGGGCTGTTATACGATTTCTTAGTGCTAAAGGCGTAAAACCGATCGATATTCATCGTGAGATCTGTGAAGTTTACGGACAAAACATTATGAGTGATGGAATGGTAAGGAAATGGGTGAGAGCATTTAAAGATGGCCGCACAAATGTGCATGATGAAGAACGGAGTGGGCGTCCTTCGGTCGTTAATGAAGATTTGGTGCAGAAAGTGGACGAAAAGGTGAGAGAAAACAGACGCTTTACAATTTCATCATTGTGCGACTGCTTTCCTCAATATTCTCGTAGTGTTTTGTATCGCATTGTGACCGAGAACTTGAATTACCGGAAATTGTGTTCACGTTGGGTTCCAAAAATGTTGACGGATTTGCACAAAACCCAACGTTTAGGCAGTGCATTGACTTTCCTTGAGCGGTACCACAATGAAGGTGAACATTTTTTAGACCAAATTGTTACTGGTGACGAAACATGGGTGGCCTACGTCACACCAGAATCGAAACAACAATCCATGGAATGGCGACATTCATCATCACCCAAAAAAGTGAAGTTTAAGCAAACAATTTCTGCCCGCAAAATCATGTGCACAGTTTTTTGGGACAGAAAAGGAGTATTGCTAGTGGAGTTTCTGCCTCGTAATGAGACAATCAATGCAGCGTCTTATTGTGAGACATTGAACAATCTGCGTCGTGCAATCCAGAACAAAAGACGTGGCAAGTTGAGTAAGGGTATCGTTTTGCTGCATGACAATGCCCGTCCACATGTGGCTAATCGGGCCAAAGATCTCATCAAATCTTTTAAATGGGAAACTCTAGATCATCCTCCATACAGCCCTGATCTGGCGCCTAGCGACTACCATTTGTTCCTGCACTTGAAGAAGCACCTGGGTGGTCAGCGTCTTCAAGACGATAACCAAGTCAAAACATTTGTGATACAGTGGTTAACAAGTCAGGCGGCAGAATTTTATGAGGAGGGTATTCAAAAACTGGTGCCACGTTATGACAAGTGCCTCAATATTCACGGAAATTATGTAGAAAAGTAGATTAAGGTACAGGCTTTCATGTAAAAATAAAATTATAGCGATATCTTTGCACGTCTTTTTTTAATTCCAAAACGGTACTTACTTAAAAAACATGCCTCGTATTATTAAACCTCGAAGGCTTTTAATTCAAGAGAAAGATTTACAAACGCTTTTTGTAAGTAAGTTATTATATATGTTTCTGTTTATTTCCTCATATTTAATTCACATTACTTTTTACTCTTCTTGTTGAAGAAAAGTATTGTAATAATGAAGCAATTACCCTCCTGTGACTAACATGTATATATATATATATATATATATATATATATATATATATATATATATATATATATATATATATATTTAAATTAGCCAATAAAATTCATCCTTCTTAAAAACAAGAAGTGGCTGCGTCACTGATAGCAGAATTTGCTGGAATTTTGCAAACAATTTATTGTAATCAAAAATTTACTTAAAAATAAAATTGTAATAATACCAGTCAAACCATTTAAAAACAATAACTTAAAATATGATATATAATTTACCTGTTTAGGTAATAAACCCTTCCACCGTTCGGCACAAAGCCATATCTTTCCACCATAGAAAGTAAATTTTCAATCATTCCTCGAGCGGTATCAACCATCTCACTTAAAAGAAGGCCTTTAATGATCCAATACGAATCCCAATAATAGAATTCTTTAAATCGTCCTCCAGGAATAATTATTCCGTTTGAAACACCAATGAGGGAATGTTGATCAGGATTTTCAAATACCGACGGTTTAATTTTTCTACCTGAAGACAAAATATAAATCATATTAGATTTGATAAATCTACCACTGTTACCAATATTCTTGTTAGAATTGCACTTAACTGCGTCGTTATTCTTTCTTTATTATAAAATAAATTAACAGAGCAATCAAGGAAAAAATATATAGTCAATAATGTATGCGGACGAGATGGCGCTATTGAGATGTGACATTACGATTTTTGTGAAATTCTACATTTGTTATTGTTAAAACAGTGGCAGCTCAGAAATTGGCCTAGTAGTTTGCTCAAGAAGAGAGTTTAGTAGTCATGAATACACGGTTCACGCTGCCTAAGAGAAGATTGTATACATGGATATCCCCCAGAGACTATAACGGTAATGTAGTTCGGAACCAAATCCATTACATATTGGTAAATAAGCGCTATAGGAATGAGGTCCTGGAGCCGACATCGGGTCTGACCATGTCCTTCTGACCGGCATAATTAACATCAAACTGAAGTATATTCAAACTGCAAAAAATGCAAGGCCCAACTTTCGACTGCTGAGGAATCCAGAAATTCGATCGCAGGTAACTAAAACACTCAACCAAGAAATAAGTCAAACAATTTCAGTAGGCCACTCGCTATCAGTCGAAGCCACATTAGAGTCATTTAAAAATATCTATGTGAAAGTTCGAAACGAAAAACTTAACATGCCAACAAAGACAGCGAAAAGAGAATGGATGACCCAGGAAGTATTGGGACTTATGGATGAAAGAAGACGGTATAAAAACAATAACAAAACTAAATATAAAGAGATCAGTAAACAGATTCGAAAGCTTATAAGAAAGGCTAAAGAAAAGTAGACGCATAACTATTTTAGTATGTATAAAAAAAGTTAAAGAAGTTACCGGTCAAAACAGTAGTCGAACCCCAACATATTTAATAAAACGGTAATAATCAGATATTAACCGAACAAAAAGAGCTAGAAAAAGAATGGGCTCGATACATTAAAAATACCTTTGATGACGACAGAGAATTACCAGAACTCATTACGGACGGAATTTCTTTAAATATACTCCCAGTAAAAGTTAGGGATGCAATAAAACATGCAAAAACTGGAAAGGCTCCTGGACCTGATAATCTTTATGCGGAGATGTTTCAACTTTTAAATGAAGAAAATATTTCCATCTTGTGCAGCTGCATAAATTCCATTTACAGTACAGGAACTATACGAAAGGATTGGCTTAAGTCTATGTTCATACCATTACCTAAAAAAGCCAAATGCGAACAGATGTGAACAGTACCGTCGTATAAGCCTAATGAGCCACGCTTTAAAAGTAATGTTTAAGATCATTCGCATAGAATACGCAATAAATGCGAACAAGATGTTAGCGAAGAGCAATTCGGATTTAGACAAGGATTTGGAACTCGAGAAGCACTTTTTGGGCTGAGTGTATTTTTATAGAAATGTAGAGATCAAAGGAAGGACATTTACTTGTGTTTTATGGACTACGAAAAAGCATTTGACCGAGTCAAGCATCGACAATTAATACAATCAGATTCATTACTCACCTACGAGGCTGGTTTGGAAAGTCCGTGCAAAGTCCGAGAGATGGCACCATCGGCGCGTATCGAGGTCATGTTTAGTTAGTAGCATCTCTTGAATGAACGCACACAAAGTTTCAGCCATATTGGTCTATTTCTTTGTGTTAGGCATTCGTGTGAATCAAGGAAGTCGAGTGATTTTCAAGAAATGGACGAAAAAGAATTTCGTGTGGTGATTAAACATTACTTTATGAAAGGCAAAACGCCTCAGGAGACTAAAGAGAAGCTTGATAAACATTATGGTGACTCTGCACCTTTGATTAGAACAGTTTATAAGTGGTTTCAAAATTTTCGGACTGGCCATATGGGCACAAGTGACGCTGAACGTTCTGGACGGCCTGTGGAGGTTACGACTCCAGAAATCATTGATCAAATCCATGATATGGTGATGGATGACAGAAGAGTTAAGGTGCGTGAGATTGCTAGTGCTGTGGGCATCTCGACTGAACGGGTACATAATATTTTGCATAAACATTTGGACATGAGAAAGCTATCCGCAAGATGGGTGCCGCGATTGCTCACGGATGGTTTGCAGCTGTTCCAGAAGAATCCGGAGGACTTTAAGCGTCGTTTCGTCACTGTGGATGAAACATGGATACATTACTATACTCCTGAGACCAAACAACAATCTAAACAATGGGTTACCAAGGGGGAATCTGCACCAAAAAAAGGCGAAGACCGTTCCTTCGGCCGGAAAGGTTATGGCGACTGTCTTTTGGGATTCGCAAGGGATAATCCTCATCGACTATCTGGAAAAGGGTAAAACTATTACAGGTGAATATTATTCATCGTTATTGGACCGTTTGAAAACCGAGCTGCAAGAAAAACGCCCGCGATTGGCCCACAAGAAAGTCCTTTTCCATCACGACAACGCACCAGCACACACCTCAGCAGTTGTGGTCGCAAAATTAATGGAAATAGGATTCCGACTGGTTTCACATCCCCCCTATTCTCCAGACTTGGCTCCCTCGGACTACTATTTGTTCCCCAATTTGAAGAAATGGCTGGCGGGACAAAGATTTTATTCAAACGAGGAGGTGATTGCAAACACTAATGGATCTTTTGCAGACTTGGACAAATCCTATTATTCGGAAGGGATCAACAAACTAGAACATCGTTGGACGAAGTGTATAAGCCTAAAAGGAGACTATGTCGAAAAATAAAAAAGGTTTACCCCAAACACATAAGTAGTTTTTATTTTTGCACGGACTTTTCAAACCAGCCTCGTATATTGGCGACAATACGAGTAAATAGCAGAGAGACTGAGGAAATAGGAATAAAAAGAGATGTTTTTTCCCCGCTCCTATTTAATTTATACTCTGAGTACATATTCCAGAAGGCCTTAGAGAATGCCACAGATGGTATTAAAGTTAATGGTCATTAACAACCTAAGGTACACTGATGATACCGTTATTATAGCAGATACAGCGGATGAACGTCAGCGTCTTATGAACAATATATCTAGGGAAGGCGATGTTTTAGGCATGAAAGTAAACGTTAATAAAACGAAAGTAATGATCATTTCAAGAACACCCGAGTTGCAAACAGATATTCGTGTTTACGATCAATTGATAGAACAAGTAAACAAATTTAAATACCTAGGGTGTTGGGTAACTAATGATTTGAATCCCGAAGTTGAGGCACGAGTTCGCATTGAAATGGCTAGAGCGGCTTTCCTCAAAATGAGACACCTCCTCACAGACTCAACCCTTTCTTTGGATACTCGTTATCGTTTTGTAAAGGTCTATATATATCCAGTGCTTTTATATGGAGTTGAAGCCTGGACCTTGGGAGTACGATCAATGAATCGTTTGGAGTCTTTCAAATTATGGGTCATGCGCAGAATCTTGAAGATCTCTTGGACCGAGCGTGTTATTAATGAAGATGTACTTCTTCGAATGGATAGAGAAAGAGAACTATTGTCATTTATTAAAAGACAAAAAACTCGTTACTTGGGACATATTTATAGGGGTTCATGTTACTCACCGCTCCGGTTGTTGATGGAAGGGGAAATTGAAGGAAAAAGAAGTGTGGGGCGTCGAAAATGTTCCTGGCTGAAAAATATACGAGACTGGACAGGTCTGGATACCCATACTTTATTAAGAATTGCCCAGGATAGGGAAGAATTCGCCGTGATTACAGCCCAACTTCAGTAATGGATAATGGAGATGGCACTATAAGAAGAAGAAGAAGAAGTTTGCTGACAGCGAGCGTTTAAAAAAAACAGTTTGGGGTACTAACAGAAATTTCACATGAAGATTTTCGTTGGATGAGTTTTTACGATTTTAGTAAAGCGGTAACTCAACAACA